>OW026362.1:20366162-20991162 GCA_932273835.1 Sarcophaga variegata | reverse complement strand
TGCCCCATAGCTCCTCCTGAAGAGATTTTAATTGCATGCATACATATATAATTTGTCATTCCAATTCCTCAGTCAGGATGACGACCTACATACATGATTGGCGAGAACTACAGTTTAAAGTCAACTTCGAACGACAAATTTTTTGAGAAACTTTTTCATGGCAATTTTATTTTAATCGCAGATATTTTGGCAGCAATCTGCTGAGAAGGTAGTCACCGAAGAAATACGTTTTCATATTTCGTTTTTTGGAAATATCTGACCTGACCTCACTTCCAATAAGCCAACACACCACCTACTAGAGTACTCCGACTACAAGATCGTAACTGCTTATGTCAATAAATCACATGAGTGTTTACACCATAGCAGAAAGTCTTATTCTGTGCTAAAGTTTAGCAGGCGTGATATGGAACTCTTCGCTCTAGTGGTAATTGCATAATGTATGTTCGGGAGGATGATCAGAACGTAAATCACTTCCAGGAAATGGCTCGTAAAGAAATTCTGTTAAAAAAAGAGATAAGGAGTATATATCGCATTAATTTAGGGTTCCTCGTCTTGATCCACATTTGCGAAACTACACATTTCAGAATATTTTATGAATTATGGAGATCATCTTAGAAAGCTGTGATCTGGTATGCAGTGTGAGGTCGTGGTTCAAACCCCAGCCCAAACATTTCGAACAAAGCGAAATATGAAAATATATTTCTTCAGAGACTTCCTCTCAGCAGTTTATACCAAGAACAGCCATGAAAAGTTTCCCAAAAAAAAATCTGTCGTTCGAAGTAGACTTCAAAACGTAGTTCCCGCGCGCTCATGGGCAAAAATTAACAAACACAACATGGGTAGCATGAGAACAAAGTTGTAGTCCTGATTGAAGGGTTGTAACAAACAATTAAGTGAGTAAAGTATCAAAGAAAAGCAATTTAGTTTCCTAATAGACGTTGGATGTACCCAAGTGAATTAGAGACTGTTAAAGCTATAGCCTTAGGAGCCATAGGTTACATACGGATATCAAATTGAGTCTAATAATCTCGGAATGAACCTGCACAAGGTGGACTGGTCTTGTATATACGAAATAAAAAATTACGAATGCCAACATATACATACATATACATACATACATAATTGGCCATTACAACCCTTCAGTCAGGATTACGGCTTCTCACACCACTCATGTTGTGTGTGTTAATTTTATACATTAGTGGCGGGACCTAAAGTCGACTCCGAAGGACAAATTTTTGAGAAACTTTTCACGGCAATTTTATTTACTCTCGGGGTTTTTGCCAGAAATCTGCTGAGAGGGAGTCCCCGAAGAAATATTTTTTCATATTTCGTTTGGATATCTGACTTGGGGTTTGAACCGTGGCCTTGCGTCTAATAAGCCAACACAATACCTACTAGACTACGGCGACTCCAACACCATTTCAAATTGAATAGTTTGGAGACCTTCACTACTATCAAATATGTTACAAACGCTATCCATGTCATCAACTACCGTGAGGTAGCGCATTGAAAAATTTATAAGACTGTGATTTGCATCAGACAAATAATTTAGAGTTGACTGCGTATCGATCATAAAAATGTAGAATAATTTTTATGATCTTTTCTTTTCTTTTCTTTTTTGCGTGAACGGTATATCATTGTTTATACTTGGTCTGGAAAGCAATCATAAAACAAATATGTAATTAATACATATAATCGTATCGTATCGAATATATTGCTATTGTTATTATTATTTCTCTGATGATTTATACAACTCGCATAAGAATTTATAAAGACTTTAAAGGTATGCTTTGTTTAAGAGGTTTCAAAAAAAGATTTAGAAGCAATTGCAAAGATGTTACACAAGCTGAATTCGCCGTAATCTAGTAGGTAGTATGTTGCCAAATTAGACGTGAGGCCAAGGTTCAAACCCGAGGTCAGAAATGAAATAAAAAAATTTTGGGCGACTGCCTCTCAGAAGATTACTGACAAAAACTGTAAGATTAAAATAAAATTGCCATGAAAGGTTTCTCAAAAATCGATTTTAAACTGTAAGTCCCGCCGCTCATGTATAAAATTAACACACACAACTTAAGAGTGAAGTCGCCGTAGTCTAGTAGGTAGTGTTGGCTTATTAGACGTGAAGCCAGTGTTCGAGCCCCAGGCCAGACATCAAAACATACAAAAAGTATTTCTTCGGCGACTTTCTCTCAGCAGATTTCTGGTAAAAACTCTGAGAGCAAATAAAATTGCCATAAAAAGTTTCTCAAAAATCTGTCGTTCGGAGTCGACTTTAAACTGTAGGTCCGCCCACAGCTCATGTATAAAATTAACACACACGACATAAGTGGTGTGAGAAACTAGGACGTTGTACAATAGGTCAATTCGACCTCCGAGTACTGTACTTGTCTTAATTGGCAAGTACACGTCCTCTAACCTAACCTAACCTAACCTACTCAGCTCGTATATAATTAAATATAATTTGTAATTGTATTGGATTCATTTCGTATATTAAATTTGGTCCCATTATACAAACTTTGATAAGACAGATTATTTTGTCTGGTACTATTCTTTACGGCAGTGTGGAATACATTTATCATGTCATGTTTAATAATGTCGAAAGCTATTTCAAAATCTCTGAACTACAGGCAGAACATTCTATGAGATATTCCATAAAGGTGCCTTGAATATAGCGTGATCAATACAAGATCGGTGCAGTCGGCGTTTATTAATTATGAATGTATGCGATGATGTGAGTGAGTGATGCTATACACATATAACCTTAGCCACTATTGATCAGATTTTGTGTTCCTGTTCATTCAAACGAGATTTTGTCTGCCATAAGTTGTGTGGATTCGTAATATCGATTTATAACGAATACTTCGGAAAAATGCCTGCACCTAGACCCCATATGATTCACGAAAACGAAACAAAATCTTAATTTAACCACACGATGAGACCAATAGGCTAAGGACCATTATTACAACTTGCCGTTAACTAAAGGTAGGATTTTAACGGGTAGATAAAATGTTTTTATGGTAAAAGTGAGCGTTAAGTTTATGTTTGAACTTGCCATACTGTATATATTATTTTCAATATGGCAGCTTCAAATATAAACAAAATGAGCATATACAACAAAAAAACGAAGCCCATCGTTGCCACTCCGTTTAAATAAAACTTGTTTAATTTGAGCAGTGTTAAGCCCACTTCACACGGTAATACTTTACGTACGTAAAGTCAAATGAAAAAGTAAAATGAAATTCCATCCGTATGACAAAAAAGAGAATAAAAGTCGTATGATTTATATTTTTTGCGTTTACATGATCGGTATAAGACAATAACAAAGTAAAATGAAAACAGCTGTTACACTTTTTTTCTATGTGTTTACATAAAAATACATCCCTGATCTAATGCGATTTGCTTGTTTTTTGAATCATTTCAAAAAATGAAGAGAGCCATACGACTGTCAAATTTTTCATCCGTATTTCCTCTCAATGTGTGATGGTTTCATTACATAGTACGTTTAGACGATCACATCCGTACTCTTCTACACAAAATTTTGACAGATCATATTACTTGTGGGACCGTGTAAAGTAGGCTTTATCGATATTGCTCCGTCACTGCCATATTTTTGAAAAAGTTAAAATTATTTTATCTGTAAGTTGTAATAACGAAAAGCGACTTTAAAGTTGGGTTTAGTTAAAGGTAACTTTAGCTAAAGGGAAGTTGTAATAATGACCCTAAGAATATTTTATTTTCGTTTGATTTAATCATTTTTCTGTTCTTTTTTTTCGCATGATTTTAAATTTTAAATGTCTGTTCGATAAATTGTAAAATAAAATTTTGCTAACGAACCTGGTGACAAAAACAAACAACGACAATAAATGAGAGAAGTTAATGACTTTTTATGAGTTTGGGAGGGATTCCTCCAATAAAAGAAAAAAAAAAAAAAAATAAACAAAATTAATTAAAAAAAAAACGAAATCTTAACCTTTGATAAACAAAAATTCTAGAAAACTACAAAAAGTTGTTCAATCAATCAAAATAAATGTAAAACTATTAGTAAATATGCAATAAAAAAATAATTATATTTTATTTATTATTAAATAATTATGTTGTCAATAAACAAGTGTTGGTGGTTACCCCACACTTTGTTTTTTTTTGCAATACTAGTCATGGGATTACAAGAAGAAAAAAACAAATCCACGACCAATGAACGGGGTAATCATTTATGGCGTTGATGAGACATACAAACGTCCATGAACCAAACAGAATACCAAGTAATAAAATGAAATAAAAATGGAATGAAATGAAATGAAATGAAATTGTTGGAAATAAAAGTAAAAAAGTAAATGCATTGTTTTGATTTCAATTGATAAATTATATACTCGTTCAGATACCAGATACTATGTGTTGTTATCTTTATGTTGTTGTTGTTGTTGTAGTAATAACAATTATTATTAGACAACAGAACAGTTACTAAATAAAAATTAATTTTTATTTACTCTTTTGTTTTTCTATTTACTTTTTTATGATAATAAACCATTTTTACACGACATACGAGTATATAGGACATGTTGTAAACTAACCAATCCATTATATTAGGGCAGTACAAAATTTAGGATTACGACCTAGCTTCTCAGGTCAATGATGTTGTGTCTATTAATTTTATCCACAAGTGGCCGAAGCGACAATATAAAGTCGCCTCAAGAGAACAGGTTTTTGAAATATTTTTTTCAAACTTCATTGTGTTTGCGTTGTCTCAGCCAGGAATTAAACCACAACCTACTATACTACGGATGGTTAACATAGGGAAACTTTAATTAGTTTCTGATTCGAAACTCTTTAAGAGACCAAAAAGAAAAGAAAAAAATAAATAAACGGCTATTTATACAAGAGGTATGTTCAAAAGTCTACTAGATTCAGCCGCATTCGAATCGTCTGTTCATTTTTATCTTATATGGGAATAGTCCTTCCAAACATATTACTAAAGGCAGGCTCAAGTACACGATTCTGTTTCTAAAAGGTTTAGAAGTGTGTTTGATAGGCCCAGTAATTTTCAGTTGTTTATAAAAAATGGTTCAAAGGATTGAAATTAAACTTTAAAGAAGGTCTTCCACATACATAATTGGTTATTACAACCCTTCAGTCAGAATTACGACCTAGTTTCTCACACCACTTATGTTGTGTGCGTTAATTTTATACATGAGTGGTGGGAGCTACAGTTTAAAGTCGACTCCGAACGACACATTTTTGAGAAACTTTTTCATGGCAATTTTTATTTACTCTCAGAGTTTTTGCCAGAAATCTGCTGAGAGTCGCCGAAAAAATACTTTTTGTATTACTAGACGTTGTAAGTGGAAACAATTTGTTTACCTTGGCTTCGCCGTTACCATCAAAAATGATGCCAGTGTGGAGATCAAGCATAGGATCACTCTTGCCAACCGGTTTTACTCTGGTCTCAATAGGCAATTGAGTAGCAGAGACCTCTCTCGTATGACAAAACTAATACTAATTCTTTAAAGCGCGGAAGCATGGGCGCTATTAAGCACTGATGCAGCAGCCTTGAGAGTATTCTAGAGGAAAGTTCTACGTAAGACCTCCGGTCCAGTGCAAATTGGCAATGATTTCCGTATTCAATCCCACAATGAGTTGTATGAGCTCCTCAACAATGTGGAAGTTGTGCAGCATATCAACATCCAGCGGCTGCACCGGCTCGGCCATGTCGTTTGAATGGATGAGAATGCTCCGGCGATACGCGTATTTGATGCGAGAATTTGTGGAAGTCGGCGAGGAGGATGATCTTATTTGCATTGGAAGGACCAAGTCGAGGCAGCCCTGTCATCGATTTGTGCGACAAACTGGCGAAGGCGCGTAAAAAGCTGAGGCGCTTGGGAGGATGTGCTGAAGCAGGCCGAAAGCCTATTATCAGTTTGTTAATAGCCAACGAAGTAAGTAATTAAGTAAGTGGAAATAACAGTTTAACGTCGACTAGGTACGACAGATTTGACAAGCTTTCAAATGGCTGCTTAAAGTTATATTTCTTTTTTATTATTTCATATTCTTAGTCAAGAGCTGAACAAACTTATAGTTCTTATCTAATACACCAACAAACTACCAACTAGACTTTCGGATTCATATTATAGACATTTTGACAATTTATGTCTACAATTGCTTTCTTTTTTTATACACAACATGTTGAACACCTTAATGCAAAAAAAAACTGACAACTAAAGGGTCCGCCAAATAACTTTTTTTTTGAAAATGCTCTAAAAAAAACTACTGAATATTTTCTCAAATTTCTTTTTTTATTTGAAAGTAGAATCCTTCCGGTTAATAATGGAAAATAATTTCATTCAAATGGCTGCCTCGACTGGCCATGCACGATCGGTCCAATTTTTAAGCACATTATCGATTGTGTGCAGCTGTATTTCACCAATGGCTTCACGAATATTCTCCTTTAAAGCGTCAATTGTCTCTGGCTTGTCGGCGTAACACTTATCTTTGACGGTACCCCACAAATAATAGTCCAACGGTGTCAAATCGCAGCTCCGAGGTGGCCAAACGACATCAGATCTGCGGCTGATAATGCGATCTTCAAAAACAGGGCGCAAAACATCGAGTGTAGCTTCGGCTGTGTGGCACGTAGCGCCGTCCTCTTGAAACCAAATGTTGCCAATATCCTGCTCTTCAATTTTTGTGAATAAAAATTCATTCAACATTGCCCGATAACGATCGCCATTGACTGTAAAGGCCACTCCTTGCTCATTATGCCTCTGGACCAAAATCCGCACCAAACTGTGACTCGTTTTTGTTGCGTCGTCTTTTCAATGAATGCGTGCGGGTTTTCTGTGCCCCAAATGCAACAATTTTGTTTGTTTACATACCCGCCAAGATCAAAATGAGCTTCATCTGAAAAGATGATTTTTTTTGCCAAAATCGGCATCTTCTGTAAGTCGATCGCAGGCCCACTTAGCGAAGCGAAAACGCATTGAATGGTCCATATTCGTTCAGCGGAAGGATAAACCTAATTATTTGTTAAATCAGACATGAGCTAAGTGTTACCATTCACGAAATAAGCACTAGTTGAAAAAAAACGTTAGATGGCGGACCCGATATAATCACTTTAGGCCACTTCAAAACAAAATTGAGATCAACTAGTTCGTCTTTAGCATACGGAGCATAGCATGGCTTATATGTATTTTGTTTCATTAAATGCAAAACTATCATAATCAGGAACTAAACAGCCGTCAAAATGTTATTATTTAGCAAATCAGTTCATTATTATTTACAAACAAAAATTAATCTCTTTTTCCTCGTAATTTTATGATATTCTTACAAAATATTGATTTACCTGTATCATCTTACAATCACGCTTCTTACACGTGAATGAAAATATTTTTTCGTCTCTCATTTTGTTTGTGAAGATAATAGATCAACAAAGTGACCCTACACAACGAGTGAGTAAATCACAAATGTGTCAGATGTTCTTATGGCTTAAATATTGTTTATAATAAGGTACTCAATTTGCCAAGAGTACAAGCACATGAATGTGCATGTTCGTAAACAAAAAACAAAATTATTCCAAAATAAATAAATAAACAAACAAATGGTGATGTGGTGCTTGTTGTACGGCGCAAGTGTTGATGAAGCCATCAGCCATATGTTCATAATTTCATATAATTTTGAACAAAACATTTTTGCAGACCGAAAATAATTTCAGATAAAATGGCTATTTTTGTTCGATGGCCTTCTGAATCTATATTTAGAATTACTCATCCATCAGTCATCAAAAACAAGTTAATCATGCATTCTCAAAAGCTGACATATTTAAATTATTTAAGAAGCGAATTTACAAAAGAATAAATATTTTTTTTCTTGTTATCTTTAAGTTCCGGTCCTCAAAAGATATACAGTCAAAGAAAAAAGTATACATACGGTGTATGTATATACGGTGTATGTAGCCTTTTTTGCCTGTGATTTTTATCAAATTAAAAAAGGTGTTACAATTAGGAATGTTTGAAGACAAAAGCGAATTTAAAAAAATATAACCTAGTAATTATTGAAAGAAAACAATAACATGAGCAGGAAAAAGTCTTCGGTGTATGCAGACTTTTTTCTGTGACTGTATAAATGCAAAATAAATTATTTGAACCTGTTTTATTATTGTTTTAGATTAAATTCTCTCCATTACTGACTTACTTCATTAGTTATTACAACCCTGTAGTCAGGATTACAACCTAGCTTCTCACGCCACTTATGTTCCGTATGCTAATTTTATCCATAAATGGCGGGACCTACTATTTAATGTCGACTTCGAAATACAGATTTGAAAAACTTTATTTTACTCTCAGAGTTTTTGCCAGAGTCACTGCTCTTTAAGATTCTGTCTTATTATGGAAGCCGTATGTTATAATAGATTAAAGACAATTCGGATTTTTCTTTAAATCATTACAAAATCATCGAATTACATCTACAAATCAATAACCTTGAAAGACTGATTAGTTTTCCAACAGATGGCTTTAGCAATTTGTATCCCGACCGCTGCTACCTTGTACTTTGAAGATTTCTTTGACAGTTTTAAGATCGCTTTACTTTATTCTAGTGCCAGACAATATTTAACAGTTTACCATAAGACCCATTTGGATACTCGTGACCAAATCTGGATACTAAGGGTCATTATTACAACTTGCCGTTAACTAAAGGGAGGATTTTAACGGGCAGATAAATTGTTTTTCGTTATTATGAGTACCCAATAAGATATAAGTGATCGTTAAGCCAAAGGGAGGATCATCCTACCTTTAACATTTAAAGGTCACTTTATGTTTGATCTTGCCATATTATATATTATTTTCAATATGGCAACTTCAAGTTTAAACAAAAAAAAACGAAGCCCGCGGTTGCCACTGCGTTAAAAAAATTTGTATAATTAAGCAGTTTTGTCGACATTGCTCCGGCACTGCCATATTTTTAAAAAATGTTATCTGTAAGTTGTAATAACGAAAATAAGTTAAAGGTAACTTTACAGTTCCCTTTAGCTAAAGGTACCTCTAACTAAACCCAAGTTTAACGGCAAGTTGTAATAATTGCCCTTAAAGAAATTTAATACATAAGTTCCACATGAGTAAACCTGAAGGACAGTATTTCTGTAATTTAATCGATATTATCTCTAGATTACTTCATTCTAAAGTAAGCCAGAACTGGCGGTTATGTTTTGCTGTGTTTGTGTGTGTTTGATTGGATTATTAGCGAGTTAGACAACAGGAGCCTACCTCCGCTAATAGAAGAGAAATAGTGTTCCACTATGAAGACACTGAACAACACAGATCGATAATGACTAGCCAATGTTTTCCGGATTTTGGTTGCTAAGTTCTAATACATACTATATCCACCTTATAATTGAAGCTTTGTTCCAAGTGATTGCTACTTGAAATTGTTGTTAAAACTAACTCGCCTTAATAGCGGCAACTCGGCACTATCAATTTCGATAGTAAAAATAAAATTTTATTGAGTTTCAATCTAGTAACAGGAGCACTTACGATTCCGAACAAGGCATATTTATAACAGGAAGGATCGTCTCAACAGCTGACGAGTTTTTGAATGTCAAAAAAAATGTTTGTTTTTTGTGTATTTTGTTTTGATATTCAATTTCGCATTTATATTAGTCATAAACCCTCATATGTACCGCATGTATCCTCAACGATATCCACTCTAGAAATTCTTTAGGATTACTATTTTAAAGCCAATTATATTATAAATTTTGCAAGATGATTAACAATATTTAAGCCTTTAATACTAAATACATATATCTTTTAAACTACAACCTAGATTTACTATATTTATAGATATTTAGATGAAAGTGATGAATTACCAAAAAAAAATTGCATGTCGCGAACTAGGTGCCTAAACTATGACTGAAATAACTTGTGTGATATTTTCAAAACAAATTCACTTTCAGAAGATTGGGATATAGGGATTAAAACAAATTGGGCCAATCTTCTGTTGAAAATTTATTATTATAATTACTCAAACGTAATTATAATTGGGATTAAGAAAAGAGAAAGGAAGAAAGAAGTATTAGTATGTATTTCTTATTTTCTTTTTTGAGTCTGTCAATTTGGTTGAGTGTTGTGGAAGCAAGTGAATTTTAAGTACAACTTTTGATTTCAATTTTCTACTAAAGTTAATTCAAAATAATTCACAATATACTTCAAGAGATAATAGTTTAAATAAGTATTCAATTTCAAAATTCAGTCATAAAATAAATATATATTAGGTACAAATTTTAATTGGTACAATAATAAATAAGAAATAACGTTTGCAGCTGATAATTTTTTTAATTTATAAGTGCTGCACTATTGTGTAATTTAGCATGACATAAAAATCATAAGAATTTTCAATATATAAAATTTATTTATTTTTTTTTAATTGCTTTAACTAATTTCCTATGGAGGTTTGAGGGTTAATTTATTTGACAAACTGAGTGCTCTTTAACAAAAACAAAATACCTGTTGTTTTTGCATTGTTATATTTGTTGTAGAGACGCTCCTACCTGTTATAAATATGCCATGATGCCGAACATTCTGGGCGCCTAGTTGTTACTATTGAAAAAGTTTCTCGGTATGGTATCTGACACAATCATACATACATATTTAGTCATTTCAACCCTTTAGTCAGGATTAAGGCCTAGCTTCTCACAGCACTGAGGTTGTGTGTGTTAATTTTATACATGAGTGACGGGACCTACAGTTTAAAGTCGTTTCCTAACCACAGATTTTTGAGAAACTTTTCATGGCAATTTTATTTACTCTTAGAGCTTTTACTAGAAATCTTCTGAGAGAAAGTCGCCGAAGAAATGTTTTTTTATATTTCATTTTGTTGAAGACGTCTGACCTGGGGTTTGAACCGAAGCCTAACGTTTAATAAGTCAACAAACTACCTATAAGACTACGATGATCTGACACAATGAGTGGTCTTAATTTTTAATGATACCTTGTATATGAGAAACGTTTACGCAAAATTAATCCCGCGTTTACAACATCGCAATCAAACACCAGTCAAAACAGTAGCCTTCTAAGTGGCGAATTATCAACCAATAAAATTATGGTGAACGATTTTTGAAAAAAAAAAAAAAAAATCGCAACTAAACACCAGTCAAAACAGTAGCTTTCTAAGTGGCGAGTTACCAACCTATAAAATCATGGCGACCGTTTTTGAAAAACAGACTTTCATACAAGGCCAATGAAATGGTATGGACGTGACGTTTCCACAGGGAAAATCCATGAGACTACGAATCGCTTCCCCATCTGATTTATTTCCGGATTTAATACCGAATAGGTTAGGTTAGAGGTTAGGTTAGAGGACGTGTACTTGTCAATTAAGACAAGTACAGTACCCGGAGGTCGAATTGACCCATTGTACAAAATACCGAATAACTATTTCTTGTTTCCGAAAATGAAAAGAAAATGGCTTGACACGTTGGGCAAAGTGTAAAGAGTTCAAAGTAGACTATGTTGAAAAATAAGGTGTTGTTTATCCAACAATTTATGTTTCATTTAAAATTTCATGGATTTATGGGCACGCTTTCTTGTGAAAACATATATGCAAACATATGTTTGTAAATATTATATTTCTAGGCGCCAACCTTTTAAGTTAATAAGCACCACTATTGGACGAGTTTCCTATGCCTGTTAAAGTGACTCAGAGTAGAAGTATTTTCAGTATAATCAAATGTGGATACGAAACTGCGACTCATGCTTATGAAATGCAGGAAAACTAATGTTACTGGGGGGAATTAACTCAATATTTAATATTGAAATTTGAAGTGTTCCATACATTTATTGCAATAGTATGTTACACGTTTGGTAACTGCACATTTTGCTGATATCGGTCCACTCGACTATATAGTGCAAACTCATGTCGAGTGAAAAACAACACGAGACAAAAATATTTTTGTGTGTTTTTTCTATTTTTTTATTTTAAAATTTCTATTCCACTATTGTAATGACGTTAATGACATTGTTAACAATTGAAAAAAATAAAATATTTTCAAATGTTGTAACACTTCAAAATGATTTGTATTTTAAAGCCCAGCAATTGTAAAATATAAATTCCAATGAAACTCACAGAGTCGTAAACGAATGCGTTGCCGTACGATAACAGCCGAGTGCCATTGGTTATAAAAGGCAATTAATTGCATTTCCTTCGGGTACATACGAATACTTGTCTGTTGTTTGACATTCAATGCAGATAAAATTAAAACCGATAAATTGTGCCTTATTCCAGTGACCGATTAAAATAAATGATAAATTTTTTTTTTTTACTAAACTATCGTCATTGTTTTGGTAGAAGGCCTATTTACTGCACAAACGAAATGTTTTTTTATTTAAAAAAGGTAAAATAAAATGTAAAAACGATTCGAGGCATAAATGTTTGCAATATTTTACAAACTTTTTATATTACAAACTCATAAATTCAATATTCTTCATTTGATTAATTAGATTCTACGAAAACTCAGACCAATAGAAGTTGTTTAAAAAATTTGTTTTCAAATCCACAAAATTTTAATTTAAAGATCTCAAGATTCTCAGACGTGCAATCCGTTTAGTATATTCGTTGAAAATTCAGTGAATATACTAAATATTCAATAGCAAATAAAACTTAATCCAAAAACTAGCCTTCACTCTAACCCTCCTAGGGATAGATTTCTCTCCATAAACTTAAAAAAATTTGACTCCTCATAGAGCCTTTTATGCTATGTTCAGACATGCACTTTTATTGAGTCAATATTCGGTTTACTGATTACAATATTTTAAGTGTTTAGACATAACAATATACGCAGTTCAGCTGCTTATTCAATATTCATTTGACAGCTGGTAAACAAAATAGCTGGTTGTTTCAACAACATTGTTTTTGTTTTGTTCGTTGTTTTTTGTTTTTTTTTTTGTCGTTGTTGATATTTGAGTTGTCAAATATCAATAGAAAGTGTTTGGAATTGTAATATGCTCACTGTACGTACTTATGACTGTGCTGTATTTCAAGTTTTAATCAATATTATAACAATTTATGAATTTATTGAGCAATAATTAATTGACATTTTAGATGAAATATTGAGATCAGTAATGCCGTTTATTGCGATTTACTCAATAAGTGCATGTCTGAACATAGTATTAAATATATAAGTTTGTTATGAATTCATTTTCACAATTCTAATAGCTTTCATCGATATTTTCGCAACTCGTCTTTAACAGCGAAACTGAATCAATGAAATCCTAAACATTTCGTTTACATTTTCAACCGCCAAGTTTTTAGATTTCGTATTATGGAAGAAAAAAAATCTAAAAAAAGTTGCTTTGTTGGTTTCCTTTTTTACAATCGAGCGGTTAACTGAATTTCGTTGTAGCCGTACAAATAGTAGAGACGTCGAACGTCAGTTGATTTCTCTACAATCGAAACAATTGAAAAAATTCACAGCATGGATTTAACCAATTAGACATTAAAAGTGCGAGAAATTGTGGAAACCTTAGACATGGCTGAAGTCGCCGTAGTCTAGTAGGTAGTGTGTTGGCTTATTAGACACGGCACCACAGTTCCAGCTCCATGTCAAACAGCGCCATTAAAATGAAAAATGAAAAAAATTTCCGCGGCGACTTCCCCTCGACAGATTTCTGGCAAAAACTCTGAGAATAAATAAAATTGCCATGAAAAAGTTTCTCAATTAACACACACAACATAATTGGTGAGAAAAGCTAGTTCGTAATCCTGATTGGATTGTTATTAGGATTGATTTGTGCGCTCAAGATTGATTTGTGCGCTTACAAATTGATTGCCTTTAAAGGAAATTTATTGGGTCGATTTAGTGAGCATATGAAGCCAAATGACCACATTTGACCAGAAAAAAGTTATTTTGCACACGAACAATGAAAAAATTTATATCATCCATGAATCCATTGGAAACCTTAAGAAATAACTCAGCTTAGAGGGATTTGACTCAAACAATGAAATCATCAAACAGAACTACTATAATTTGATGATTTTAGCAAATCTTAACTTTTTCAAAAGGAAATACAAAATTTGAAGAGAAAGTTTGATAAAGGTATCGGCTGGGCCATCTATCGGTTTAAATTTGAACCATCGGTTACCTCGAATCTGGCAATACTTATGTCATTCTATTCCGTCACAAACTTTAGTATATTATCCACAGCCATAATATTATCTCCACCAAATGTAATGAATCGATTTACGCTTGAGCAACGTTGGGATTTATTGGAAATTTATTTCCAAAACAATTGGTAGAAAATTGCACGAAAATTACCAACAGTGTTTGCATTGTTGATGCGCCAAGACGTGGGCGTGCTAGTACAGTGCATACACTCGAAAATATCAAAACTGTGGTTGAGAATCCATCAGCATCAACTCATCATTGAATGAGGGTCTGTGTGGCCAGCTGCGGCAGCCGTATGAATGATTTAATCTTCCATTTCTAACCCGGAACAATTGTTGTTCACAACAAAAAAATAAATTTGGCAAAATTTCAAACCATTTTTGTTTGATTGCATTTTTAAATTTAAACTTTTAAATGGCCCACCCTATATTTTGATGATTTTAGAAAATCTTAATTTTTTTCAAAAATGATTACAAAATGTGATAAAGAGAGCTATGAAAACTTAAGGAATTTTCATTTTTTCCTAAAACCAGTGTTGCATTGGAAAAATCATAAACTTATTAACTGGCCCTCGGATTGAATATGAATATGACCTTCCTTCTATTATTTCTGTATTTATAAATGTGTCGCCACTACTGCGCTCTTATATATGTACATATGTACACTTAAAGAAATTTTATTTGTTTTGGTTTTTGTGTAAATAAGTGGCGTTTTGTATAACAGTC
The DNA here is from genome assembly GCA_932273835.1 of Sarcophaga variegata. NCBI lineage: Eukaryota > Metazoa > Arthropoda > Insecta > Diptera > Sarcophagidae > Sarcophaga > Sarcophaga variegata. The sequence goes on along the minus strand of OW026362.1, from coordinate 20,976,294 downwards.
TTTAAAACCATAAGTATTGTTAACGGGGCGATAAGAATTTGGTCTAAATGTTTAACATTTTTAAGCTCAATTTAAATCACATACTTCCGATAAAACATTACACACTCAATTATACAATATCAACGCACTTGAGTCCAAAGGTACAGGGGAGCTTAATATTTCCTCGCTAGTGAAGAAATAAATGGGTGTGTGAGAATAAACGAGGGCTTACTTAAAAAGAAAACAATTATTCACTATTAATTATTTTTATAAATCGAAGTGCTTAAGGTATTAAATTAAATTTGAATTTCTCTTTGTTATTTATTATTAATTAAAATGACATATTTAATGTATTTATAACAAACCTGAAACCGTCGGTGTATTTTGAATCATTATTATGATTAAATTCTCTTCTTGATATATAAAGTTGAAATTGTTTTTAAAAATAAATACGTTAATAAAATTACCAGAATGGGAATTTGCTGTTTCTTACAGTCATGAATTATTTCCTCAGATTTAGTAGATAATGTGTTGACTTATTAGAGTGAGCATGATTCAAACCCCAACTTAGACATATCGTACAAACCGGGATACAAAAAAATATTTCTTACGGCGACTTCAGCAAAAAATCGGAGCCTTAATAAAATTGTCATTCTCAAATCTGTAGCTGGGAGTCGACGTTAAACCGTAGAGCTCCCGCCACTCTTGGATAAAATTAATACACACAACATGAGTGGTGTGAGAGGCTAGGTTATATTCCTGACTAAAGGGTTATATTGACCAATTAAGTAAATAGGAATAAAAGGCTTTAAACCTTGTTAATATAGATTATTAAGGACCTTGATATTAAACTTTCTTATAGGCTGAATGATCCCTGCAGTGTTTTTTCCAAGCAGAGGTCTTGGCAATTTTTAAGGCGGCGCAATGCTTGTTGAGTGGCGGAAATTTCCCTGAATATCTTCAGATTTACTCGAATAGCGAGGCTGCGATTAAGTCCCTAACGAATGTCCTTATCCATGAAAACCGCGAGTTAAGTTAGGTTAAGTTAGATTAGAGGACGTGTACTTGTCAATGAAGACAAGTGCAGTACCCGGTGGTCGAATTGACCCATTGTACAACGCCCTAGTTTCTCACACCACTTATGTTGTGTGTGTTAATTTTATACATGAGTGGTGGGACCTACAGTTTAAAGTCGACTTCAAACCACAGAATCTTTGAGAAAACTTTTCCATGGCATTTTATTTAATCTCAATGTTTTTGCCAGAAATCTACTGAGAGAGGAAGTCGCCGAAGAAATACTTTTTGTATTTTGTTGATGTCTGGCCTGGTTCTCGAACTCTGGCTTTTACGTCTAATAAGCCAACACACTACCTACTAGACTACGGCGACTTCATACCGCGAGTTTGTTAGAAAAATATCGCATCATTCAAAGGTAACTCTTATAGGGGTTTCGAGACACAGGGATATCGTTGGAAATTGCATCGCTGATGAGCTGGCCATGGCCGGCACAGAGCTGGTAATCTCTGACATATTATAGGGCATAGATATTCTCATCGCTTCGGCTCATTTAGATATTGTCCACTAGGTCCACGAGGAGGTTCAATTTCGTTGAGAGCAGGACACGTATGGACAGTAAGAGGGCTGACTCACTTCTGTCCTTAATTCGCATGACCATCCATTGCACAATGGCGTTCCTTACGGCCCATTATCCTTTTGCTAGGCAAGCCGAAATGCTAGGCACTCCAACTAATGACTTCTGCAGGACCTGTGGATCTGGGGACGAAGCATTAGTGCCCTGCTCTTGATATGAAAGAAGTCGCCGTAGTTTAGTAGGTAGTGCGTACGGCAACGGTTCAAATCCCAGGTCAGACATCAAAACGAAAATATAAAAAAAATTTTTCTTCGGTGACTTCCTCTCAGCAGATTTCAAGCAATAACTCTGAGAGTAAATAAAATTGCCATGAAAAGTTTCTCAAAAAGTTTGTTCTTCGGAGTCGACTATAAAAAGGGTTGTAATGACCAATTATGTATGTATGTATGTCTTAAAGTGCAGAGATGGCGGTTTTTGACCTCTAATTTTCTGTCATCGTTGTCTGACCTCTCTAATATTGCTGCAATAGGAAGCTTTATCATGTACTCGGGATGGTTTTCTCTAGCGAATAGTTGACCTCCGGGTAGAATTAATTGTGGTATCACAATAGGCCGAAATGTTGGCCTAAGTGGAAACTCTTCCTTAGAAGGCGTCCGCCACCTAACCCAACATAACCTAACCTAACTTTTTAAATATTTATTTGGCTTATAAGATATGAAACGTTTGAAAAAGGATATTTTAATTGTATATCCCTTAAGATTTTATGAGATTTATACACCATAACGATAATTTTCAGTCAAAAATTCAAGTTTCTAACTTCATATCTTTTATTTCTGCGAGACATATGAATTTATTTAAAACTGCTGGTGTATTCAAAATTATTATAAATTTTATATCAAATTTGTTTTCTTTCTGTTCCTTTATCTGAACATTATAATCAAATAATTTAAAAACTGCAGGTTTTTTATAATTATTTTAAAATTTAGAAGAAAAAAAAACCAACTACAGAACTATTATTAGTGCAGGTATTATGAAATTTGTTTACCCGTATATCTTGTTGTTTATCTAAGTATATACGATATATAGTGCAAAATAGATAAAATTGTTTATTTATATGTATGAATATTAATTTATTTATTTAATTACTATCACGTTTTTAAAACATTTTGGTCATAAATATCTCAAAATTCATATGTACCACCACCATTAAGTACAATTTCCGTATTATGAATGAAAAATCGAGTTAAGAAACACCGGTGTGAAATGTAAATATTGGTATTGGAGAGGCATGCGAATACCGCATGAAAGAATACAAATTTATGACGTTAAGTTATATAATAAATATTAATTAGAAAATAATTAAAATAAAAAAACGTTCACAGAAATACGAACTACATACGAGTACATACATACATATTTGGTCATTAAAACCCTTCAGTCGGGATTACGACCTAGCTTCTCACACCACTTATGTTGTGTGTTTTAATTTCATAGTTGGGTGGCGCTACCTACAGTTTAAAGTCGATTCCGAATGACAGATTTTTGAGAACTTTTTCATGGCATTTTTATTTACTTTCCGAGTTTTTGTCAGAAATCTGCTGAGAGGAAGTCAGCGAAGAAATATTTTTTCATATTTCGTTCTGTTGGAGATGTCTGATCAGGGGTCTGAACCGAGGCCTCACGTCTAATAAGCCAACACACTATCTACTAGATTACGGCGACTTTAAATACAAACTAGCGGACGTGAATTCGGCATTCAAAGAGAAATATTTTATAAAGAACACAACTTTTGCTTTATCAAAGTAAACTAGGGAGTAGTTCTCTACAGATGGAACTTTTGAAATTTGCGCATATTGTCCAAGATGCTTGTACATAATTGGTCATTACAACCCTTCAGACAGGATTACGACCTAGTTTCTCACACCACTTATGTTGTGTGTGTTAATTTTATGCATGAGTTGTGGGACCTACAGTTTAAAGTCGACTCCGAACGACAGATTTTTTTTGAGAAACTTTTTCATGGCAATTTTATTTACTCTCAGAGTTTTTGCCAGAAATCTGCTGTCTGGCCTGGGGCTCGAATCCTGGCTTTTCATTTAATAAGCCAACACACTACCTACTGGACCACGGCGACTTCAAGATGCTTACATATATTTATTATAGAATTTTTGTTTTTCAAAATATCAAAAATTTATTGAGTAAAACAAAACTTATTTGATTTGAATATGTAGGATAATTCTAACTTATATTATTTAGGGTGCCCTGGTAGTCTAGTGGGTAGTGAGCTAGACTATTAGCGTGTGGGTCGTGGGTTCGACTCCCACCAGAGACTCTGGTCTGTGACACTACACCGAGCATATGGTCAAAGTTACTCAGCTCGTATATAATTAAAATATAATTTATAATTGTATTGTAATAAATAAATAAATATACTTTACTTAATATACTTAATAAACTTTAATTGAAAAAGATTGTCAGGCCCCTATATCATTGACAAAATTTATGGAATAAAGATTTTAATTATTATTGTTTTTATAAATAATTAAAAGTTAGTAACAAATATTTTGTTTTCTCTTTAATATTTTCTCCTACAGCATTGGAATTTATGGTAGCATTCGCTTTATTGAGGCGCTAAGTCTAAGGACATTTAATAAAAATAATATCCCTGATAATTTCTTGAATTTTACGGTATTGTTTATCTCCCAACCCTGATCACAAATGATAAACGATAAAGCCAGCAAATAAGTGTTTCACAAAAAAAAATAAAAAATAAAAAAAATAAATAAACGAATTAACACCAATACCAATGGATTTTATTTACGAACACTTTCTCATTCGGCACGAATATTAGAGCAAAAAGTGTAAATAACTGCGGGTACTTCAATTTCCCTTGCTCCACGAAGACTCTGATAAAGTACACTCGCTCACTGTTTGTAATCTTATCAAAAGTGGTAATGTTGTTGGTTTTTTTTTGTTGTTTTTTTTTTTTTGTTATGTTATGACTCCTCTCTTTTCGCCCGCTGTGTACTGCTGCTCTAATAATAATTGATCGGGTAGTCTAAAAGTCTTTAGGCGACCATTATTTTGTTTATAAGTAAATGTTGCACCGTAACAGCGCTTCAGTTACGGATCATATCAGTTACTAACAAGACATTTAAAAGTCAATATCGCAAGAAGTGTGAAATAAATTGGAAATTGAATGAAATAAAATAGAAACTCGCTTATAAAAATAAAGAATAAAAATTGTAAAATTAATCATACAATTTTAAAAAATTGTTTAAGAATACATTATAAAAACAAAAACAAAACAAAATAAACATTTGTCATGATTGAAAAGCAACTTCCGTTTTTGTGCAAAATAAGTGAAAAGTAACAAAACAAAACAAAACAGTTTTTAAAAACTCTAAATAAATACGAATTATCAGAGAATACATTCGAGACTAAAAATAAGACTTCATTCAGGGTCTATAAAATTAAAGAAAAATCAAAAACTTTTTAACATTGTGGATTATTTGAAAAATAATTGCTTAAAAATACTATCCAAAATGAAATTAAAGTAAGTAATTTTAAAAATATTTTCAAATAAATATAAAAGGAAGGGTACAGGAAAAAATTCTAGGGAGTTCTAGTTCTAGAGAAATGATAAAACTCTTGGTAATTCCAAAATCTATGGATACATATGCTGTTTGGAAAGCCCAGAAAGTATTATTATTTTGATATTTTTATATTTTTTTTGTTTGCTTTTGTATCATTAGAAACCAAAAGATCATAAATTATTTCATTAATATCGCCTACTTTGTAAACAATTAACAAAATTTGTTTCTATCATGGTGTAAGCCATATATTATAATTAAAGTTATTTACTTATCGGTTAATTTGGTTATTTTTTTCTTTTTTGATATATGGTCTATATTATAAACAAAATATATAACAAAGAAGTCTATGTTGCCAAGTTGTAAAAACTAAACTCAACTGTTACCCCAAAGCTTTTGGTAATTAATTTTTATGACTTACATGATTATTTTAGCATAGCTCTGTTAAAATTTGATATGAATTTGCAGATTTTTCTTTGTGATATACAATTATTGTTTATTTTTCATTATCCGATCACAGTCATAAGTCATAGAAAAATATTTCTTAACACATGCTTTATAAAAATCGTGAACTACATATTTTCAAATGTTATTTTGTTTTTTTGCTTGGCCCTAGTTCATACAAAGAAAAACACTTTAACGTGGCCTGTTATTTATATTTTGCAAAACAAAATTAATATCTAAGAGACAAATGTCAAAAAATTTTAGTGTCTTCTATATTACGGGAGTTAGCATATGACAATCTTTAATTACGGTAAACTTGCAATGTTACTGTTATAAAGTAGAGGTTTTACTTCCTTAATTGGTAATTACAACCCTTTAGCCAGTATTACAACCTAGCTTCTGACAGCATGCATGTTGTGTGTATTAATTTCATCCATAAACAATGGATGGATATTATTAATGTCGACTCTGAACAACATTTGAGAAACTTTTCATTGGCAATTTTATTTTACTCTCAGAGTTTTTGCCATAGAACTGCTGAGAGGAAGTCGACGAGGTTAAACCTCGGGCTCTCGTCTAATAAGCCAACACAAATTAAACTAAAACTTAATTTAAAAATTAAACTAAAAATTTATTTAAAATATTTTTTCTTCTACTGAGACTTGAATGATTGGAAGAATCGGGTTAAATTCGTTTTATTTTTTAATAAATCCTTGATATTATTTATGTTGAATTCTATCATCTTGCAGCATGGTTAGCTAGTAACTGTTCTTCTGTAGTAACTGTAATTGTAACTGTAGCCAGTAACTGCTCTTCTCTAACTCTGTTCACATGCTACATGTATTGACAAGCACTGTTTTACTGTTATGGCCTCGCGAATTTCTTTAACTTTATTGAATGCAATTATGAGCTCGTTACTTCCATCCATAATCTTGAGCAACAATATCACTTTTAGTGCACTGTCGTAGAATAGGTTTCATCACAATTGCGATCATTTGAACATAGCTTGTGTCATTTTTTTGTTCTTCATTGTGGCATTGTGGACGTATCTATAGGTAATATCTTATTCGATCGAGTTATGATCCACTGATCAAATGTTTACAAACCGATCAGAGCTAGATGAATTACAATCGCGACCATTTTAACATAGCCTGTTTCGTTTTTTGTTGTTGGCAGTCTCTATAGGCCATATCCTATTGGATCGAGTTTTGCTCAAACATGACCCGGAGACTGGGTGCCCTGGTAGTCTAGTGGGTAGTGTGCTAGACTATTAGCGTGAGGGTCATGGGTTCGATTCCCACCAGAGACTCTGGTCTCTGACACTACACCGAGCAAATAGTCAAGTTACTTCGTTCGTATATAATTAGGATATAATTTGTAATTGTATTGTAATTAATAAATAAATAAATGATCCGGAGACTACGAACCGATCAGCTCTAATAGAAATATATGCTACTATCAGAAACAACCCATAAACTATATTGCGACGGTGTTATTATTGAGTCACCACAAACTACTTTGCGACGGTGCTGCAATATATCAAAACAGTTGGATACTTCATTGTAATTATAGATCACTTTCGTTCACTGGTGTAAGCGATCGGTCAACATGAGAGCTATACACCACTTTTATTGTAGATTGCACGTAGATTCAAAAGTTCAAATGAATTGGGGAAACAATTTTGTAAACATTCCACTGAATTTTTATGGACTCTACAATATTTACACTGCCCAGAACGAAATATACGATTGTGAATGAAAAATATCACTAGGTCCTGAGCTTAACAAAATTCTGTTCACATAGGCCTATTTCCAAATTGCCTAATAGTGCAGATATAAATAAGGCATTTTCATCAAACCTTTTCGTTCCAATCTACTAAAGTGTTAAAGGAATAAGAACTTTAGAATTTGCAATCATCTGCAAAGTAAAAATGCTTTACTTTAAGAGTAGAAAGAAAATTTATTAGACGTAATAAAATATTATGGCACGAGTAATAAATTTTAATTCTAAATTTAACATGATACTGGTCAGTCTAAAGGCGTCAAACTAGTTCGATTTTACTTTTTTTTATATAGAATGTCGTATGATAAGGATTTAAATAAAAAAACACTCATTAATGAAATGTATAACACAAGTAATTTGACGTAAACTTTATTAAAATAAAATATTTAAAAATATTATGAAAATCATACAAACAAAAAGAAAAGATAACTTCTTGTCTAGATAATATAATAGAAATATAATTTCTTTTAAAATGTTATTTAAATTAATTTAGAAAAAATATTATGATTCATACGAACTTTCTTAAAGGAAATTTTTGTAAATATTGTAGGTCAGGTAAAAGGTTTAAATTCATTAAAAAAATTGCTTTTTTGTTGGTGTTTTCGATAAGATTTTATTTTATTAGCGGGCATGAATCCCATGACTTTTGTTAATGAAATTGTTGGTTTAACAAAAAATATTTTATAATTTTAAATTGTGTGATTAGTTGTTTATCAGAAAATAACAACAAATTTTGAAGGAAATCGGTTTAGCGATGCCAAAACTGTGATAACAAATTACCTGATTAAACTAAGGCAGGCGCCCATTAAGTGTGAATACATTTAATAATTTATTAATAATATTAAAAGAATAAAAGCTTCATAAGGAAAGGAATTTATTTAAATTTAACGCCTAGATATTAATGCTTCATTCATTAAACACATTCAACAATATCGCCTTAAGTTTATGGCCTATACTTAGGCATTATGGGCTAACAAATGGACTTTTATATCTTTAGATAAAATTCATAACATGGTGAAATGATTGTTATTTGTTTTATCAAGTTAATAAATAGAAGAAAAAAAACATTGGCATTCCATTCCGGTCAGATCTCTTTCAAACCGGAAATTTATAACATAACATAAAGAAATAAAAATTATCTATTCAGATTTGGTTTGACGGTAATCAATAATGAAATCAGTGCATTTTAAATTCCTTTGAATAAAGAAAGAAACGTGAATAAAATATTTTAAACAAAATTAAATAATATGTACTTGTGAAGCTAATAAAATTTAACAGTTGACTTGACTGACAGCGCTAAGATTAGCGTCAAATAAAAAAGCGGTTTTCTTTTTTAAATCAATGCATAAATAATTACTTAAAAGAATGCAATAAAGAATAAAAACAAAAGTTTGTGAGCCTCTGTATTATAATTGTATAGACATATGGACTAATTATCGTAATTTGATCCTGATGTAAATTATTATATAAAGACACTGAATTTAATGCGAATAATATTAATAACTAATAATAATTAATAATAATATTTTTTTTAATAATAATTTGTTTTTTACTCACCAAATATCACGAATATAAAATATATTTAAATTTTAACGCCACTATTTTCAAAAAATTTTGTAACATTGCTGTTACAAAAAAGCGCTTGCTTAACAGCACAAAATTTGCTGTTGTTTACATTGATTTACAACACAACTCAATGATAAATATGTAAGTGACGTCACAATGCTTATTAAAAGCCATGCTTTCACTTTTTTCACTTTTTTTTAAAGAACTTTAACACTTAAATTAAAGATATTTTCATAATTTTTCTTTTTTATTAATAAACTACATACAATCGCATACTTTTTTCTTTAAATTTTTGCAAAAAATATTAAAAACAACACTTTATTTATTAATTTTTTCTTTTTAACAACACAAATTCGCACAGAGAGTAGAAAGACTGAACAAGTAACTAAAATGGTGTGGTTAGTAAAATGGTGAAATGAATGGTTGTTGCATTTGCTAGAATTGATTATTCAGCGTAGTTGTATAAAAAGGTAGTAAAGTTTAGCTGTTATTTGCAAATAATAAATTTAAACATATAATCATGCGTAAAAACATTCAATTTAATTTTTTTATTGTAAAATAAATAAATGTATGTTTATTTACATATATTATATGGATGCCTAAATAAACAAATAATTCTTGAAAACATGTTAATCGTGTTGTTTTGTGCCAAATCAAGTAGCGTTTGACATTAAATGGCATGGAAAACAGAATAATTTTTTTTTAAATTATTTTTGTAAATAAAAAAAGTCTGGAGAAAAATTTTTAAAAACAAATTAACGTATTATTATTACTTCTGTAAATAAGTCTGCGGTTGTTTTCTTTTTTATAATGAAGTTGGCATCAACCAACGCAAAGCCCAAAACCAAATAACAATCTATTTTTATTCTGTTTTAAAAATAAACCAATTTTTTTAATTAAAAATAAAACCCTTTTATTGCTGCCATAATTACACACGTTTTTCCCAAGAATTTTTGGTACCAAATGGTGGCTGTTTATAAGATTCTTTCATATATTTTATTGTTTGTCTGAGTTGTTACGCATTACAATAGGTTTTATGACAGTAGAAATTAATTAAAAATAATAGTATATTTGATAACACATTATGATAGTAATTGTTTAAAAGCAACTTCTTCGAATTGCCGCGTATTTTACCATTAAATAATAACAATTACATTATTAGCAAGTTATTATTAACAATGTTGTCTACTTTAGTTGGCAGACAGATAAATTTCAAATATTAATTTATGCAGAATGTTACAATTATTAGTTCAAAGAAAAATATTTTTTCTAACTACTATTTATACTTGAGTGCAGCGGACATACATCATGTTAATTATCTAGTCAAATACTTTAAAATGTGTTTAAAAGAATTGTTTTTAAATCGGTAGCAAGCCATAGTTCAATAATATTTTATTTGTTTAACATCAATCTCTAAATGTTTTTTCTATTATTTTCCAGAATGCTACGCTGTTTACGACATTCAAAAACCCATCCGGACGATTTAAAAATCGCTTCGAAAGAAATTGAACGTCAATGCAGTGAAATACATAAAAATTTTAGAGAAGCAGTGAAAATTCTACTGCTTGGTACCGCGGAGTCGGGGAAAACTACCATAATTAAACAGATGCGTATATTACACATCAATGGCTTTTCAGATGAGTAAGTATTACAGTTGTATGAAAGAATTCATAAGCGATTTGAAGCTGTTTGTTTAGAAAACTTTTAATAATTGAACAATTTAACTAATAGTCAGTATGTACATACATGCAACTTATCAAGCATGGCTAATTATCAAACCCTTATTAGATTGACACTTGATCGTATTTGATATCTACACTCTCAGGAAATATTTAATAAAAAAAATTACATTCAATAATTTGATAAAAGTTAATAAACCAATACGGTTAGGCGCCTTGTCTAATCAGAACTGAACAGTAACTTGCACAAAGAATAGAATCAAGCAAAATTACAAAATCGTTTCTTTTCGGCCCTTAAAATTAAAGTAAATTTAACCCATTCTCTTACAAACCAAAGGATTTTAGACGATTAAAAATTTAAAAATCCACTCAGAATTATTTGAGTAATTGAAGTTTTTTTGGAACACTTTGAAACAGTCCTTAAGGCTTATAAGAAACACACGTTCTAATTTTTCCTAATAGAATGAAGTATTTTTCATGTTTGATCGGGCAACTCGTCTAAGTAGGAAGTGCATTCCTTAGCTAAACAATACAATTAATTGAAAGTACCATTTTGAAGTAGTTGCCAAACCTCTTGTGTACCTTATTGGACATTTTTAGTTACTTTATCCTTATCCTTGACTTAATTTAAGATATTTTCTTAAATAATATTAAAATTTTTTTCTTATTCTCTTGCCTTACAGTGAACGCCGTGATAAAATCCCTGAAATTTATCAAAATATCCATGAATCTATATACCAGTTAGTGCATTACATGTCCATACTGGGGCTAGAATATCAAAGTTGTGCCAGCCGACAAAGTGCTGAGTACATCTTAACAATGGGCGAAACAGCGCCAGAATATATGAATGAGGTAAGTTGCAATACTTCAGATTATTATTTAATTTTCTTTTTTTTTTTTGGATTCAATTCAGCTATTATTATTATTATTATTAAATAAGAAATATTAGGCAAAGTAAATAATAATTGCGTGCTATGGAAAGTTTTATTTTATTTAAGCAATATTGTTATTATTTTTTTAATTTTATTAAATATTTGAAGTGACTATATCTGCGTACTATTTTCAATTAGTTCATGTGTTAAACAAATGTTAGTACAGGCCTTTTTAAAAGGGTGTTTTATTTTTTTTTTTTTTTTAATGGTATTGTTAACAATTATTTACTTAATTATTGTTTAATATTTAATGTTTAATCAAAAAGTATATTAGAGTTGAAATGTTAAATAACTTTATTTAACAAAATTGGATCCACGGCCCCAGCATACCTACAAAATCGAATATATCTTCTTAATATATATTGTCATACACTGAACAAGCGATTTGCAGTACTTTCATTGCAGTATGTTCAGTGGTTTTGAGTTATATTATAAACAATATGAAATTACAGAAAAATTAAAGCCGTTATTTATCATGGATTGGCTTATTTCTTTAAACGAAATTGTAGTCAGTAATCTTCAGCCGAGAAAACTCTCTATAAAGTATTATCAAAGATTTAAATAATCTTTGAAAGAATTTTATCAAAACCTCTAGTATTTTTACTTGAAAACAAAACAATAAAATACGAAAATTTCTTTCAGTGTATCACGCTTTTAGAATAAAAAAAACCGAAAAAAAATTAAAAAAATTTTTGTTTTTCTTATCCGCAAGTGTTTTAAATTTTTCTTTCAATAATTAAACATACGAAAAATATTGTGTGTGTTTACGTATGTCAATAGAAGAAAAAAGTTAAAACAAAAATAATATTTTTTTGTATTTGTTAACAAAAAAAAGAACAAAACAAAGTTAAATTAAATACGGCGGTAAATTTGACACTTAGCAGCTTAATTTGCGTCATTTAATAATCAATTTAAACATTTTTATTTATAATTTTCTTCAATGTTTCGACTTTGAGAATAATCTGAAAATTGATTATCGCACAGATTATGCAATTGGCTTGTCAAATAGCATCGATTTCCTGTCAAATACTGCTATTTTACTAAGTACTACAAAAATATTTTCAAGCATTAGCATTTTTGCACAAATTAAATAGCCACGTATTAGACTGCACAAGTGGCTTGTCAAAAATTCAATACAGCCCTCAAAACTTAAAAATTTGTGAAATTCGTAAAATCTTATTTTTTTAATTTTGTAAACCGTTAAACCGTCAAGACCATTTACAAAAAGCCTGTTTATTAAACATTTAAACGTATTAGTGGAGCCATTTGAAGCTTATCGCCTCTATCTCTGTCAAACCTTAGAAGGTTATCAGACGATATCACCAAATTGGAATCCGTAGAGGACGTCCTGCTCATCATACTCATGGGAAAGACAAATTGAAGCCGAAGTGAAGGCATTGGCACAGCATAGAGATTTGTTCAGCAAATTTATTGAGGAAATTAATTGGGAACCACTTGTTTGTTAATCCTAAAATTAAAAATTATTTGGAAAAGTGATCACCTAGGTTAGGTTAGAGGACGTGTACTTGTCAATTAAGACAAGTATAGTATCCGGAGGTCAAATTGACACATTCTACAAGTGATCATAGATTTGATGATAGATTTGCGCAAAAAATAATAAAAAAAACTATCTGTCGTATAGTCCTTCTTGTTTAAAAAACTATTATTTTAGTTTGCGCAAACAACGTACTTGCCTTCTTAAATTTTGTGCATTTCAATTTCCAATCTAACTAAAGATAAGCAGTACGTTTAAATTTCGTTTAATTAGATTAGATGGCAATTATTTTAATACTAATATAGGATGATAAACAATGGTATCACATGATTTTGTTTGTTGTATTACAACATTCTGTCAAATCAATCAAGTTAACTGACATTAATTTGGCTTATGAAATTGTCTAATGACCTCCATAGCCAAATGAAGTGGGTTTAATATTATATCTTAACTACAGATAGGCAGATATTGCTTATCTTCACTTGCGTGATTTATTGAAAGTTTAGAATTTGAAGTGCATTGAAAAAGAATTTGTCAACAAACAATAAATGAACAAATAATTAAGGAAAATCAAAGGTAACCTCTAATGAATCCTATCTAGTACCATTAGCTATAGGACTTACTAATTCTTTAATATTAAAAAAATCTACTACGAACACTTGTCAATTTATTATTTGTTCAAAACATAAGAAATTCCCATCATAAAACAGTGATTGATTGATTGATTGTTTAATTTCCCCACACACGATTAAAATTAAACGATTTTTTACAAAAATCAATTGAAATATTTAATAAATGTTTTTTTATAGAAATGTAAATGGTCGATTAAATATTCCCTATCAGAAATTTAATTCATAAATTATAATTTTTTTGTTGTTCTTTTTGGACCTAGCCGCCATTAATACCGCCAAAGATAAAAATCCTCTTCTAAAAGAAATAAATCATTTATTATTACACTACCAATGGTAGATACAACAATATTGACTCACTGCATGGGTATACCACATATACATATCGTCAGCTAAAATGCAAATGGGCATAACAATAAAAAAATTCAAAATCGAGTTTTTGATTGTGATTAGGATGCCCTAGCATCTACAACGTTTATTGCTCTTATTCTGTGAAAAAAATGAAAATTATTGTTACGCTTTTTTGTATTTTAGATGACGATATTGTATAGCAGATGACTTGGTATTAATTGTTTTGGTTTTGTTGTATACATGATAAGATTACTCCAATTTATTGTATTTGTTGCATTTTTTTTAATATTTTTTTGTATTTAGAATCGTAAACTTTAAAAAATTAAATTTGTGATTCAGTTTCTTATTTTTAAGAAAGGTTATGCGTTAGTTATGCCAGTGATTACAGATTTCTTGATTATAATTTTTTATAAGTTTTGTTTTCTTGTTTTTTAATTAAAAATATTTTCCTTCTTATTTTCTATTGCAGGAATATTGTGATCATGTAATGACTTTATGGAATGATGTGGGTATACGTACCTGTTTTGAACGCTCGAATGAATTTCCCTTATCCGATAGTACCAAATAGTAAGTATTCAATCAACTATCATTTAAGACTCAGGGTTGTAGTTAGAGGGTTTAAAACTCAGCTCGGACATCGCGAACAGAACGAAATATAAAAAGCTCTTTCGGAGACTTTCTCTCTGCAACGTGCTGTCAAAAATTCTGAAAATAAAAAAAAACTGTCATGTGAATCAAATCAAATCAGAGTCAATAGGTATGATAAATATCTAATCCTGACTAAAGAATTGCAATGCTGAATTAAGTTAGTAAAGAAGGAGTATATATAGTACAGGGTAGGGCGTAGTAAAGCGCTAGTAGAGTAGAGAGTAGCAGATACTGCCTAGATGTGTATTACAAAAGATAACTTCTTACATCTGTCACTAACAGAGATAATGACCTTAATTTTTGAGGATCAGCTAGGTTAGGTTAGGTTAGGTTAGAGGACGTGTACTTGTCAATTAAGACAAGTACACTACCCAGAGGTCGAATTGACCCATTGTACAACGTCCTAGTTTCTCACACCACTTATGTTGTGTGTGTTAATTTTATACATGAGTGGTGGGACCTACAGTTTAAAGTCGACTCCGAACGACAGATTTTTGAGAAACTTTTTCATGGTAATTTTATTTACTCTCAGAGTTTTTGCCAGAAATCTGCTGGAGGAAGTTGCCGAAGAAATACTTCTCGTATTTTATTTTGATGTCTGGCCTGGGTTTCGAACCCTGGCTTTACGTCTAATAAGCCAACACACTATCTACTAGACTACGGCGACTTCATTACAAAAGATAACTCCTTATATCTGTCACTAACAGAGATAATGACCTCAATTTTTGGGGATCAGCTAACCAAATTTCACTTTTTATGTAAGAACTTTCATTCCACGAATGTTCTACAAAAACCCCAATGAAAATCTTGACTAAAGCACGATGTAGTTCAACTATAGTTTTAGCTTTCTCAACTATCAGGATTAAAACTGTATAAGATTTACATACAATCATAATTTGTATTAACCGTTTCCCCATTTACTTTCTATTCTATTTATAGTTTTCTGGATAACTTTGAACGCATCTCAGACTATCATTACATACCCTCAACGGAGGATATACTGCACAGTCGTAAAATCACCACCGGCATACATAACATAACATTCCGCGTACGGATACCCAAGCATTTGGGTGGCGGTGAACAGGTTTTCCACATGTACGATGTTGGTGGCCAACGGGATCAACGTAATAAATGGATCCAAGTGTTCGAAGGCATCCAAGCTGTACTTTTTCTAATCTCATGCAGTGATTTCGATCAAACACTCAGAGAAGATCCCACGCAAAATCGTTTGCAAGAGGCTTTAAATCTTTTCCGCGGTGTTTGGCAAAATCGTTTTTTGGCCTCAGCTGGCCTTATAGTGTTCCTGAATAAACAAGACATTATGGAACGTAAGATACGAGCGGGCAAACATATCGTCGATTATTTTCCCGAATTTGAAGAGTTCCATAACAGACCACAAGCGGAGAGTTATTTTGATGAATGCGATTGGACGAAAAAGTTCATTAAACAGAAACTCATAGACATTACCCAGGAGCCCGTGAAACGTCCCTCCCGCAATCACATGAATAATTCGAAAAGGGAATGTTATTATCACTTTACCGTAGCCACTGATACCTCCTGCATACGCAAAGTCTTTAACGATGTCCATCAAATGATATTGCACGAGAATATGGCTTCCATGGAGCTGTTTTGATGAATGACAACTCATCGTCGTATATCGTTTTAATCCAAAATGAAATAAGAAAACCAGAGACTGTGATTTTTTTTCCCTCTTAATTAAGTTGATAGTTCATAAGACAAACTTAATTTTAAAAAAGAAAAAATCGTATAATTTTCCCTTTTGGGGAAGCATCCTTTAAGAATAATCAAAATATTGTTGAGTTTAAGTTAAATTTAAGAATATTAGTATTATTTTAATGATAATTTAAGAATTTATAAAATTTTATATGAATTTTAGAACATAAGTGTAATTAATATTCCTCATACGGTTTGGAAATTATCGAAATTCGAAAGAAAAATAAAGTCCTTAAATATGTGAAAAAAAAAGAATTTCATATTTGACAGAATAAATAAATATCCTGTTTTGTTCCTTTTTTACGAATTTACTAAGAATACTTGCAAAATTCCATGCAAATTTTATGGACAACCAACCTAATCAAACATATGATAGATCTGGGCATGGTGACGAATGTGTCACTAAGGGAACTGGCCGGTTTCACTCAGAGGTCGGGGTTGTTCAAACCCACCACTGATCATGCATGACAAGGGGTTTACCTCACACTGGGAGACACAATGGGTCTTATAGAGCCAGCGAGTAAACTTGCCTGTAACGGTAAGCAACCCACTAATCCTAACCGGTGCTAGCAACGGTGCGAAAGTCCTACCCGGTAATCTAACCTTACCTGTGTTTATATATTCTTGCCTGTATAAAGCAAGCAGTAATTAATCTACAGAAAATTCTCAACGGCCGTGTTCATACTCACTTCATCCACACTATCTTTCATGGCTTTATTTAAACTATAGCGAGAAAGTTTTTCATTCATATTAATTTTAGTAAAATCATTAAGAATAGATTTCTGTTCAATTTAAATATTCATGTTGCTTCGTAATGTAACGGATTATTCTAATAACGGGTTCTTCTTTATTCCTAATATTCCTAAAAAGCCTCTTTCTTGTCACTACCATCATTAGTAACCACAGTATTTTTGTTAACGATTAAATCGTGTGAGCCCGAAAGTATATAATGTTTTATTTTCTAAATCCAATATATTTTTCATATTTCAGGAAGGAATTTACAATTTTTTTCCTTTCTGGCAACACTGGTAGTTGGAAAAATTCGTTTCGATCAAAAAATATTGCTCATTAGTTTTCCGAGTTTGGTTTATATAAATGAAAATTAAGCCCTTGTCGTTTTAAGACGTATATCTGGCGTGTGGTGTGATCGTCCTTTCACTAATCGAGCTTAATTATCCTTAATCCAAACACAAACTACACCATTGGTTATGCAGTACATAATGGCAACCAAACAAGTCGGTGAATGCCTCTGCTAACATTGGTAAAAATTACTTATTCTAGACACAGTCGGTTCAATTAACAATGTACAGTAGATTGGTATATGGTAATACAGTACCGTTTCGAATAACGGTACTTTGGTGAGTGTCGATTCTATTCACCCTGATAAATTCACCACACTTTGTAAAAACTCACCACAACAACAAATTTAACCACACTTCAAAAAAATTACAAATTAAAAAAGCTTCCCTTCCCTCTCCGTCCGTCGTATAAGGGACCCAAACTCCAACAGCAACGAAGAGCGGATGCAGCGCAACACAAACAACCCACATTACAACAATAACTACCTAAACCCACGTCCTTTTTCCTTTTTCACACCCAACACAATTTACAACTACACACATACACGCGCCGTAATATATAATTCCATTTAAACAAACTGGCCTTAATTTTTACTTAATAAATCGGAAACGGAAAAAGAATGTGCGAATTATAGTTAAAGAAGGCTTATTTTTTTGAACGAACAAAAACGAATTTTACACCTTTGTTGCCAGGAAGGAAAAAATACTATAAAATAAACTCACACTGATGAAGACCAGTGTTGCAAAACTGAAATTTTGAATTATAACTGAAAAAGTAATATGTAATAATAAAAAAATACAGAAACCGTAACTGTGGTATTTTTGAAATGAATAAGTATTGAAAAAAGTACAAAAGTACTGAATTTTTCAACACTGTTTCTTCACTACCATTATTCCAGAATTAATGCTTGTATTGACAACACTTTTCTACTACTATTTATCCATCATATTTTTGCATAACCCCTTTTACGCATTTCCAACTGTTAGGCAACCCTCAATGGTAAATAAAAGCCGACGAAATTGTAGGAGAAAAAATTCAGTCGTTAAATAGCCGTGTAGAAGCGTAAACGACAGTAAGAGAAAGTCGCTATTCGGGAAAAGTTGTTAAATTTTTTTTTTAAATTTGGAAGAAGAAAATATAAAGTGAATAGAAAATTCGATTTTCTAATAAATTTATTTTATAAAAGATTTTATTACAAAGTAAATATCATTTTAATATTGAATAAATTCAGGTGTTCATACAAGAAAATCAATTACAAGTAAAAGTGCAAATTTATTAAACAAACATCCAGAAATGAATCAAAAAAAAATAAGTCAAGAAATGTGCGTGCATGTGTAATTCTTTTTAGCAAGATGACAAAAAAAAAATAACTTCGTTCAGAAAAATACACAAATAGGAGAAAATAGTGGAAACAAATGTCTGTAAAAACACTTTTAAGAGAAAGTGTTGCTTTAAAAGAGCAATGAGAGTGCAAAGAAAAATCACTAGTAAAAAGGGAGAAAGCCAAGAGAGGAAGAATGTTGCAAAAAATAAAGTTTAATCGATTTGGCAGGATTGCCAAATATTAGGGAAATGTTGAATGATAAGGATAAATAAGGAAGTTTTGAAGAAAATATTTTCATTATTTCTTTAACTTTCAAAAAGATACTTTATGCGATTTTATGTGAAACTCTCTTTTTTAGCAAATATTTATTCGAATTTCTATGTTCAATGCAGTAAATGTTGAAAGTGGGAGTAACTTTGTTACAATATAGGAAGTATTTTTCACTTTAAAGGTGTTTCTCTTTTTATTTTCTGTAGATAATATTGTAGGGATAAAAGTTATTTTAAATATTGTAAAGGATAACTAGAAGAGCAGTCGTAAATAAGTAATATTTATAGCCATTAGCACAATTTACACTTCTCCGAAATCTAGTGTAATGGATATGAAGATTTAATAACAAAAAATCTGACTGAAAAATTATAAAATAAATCTCATTCTCCAATAATGTTTGATAACAAAGTTTTATTATTTATGTTCATGTATTTTCTTAATTCAAAGTCTTATTGGATTCCATTCAAATCTAGTGACAAGGAGATTTTGTTTTATAGAAGAAATCTAGGAATTATTGTATAAGGTTTTTGGTGCAAAAGATTTCTTTAAAAATATTCTTTAGAAACGTTCTTTGTAAAAATATTCCTTTAGAGAATTGCTTTCATGAAAATACGTACGTACGTAATTGGTCATTACAACCCTTCAGTCAGGATTACGAACTAGTTTCTCACACCACTTATGTTGTATGCGTTAATTTGATACATGAGTGGCGGGACCTACAGTTTAAAGTTGACAGATTTTTGAGAAACTTTTCATGGCAATTTTATTTACTCTCAGAGTTTTTGCCAGAAATCTGCTGAGAGGATGTCGCCGAAGAAATACTTTTTGTATTTTGTCTTTGATGTCTGGCCTGGGGCTCGAACCCTGGCTTTTCGTCTAATAACTAGACCACGGCGACTTCATGAAAATACAGTCCTTTATATTCTAAAAAATTGTCATGTTCTGAAAAGAACACCGTATTTGAAGTAATTTCGTTAAACTTCACTTTAAGATAACAAGCGTTTTTGTCTGTTAAAGGTACAATTATTTGCGAAATAATTTCAAGGAATTACTGATTTATTAAGACGTAACAGCGACACTCAGAAGGGACCCCTAATTATGCACTACATTGTGTTAAAATATCCGAAAGTAGGTTGCAGGGGAAGGGAAATAGTAATACAATATTTTTATGGCCGAGCGTTTTAAATTTGACGTGATTTGTTTACTATTGTATTATTATTTTGTTTTTAATCATTTACAAACTTAGTCAAGTGTAATAGATTAGAGTCCCTATTGAAAATGATATTTACTAAACTATTTCGGCAGCTTAATTACTGCAGTATTTCGTTTGGAATTATTGGAAATAGTTGCCAGCAACCTTATCCAAAGGAACTCTTATTGTAATTATTGAATTCTCTTTTTAAATTCTCAATGACGATGATGGAATATCCTTTAGCACGTCAAGTGTCTGGGAAGATAAATTTTTTTTGTATATATCCTTTAGATTTTTAAGCTTCTGCTACTACTAAACAATTCCTCTTAATTTTTTTGTTAATGAAACGTTGGTATCCCTGTGGAAAAATATACAGAAGTGCAATAGGTTTATTCAATGAATTTTTTTTTTGCTCTCTTTACGCACCGTGCTGTTGTCTTACTCTTAAAATTTAAGAGAATTTTCAAAGTTAAGAGGATAATAAATCTTAAATGAAATTTTCAAGGATATTTTAAAGGCACATAAACACGCTAATATTACTCAATCAGAAGGAAGTGTGGAATAGATTTCCTTCTGTTTTTTACTAACTGCCGCTGCCATAAATTCAATGAAATTCAGTGCCAAAAACATAAAATATTAAACAACATTAATAAATCATACAAAAACAACAATAAATTAAAAATAAAAAAGCAAAAGTGCTTACAGAGACCCTAAAGTAAAATTACCGTTAATTTAGTTTAAACCGGATATAAACTTTTTTTATTGGGTAAAGAAATTTTGTTTTTGTATGTTTATTATGTTCACATTACTATTGCTTTTATTGTGTTGTTGTTGTCATCATGTTTGTTGCAATAATATTGCTTTTGCTAAAGATGGTGATGATGTGATATGATGAGTTATTTCATGTGGATTTTTTAAACCAACACACAAGTACAATAAATTTTTAAGATGAATCTTTTGTGTGAAGCAAAAAAAAAAGAAGAAAACACACACAATAAAATATTGGCCAATCCAGCCAGCCAGCCCAGCCCATAATATTTATTCCTAGGCCACCATAAGCAAATTGCCAATAGTCACAAGTATTTTTTTTTAACGATTTTGTCTATTGATTTTTATTTTCTACTAAACTTGAACTGTTTAATAGAAAAAAAAACAAACAAAAAATCACAAACACAAGAATTACAATAACAACTAGTAAAACATGCATATTTTATAAACTAAAATTCCCATTTTTCCAAAAATAAATTTTAAAAAAATGCCATTAAAACTTTTTTAACTTTGCGTGTTTTGAATTTCATTAATAATCCATACAATACTCATATACCAACCACACTATAATAGCGAAATGAAAGAAACTTACAAAAATGCTCTAAAAATACTAGTAAAAGAGCTTTATTCACTCTTTCTTCTCTCGTTTACTTACTACTTAATCAACATTTTTACAAATACACACAATAAAATTACGGTTTTTTTTACTGCAACTAATAATAATAATACTGCTTATTGTTGTATTAAAACCAAACTAGAAATAGAAAAACTTCGTCTTCTCACCAATGACGCTGTCTTCCATCCACATTACTGTAGTCATTATAATTCTCAAATTTGTTTTTATTTTCTTTTTACTTATTTCTGTATTTGTCGTTTCATTCGTTTGTTGTTTTTCTTTTTGTAATTTTTGCCGCTATTGTTTTTGTTACTGGCTATGTTGGCGACTCTACACAGCCAGTGCTTTCCTAGTTGTTCATTCTCTTTCTCCCTCTCTCTCTCTCTGATTCTCTTAGTAGCCACCCGGCAAAAAAAAAAGAGGGAAAGAAAGCAAGAAAAAAACAAGCATTTTCCGTTTATTTATTCCTCATCTAAATATTTTTATATGGTGGTTTTTGCACGAGCTTTTATAAAAATAAATAGCACGAGACTTGTAACAGGCACTTTACTTCAGACTGAGTGTGTGGCTGTTTATGATTACAAGTTGTGGAATTGTGTGTTCAGTGACGTTGGCGACTAATCACAAATACATACTTAATAATCTCATGCATATACAAAGGTATTCATTCTTGCATATACAATAGAAATTATTACGGTTTAGAGCAGTGCTAGCTATGTAGCGGTTTTTTTCTGTTAACTTTGAAAAATAATTATGTATGGTGATGACTTAATTTTTTAAAATAAGAATAATTTATTTTAATAACAACAGGTAATTGTTGTTGCTCTTAGGAGCCCAAAACAGAAAATACGTTCGCAGTATCCATGGTGGGTAGAATTCAGACATTCTTTAACAGTTATCATACAAACATACAAACATGTCATTATAGCACATATTTTATTTTCTTTTGACCAATTCTGGCTGTTGTAAATTCATTGTTTGCTTCAATCTCGTCAATTGTTGACAGTAGAGATCAGATATAACCGGTTGGCTAGGTTATTGAAGCTATCAAACACACAGCATTACCTGACTTCATGACTCTACTACCGGCCATGAGCTTTTTTCGCATATTACTATCGTATCGATTTCGTTCTGTTTTAACAAGGAATTCAGTCCATTAAATTATCTAGCTTCTGTGGGAGTCCAGCTTACTCCAAATGGGTTTTTTGTAGATAACGAATACTTAGTTGCCTAGCAAAGTTCTCGCTACTTATAAGCAAGTATATTTTTATTTTTGCCATTATTTCATCGATTGAAAACAAGCAAGCCTAGGCATCCTCTTTATAGCCTTCTTTTTACACTTTAACAGTTAGTATAGACGATTATTATCTGATTTTTCATTCATTTTGAAACAAAAATAACCTTTCACATAAAAATGTGGTTTTAAAAATGTCTTCTAACGATGTGAAGCATAAAATTTCACCTTTCAGATAAGCAATAATGTTGAGTGACGCAACTAGGATTACTAGAGATTTTCCATTTTTAGAGACGACAAATTTTAATTTATGTGATTTTTTATTTTATGTGATTTTTCGCAATATGTGTGTACAATATTATAGCGTCTAGTAACTGTTTTAAATAAAAAGCGCTTTTACTTCTGAACAATCGACAAAGTTAACATCACTAACATTTAGGGATACCCAGAGGAATGTTAATGTAACAGAGAGTATGAGAATACATTACATACTCATCACATGTTTAAAGACAAGTTAAATTCCTTGAATTTCCCGTTTTAAAAATATTCCTTTGAGGATGGATATTTTACTGTTTATTATTTCCCCTTTTTTTGTTTTGCATTAAAATGAATAAGATTGTTATTGTCTTGGTAAATATTTAATTAATCATAATATTTTATCTGTAAAATAAATAAAGCCGTTAACAAAACAAAATTCCTTTTATAGTTTTTATAAAAATAAAAAATAAAACAATTTTAATTCTTCAATATGACGAGGCAAATTAAATCCATATGATAAAATAGTTTTTTCCCCCACTTTTTTTTTACCTTGTAACTAATCCCACACGCACCATGTGCTTTCTGCTATTTTATTGTATTGTATTTTATTCATTCTATCTTTTAGATAAATATTTAAGTCGTTTTATATTTTTTTTTATTCTTTAATTGTGATATTATGACAATTTCCTCCCTCTTGACAAAAGAAAAAAAAAAGTGATTTCTTTTTGCACGTTTTTGTTTTTATTCATTCTCTCTCTTTCGGTTTGTTTTTTATATGTATAGTTTACTCTCTTAGCAGTTTGTTTCTCTGTTTTCTGTAATTGTTTTGTATTCAATGGATGATGTCAACTTTTTTTGGTGCTAAAAAGCGTAAAGTGATGCCAATAATGCGAGTTTTTTTGATCGAGGATTTTATTTTTAAATATTTTTGTATTTATTGTTAATTATTGTTTTCTGAATACTGATTTATTTTTTTTTTGACTAAGAAAGGAATTTTAAATTAAAAGAACATAAAAATCCTAGTATAAAAACAACAAATTTCGAATACAAAGTTTTTTTTTTAACCATGTTAGTATCCTTTTAAGGATACACTATCTTATGTATTATTTTTACTTAACATTTCCTTAAAACAAGGAAAATAATTTGAATTGAATACTCGTAGTTGTAAACATTTAAAATCGCTTAAACATATCTGAAAAAGCACTACGTTAGTGTTTTTATTACTATGTATTTTTGGTGGGGGGTAGTTTAAAAGCCACAGGATATTTTTAAGTGGCTTTTCCTTGAAAGAAATTTTTTTATAATCTTTCATTTTACATTTTCACTTCTTTCTCTATGTATACACGCATAAGTATGTAAACGTATGTCTTTCTACCGGTATATTGAATGGAATGGAACTTGAATCTCTGATGAAGTAATTTTTGAAGAAAAAAAAACTTCTGCTCCTTTTTAAGTATACATTTTTCGTATATAATCAATTTTCAGTAGAAGAAACGTTGTAAAGAAACGTGCATTACATCTCAAAAACAAAATTGAAATGATTTGATAACTACATATTAAGGATAATTAACTGCAACTATTTCTCGACAACTAATCCACTTTTGGTGATAAGAGAGAGAATTTGGTCGCGGAATATTCAGCTTTGGTAATAAACGAGAGAATCTATTTTATATCCAAAACTTTTTTTAATATTAATTAATTTCTTCTCATTTTTCCCCTTTGAATATTCGAAAGTATTGCGCACGTCACCTACCAATAGCCGTCTCTTACTCAACGCAATCTTTTCTCATTTGAGACACCTATTCTCGAGCGTCTAAGGAAACTATGATCATTTGGCATTAGGTTTGATAAACTTTCACGTTGGTTTTCTTTCAAGTTTAGAACCATCAATAGGGACTTCCACAAATTCCTTGCTTATAGGGCTAGTGCAAGGCTAGTATCAGACGGTTTACAGCTAACTTAACTCAGAATTTCGGTATCCTTAGTAGGATAGAGGAGTATAGAATAATAGGCAATCATGACCTGTAATGCATTCAAATGTTAATATTGCGTTGAGCTACCTTTAGCCACTAGAACTGCAAGATCGCACTGTCTTTAGCATTTCAAAATGTTGATTTTACACGTGAATTATGTTTTCCAACGGTTGAGTTTTGTTTATGATCTTATCTGTAGCAATTTCTCTCTACGTCCGCTCCTATGATCAACTCAATGGGGTATCAGTGCTATAACTGAGCATCCAATTCTATTGATTTGTAAAGGCGCTGTTGCAGTGTGGCTTGTGTCATCATTTTATTTATACTTCAACAAAATTTCCCAATAAGGGGATGTATTTATTAGGTTTGCAGCTTGAACTGTAGGTCATCGCTTAATGTGTGCTTAAAATAGATTTGAAACTGGGGTCGATTTCCTAAGGGCATGTATAATTTGAAAAATTGCAATGCAGTAAATCTGCGATGCGGAAAAATGTTTTGTGGCTAAGGTTTCAAACAGCAAACATATGTAGGTCAAAACAACTGCAACCGTGTGCATACAAAATAAAGCGTTGTTTGACAGCAACTGAGTTGCAACACAAAAAGGAAAATAAGGCATTACCAAGTATTTCAAATAATATTTTCCGAAGTCAATGCATTGCATATGCTTAGCCATTTCCGTTTAGGAAGTTGACCTGGCACTCCCTCTTATCCTAACCTATCCTTGGCTTTTGAACTTTATTTAGGAGAAGTCTCAGTGCAATTAAAATTTTAACAATTAAAAACAGGCAAATAATTGAGTATTCGCTGGCAAAAGGGAAGTGTTATCCTCCATTATTCTCTGACTGGCCCTAAGCCGTTGTGATACATAGAAGAACATGAGGGGAAGAAATATAGCTCATTTCAGAGCCAGAATCATGGTACACATCGGCTGACTTCCAAAATGTTAGTTGCTTTGTGTTTGAACAAAGTATAGTGTTTCATAAAGCCGCTGTACAAAATGTTTACAATGTATACTATTTCAAAACGTTGTCAATGTGTACTTAAAACGTAGTCAAAAAGCAATCAGGCATCGGATTTACAGTTGATGCATTGTTTGGTAACTTTGCATATGTACAAAATGTGTATACCGTAGTAGAACTGTATACAAACTTTGTATTGATACATTTTGGAAGTCAGCCATCAGCATAATGGACCACTTAATTATCTTCTCAGGAGTTAGGTGATCGAATTTTTTTTAGTAAAGGCTTTTTCGTTGTATAGAAAGATTTGGAAAAATTTTGGAAATTTCTATTTTCCAAAACTAAAAAAGCTCAGGATAATATGAATACAGACTGCAAGGCTAAAAGATTTTAAGATTGTGACCCATTAGAAAGGGAGGGATACCTTTTATAATTTTTTTGTTTCTTGTTTAATTAGCACTTTAATTTTAAAAATACATAAATTTTTTTGTGAAAAACTCTAAATTAATCAATATTATTTTTCTTTTTCTCTATTCCTTTCCCTACAGAGTGTTGATAATTTAAAAATTTCGATCCAGTGAAACGCTTCTACACCTCTTTTTTTCTAAATTTCAAAGTTACATTTTTTGAGACACAAAATTCTCTAAAAAGTGGTCGTATATTTATTTTTAATTAATTTTAAGTTTGTTTTTTATAATTTTTATAAAAAAAAAGAGAAGAGAACAAAAGTGGTAAAACAACAAACACAATTAATAGAACGTTTGTAACAAAAAGTACGATTTGAGCAGGTTCAAAATAATTACAAAAACAACAGCAGCATCATGATCAACATGGACATCAGCGTTACACCGAATTACTCATATATTTTCGATTTCGAAAATGATTTCATACATCAGCGCACACGTAAATGGATGGTGGAAAATTGGACCTGGGTATTCTATTACTGTGGCATTTATATGCTGGTCATATTTGGTGGTCAACATTTCATGCAGAGTCGTCCACGGTAAGTTTGTAAAGAATTTTTGTTTTTATTTGTTAAAAAAAAACTTTAAAAAATAGAATGTTAGGGTGTTGTAATAAGGATATTTACCCAAAATGTATTGACAGAACGTGTCTAACCATTTGAATTTAAACCTTCATAACAGGAGGTAAAGACAACAAAGCTTACTTTTTGTCAAGTTAGCTAAATCGAGCAAAATCAAGGATTCCAAAATAGGTTTCCTTACGATCGGGCGTTGATTGGGACCGGAGATAAAGGCGACAAAGCTTTCTTTTTATCAAGTTAGCTAAATCGAGCAAAATCGGATAAAAAATGGACCTAGTGAGGAAAATGGACCTAGTGGTCTGAATAGCCATAGTCTTAAGAATTCCAAAACAGGTTTTCTTATGATCGAGCGTTACTTGGGACCGGAGTTATAGGCGGCGAAGCTTACTTTTTGTCAAGTTAGCTAAATCGATCAAAATCGGACAAAAAATGAACCTAGTGGGGAAAATGGACCTAGTGGTCTGAATAGCCATAGTCTTAAGAATTCCAAAACAGGTTTTCTTATGATCGAGCGTTACTTGGGACCGGAGATATAGGCGACAAAGCTTTCTTTTTATCAAGTTAGCTAAATCGAGCAAAATCGGATAAAAAATGGACCTAGTGATGAAAATGGACCTAGTGGTCTGAATAGCCATAGTCTTAAGAATTCCAAAACAGGTTTTCTTATGATCGAGCGTTACTTGGGACCGGAGATATAGGCGGCGAAGCTTACTTTTTGTCAAGTTAGCTAAATCGATCAAAATCGGACAAAAAATGAACCTATTGGGGAAAATGGACCACTGGGATGGATAGCGATAGCCTCAAGGATACCAAAACTGGTTTTCTTATGATCGAGCGTTACTTGGGACCGGAGATATAGGTGACGAAGCTAAATTTTTGTATATGAACAAAAAAAAGTGGGGAATTAAACTTAAAAATTTAATAATTCTCATTGAGTTAATATGCATTTATATGTATATATACAACAAAATGTCGTTGAATTTTTCTGGTAGATGACTTTTTTGGGGCAATGACTTGTATTTTTTGGTCGATGACTTGCATTTTTGAATGATGACTTACATTTTTTTATATTTGCCTATGAGAAAGATATTAGCCTGTATAAATGTCGACGCCTATATCTCCGGTACCGAATAATGCCTGATTTTAAGGAAACCTGTTTTGGAATCCTTGATACCATGGATCAGTGTTGAAAAATTCAGTGCTTTGGTACTTTTTTATTTCAAAAATACCGCAGTACCCCCGCGACGCTCTCAGTAATTTTTTATTATTACATATATTATGTCTTGCGCTATTCAACTATTAACACGTTCAACGTAATGCTATAGGTAGAATTAGGCTTTAGCCCCGGTTAGCCAAACGTTTTTAGAACACGAAAAGCAATGGAAACGCTTGACGAACCGAAATGTAATTTCGGTAAGCATTTACATTGCTTTTCATATGCTAAAAACGAACGTATGTTACATTACGTTCCATCGACGTTTGACTCAACAGGGCTTTTACGTTTTATTACGTTCCGAATCAGCTGGAGGTTGTCTTGTATGTCATTTTTTTGTTCGACTTCCTTCTGGCAAAAACTCTGAGAGTAAATAAAATTGCCATGATAAAGTTTCTTAAAAATCTGTCGTTTGAAGTCGACTTTAAACAATAGGTTCCGCCAATCATGTATAAAATTAACACACACAAATAAAGTGTTGTGAGAAGTTAGAGCATAATCCTGATTGAAGGGTTATAATGACCAATTATGTGTGTATGTATTTTTTTACAAAAGTACCATTTGATGCAAGAAAGTACTCTTTGAATTACAGTTCAGTACCATTTCAAAATTTCAATTTTGCAACACTGCCATGGATATATAGTGGGATACTTATAGCAAGTTCCATTTTTCCACAATACAGATCATCCTACCCAGACACTGTTAACAGAGTGAATTTTTTAAGCTGGATTTCTCCAAAATTATTTGGAGTATACCACTAATTGCTTTTTATTAGGGATACCTTAAACTACAATTTTTATATAGTGGGATAGCTGCAGCAAGTGGTGTGAAAAGCTAGTCCGTAATTCTGACTGAAAGGTTGTAGAGGAACAGCTAATAGCAGCTAATTCCAGTTCATAGTAAAACCCTCCCAATCATCTATTCTGGTTCACTAAGCAACAATTCTCAGCAATGTGGACACGACTGATTTATTTCTGAATCAGTCGCTCAGACCAAAATAGCATCACTATTCTTCACGTTACCTTTAAACTGATGTTATATTCTTCCAATATCTCGAAATTGTTCATCCACGTTCACATATTAAAATCAAATTATATTTTTCCTTTAATTCCGATTTTATTTCATAGAAATTTGAAACTGCTAACGGCTATTCATTCTTAAAAAATCTAACCCACACGTGCTATTAAACAGTGCACTAAAAAAGTATAAAAAAACCAAACATGTTTGGATATGCTCGTAATAAAAATTTTAAAGCGTTGTTAAAAAAATAGACAAAAAAAAGGTACGAAAACGAAAAAAAAAAATGTATGAATGGACCTTGAACTGTGACTTGGTAAAAGTGCCACTTTCTTTTATTCATGCGAGAGTATCGAATTTTTTTTTTATTTTCTTTCTCAATATTGTGAATTTATTTTTGTTCGTATGGGTATGTGTGTGTGAGCGTATAAAAGTATAAAATTTCGTGATGTTGTTTTTTGTTTTGTCTTCCCTTTACGACATCATCTTGTTTAATAACATAGAAATGAGAAACCACAAAAAAAAAACACTCAAATCTTTATACATACACAATAAATAAATCAAAATATGGATACGGATAACAGAAAAAAACAGAAATAAAAACTATAAAAAAACGACTGCTGAGGGGCACTTGATTGCAATTATAAAAAATGAAAGAAAAAGAAAGAAAAACAACACAATGTATTTGAAATTGTTTGGTAATATTTTTAAACATTTTCTTTGTCGAAGGAATTATGCAAGGAATTAGCAACACTGACAAAGATTTGGAGAAAAAGTAACAAACTAACTGTTATCCCTAAATGAAAGCGGCAAGTGTTTTTTTGGCTGTTAAAATTTCCCATGTCTATACAGTTTTTATGGGGCATTAACCAGGCGGCAACACTTTGAAATTGGAAAATCCGATTTTAATAGTGAAGTTGGTTGCAAAAGATTACAAATGTAAACAAAGAAATAAGACTTTGGAACAATGAAAGTTTTGAAAAAAAAAACAAGCACTGGGGTATTAAATATATTGTTTTTTAATAACCTTGTTTTGACGTAAATTATCCGCTTTTATTATAGGCATGGCCACAAAGCGTAAAAGCTAAGCGCTGGGAAGCGTTCCGCTTGCTGCTCTTATTTAGGGATGGCTGTAAGATGGTATGATTTTAATATAAAATTCAGAAGAAAAAAAGTTACGTTACATTACATTAAATAAATAAATTAATTGGCAACTCTATACAGTGTTGAAAAACTTTAAAGGGAAGTACGACATCTTGAAGCCAACTAATATGTCATCATACTCTTGGCAGTAAACTTTTATTGATTGAACTCGGTATTAATTTCTTGAAAATATAACGTAGTTTCATACTCAGTTTGCTTACTACTAACTTAGGTGGTCCTTACAACCCTTTAGTCAAGATTACAATCTAGTTTCTCACACCACTCAAGTGTGTATATACATGAGGGACTAGACCAACAGTTTAATGTCGACTCCGAACAACAGATTTGCGAAACTTTTCATGACAATTTTATTTGCTCTCAGAGACCGAAAAAATGTTTTTTTTTTTATATTTCGTTTTGTTCAAGATGACTGAGCTCTGGTTTGAACCACAGGTTCACTTCTAATAACCCCAACACACTACCTACTAGACTACGGCGGTTGCTTATTTAATTTTTTTTTTAATTAAACAGAAAATTTTGAAAATAATGCAAACTCTCAGGGAAAAGGGGGTAATTTTTGAAAATCTTTTAAAAATCTTTTAATCTTTTTTTTTTTTAATCAAAATTGTAAATGATATGACCAGTTTAGTTTAGTATTCTTAAAAATTTTCGAGTTATCGATGTATCTAAAGGGTGTTTTTTATAGAGGTATAAAACTTTAAATTGCAATAAAACAACGATGGATTATTCGATTGACATGAATTTTATTTATCCGAAAGATAATCTTGTGGCATTACATTTTAAATATGATTTCTGGCATAGACCGCCACGGCTGGCGCGGATGTAGTCCAATCTGGACATCCAATTTTCGATGACTTTTTCCAACATTTGTGGCCGTATATCGGCAATAATACGGCGAATGTTGTCTTCCAAATGGTCAAGCGTTTGTGGCTTTACCGCATAGACCAATGACTTTACATAGCCCCACAGAAAGTAGTCTAGCGGTGTTAAATCACAAGATCTTGGAGGCCAATTCACAGGTCCAAAACGTGAAATTAGGCGGTCACCAAACGTGTCTTTCAATAAATCTATTGTGGCACGAGCTGTGTGACATGTTGCGCCGTCTTGTTGAAACCACATCTCCTGGACATCATGGTTATGCAATTCAGGAATGAAAAAGTTAGTAATCATGGCTCTATACCGATCACCATTGACTGTAACGTTCTGGCCACCATCGTTTTTGAAAAAGTACGGACCAATGATTCCACCAGCCCATACAGCGCACCATATAGTCCGTGTTTCTGGATGTAACGGTGTTTCCACATACACTTGAGGATTACCTTCACTCCAAATGCGGCAGTTTTTACAACGGTAATCTCGTTTTGGGCCCATTCGACGAATCTACGCCTTACTTGATTATCGTTTGGCTTCTTGCACGAGTTGGATTTTGTAAGCACGCAAACCAAGATCCTTCCGCAAAATCTTCCACAAAGTAGATGGACACAGATATAATTCCTGTGCTCGATGGCGGATGGACTCATTCGGGTCTTCCTCAATGCTACGCTCTACAGCAGCAATAGCTTCTTCTGTACGCACCGTACAGCGTCTCTGGGGCTGCGAGTTATCAATAAGAGTAAACGTGGTGCGAACGATTTGTCGACGATAAAATGGACGTAGTGCGCGATACGTTTTCCGCACAGAACCATTATTTTCGAAATAAAATTGCACTATTTGCAAGCGTTGTTCAGGCGTGAGTCTATTCATGATGAATTGCCAAACCAAACTGAGAACAAATCACTTGACAGCTGTTAAATCGGTCGCCATCTTGAAAAGTAATGCCAACTTAAAGTTCTATACCTCTATAAAAAAAACACCCTTTACAATACATTCAGTATATTAACAGCAAAGTGCGTCTAAGATGACTACTGCAACAGTTAGGAGGCTATTACAATTGTCAAATTAAAATAAAACCAATGCTATATTAGTGCTCATTTAAAGTGATTACTGTGCGTCAATTTCAATTTGACTTAAACCGTAATTACAGCTTTATGTAATGTTAGCAAATAATGATGATGATTTTTTTGCTATTAATACAACTCGTTTCAATAATTCTAGTAATTCAGAATTACAATTTAAATAAAAAGTAAATAAATTGTGTTGATTTAAGGAAGGTTTGTCGTTATGTTAATGACATTAATAATACAAAATATTGTCTATGATGACACGACAACCAATCTCAAGCGTGTAACTGTCATTATTTATTTAAGAAATTATTATTGATTTAAGTTTTAGAGAGACGGATTTTAATTTAATGTTTATTTGAGTTTACAAAATAAACGCAAATATTGTTTTACCTGATTTGAAAAACGTCATTTACTCTATAATTTTCATTGCTAATTTCCCCGTGTATGTATTTAGTTTTTCAAATATTTTGTTTAATTACTAGACTCGGCTAAAAAAAAATCAAACCAATAGCGGCAATCGAGAATAGTTTGTAAAAGTTATCGGAAAAATTTTTTTTTTTTTTGCAAAGTAAATAAATTTATAGTTTTTTGTGTTTAATATTGATGATATCATTGCAATAAAAAAAATATATCGAGAAAGAAAAACAATAACATTAATGTAATTAATACTTTGATACTTTTTGTTACTTTCTTTGCAAAAAGCAAATAAAAAATGTTTAAAATATTCATGAAATTTTCATTATAATATTTCATTAAAAAAATGATACAAATGATGATACAATAAGACATACCTAATGCTTCGTATAACACATAAACATTTCGTATTATTAATATTCATCAAATTAATTAACATTTTTAATTGAATTTTACTTACAAGTCCTCACTAACCACAATAACAATTAGCCCCAGGGCTTCGCATTTAAATCCCAAGTCTTTTAGAATCATGCTTAAAAGCAGCCTGAAAGTTTAATGAATTTTAGTAATCGCTTTGATCTCAAGTATCTATAGCTTCATTAGACTATTGGGAAAGTGTGAATGAGCTAGACTTTGGCAAATAAAGCGAACAAATACACTCTTTCTCCCGAACCCATATACAATCTCTACTAAAATTAGCATTACGCTGTGATCCGAGAGAAAACAGTGCCATAGATGCTCCTGTGATTTAGTTTAAATAATTGATTAGTACTCCTCCTAACCAGTTGAGGCCAAATAAGTCTGGCAATAAAGCAAGTTTCTTCCTCTGACCAGAATTTGTCAGCCGGCAATAAATAGCTTTGTCTGATAGATATCCTATGTTCATATTTAGCTTAGTATTCGGTGGGAGTATACGTGTGTGTCGTCAGCTACACACTTAGCCAGAATATAAACAATCGATATTAGATTGACACAAAACTGACACAGGAATCTATCAATCTATCGTTTCATATGTTAAAAGTTAAACATCCTTTATACGAAATTAGTTGCACATTAGGGAGGCGGACAGATGTTCTAAGATTAAGCCGTTCTAGTTCAGAATCAACAGTGTAGACTTTCACAAATTTCTGGTGTTACTCAGGTTATAGTTCTAGTATAAATTCCCCTACCAAGACTAGGATCAGACGATTTGCAGCTAACTTAACTCAGAATATAGGTATCCTGAGGTAGGATAGAAGTCGCCGTGGTCTAGTAGGTAGTGTGTTGGCTTATTAGACGAAAAGCCAGGGTTCGAGCCCCAGGCCAGACATCAAAATAAAATACAAAAAGAATTTTTTCGGCGACTTCCTCTCAGCAGTTTTCTGGCAAAAACTCTGAGAGTAAATAAAATTGCCATGAAAAGTTTCTCAAAAATCTGTCGTTCGGAGTCGACTTTAGACTGTAGGTCCCGCCACTCATGCATAAAATTAATACACACAACATAAGTGGTGTGAGAAACTAGGTCGTAATCCTGACTGAAGGGTTGTAATGACCAATTATGTATGTATGTATGAGGTAGGATAGTGAATTGTGCAGATGGAATAATGGGTCTAGACATAAAATCGTCAAGTTCTGCATTTTATCTGGCCAGTAATGCATTCAAAAGTGAATATTGTGTTGAGCTATCTTTAGCCGCTAGAACTACAAGACCGTACTGTCTTCAGCATTTTAAGATGTTGATTCTACGCATGAATTATGTTTTCGAGCGATTGAGATTTGTTAATGATCTTATCTGTAGCGACTTCTCTCTTCATCCGCCCCCATGATCAGCTCAATGGGATGTTAGTGCTTTAACTGAGCCAGTAGGACATCCAGTTCTATTGATTTGTAAGGGCAACGTTGCCGTGAAAAGCAAT
The DNA here is from genome assembly GCA_932273835.1 of Sarcophaga variegata. NCBI lineage: Eukaryota > Metazoa > Arthropoda > Insecta > Diptera > Sarcophagidae > Sarcophaga > Sarcophaga variegata. The sequence goes on along the minus strand of OW026362.1, from coordinate 20,941,506 downwards.
GCGTGCGATTACCGAACCGTAATGTAACTTCGGTAATCGTTTGCAGACCTTTTCATATGCTAAAAACGAACGTACGTTCCGTGGGCGTTTGGCTAAATCTAGTATTGAACTTTACACACTCTTTTCTGGCTCCACCAGTATTCCTTCACAGTACCTACGCCATTCACTGCATTAGCAGGGTCCATTTCTTGTATCCATGAAAAAAATTACAATTACTGATCTTGTTAAAAAAAAATTAGGGCTTGACTTTAATTTAGTTTAGATTTTTCCGACATTAAAAAGCATGTTTATACTTTTTCCTCTGTCTGCTAATAATGTTAAAGAAAAAATTTTTAAACTTATTTTAAAAGTTTATTAAAAAGTGTTTCGTGTACAATGCAATACTTGACGTTTACACAAAGGGTTAAAATAAATACATACATATTTATAAAACTGTACGTCAAGGGACAATGATAAGATTATAACTATTAAAACTAATTCATTATTATGATTGTGTTTAAAAACTAATTTTTCAAATAAACTTTGTCACGCACTTTTCAGTTTAATTTTGTTTTCCTTATTAAAATTGTTAAAAAAAAATATATAGTTACAGATAATTTTTTGTTTAAAGGTTTATTTTTATATTAAAAAATTCAAGTATTATGTCATGGTGTTTGAAAAAAACTAGGAGCGGTCCGAATACATGCCATACAATGAAGTTTATTAAATTAAATTAAATCTATTTTGTAAAAAAATAAATACGAAATTCACTTACTTAAATAAAATAGATTAGTTTTTAATACTAATTGAGGATTTTTTTATTAGCGTAGTTCAAAAAAAAAAGTATTTAAAATAAGTGTTGCAATTGAAAGACATCTTATTTTAAAATTTAAAACAAGAGAGCCGATATTTGGTTATATTTTTTAAAGCAAAACAAGAGGAGTTGTAAAATAATTCAATTGCACCAGTTCCGGAACAGGCTATGAGTAAATTAAATGAACATAAAAAAGAGGTTATGTTTTGCAGGACAGTATGTGCAACGTTCTCTGTTCGGATGAAAGCACGATCAATTTTATGTGTGACAAAACATTGTGAAGTCACCGTAGTGTAGTAGGTAGTGTGTTGGCTTATTAGACGTAAAGCCAGGGTTCGAGCCCCAGGCCAGACATCAAAACAAAATACAAAAAGTATTTCTGCGGCGACTTCCTCTCAGCGGATTTCTGGCAAAAACCCTGAGAGTAAGTAAAATTGTCCTGAAAAAGTTTCTCAAAAATCTGTCGTTCGGAGTCGACTTTAAACTGTAGGTCCCACCACTCATGTATAAAATTGACACACACAACATAACTGATGTGAGAATCTAGGTCGTAATCCTGACTGAATTGTTTTTTAATGACCAATTATGTTATGTTATGATGACAACATTTTTCATAATCCAAAAAAAAAAAAGCATATGATCCTCAGTATATAAAAAAAGGCTGTAAAGCATTTTAAGCAATCGTTCTTATTATTGTTTCCAACACTGTACTTCAAGAGTATATTTTTCTGCCATATGTTGGAAAAATAAAAACAAATATAATTACTACACCTCTATTAACACAGACAATCTCTATTAACATAGGTTTGGTATTTTTTTTTTTTTTTGTTTAGACACTTTACCCAAATACTTTCTTTTTATTTTACTTTTCATTTAAAATAACTTTTATTTTATGCTTTCAATTTTATAATTAAACATGCAATATTTATCTCTCTCTCTCTTTCTTTTTTCCTTTTCCTAATTTGTGGTCATACTTTATGCGAAATTATTTATTTTTCTCTCTCTTTCTCTCTCGATAATTTTCTAAATTTGGAATTTGTCGTTTTAAATAAGTACAAAATAAAATATTTATGTAAATATAAAAACGTAGTTGGTTTAATGGTGTCTGCATAACCAAAATCACTGTTAATTTTTTTTGCTCTTTTTATTATTATTATTATTTTATTTATTTTCGTTAAGTATGTCATATAAATATTGAAAATAATGACACATTAATTGCAAATATTTTCATAAGAAAATTCTCTCCTCTTCTCATTTACGCATGTGTTATTACTTTTATACTCTCTCTCTCCCCACTCTCTGTATTTATTTATTAATACTGGTCAGTATTACTGGCTCAGTAATTCAATTTCATTTCATATACAATTTACGTCATGTACTTCTGTCTACTATTTTTATTTTATGTTGTTGTTGTTGTTATTCTCGTTTTGATTTGTTGTTGTTTAATATTGTATGTTTACAAAAACAAGTACACCTTCCTTTTGCATTCGGTTTAATTGTAATTTTGGATTTTCCCTCCCCAAAAAAATTCATGTGATTCATTGAAATGGATTTAATTTTTTTGTAATCGTATGGACCATTTGGGACAAATAATGGTTAAATTAAACTTTTATTTTCCGCGTAATTTGTTGAAATTATTAAATTTTAAAAAGCCAGAAAATGAAATCCCACAGGTAAATAGAAGTAATGGCTGGCCATTAATAAAGGTCTTTTGGGAAAATAAAATTTCTCTTATAATGCGTAACGTAATTGCTAAGCTATACAGTGGTAGCGGCCCTATGCTCCCTAGAGGAGTAAGAGGACATATATACATATATACAGTGGTACACAAAAATATTATTTGAATGAAAAAAAAAAAATAATATCATCGGCCGGTTTAGCAAAGTGACAGTGATGACAAATGTAGTTTGGCTTTTTTTTTTTTTCTAAAAGAAAATTAATTTTATTCTCAATTAATTAATCAACAAAACGTATATATTTGAAACTGCAGGGCCAACGAGCTCGCCAGAGCTGGTGCACTCCTTCCGGAACCTTTGTCAATCGATTTGGGTTGTGCCAACCTATTCCAGGTCAATGAGGAATCCCGCTCCACTGCCAGACTCACTTGGACTTGATCGTAATGTTATCTCGATCACAGTGGCCATGCTTGCAGGTCATTGCGTTATGGGAAGACACGCAGAAAGACTACAGCTACCATCTAACAACTTCTGCCGTGGGTGTAGAGGAAACTGTTATTCACTTTCTTTGTCAATGCCCATCTTTTGCGAGGTGTAGATATAGGTTATTTGTCTCTCCAGTCCTTGTCAGCTTAACGGAGCTATCATCCTTTGATGTCAAGGATATAGCTTCGTTTATTAAACTTTCAGGCTGATTTTCTAACGTATTTTAATGTGCAGTCCTTGCACTGACCAACTTCTTCCCTAGTTTGGAGGAAGTCAGTGAGTACAGGGACTGCGCTTAACTTAGCTTTGGTAATCAAAACTTCGACCTAACCTAACTTAATATATATACATATTTGATTAATGAAAGTTTAGCACAAACCAGTTAAAGAAATGGGAGGATAGCTTTCCTTTTATTTTTTATCGACGCTGCATTGCACCAATTTGTTCTTGGTTACAGAGTATTTATATCAGGTTATTCATTTAAGCCTACTTTACACGGTCCCACAAGTAATATGATCTGTCAAAATTTTGTGTAGAAGAGTACGGATGTGATCGTCTAAATGTACTATGTAATGAAACCATCACACATAGAGAGAAAATACGGATGAAAAGTTTGACAGTCGTATGGCTCTCTTCATTTTTTGAAATGATTCAAAAAAGCAAGCAAGTCGTATTAGATCAGGGATGTATTTTTATGTAAACACATAGAAAAACGTGTAACAGCTGTTTTAATTTTACTTTGTTATTGTCTTATACCGATCATGTCAACGCAAAAAATATAAATCATATGACTTTTATTCTCTTTTTTGTCATACGGATGGAATTTCATTTTACTTTTTCATTAGACTTTACATACGTAAAGTATTAGCGTGTGAAGTGGGCTTTAGTGGTATCAAAACCGCCCGTCTGGCAAGTCTTTCCGTCAACTGTTAAATATTTATCATCTGAAATGTCATTTATTTAATAACAGATTTTCAATATGCGAATGCGAACCGTTTTACAACCGAAGAGCGCGTAAAAATAGTTAAAACTGATTACGAAAGTGGTGATTCAAACCTTGGCTCTTGTCGAACGTAATTGTGTAATTATAGTCTGAAAGGAATTCCCAAGACAATAAAGAAGCAACAAGATTATGCAGTTTGATGTCATTAGACTTTTTCTTCGCGGATAATACTCTAACGTCGAACATTTGACAAACAAAATTTGTTCAGTTGACGAAAAGACGTGCGGAAAAGTACCCGAGTATTAACGTCGATCATTTGACAAACAAAATTTGTTCAGTTGACGTAAAGACGTGCGGAAAAGTACCCGAAAGCTAATTTTAAAGGATTAACTGCTGTAATCAATTCAGAGGCGCATTATTTCTTATAATAAAATTGAAGTTTTATCGCTTTATCTTTCAAATCAAAAAATGTATAATCCTTTAGTATTTAATTAATTAGTTAATAACATTTTTAAAGAAAGTAATTGTCCGTTTTGTTTATATTTATCAACACTGTATCTCTCTCACGTTATTATGTCTTTACTTAAAGATCATTTGCATCTATTACTGGAAAGTAACCAGAATAACCAGAATGACTTAATGTAGTCGTCTCGTTTAATTAAAAGTCATACACTTGAATTTAAAAATTTAAATATGTATACATTACAGACTAATTATTTGAAATATTTTTATTTTAATTTTAGTTTGTCATTGTTTACTTATACCGATTACAAACACATTCCAAACAAACAAAAATGTGTGACTGATCCCTTATAAATATTAAATTATTGTTGATTACAAAATAGTTTTCGTACAATAAATAATTGACATGCACAAAAAAATAATTTGTTGTTTTAAGTATGTCTTCTTCTTCGTTTCATTTGTTTTCTAATTAATATGCATTGTAAATCGAATAGCATTACATAATGTATGTAAATTTTAAAGTTCAAATACCACTGTGCCAATGTTATAATACGAATATTTTAATCGATTACATATTTGTATAACCAGCGAATACAAAAAAAAATAGAAAAACAACAAAACTTGAAAAAGAAAGTTAAACTTATTAACGTATTAAAACAAAACAAAAAGATGTTTTGCAAAATTATTACAAAAGAGTTTGTTTAGTTTAGTGAGAGTTCAAGGTTCATTTATTGGTTTACTATGCCAAATTGACACCACTTACATACATATTAAAGAAAAAACGCAAAAGAAGTTTGAAAAAAACGTAAATAAAACAAACTGAAAACGCAATTTGTTTAATAGTATGTGTAAGTATGTTGTTCATTTACTTTTGGCACACGATTATTTATTTAATTTTTTTTTTTTATTTCTTGTATCCAAAAAATCAGTAACAATGACATAAAAACAAATTTATAATGGCAACCAACCAACCATCAACAAAATGGCCAACAAATTATTAGATGAGGTTTTGTTTTATTTACATATTGTTGTATCTATTGTTGTTATTTACATTTGTTGTTACTTTGTTAATCAAAAATCAATGAAATTTATGTGACTTTGATTTATTTGCAAAATGTTGCTTGAAAAAAAACGCATATCAACCCACATTTCCATTTCCAAAAAAGATTGGCAATCAATAGTTTAATTTGCAGATTTGCTTAAATTGGTTTCACGGTAGTAGTAAACAAGATATCTAAAATAGTACATGCATATACTCTATATAATATGGTTAGGTTAGGTTAGACTACGTGTATTTGTCAATTAAGACAAGTAGAGTACCCGGAGGTCGAATTGACCCATTGTACAACGTCCTAGTTTCTCACACCACTTATGTTGTGTGCGTTAATTTCATACATGAGTGGTGGGACCTACAGTTTAAAGTCGACTCCGAACGACAGATATGTGACAAACTTTTTCATGGTAATTTTATTTACTCTCAGAGTTTTTGCCAGAAATCTGCTGAGAGGAAGTCGCCGAAGAAATACTTTTTGTATTTTGTCTTGATGTCTGGCCTGGGGCTCGAACCCTAGCTTTACGTCTAATAAGCCAACACACTACCTACTAGACTACGGCGACTTCATATAAATATAAGGTGTAGTAAAACAAAATCCATTCTCATCAAATATGTACCCCTTTTGGTTTATAATTTGATGCTGTTAAATAAGTATTTACAGTGGCATGCCTTCACTTGGGGATCCATTATGATCCCTCAGAGCAAAGAAAAGACAGAAAATAGCTCAGCCAATGAAGAGTATTTTCAAATCTCTCGAGAATTCCTACATTCGGTTTAAACTTGTTGCCTCTCCCATAGAAACATTTTCCTCTATAGGCTAGTAATTGATGGGACAATCGATTATCCCCAGCATCTATTGAGAAGAATCTATAATATTAGTTACACTAGGCAGCTTAGGGTTGTAAAACGTACATATAAGAACCTACCAATCAAGGTACGGGTGAATCGCTATCTCTCGCATGAAACTTTTTTAGCAATACATCAAGACTGGGTTAGGTAAGGATTGGGTCGCATCTAGGTCAGAAGCTAAGCCCATTTTAATATCACAAGCTAATATAAGCCGTAGTCTAGTGGGTAGTGTGTTGGCTTATTAGATGTAAAGCCAGGGTTCGAGCCCCAGGCCATACATCAAAACAAAATACAAAAAGTATTTCTTCGGCGACTTCCTCTCAGCAGATTTCTAGCAAAAACTCTGAGAGTAAATAAAATTACCATGAAAATGATTTTCATAAATCTGTCGTTCTAATGTATAAAATTAACACACACAACATAAGTGGTGTGAGAAACTAGGTCGTAATCCTGACTGAAGGATTGTAATGACCAATTATATATGTAATATAAACCCCATCTCTCAGCAAGAATTATTGGATAGTCAATAATGGCTGGGCTTGATTCATGTTTGCATTGGCTGACGAGATATTGACGAAATTATACCTTTTCTCACCACCAGTTGCCATTGATCGTTTTTCGTGCAATGTTAGGATTTTAGAGGATTGAAATAGTACTTTTAATATCGTTTCGCTTGACGATTGGAATCTCTTTGTCGGTTCCCCGAACGACTAAACTTGATGGACCGGAATCTATAAAAACAAATGGCATGTGTTTGGCTGTTTGCGGCTTTTGCGAGGAAAACTTTAAACAATACTCAGTCAAGTAACTACAAAACTATAATAAATGAATAAAAATAAATTAGAAGTCGTATTCATCTAACGCCATCTAGTGTGAACCAATCGCACTTATTGAAAGCCCATTTATTCGAAAAAACAAAAATGGATTTCATTTCAAGTAACATTGTGAAAAAAAAAAGTCACTTGATCGTTTAACAAACCCAATATAATGTTGCTACTATTTTATCCACAACTGTACACATTGAAATCAATGTAAACAATGCCTAGACATTGTTATATACAAAACGCTTTATTGCCATTTCAATAAAGTGTTAATTCTTTGAAAAATAAGAAAACGAAATTTATAAAAATGATGGTGATGCTCTTTCGTTCCAAGTAAAAAAATTACGTGTCTATAAAAGTGCAAAAAAAGAAGATGAAAATGAAAATGAAAACAAAAAAGCAAAAAAGCAAAAAAAAAAAATTATTATTATGATGTGAAAAAATTTATTGTCTACGTAACGTAAACGTAATAAATGACCAACTGGCTGAGTGACTAAACAAATAATGATTGGCTTAACATGGCTACATTTGGTTTGGCTCAATGTACATATCTGCACTTGACTTATTGTCAGCAAAATTCAAAAAGAAATAAAATAAAAATTAAATCGTAGATGTTTTGATGTTTTCTTCTTTAACTTTTTGAAATTATCGAAGCAATAAAAAAAAGAGATTTTTTTCTTACCAATGTTAATAAGAAATTTCACTTTTAAATTATTTTATTTGCTTTTAGACAAACAACTTTTTGGAATTTCTTATTAGACTAGAGCCTTGTCGCATATTTAAGTACTAAGCTGGCCATATTTAAGCTGTAGTTTCTTTTGAGAAACTTGATTTTGTAATGAAATTGAAAGCATTTGAAGGATTATAATAACGTTCCTTTCAATTACGTTATTATTTTGAAAGTAATTATGCTTCTCTCATAAAAAAATCATGTCCCTATTCCCGGGACATTTCTTCCGTCAACACAATTAATTGCCATGTGGCCACAGTATAATATTTCTGTTGTTGCCTAAGCCGTTTTAGAGCAATTTATCTATGAATGTCAGTTGACATTGATGCTTATCCTTGAAAAATAAAACGATTTTTCATTCAGAAACCAGTTTTTTACACAGAATTTTTTGTATTTATTGAATCACTATCCTTCCAACAAAATTTTTTTATTTACTTTAAATATATCTTACATAAGTGATTAGCGAAGCCCAACGGGTTTAGGCTAATATAGTTGAAAATAAAAAAATTAATTCGTCTGGAACAGAAATTCATGATAAAAAAAATTAAAGAAATTTTGCACTGATGTAATGAACGAAAAAAACACTAAAAAAGAAACAACAAAATTATTGCAAAGACTTAAAAATATGTAGTTTTGCGCGCTTTATGATTTCTTTTTATTGCACTCGTTTTATACAAAAAAAATAAATAAATAATTATTGTTATTATGGCGACTCTGTATTTTGAAATTTTTCAATACCAAAAAAAAAATATACAAAAAAAAATTAATTATAATAAACACTTAACAATGTCAGTTAAAAAAATGTTATTGCCATGTTTTTTACACTTAAAAATTGAATTAAATTTAATTATGAATAACAATTGTTCTTTAGGGTTTTTTTAAGGTTAGATTCATTAATAAAACAATTTAAACAAAGTCTAATGGCAGATCTTATTAAATTAAAAAAAAAACAATTATTTCAGTTGTAATTAATTCGCGTAATTAAAGTGAAAGTGTTCATAATACTTTTTAAAAATGGAATTCAATTATTTTTATGCAATTCTCGAATGCTATTGAACTCCTTTTAGAAAATTCTACTTTTCTGTTCATACAACACTTACGAAAACGAAAGAAAAATCTTTCCAAACAAATTAAAAACAATAATATTAAGCTCTGAATATGCTGCACATTAAATTAATACAACATTATTCCGAAATTTTATAATTTCTTTAAGAATTTTTCAAATACTTTCACTATATTTAATAGCAAAATCCCCAGAAAAAAAAACGATGCAAAGCAACACTGATTGTCACAAATCCGGTCCATTTTATAAAAAAGATAAATAAACAAAAACAAGGAGGCAGCAGCATGTTGTGTTTCACGTTTGAAAAGCATTTTTCGTTAAGACAGGTTTCTCAATTTTCTTTACAGTTTTCTCTCCCCCTTTTTGTTTAAGTAGGTTTTCTCTCTTTCTCTTTTTCTTTTACTTGCAAAAACACTAATGTTACATAATGTTTAAATGGGTTAATACTGTACGTACATATGTACATACATATGTTTGTGTATATTTAACTTAACCAAAGGCAAACATATGCCAGCTTAGACGAGTATTTAAATGCTATAATATCTGCTAAACATGTGGAATTAAAACAAAAACAAAATGAATAAATTAAAATGGACACTAAAAAGGCAAGAAAAACATAAAAAATAAACATAGAAACTATGTTTTCTTTGAAAAAAAAAATTTGGTATTAGACGTTGTAATCTATAGGAAGAGTAACGGTTAATGACCCAAAAAAATGAACGTACAATGACCATATGACGCTTCTGTTAATCAGTGTTAACTAGTCTGTTAATTAGTCTTAATTATTTAGAAAATTATTATATTTTAAAAATTGTTTTTCATAAATTATTGCTTAAAATTTAATAGTTTTGTAAAAGAAATTTTCTTGTCTTAATTAACTCTTATGTTTGCTTCCCTTAACGATATTGCAGTTGCTTAAAAATCATTGCATATACATAAATCTAACCCAGCAAACATTTTTATCGATATTTATGTATTTAAGCTTTTTTCGTTGGACCCATTGAGCCGTTTTCCATCAACTAAGGGGGGAGGGGGCCTTTAGCAAATGCGCAAAAAATTTCCTTGTCTGTGTTTTATCTTTATTAGGTGATTACGATAACAATAAAGCACTTAAAAGGCGGACATGCTGATTCATCTCAAAAACTCTTTCTTTTATTCAAATATGTTACATTTTTATTGCATTAAGGAGGCATTAAGTAGGAGACCTCAATATTCTCAATATTCATGTAGACTAGAAACCAGCATTGCCAAATTAGCGCACTTCACGCTAGATTTACTACTTTTCAACAACATTCGATCAAATGTACGGTATTCCTTGGATGTAAGGGATTTCAAAAATGCTTGCAAAACAATGCAAATAAGTGGGTAATTCTTGTATTGAAATCTCGCACGCTACAGCAAATAGTCACGTGTCATTGAAGCTGATAGAATGCTATTTGTCTCGTTGACAGCACTGGCTTCGTATTCGATCATCTCCTACAACTTGATGGGAGAACAAAGTTGTAATTTGCTTGGCCCCGGGCCATTTCTGGATCACTGCGAAACAGAAATTTCTGAAGGAGATAGAACCGCAGTAGGCTTTATAGGCATATTAAAGAGTTCTATTGTAGCATTAACTAGGCAGGGAATCAGATCGTTGTCTCACCCGAAATCTGCATCAGGCCATATTAGTAGAACAGAAGAAGAGTCCAAATCTTTACTAATTTTTACAATAAATCTGCCTTATGGCATTACTGGTGAATATTGGCTTCTAATGGCTCGAGAGATGCAATTTGTCAGCATAACCCATTGACTTAATATATCCCCACAAAAGGAAACTCAGAAACGTTTAATCGCATGAACGAGGAAAGACCAATTTTGGAAAGAGAGTTTTCACAAAGCGGCTGCATATAAACGAATGTTTTTAAAGTACAATTTTTTCGCGTTTAAAAGTACAATTTGGGGAAACCAAACCCCAATAAGAACAAACAAGTCTGCATAGTAAGGACGTATCTGAACAAATTTGTAGGTGATATGTTATCTTTTTATCTGGGCAGATCGCTTCACCCAAACTCCACAGTCCGAAAAAGTAGTAGACTCACGAGTTCGAAGGGACGACCTGTACCCATTCAAAAATTTGCGCTTCTTATGAGAGTCCAGTAATAAAACCTTTATCCCATATTGCCTAGAAGCAAACCAGTCGAGCGATTAGCAAGACAGCATGGTTTTCCTTACTTATAAAATTTAGGCACGAATACTAACAACAACAATATGAAATACTTATAGGAAAAATAAAATGAAACCAATGAGAATTATAAAGCACAGCATGTATCACAAAGTGAACGAAAAAAAAACAACAATTGTAAACAAAAAAAAAGCTTTTCTTTTAAAAAAGCTTTTGTTTATTGAGTTAAAATGCTATAACAATGCAAACGATTGTTTATAAGAGAAAAAGAGAGGCGCGTTAGTGATAAAAGTAATGCCAACGCATGCCATTGTTGCAGACATAAATGTATTTAATATCACAACGAATTTTTTGTGTATGGTAGAGTAAAAGGACACACATTACGGAGTTTTACACAATCCTTTAAAGATTAGTGATACTCTTGTTTGTGTTGTGCAAAGTTACTACAGATTGAGACCCTTTCTCCGAGCAATTGTATTATGCTAAGAGCTGTTACTAGAAGGCAGTGAAGGTTGCCGTAAGAAGTATTCTTTTTTTTAAGGATCATAAGCTGAGATTTTAGATTTAAAGTTTGTATGGGGTCTTCCAACAGTATGTATAAAATTTCCGAACTTTGACAGTTGGTTACAGCCATCTTGTGACAGTTACATCTGCCAAATTAGTTGACACACCACGTGGTTTGGCTAAAGGACAGTTGAACCTAATTTATTAGACCCATTCCTAAATTGTCGAATTTGGGACGATATCCTTTCACATTAGATCCAAGAGCGTCCAATGCATACTGAAAACTTCAGTGTTTGATACCGATTTTAGCCTGGCGGCGTCATCGGTCCCTATTTCATTAAAAACTACTTTGGTCGGGTCAATACTGTCAAGGGCAAGCACTATAGATTGGTGATTACAATTTCTTTTTGAACTGAATTGAATGATCTGCGTACCAACGACATGCAATTTAAATACAACAGTGCTACGTGCCACACAGCTCATGTCACATTGGATATTTTGCACGAACGATTTGAAGTCATACCTCGTGGAGGTAATGTAAAATGGCAACCAATATCGTTTGCTCTTATTCCAACAGACTTTTTCTTGTGGCAGAACCCCACAAGCTGCACGGTCAAATTCATTCTTATTTATGGAAAATTGAACATTTCGGAAGAGCTCCAACCAGAAAAATGGTGGACAGAAAAATCGCTTGTATTTAAAAGTTTTGTACGCATAAATCTGTTCATTTATTCCAGTTATTTTAAGTAAATTAAATTAATTAAACAAAAAATAATATTTACATATACACTGAGTTACATTATTATTATCATCCATACAAAGTAAAGTAAACAATTTAATTTAGTTTCGTTTGCTTACGTCTTTCATGGCATACGATTATAATTGTCTATCTAAGCTATGTTCGTTATTTAAATGATCTTAATAAAACTTTAATTATTTTAATTAAAATTTACATACGGAGGAGAATACCATATTACGTGACTGAGAATATTTGGCATGTAGAGCATACTTATGAACGTATTGCACTGCAATAAAATATCAAGTTATTCCCAGTTAAACTACAATAACTAAAACTATGATTTTGGCTTAAATAGAATCAGATTTATCGGGCATTCGCCTTCGAAACTGTTTCTAAGATAGCAATGTGAGAAATAAAATTTTTCTTGAAGTATCAGCGTGAAGGTATAGCTCTGGCCATTATATAGTCACCTAGCAGCAACTCGTTTCCTTGCCGTTCGCATCTTGAGTTTAATTCAAATGTTCACAAACACTACTCCCTCTTTCCACCATCCTATTTTCCTAAACCTGCACAATGCACTGCATCAGTAGGCCCCTGAGTGCTGGTTTTACAAAAAAAAAAAAAAAAAAAAAAAAAAAGTTCCAGAGATTCTTGGTTTTTTGGAGACAAAAATATGACCCGTATTCACCGTGGTCTAGTAGGTTGTGTGTTGGCTTATTAGACGTCAGGCCTTGGTTCAAATCCCAGGTCAGGCATCTCCACCTAAACGAAATATGAAAAAAAAATATTTCTTCGTCGACTTCCTCTCAGCAGATTTCTAACAAAAACTCTGAGATTAAATAAAATTGCCATGAAAAGTTTGTCAAAAATCTGTCGTTCGGAGTCGACTTTAAACTTTAGGTCCCGCCACTCATGTATACAAATTAACGCACACAAGATAAATGGTGTGAGAAACAGGTCGTAATCCTGACTAAAGGGTTGTAATGATCAAATTATCTAACATGGCAAATAGGGCAAAGGTCATTAATACCTACACTGAGCGCCAAAAGTGAATAAACACCAAAAAAAAATAATTCATTTTCTTAGGACAGCGAGAAAAGTAAACAAGAATAGTCGAATAAATTTCCAAAAATAAAAACGTTTATTTATTACTTATAAAATGTTAAAACAAAAACAACAATTCATGATAAAGGAACTTTTTTTACACTTAAGAACAAAATTGTTTTATACTTAAGAACAAAAGTGTTGACTCACTTATGGTGATCACTGTATATATCTTCAAACGGTTTTCCAACCAACAAAGTTCTGAACTTCAGGTCAGATAATGCAGACTCCTGTTCTTCAATTGATGGACAACTCTGTTACAGGAGACTAAATGCAATGAACATGAAAGTTAGGACAGCGGACTGACTGACTGTCCTTTCTACCTTCTATCCAAGTTGAATTGAACACAACTTTTGATGGCTTAGGCTTATGTTTGCAAGACATCCAAGAGTTTCCCTATGGGTTCGGAATATTTCATTCTGGAACCAAATCCTCTCACGATAGTTTTAAGATCTTGTTTTGACACATTCGTATGTCACAAAATGGTACCTCTTTATTACACAGACTCAACACCTGTCTACACGCAAACTTTTGGCAAAGGCCTCATATTCTTCTTACTGCAATGTTTACTACAATACATTCTCTTTTTAATTAATGTTGTACACTCTATGTGTTGACAGACCACTGGTTTCCTTTTCCTATGTCATATGGACAACTGAAAATGATGTAACCGGTATTATGGCATTGTAGGCGTTGTCTACCTAATATTACAGAAAATCACTCCGATGCATGCAATTAATTAAATTTTAAATATTTTGTGATTAACCATGTTTTTTTTTTTTTTTTTGTTGTTTCAAATTACGTCAGAACTGAAAACACTCCATGAATACTTTCCATTTAGCATATTTTAACTTTTTTTTTTATTACATTTACATTTATTTTGTGTTCATATGACCAAACTGTCATATTAAAGAATTGTTTTTTATTTTAATTAAAAGGTACCGTAACATGTGAATAATTTTTAATTATACTCGTACACTTTATTAATTCTGATTTAATAAACATTTTATTGTGCAGTACGTATACCCAAAGCTATTAAAACTTATCTAACTTGATCGATTAGTTCAAAAACTTCCATTAAGATGTTCATTTATATGATCAAATGAAAGCAGTTGCGAGAATAATAATTCATCCGGTGCTCGCGATAAATCTGTCAATAACTGACAGTCACATTACTAAACATGACGTTACAAAAACTAATGACAGGGTGTATTCGGTTAATTAGAATTTTAACTCAGTTAGTAGACATCGATATATACTTTCGCATTTCCACAGACAGCAGGAATGGGAAAATATTGACGAGTTTTAAATAGTATTTTCGAATAGCATACCGGGTCGTAACATAAATTGGTCATTACAACCCTTCTGTCAGAATTACGACCTAGCTTCTCACACAACTTATGCTGTGTGTGTGAATTTGGATATGTGAGTGGCGGAATGTTTAAGAAACTTTTCATGGCAATTTTTCAGAGTTTTTACCAGAGAGGAAGTCGCCGAAGAAATATTTTTTTATATTTTGTTTTGGTGGAGATGTTGAAAATTCAAATTCGAAATAGGCCTTCAGTGTATCTAGTATGGCAGGCCAGATTTACCGTCAGTTTATTTTATTCTTTTAGATTCTATGGCCATTACAAACCCCTTTAGCAGGATTACTGTTTGGCTTCTCACACCATCCACATGGATGTTAAATTTTATTCATGTATGGTGGGACCTTTCTAATCATTCTTAAGTGGTACTCTTTGGGGGATTAGGACAGCCTTTAAGTATGAAATAATCATGACAAAAAATATTCCGAACGTATTTTCTCCAATGGTAAGTACCACCGAGACACCTTGGCAATTAGTTTACTCTTGGAACTTTTGCCAGAAGGCTGATGAGAAAGAGAATGGCGGAAAGAAATATTTTCTTTTTAAGATGGCAGGTCGCGAGCCTTTGACTTACTACTCATCAGACCTACAGATGATGTTTATAAATTGAGTATGTACATACATAATTGGTCATTACAACCCTTCAGTCAGAATTACGACCTAGTTCCTCACACCACTTATGTTGTGTGTGTTAATTTTATACATGAGTGGCGGGACCTACAGTTTAAAGTCGACTCCAAACGACAGATTTTTTGAGAAACTTTTCATGGCAATTTTTATTTACTCTTGGAGTTTTTGCCAGAAATCTGCTGAGAGGAAGTCGCCGAAGAAATACTTTTTGTATTTTTTGTTTTGATGTCTGGCCTGGGGCTCGAACCCTGGTTTTACCTCTAATAAGCCAACACACTACCTAATAGACTACGGCGACTGCAAATAAAATTGAGTATCGAGCATAATTAGTTTCAGCCACAGGAAACGCATGGTCGCTTAGTCCAGCAAACATTAGTTACTGGACTCAGCAGGGAAGCCACATAAAATGTGTAAAGAAATATTCATTCAAAGTGATAGTGTGGCGTAACACTTCCAGTGAAAAGAAATGTTAAGCAATTACTGGTTGTCTTAGTGGTGAGCGTTACGGGGAGGACACAGCATTTTAAAAATTATTATTTGTAGAAATTGCGGAAATGAGACTCAATGTTTGTGACGTAGAAAACAATTTCTATTTTTAAATTAAAATTTTATTTTTAAAATAAATTTTCCTTAACAATTATTTTTTTATTGCTTAATAAATTAATATAATAACCGCATCTTGAAACCAGTTTCAAGTCGTATCAATTAATTATAAAAAATTTCCCTAACTAACGACAATGTTATCCATTATTATTTATTTTCTAAATACTTGTATTAATTATAGTATAATACCTTGATCATAACAGTTTATTTCTGTCTATCAATTACGGAAAATTCTTTTCAATCAGCCCATATAACGAACATTTTAATTGCTGTCTATTGGACCCTGTATTGTTTTAATATTTTAATTTTCAACTTAAATTATCTCACTTTACACGTAAATTTAACCTCCATTAAGGAATTTTAATTTAATTGTTAATAACACTTTAAAGCCTTCAGAAGCTGTGTAATGCGTACGTTAACGTGTAATTATAAGAAGGAATATTTTAATGGAATGCAAATTGAGCAATAAAAAGAAATTTATTAAATTATTAACACTCGCAATTTGTATATTAACTACTAGTGTAAAAATAAATTACACCTAATTCTGTTTTTACACGGTCTTTTTTTACACGGTTTTGATATAACACGGTTTGAAAATAAAATATTTTTAATTTTTGTTACACGATTTTATTCCATTTAGCACGATTTAAAATTTTTTGTGCTTAATTTTTTTTTGTCAAATTTAATTTTTGCAAAGTATGTTCATATCACAAATTTAAGGGAATTCCCTTTTTGCGCGACAAGCAAATTTACTGGTCAAAGCAAAAGTAAATGGCACAAATTTAGGGGAATTCCCCTTTGTGCATACAAGCACAAAGGTCAGAGCAATTGAAATGTGTTAATATTTTGTGTTTGGTAAAGAAATTTTTTATTGGCAAATTTGTTTTTCTATCGTTACATTAAATTTAACGCATTAAGATAAAAGGTAAGCCAAAAAATATTTTATATTTATTAAGTGATTTATATTTTTAATTTTGTTAAATATTTTATGAATCCCTAAAAGAAAATGTCAAATACAAAACTTCTTAAAAAATCCTTGTTTTTCACTAATTTTAATAGGTTTTAGAGATTAGGAACCAATCACCTAAATTTGCATACGATCAGTGTCTTTTTTTACACGGTTTTTTTTACACGGTTTTTTCTGGAACCAATCTACCGTGTAAAAACAGAATTAGGTGTACAATGTTGATTGCAATTAACAAAGTTGCTGACCCTTAATTGCTATCGTTTAATTACTACCGTTTAAAATTGACCTTTAAATTTGCCAGTGTTTAAAGGCTGGTTTACACACAGTTGGTTAGGCTATGTAATGTGGTGAACCCTACTTAGGCCAGCAGTTAGGCCAATAGTAATAGTAATACCACAGTCAATATGCAACACGAGGACCAATCACTTCCTAGAGGAAACCAACTCGAGATCAAAATAAATTTTGCCATTGCAACAATCTTTATATTTGAGAGCTCGATCAAAGATGTCAGAAAATAAGAGGTTAAACACCTTCGGCTTTTCATGACAAGATGTGAAATACAGTCTCTTCCTACTCCCCACTAATCCACAACTACTTCAGAAGTCATTTTCCGTAATGCGATTTAAGGGCAGTAGTGAGTCAATCCTCTTCAACAATATTGCATACACCTTCCTCCTTCTGTCAACGAGAGTAAGTATCTTATTCATAAAAATTGTTTTTGATTTATGAAGAGTTTATGAAGCAAATTTTCTTAACCTTTTAAAAATCGAAAATAATTTTTATGAATACGGCAGTAAGCCTTCCTGTAAAAACAGTGGATAATATCCAAATTAACTTAGACAAACGGAACACCTATGCCCTGTGGCCTGTTAGAATTTGCTAGCAACACATCCGCAAAGCAATTTCTAAACATATTCCTATGTCTCGGAACGTCATTTAGGAGTTATTTTTGAATGATCAGACATTTCCCTAAGGAATCCTAACAACTCCTCGGCGCTACCTGCAAAATAGCCGTGACTTCTGCTTAGAAAACACTACAGTGGTCAGGCAACCTATAAGAAAGTTTAATATTAGAACCCTTAAATATATTACAGACGACCGTGTCATGCATCTTTGAACCAATGAGACATCAGTATAAGCCTCAAGGATTCCTTTGGGGGAACCTTCTGATCTTTAGATCTGAAGCAATTTGTTGGAATTCTAAAATCGAATGTTCTATTCAAAAAAAGTTATAAGAAACCATATAATCGACTCGCATGTGACCAAGACTTTGCAGAATAGTAGCATATCCCTAGTTAAAGTTGGGCTAGGATTTGACTGTATTAAGTCTTACTGCTGCCATCTGAGCTCTCTGTCTTCAGTTCTGTCCATCAGTTGGCAGTGACATTGTTGTTTGCGCACCGTCCATTGTCCTCTATGTGAATGATTCACTTTCATTGATAGGTAAGGCTTAACATTAAGGACTATAAAGATCTTTGATCATAAAAACCTTATGTGTGATATAGACGGACAGTAGGACAGACGACACTGAGGGTTAATTCTTGGGCATATTTTCCTTTAGCCATGTTTTGTAAATACATACAGTCTTAAACAATTCATCGAGCAGGCCATCATTACCTGCATCTTTATTGTTCTTAAGTCCTATAATTGCGACTTTGACCTCATCAGAAGTAGGCGGCGGAATTCCATGCCGTCAACATCAATCGGTATCGTCTCTTATAGAAGAGTATAAAATTGTGTCTCCATAACCTCAGCATCTCTTACGAATCTGTTTCCAAGTTTGCAGGACGTTTAAGCTTTTGAGCATCATTCCTACATCTGCTGGACCTAAATATTTCTCTCCGTCTGCCGGACTACTGCAGTGTGTTTCAGGCGGAGGTGATGGCGATTTACCGGGCCGCTCAGTGGATCCTCGTCAACGATGCTCCTTTCACTCCCTTTTTCACAACAGGACAGACGACACTGAGGGTTCAACCTTTGGACATATTTTCCTCAAGCCATGGTTTGTAAATACATCCGGTCTTCATCGAGAAGGCCATCATTACCTGCATCTTTATTGTTCTTTTGTTAGGCGGCGGAATTCCATGCCGTCAACATCGATCGGGTTCGGTAAATTATTTCTAAAGACGGAATTGGTGTCGTCTCTCGTAGAATAGTTTAAGATTGTGTCTCCATAACCTTAGCACCTCTTACGAATCTGTTAACAAGTTTTCGTTTTCATCTTTGCATGGCGTTTAAACTTTTGAGCATCATTCCTACATCTGCACAACTCGCCCTTCGCAGTCTTTCGCCTTTGTGACTCCATCTTTTTGCGTCTCAAAAGGCGCCTCTCATAACTTCTCCTCTCTCTGTAGTCTTCGACAATTACTTGCATAAATAGAGGCGGACTACAATGTTTTCTTATATGCGATATTTTTTCACTCCTCATCGTACCATTGTTTTCGTTGGGCCAGGCTCAAGAACTCAAGGACTGTTTCCGTAGTAGTGCGCCTAAGGGGGTGGGTGGTATGTGTTGGTCCACAGTTTAATTTTCATGTATTATTTATTCAACAAAAACAAAACTTCTTTAAAGTATTTGAAATTAACTTTTGTTTTAAAAGTAAATCATAATTCTCTTTTCAAATAGTGACGCAAAAAGCAAGCCAGTATTAAAATTCATTTAAAACCACATTTTAACAAATTATGAAAATCAATCAAATTTAATTTATTGAATAAATGATGTTTTTTATTAAAGAAATTTAAAAAGAAGAAAATCTTTAAGAAATTCCCCAAAACGTGTTTGGAATAATTGCGGTCTTTAAAAAAAAAGCCGTTAAACATAAAAGAAAAAAATCTTTTAAACGAATTTTGCAAACATTATTGTTTTTTAAATAATTTAGCGAAAATTTAAATAAAACACGAGACTTTCATAAAAAAAGCAAACGGCGAATAAACACCGCATAAGTAGTAAAAAAAGAATTAAATATGAAATCCATAAAAATTTATTATTATGAGTCAGCCAGTCAGTCTCCGCTATATCAACAACAACACCAACAAATTGACGACGATAGAAAAAAAGCCAGAAAGTTACTCCCCATTTGAGTTTTTATTTCTAAATGAAATTCATTTACCGGTCATGTGGCGGTGAATATTATACGTATTAATTTTTATTTTTATTTATGTTTTGGTTTTTTTTCGGATTTTTTTTAACAAATTCTGATAAACAAAAGCCTTTAATGGGGTTTTGCGAAAATAAAAAAGACAGGAGTTTACAAAAGTTAGCATAAACGACCAATAACGATACCCTACAAAAGATTGCTGCAGCAATGTAATCGATTATGTCGTATGTAAGGTTAGACGTTTAGTCCACTATTAGACTAATGATATAGAGGACGTTTTAAGGATAAGGACGGAAGGTGAAGTACATACAGTGGTTTGTAACGCGACATTATAATTAGAAACGATGTTTCTGGAACAGAGTTCTCTGGAGTGACGAATCTAAGTTTAATTTGTCCCAATGTGATGGAAAACCGTATGTAAGACGTCCTCCAAACAAAGCCTTTGATCCCAGGTACACAGTGAATACTGTAAAATAAATTAACAAACATACATGTTGCTAAGTCGTTTCTAATTATGGGGCCACCACTGTATGTGTCGCATTATAAACTTTAGTATCTGACATCAAAAAAAGAAAAATTGTGAGAGTAAGAATATAGTTCGAAATGTACACCATCCTCAAGCTTCGTTCTGCTGAGTCATAAGCCTTGTGTAGTTCTCCCTACAGCTTTACGACCATCGTAACAACTGTGGAAAAAAAGGTATGACTAATGCCTCGTCCTATGAGAATGCAAATGATTGAGGTTAAAGATGAGTTTATATGAAATCGAAAACCAGGGAGAAATGACAGCCCAATTATTTCCGTGTGCAGTCCCTCAGTTTCAATGAAAATACTCTAAGTATGTGGAAATGCTGTAGAAAGCTACATACGTTCAGCTATTTTACTCTAAGAACTCAAGTAAGTAATATTACATCACTAGCTTGCTAAAGTTGTTTGGACTAAACATACATTCATACATAATTGGTCATTACAACCCTTACACCACTATGTTGTGTGTGTTATTTCTACAAGTGAGTGGCGGGACCCTGCAGAGATTTTTGAGAAACCTTTCATGGGAATTTTATTTTACTCTCAGATTTGTTGCCAGAAATCAGCTGAGAGGAAGTCAATAGCAAAATATTTTTTCAGATTTCATTGTGTTGGAGACCTGGAGTTTGAACCAAGGCCTGACGTCTAATAAACCAATACCCTGCCTACTAGGCTATAAGGATTTTTACAATTCTCGATACAAATGTCAGTCCATTCCTGACTGTATTTTTCGTTACTTTCACATCCATTAAGCCACTTTTCTTTGTATAAAGAAAACCTTTCTGTATGAAAACTTGCTTATTTCGTACTTCCGTTGCTTAAAACTACAGCAAACTCAGTCTATCAGCCATGCATTATTAGTTCACTTAGTGATCAGTTTATTGACTGTTCGTCAATTTTTTGTCCTTTTTCACAAAAGCTGTGTGGCCATTATGAAGTCGCCGTAGTCTAGTAGATAGTAGGCCCCAGGCCAGACATCAAAACAAAATACAAAAATATTTCTTCGGCGACTTCCTCTCAGCAGATTTCTGGCAAAAACTCTGAGAGTTAATAAGATTGCCATGAAAAAGTTTCTCAAAAAATCTGTCGTTCGGAGTCGACTTTAAACTGTAGGTCCCACCACTCACGTATAAAAATTAACACACACAACATAAGTGGTGTGAGAAACTAGGTCGTAATCCTGGCTGAAGGGTTGTAATGACTAATTATGTATGTATGTATGTGTGTGGCCGTTATGGTTTTGTAGAATATTTCTGAAGTAGGCACTCCTACTTATGAGACAGCAGCAGTAACAGTTCTACTACGTAAGCGAGTGTGTTAGGGTTTCACTGATTATGGATTCTATTTAATATTCTGTGCTAGTGCTGTGTTCTTGTGGAGTTCTTCTGCAGTAGTTAGTTCCAGATCTTGTTAGACCATTCATTCATTTGGTATTTTTCGAATCAAGAATATATATATGAGCACAGCATGTTGTTCTATTTTGTCTTGATGTCCATATTAGAGACGCCTTAGCAAGCTAACTTATAAAACCACCGTTTCCATTTAGAAAAGTCTCGACATCTATCTAGTGTCTTGAAGTCGCCGTAGTCTAGTAGGTAGTGTGTTGCCTTATTAGACGTAAAGCCAGAGTTCGAGCCCCAGGCCAGACATCACGACAAAATACATAAAATTGTCATGAAAAAGTTTCTCAAAAAATCTGTCGTTCAGAGTCGACTTTAAGCTGTAGGTCCCGCCACTCATGTATAAAATTAACACACACAACATAAGTGGTGTGGGAAACTAGGACATTGTACAATGGGTCAATTCGACCTCCTGGTACTGTACTTGTCTTAATTGACAAGTACACGTCCTCTAACCTATCTAGTGTCTCCTGTAAAGGCCCTTACTTTAGATAAATATACAAGAAATCATACAAGACACTTCACCATACTGATGCATTCAGAAATCGGCATGTCTTTAGAGAAATTAACAGCCTTGCTCTGCATACATATATCACTTTAACCCTAAAGGCTAAAACATTATATTCCCGAGAAGAAAATTTTAAATTTCGAAATTTGTTTTTAACTTCTATTTACTCGGTTACTAACGAGTGTATTAAACCTGCTAGTACCAGTCTATTAAAATAGCTAAGCAGCGTTCTTATCAGTAAAACTATTTCTGATTCTGTTTCTGTTTTTATTTTGTTCTTTTTTTATTATTATTTTCATTAATTACAATTAGTCATTTGATTTTGCGAAACTTTTTTTCCTATTGTTGTACACGATTAAATTAGCAGCAGACGGCATGAATTTTTTTTTTTTGTCGTCATATTAATCGATAAAAGGTTATAAAAAATAAAATTATTTCAAGCGAATTGTGCCATATTTTGAAGTGATTTTAAACCACAAAGATTAATTGTTAATTTAAAATTCTTTTATTTCTTTTTCCAATATTGTAATTTATAACACCTGTTCGGATTAAGACCTTTAAACACTTCAAAGTGTTATTAAATCCAAACCAGCGCCTTTAAGTATAGCAAATGGTTAATTTTATGAATAATTTATACGCTTTTAAATTCGATTAATTCATGTGCAAATATTCCAATAGAAGTAGACCAAAATCATAATTAAAAATTAAAATTAAGTTTTAAAGAGGGTCCATAAAGGCCCTTTTTGACACACATAAGAAAAGTTTTTGAGTCATCTTTTTCTTCCATGTACACTATTCACGCATCAAACAATAAATTCTAAGAACGTAGCCCTACTTTATTTGGTCAATTCACACAAGCCGCTGTATCCTTGTATTCAT
This sequence comes from Sarcophaga variegata, assembly GCA_932273835.1. NCBI lineage: Eukaryota > Metazoa > Arthropoda > Insecta > Diptera > Sarcophagidae > Sarcophaga > Sarcophaga variegata. The sequence goes on along the minus strand of OW026362.1, from coordinate 20,918,139 downwards.
TGTATTGTGTATGATTGTTGTTGATACTTTTCATATAAAAATCCGATACACATACACATTTTTTCCATATGTTTTTAAAAGTTGTATTGGTTTCGTGCTATCAAATTGTGTGAATGAAAAAAATGTGTATATGTTTTCATATATTTTTAAAAAGTTGTGTTGGTTTCGGGCTATCAAATTGTTTGAATGCCGCGAGATACACAATACAGCATAGCATTGAGCGTTCACAAACAAACAAATGTATTCAATACAACATACACGATGCAAAGTCGTGTGAATTGCCCAATTGTTAACATACAGTAATCCCTCGATTTCCGTCGCAGTTGGTTAAAAAAAAAGGCGACGTAAATCGAATTTCATATTTCTCATACTACAAAGTAGTATGTTTTTAGCAAGGAACATAAAAATGTTACAGTAATCCCTCGATTTACGTCGCAGTTTGTTCCAAAAAAAGGCGACATAAATCGAATGACGACGCAAATTGAAGTTAGAGGGAACAAAAAATTTGACGACGTAAATCGAAACAACGTTAATCGAGGCGCCATAAATCGAAGGATTACTGTATGTTAATGTTTGTATAATGAAGTCGCCGTAATCTAGTAGGTAGTATGTTGGCTTATTAGACGTGAGGCCACGGAGTTTTCTGAGAGTAAATAAAATTGCCATGGAAATACTTCTCAGAAATCAGTGCTTCGGAGTCGAATTTAAACTGCTTCTCCCGTCACTCATGTATAAAATTAACATAAGCGATATGAGAAGCTAGGTTGTAATCCCGACTGAAAGGGTTTTAATGGGCAATTATGTGTGGATGTACATTTGTATAATAAACTGAAGGAATATTGCTAAACATGGCCTTTAAACTAAGACCAAAATATCGCCTCTTAACTGAAACGGCAACACTATGAGTGCACTACAAGCAATATGTAAACAAGCTAGGCCATCTAGTTGGATTTTGACAGCGTTTGATAGCTCAAAAATTGCAAAAAAAATCCATAAATATGGTTACGAATTGCTCCCTACTCCGCCCAATTCTACTTATTTAATCCCGAGTGACTGTTTTTTATTTGCAAAACACAAGGAATGACTAGCGGAAAGAGATTTAATCCAACGTTAAAGCAATTTCCTGAAACTAATTCCTATTGGGAATGTGTTTCTAGTGCAGGAGTAGGGTATATTCATTATATAGACAGTAAAACGGATCAATTTCAATATTTGGGCCGATAAGTTAAAAATATTGGACACATTTTTTTCTAGAAGTCGCCTTAGTCTAGTAGGTAGTGTGTTGGCTTATTAGACGCAAAGCCAGGGTTCGAGCCCCGGGCCAGACATCAAAGACAAAATACAAAAAGTATTTCCCTCCGGCACCTTCCTCTCAGCAGATTTCTGGCAAAAACTCTGAGAGTAAATGAAATTGCCATGAGAAAGTTTCTCAAAAATCTGTCGTTCGAAGTCGACTTTAAACTGTAGGTCCCACCACTCATGTATGAAATTAACACACACAACGTAAGTGGTGTGAGAAACTATGACGTTGTACAATGGGTCAATTCGACCTCCGGATACTGTACTTGTCTTAATTGACAAGTACACGTTCTCTTACCTAACCTTTGTTTCTACCAAGCCACCGATCCAAAGCCTACTTTACACGTTGCGAAGCTGTGGCTCAGCCATAATTCTTCCAAACTACGCCAAACACAGGCACAGGCCCCTGATCTCAATATTATTGAGCATGTTTGGGAAAAACTCACCCGTAAGCTGTATAAATCCAGTATCAGGCACAGTAGAGCAGTTGAAACTGGGAATTAGGCGTAAATGCCTAACAACATAATCCCGGAGTTTTACGCCAATCTCGTGCAGTCAATGCTTCGACGTTTGGAGGCAGTAATAAAAGCATAAGGTTTTGGTTGTAAGTGTTAAAACAGTGCCTTTTATTTGACTCTGCAATTAGGAGTTTGATATGAAATTCTTTAATATTGTTTTCCTTTTTTTTAAAAACCTTTTCTAATACTATGTTCAGACATGCACCTATATTGAGTAAATCGCAATAAACGGCATTATTGATCTCAATATCTCATATAAAATGTCAATTAATTATTGCTCAATAAATTCATAAATTGTTATAATATTGATTAAAACTTGAAATACAGCACTGTCATAAGCACGTTCAGTGAGCATATTACAACTTTCCGAACACTTTCTATTGATATTTGACAACTCAAATATCAACAACAACAACAAAATATTGAAACAACCAGCTGTTTTGTTCATCAGCTGTCAAATGAATATTGAATAAGCAGCTCAACTGCGTATATTGTTATGTCTAAACACTTAAAATATTGTAATCAATAAACCGATATTGGCTCAATAAAAGTGCATGTCTGAACATAGTATAATTATCTATAAATCCGCATCAAATTTTTTTTGAAATATTTCAATTAAAGTGGAAAAATCGGCATTTGAATAATCTCCTACCTAGTGTCCAATTAAACATGTGAGCCACTGTATATATTACGGCAATGCCTTTGTTTATTGACTGGCATATTATGTGCATAATTTTAATTGCATAAAGTATGCCAATTATTTTGTTTAGAGATTTTTCCATTGCTTTTAATTATTTAAAAAGTACTCGTACTCGTACATTATTAATATGTTTTCAAATAAAATTAAATCAAATTAAAAAAAGGAAATTAAATGCAAATATTAATTATTCAACAATAAAGAAAAAATTCACTTCCTAAATTCACTACCCCAACCCTCCTCGGTAAATCTTAAGTAAAAAAAAAAAGTTTAAATATTTGCATAGAATTTCTAAATGGAAACGTTTCTCTTCTGTCAGTCATTATTTTTATTATTGACGACAAATCATCACTTGCATTTACACTGTGATGACAGCAGATTGAATGACAAATAGACAGATGCTTACGCACGTACAAACGTTGGGGATATGCTTACTGTAAGCACTGGCGCGAGTATGATTAAAATGTACAATTTTACGTGAAACATACGGTTTATAGTTTAGAGGAGAGGAATAAAGAAAGAAACAAAATAAAAAATAAAATCCATGGCAAATATTTGTTAAACAATAAATAATAATTTTTCTGTATATTGATTTGTTAAATCATTAAATAGAATTTATTTATTTTCTATTTAAATACGTATGTATGTACGTATCGTGTATGCAAAATACTATACATTATTGCTATAACAATAGTTTTTAATTATTTAATTTATCTTTACAGATTTCAATTACGTGGTCCCCTAATTATATGGAATACTATGCTGGCCATGTTTAGTATTATGGGAGCATTTCGTACAGCTCCAGAACTTATACACGTTTTACGTCATTATGGTCTTTTCCATTCCGTTTGTGTTCCTAGGTAAGTTGTGGTTTTATGGTATAATTACAAACAAAAAGAAAACGACATACACTGCATTACAAAATTATTCGAAAATATCTCAAATATTGTGTTAATACAACTATAAGAGAAGTTTAATAAATTTGTAACTTTTTCTAGATTTTCCGCTACTTGAAGTCGTCGTAGTCTAGTAGATTAGCTTTAGGTCGGAGTGGTTGCTCTGATATCACAAAGCTCACTTGAGCACGCATAGCGACCCGTTGTGATGCCACGGGTGAAAGCAGTCCCTGTACTGACCAAGTTCCATCAAAATAAGGGAAGAGGAAGAAGTTTTCCAGCGCAAGGGCTGCACAAGTCTAGTAGATAGTGTGCTTATTAGACGTGAGCCCACGGTTCAAACGTTCAGACATCTCCAACAAAAAACGAAATATGAAAAAGTATTTCATCGGCAACTTACTCTTAGCAGAGTTCTGGCAAAAACTCTGAGAGTAAAATAAAATTGCCATGAAAAGTTTCTCAAAACTCTGTCGTTCAGAATCGACTTTAAATTGAAGGTCCCGCCAATCATGTATAAAATTAACACACACAACATAAGTAGTATGGGAAGCCAGGTCATAATCCTGATTGAAGTGGTGTAATGACCAATTATGTATGTTTGCATGATTGGAAGCAAACCATGTATGTATCCGAGAGAAAGTTTATTGTCACGCCTATATTTGTGTTATCTGAGACTACTCAAAGCTCTCAAAAATCTGTCGTTCAGAGTCGACTTTAAACTATAGGTTCCACCACTCATGTATAAAATTAACACACACAACATAAGTGGTGTGAGAAACTAGGACGTTGTACAATGGGTCAATTCGACCTCTGGGTACTGTACTTGTCTTAATTGACAAGTACACGTCTTCTAACCTAACTTAAGCTTTGAATTTGACAAGCAGAAGAAAATTTAAAGAAAACCGCTTTATTCCCGATATCAGCATCTTTTTTGAAGGCATAACAGACAGCAAGAAGGCGAATGCTATTCGAAAAGACTTTCACGGCTTTATTAGTACATTCTTAACCTTTTATTGGCAACTGGGGAATATACGTCTCTGGATCAAGGAAGTCGCCTTGGCTTAACTGAGTACAGGAACTTAATACAAGGACCAAGCGATGCCTCCGTTCTATAACATTCTAAATCAAAAAAGTGTGTTTTGAGCTCTTAAAGTTTTCACGCGACATACGACTACATGTGTATTCTAAGTAGATTTTTCCCTATAACTTCGGAACGGATCGACGCACCTTAACCAAATTTTGACAGTATTTAAGTTAGTTTAAGTACACTTAGAATGTAGAATGGAGGCTTCGCAATGAAGACGAAGTTTAAATTTTCTAAACTCCTTATGCAATTCTCAAGGTTCTAGAAGAGTTATAAGAACACACATCCTTGATATAATGATACATGTGAACCTGTTATAATTATAACAGTTGAATGTGATTATTTTTAAAATAATTTTCAACTCATTTTTTATTATCTTCAAATGACTCAACTGAAATGTCTGAGTACCTGCATCAATTGAAGCAGTTAATCTTCTTGACCTTGATAAGTTTAGTATATCCTGTTTTGTTTTTATTTTATTTTTTATTACAATAAAATTCCATTACAATCTTTTTTGTTTCTGTTATCCTTTTACTTTTTAAACGTTTTGAAATGAATTTAATGACAGCGAATGGAAGTTTTTCAAACTGTAAACTATTAAAGCTTTCAAGATTTTTTATTATTGCAAACATTGTTGTTGTTATTGCTGCTGTTGTTAAAGAAATCGATCTGTTTAGTTTCGGAATTATATGTGGTAGTATAAACCAGTTTCAGTCGTTTAGTTACTGTTTACGTTCTGACGACGTATTCAGACAGGTTTTGAATTTTTTATTTATAAAAATGATTGGCATACAGAATGTCTGCTTAAAATAATCCCGGAAATAATTATAGGTACAGTGGAAATTAAAAACAAAATGGTAAATATTCTTTTACGCAGAAAGGAGGACCTGATTGTACATTTTTGAGACCCTTTTGATACGATTTACCTTTTGACAGAGTATGATGAAAAGAATTCTTACGAATTTTCATGTATACAAGTTTCACATGTTGATTTTTCACTCCCAGTCACCTCAGTAATGAAGCTGTCTAGCTGGAACCGCGAAATCACTTATCTTTAGGACGGGCAAACGTAAACCATAAGGACTAAGCCGAAGCGACTTTAATATAAATTATTCACTCACATTTCGACGCCTCCATTCTATAACGTTCTAAGTGTACTTAAATGTTTATAATGTTCTTGCATTTTTAAATTCTACGTTCTCTAACTTAAATACTGTCAAAATTTGACAGATTTGTTAAGATGCGCCGATCCGTTCCGAAGTTATAAGGAAAAATCTACTTAGAATACACATATAGTCGTATGTCGCGTGAAAACTTTGAGAGCTCATAACTCAAAACACACTTTTTCGACTTAGAATGTTATAGAACGTAGGCGTCGATTTGATTCCGGATACCAGCATATTTTTCACTTGTCGAAAGACAAGTTCACGTCGGCCCTGTAATTCAAGGTACTTGCCCGTTGGACGGAAAATAGAAATAAAAAACAGAATACGTATCGTCTAATAGCACACTCAGCTGCGTGTTACCGGTGGTACACAGTGTCCTAGGTAGTCTTTTGTATAACAACGAAGATATATGCCCCACCTGATGAGGCAATCTACTGTAGGCTAACGGCAGTATGTGCTAGCGAGAACGTGTTAATCATCCATGAATAATTATTTGCAATTGAATTTGCAGACTTTATTGCGCAGCGATCTCAGTCGTATTGGCTTAAGCTGGGGGAGAGCTTCTTTCAGTTGGTCCGATTAATGCCGTACCAAAGGCGTGCCAAGGTTAGGTTAGGTGAGAGGACGTGTACTTGTCAATGAAGACAAGTACAGTACCCGGAGGTCGAATTGACCCATTGTACAATGTCCTAGTTTCTCGCACCACTTATGTTGTGTGTGTTAGTTTTATACATGAGTGGTGGGACCTACAGTTTAAAGTCGACTCCGAACGACAGATTTTTGAGAAACTTTTTCATGGCAATTTTATTTACTCTCAGAGTTTTTGCCAGAAATCTGGTGAGAGAAAGTCGCCGAAGAAATACTTTTTGTATTTTGTCTTTGATGTCTGGCCTGGGGCTCGAACCCTGGCTTTGCGTCTAATAAGCCAACACACACTAATAAGCCTACTAGACTACGGCGACTTCAAAGCTGTGCCAAACGACAATAGCTTCCTCACCATGAATCGGAGACACAATTCTTTTGACTTCATAAACTAATCGATGTGCTTTCTATGAGTTTTTTTCATTAGCTCTTTGGTCTTTAGTCAAGTCTTTAAGTAGTTTTATCAATTTTTTTGTGAGATGTTTAGTCTTTGAAAGAGTTTGCGCACTAACAGGAATTCTAATGGGACACTGCGATATTGGCAATTTCGCTGACAAACTCGGTCTGCCCCACAAGGATTACTGCAGAAGCTTCCATGATGTAGAGCAAGCGGAATCAATGTAACACGTTTTATGCGAGTGTCCTGCACTTCAGAACAGACGTCATTGGTTTTTGAGTTTGAAGAACGTTTGAAGATCTGGTCATGGTGGCCAACGTGCCACTAAGGTAACTGACCGGTTTCATCCGAAGCTCGGGGTGGTTCAAACCCACCACTAACAGATCATGACAAGGGGACTTACCTCACACTGCGGTAACACAAGTGAATTTGCCTGCGAACGGCAAGCTACCCGCTAACCTAACCTAGTCTCTGAAATAACTCGTAAATGACACGCCGGGTTCGAAAATTTTAATTATCTTATTAAGATTTGTTACCATTAAATTTTGTCATCAACATTTGTGCAACTGAATCAACAAAAGTAGGACATCGGGACCATAAATACATTTCAAATTTTTAGAGTCCTATTTTGGCATGAAAATGTAGAGTATTTTCTCTAAATTCACTGATAATAATGAAATTGTTTTTACAAAGTGCGAGTTAAAGATTACTAAAGCCATCTGAAAACTTAATTTGTTAATTTTGTGAGTGTACTTATAATTATTTCAGTTACTGTATGTTGTTATGTTTACTTTAATGTGAGAATTTATTGCGACAGTGTGCTGGGAATATTTGATTTTATTTTTGGTTGTGTTTTTTTTTGAATTTTGTATTTTTCTGTTAAGACTATTGAACTTGAACTTCAAAGAGAGTTATAAATTATAACGGCTTTTAAATGTTTAATTTTATGCGTTTTTTTTTTTTTTCATTAGCAATTTTGCACTTTTATATGGTTGAGTAATTGTTTTTTATATGTCTTTTTTTTATATTGCAGTTACATTGAACAAGATCGTGTCTGTGGTTTTTGGACATGGTTGTTTGTCCTTTCGAAATTACCCGAACTGGGCGATACCATATTTATAGTGCTGCGCAAACAGCCCCTGATCTTCCTGCACTGGTATCATCACATTACGGTCTTAATCTATTCGTGGTTCTCGTACACCGAATATACCTCATCGGCTCGTTGGTTCATTGTCATGAACTATTGTGTACACTCTGTCATGTACTCGTACTATGCCTTAAAGGCAGCCCGTTTCAATCCACCACGTTTCATTGCCATGATCATAACCTCATTGCAGTTGGCACAAATGATTATCGGCTGTGCTATTAATGTGTGGGCCAATGGTTTCTTGAAGACCCATGGCCCCCAGTCGTGCAATATATCGCAGACAAATATTAATCTATCCATTGCCATGTACTTTAGCTATTTTGTATTGTTTGCAAGATTCTTCTATAAGACATACTTGTCACCGGAGGGCAAGAAAAGCAGACGTATGGCTGCTTCGTTGGCTGCACAAAATTCCGCCAAACTATCGACATCACCTAAAGCGACAACATCGAATGATGCAACAAATGCAACAACAAACTTGCTTAAATCGAAAGTGCAGTAAATGTATATAAAAACATGTTATTCAGGGGTTTTAAACAAAAAAAAACAAAAAACAATGTTTTAAGGTATCTTATTAATTAATATCTCTTAAAATTAAAATTAAAAAATTATATAAAAATGATAACACACTCTATTTATTTCTGATCTAAAATTACTATAAAACAAAAAGATGTAGAAGAAGAAGATGAACAAAATATATATATATTTAATAATAAAAGAAAAACAAAAACAAACAAAAAATAAAAAAAAGTATATTGAAAATGTGAAAAACCCAAATCAACCAAAAGGAAAAATAATTAAAACTCTACAAAAAAAAATTATTATTAATTATTATAATAAATAAACAAACAAAAAAGAATTCTATATTTTATTTGTTCTGTAAAACTTAAAACAAACCCACAAAAAAAAATGAAAAAAAAAACGACACACAAAATACATTTTAAAATAGGGGGGATGGAATTGAAAATATTTTCTATTTAAAAAAAAGTAAAATAAAATAAAATAAAATTAAAAAAAAAAAACCAAACTTTTTAATAACACTAAAATGAAAACAATAACACGAACAGAAAGAGCAAAAAAAATATTTTTTAATTTACAAATAATGCGGAAAACAACCCATTTATTAGTTCCAAACATATGTATTTCAGTCATTCTTTTTACCATCACATAGGCTTTAAAATAAAGTGTAGTATTAAACACATTTAAAATGAATTAACTTAAAGTTGAATTGGTTTAAAAGACATAAAAAGAAATATATTTACAAAAAAATAATAAAAAAAAATATATAAATTGTAATAAATAACCTCGTTACGGATCATCTTGGGTAGGCATATTTTGATGTTCTTATTTAAATTTTATTTTTATGGATTTATTTTATATTTTTCCTTTTTTAGTTTTTATATAATTTTATAATTTCTGAATTGTTTTTCTAGTTTATAAGATATTTTTTAATAATAATAAAATGATAATAAAAGAAAAATGTGTACAATTTTAAAATTAAACTAATTTTCCCTTTCTGAAATTGAATTGAATTCATACAACAATAGAATTGAAGTTATTTATTTATTTTTTAATATTGAAAACAATTATTAAACTATTATAAAAAAAGATGTGTATGTTATTTATTATTATTACTTGCAAAAATTGAACTATCAATAGAAATAAAGAAATTTTTTTTTGTTGTATAATAAAATGAAAATTTAAACAAATAAAAGAAAAAGATTTTCAACAAATTGTACTTTTTAAAAGCAAATATTTAATAAAAATTTAATAAAATGTATATATATATAAAGTGTCCGCCTTTAAAAAAAACTACTGAATATTTTCTCAATTTTTTTTTTTTTATTTGAAAGTACAATCCTTCCGGTTAATAATGGAAAATAATTTCATTCAAATGGTTGCCTCGGCTGGCCATGCAGTAGTCTACACCAGAAGATGCCGATTTTGGCAAAAAAAAAATCATCTTTTCAGATGAAGCTCATTTTGATCTTGGCGGGTATGTAAAGAAGCATTTGGGCACAGAAAACCCGCACGCATAAATTGAAAAGCCGACGCACCCAAAACGAGTCACTGTTTGGTGCGGATTTTGGTCCAGAGGCATAATTGGGCCATTTTTCTTTGAAAATGAGTAAGGAGTGGCCGTTACAGTCAATGGCGATCGTTATCGGGCCATGTTGAACGAATTTTTGTTCACAAAAATTGAAGAGGAGGATATTGGCAATATTTGGTTTCAAGAGGACGGCGCTACGTTGCACACATCTGAAGCTACACTCGATGTTTTGTGCCCTGCTTTTGAAGATCGCATTATCAGCCGCAGAGCTACTGTCGTTTGACCACCTCGTAGCTGCGATATGACACCGTTCGACTATTCTTTGTGGGGTGCCGTCAAAGATAAGTGTTACGCCGACAAGCCAGAGACAATTGATGCTTTAAAGGACAATATTCGTGAAGCCATTGGTGAAATACAGCTGCACACAATCGATAATGTGCTTAAAAATTGGCCCAACCGTGTAGGCTACTGCATGGCCAGCCGAGGCAGCCATTTGAATGAAATTATTTTCCATTATTAACCGGAAGGATTGTACTTTCAAATAAAAAAAGAAATTTGAGAAAATATTCAGCAGTTTTTTTTAAGCATTTTCAAAAAAAAAGTTGTTTGGCGGACCCTTTATGAGCGACGGGACCTACAGTTTAAAGTCGACTCCGAACGACAGATTTTTGAGAAACTTTTCATGGCAATTTTGTTTACTCTCAGAGTTTTTGGCAGAAATCTGCTGAGAGAAAATATATTTTTTCACATTTCGTTCAGTTGGAGATGCCTGACCTCTAGGGTTTGAACCAAGGCCTCACGTGTAATAAGCCAACGCTCCGGGACGTCGTTCCGGTACTTCCTTTTTGGACAGGAATGCGTTCCGGAACTAAAGATGATTTCTGATAACGAGAATTGGCTGGCGTTTTGAAAAAAAAATTAGAAAGAATTGCTGATTTTTTTTTCTATTTTTTGACGAATTTTTATATGTATTTTTATAAACAAGGGTTTGAACCGAACTCGAACCGGAACAAAAACCGGAACGCACCGGCTTGTTTTTCCGAACCGTGAACCGGAGTCCGGAACGCGTTCCGGTAAAAAAAAAATTAGCACCTTTTACTTCAAAACCTTCTTTAGGTCTTTTCGGCATTAAAGACCTCAGATTTTTAATTGCTTATGATGCAATTGTAGAATTTTCCAGTTTAATTTCAAGCAACTATTCCCATACTATTCCTTTACAAGTAAATAAAATTGCAATGAAAAGTTACTCTAAAATCTATAGTTCGGAATCGAACGTATAAATTTAACAACACACACAACATAAGTGGTGTGAGAAACTAGATGATAATCCTGACTGAAAGGTTGTAATGACAAATTATATATGTATGTATACTATGAATTCCCATACTAATCTAGAGTTATATTTGTTTCCATGATCGGGCATAAAAATTCATTTCTTTTTAAAGCTTTTAAACACACACTAAAAAGCCTTACAACCCATTGTCCTACGAAACATTTAGAATTGTTTAGAAGCGTAAACATGCTGGATTATTGATTTTTTATCTCGTTTGTATTGTCGAAATTCAATTCAAATCATTTGCTCTTGATGTTATGAAGAATACCTGCTGATTTTTAGATTTGTGATCTTCATTCGGTCATATGATTAGAACAAATCGTTAGTTTGACATCAATTCATAGTTTTTTTCTTGTTTTTGTGTTTCTTAATAATCCTTTAATATGATTAATTTCAATTTTATGGAAAAAAATGGAAAATCATGCAGAATTAAATATTTTGAAACAAAATTTATTCCGATGCCATCTTTTTAAAATTTCCGCGCGTCTATAAAAATAATCTATCAAAATAACTTAAGGGCTAATATTTAATCAGAGTTTGAATGGCATTTACCATCCATGCCTCCTTTAACAAGGTCTATTTTATACTTATTTCCTTTCGTTTTTATTTTTTGTTAATAATTGAAAATAAAAGAAAATCGTAAATTCCGCCCAGCTACTATTTAGCCATATGACCTGGTTTGCTTATAAATGCCCGACCATAGTGTGTTATCTCTGATGGTTTAAACTACAAATTTTCTCAAACCAAGCATACCATAAAACATAATAATCCCCAGTACTACTAGTTTTAGGGTATAATCCTGTAGAGCACGTAGTCGGAATGACATATAAAAAGCAAAGCTAGGTTGCAATCCGAAGTAAAGGATTGTAATGATCAATTATGTAAATAAGTAACAGTATTTTATATGGGGCTATGCCGACAAACTAGCATTTCTTGAAACATTAGAAGCCACCATTGACGTCATAGGGTCAGATTTATATAACAAGCGTTGTAAGGCTGTTTAATTAATCGCTTCAAAATTCCTAAATTATTTTAATTTGTTAATGTTGCTGGCAATCTACATAACATACATACATAATTGGTCACTATAACCCTTCAGTCAGGATTACGTCCTAGTTTCTAACACCACTTATGTTGTGTGTGTTAATTTTATACATGAGTGGTGGGACCTACAGTTTTTTTGAGAAACTTTTCATGGCAATTTTATTTACTCTCAGAGTTTTTGCCAGAAATCTGCTGAGAGAAAGTCGCCGAAGAAATTCTTTTTGTATTTTGTTTTGATGTCTGGCCTGGGGCTCGAACCCTGGCTTTACGTCTAATAAGCCAACACACTACCTACTAGACTACGGCGACTTCAATCTACATAAAGTGTTTATTATTCGGCCGTAGCTCTATATTTTTGAAAAACAACAATCGCTTTAAGGCAGCATAATATATTGAATTCTAGATTTACCAAAGCCGTTCAAGATGATCGTGAAAATTAAAATATTTAAGGATTGAAATTTTCGTTATTTGTAAATTAAAAACTATTTTTTATTCAACTAATTTATATACAAAGAAGAACTTTCCACTCCAATGTCGAGTGTCACTCGACTCATAAGAAAACATCAATTTTATTTACAAAAAACGCAATTTTAGCGTAGAGCTGGTGGAATAAAAACGAAAATAGGCTTGGAGTGGAAAGGGTTAATGGAAGTATAAAAATTTAATTCTGAAGAATAAAACACAACTTTGAAAAACAGGATACTATTTGAAAAGCCGTTATTAAATGAAATTTAAATCAAAAAAATTTTAATTTTATTCTCATGATTGAGATTTGAATTTGAATTTTATTTTAATTTCATTTGATGGCGATTTTTTAAAACAAGCTTAATTCCACATTTGAAATGTGTTTTCCTAGTGGCTACTAACAAGACCTTTTCTAATCGTAGACCATAAAATAAAACTAAAATTACAACAATTTGAACTTTTTAATAAATTGCGAAAAGTTATTCGTTTTTGTTTAATTTATAACATTATTTTTAATGTATTGTTTTAGTATTAATTTAAAAAATATAAATAATTTCAAACACCGAATTGTGGCCACATATGCTTTAAATAAAAACTTTACGTGCTACTGCGTCAGTTGAAGAACAAATTGAAAAAAATTTTTAAAAACAATTCTCAAAGAATTTAATTTAAATGGAGTTTAATTTAAAATTACTAGACAAAGCTTAATAATAAATTAAGCTTGTTTTAAATGCTAATATAAGACATACATATAAACAATATGTTATTCGAAATTTATTTGTAATGTCATGCAGTAGCAAATAAATTTTTAAATTTAAACAATATTTTCAATGACAAGGGAAATATTGGCAAGTCTATGAAAGTTGGTTCAATGCAGATACCTTACCTAAGTAGTGGATAATGTAGGACAATAGCAGATCGGATGAGCGAGTATCGCGAGTTCTATTTGTGCTTTACATGACCTTAGACAGTTAACGTTACCCTCATGAACTTCTTCCTGATTCTGAACAATAAATGATGACCATATGCTGCTTCTCTTCTTTGCACGCTAATGAATGTAGAATATTTTTTCGATGTTTTCTGCCTTGTCATAGCATAGTCAGATTCAACATGCGTACGATCTTATTCTCATGAGATACAGACAAACTGGTTGAAGACAAAGATTCAAGGAAGCCATGGCTTGCCTAGGTAATCATCTTCAGTCGCTTAGTTTAAATCGGTCCATTTCTTCATGATTTAGTAAACCTTTATCACTGCTTGACTATGAACACAAATTCAAGTAGCCGTACCATCTATTTTTGATGAGTTTGGCAAGTAAATAGCTTTACATGAAGCAAAATTATTAAAGTTTTGGAATTAAAAGTTTGATCGTATAGACTACTCTTATTCAAATACTTCTAAGCACTGTGTATAAACTTTTGGATTAACTGGATGCTAAATATGACGTTTTCTCTCTCTATCCCCCTGTTGAGTGGAATAAAATCAAAACTGGCAAAGAGCTTTTCTAGTACAAAATCGTATCTTTCTAAGGTCACCTGATGAAGTCGCCGTAGTCTACTACAGGCCAGACATCAAGACAAAATATAAAAAGTATTTCTTCGGCGACGTCCTCTCAGCAGATTTCTGGCAAAAACTCTGAGAGTAAATAAAATTGCTATGAAAAGTTTCTCAAAAATCTGTCGTTCGGAGTCGACTTTAAACTGTAGGTCCCACCAATCATGTATAAAATTAACACACACAACATAAGTGGTGTGAGAAACTAGAACGTTTGTACAATGGGTCAATTTAACCTCCGGGTACTATACTTGTCTTAATTGACAAGTACACGTCCTCTAACCTAACCTAACCTAAGGTCACCTGATGATCCATGTGTTGCAAAATTTATCTATACTACACCTTGTTTTCTATTTTTAATTTGTTGGATTTAGTTTTGGTTAACATTACGAAATATTTTTTTAATCGCTTTTGGATTTTAATAAAATTCAATTAATTTTTAATGAATTTACGAATTTGTACTTGCATAAACGAATTTCAACTCAACAATTTCCTTCACGATGTAAACCAAACTTATGCAGTACCTTCGTATTCAAACAAAACCAAAATTTTGAATTAATTTCCTATTACAAAAATATTGCCTGCAGATGGTATAGTCCAGCATTATTCTTAGAGGTATTTTTGTAATAGATTAAAGAAGAAATTTAAATGTTGTATTTAACTTAAAACATTAAAACCTTTCTGTTTAAGATGGAGTTATTAAATTTAAATTAGAAATTAATACACAAAAACCTTTAAAAGTCCACAAAAAAAAGTAAAAGTTTTGTAATAGATTTTTTTTTGTAATTCAAATAAAAAATTAAATAATTTGAAAAACAAATTTGCTAAGAAGCAAGAAAAGAAAAAAACAGCAATAAATTTAAAACAAAAATAAATTGTTCCATTGAATAAATTAAAAAAGAAAATAATTTTAGAAACAAAAACAAAAAAAGGTATCAAGGCCGTGTTAGGGTTCAAAACAACACGAACAAACGATTTAAATTATTTTATAAAAGTTATTTCTACAAAAACAAATTAAAATAAAATTAAAATAAATAAATAGAATTAAATAAATATAATTGCAAATATGTAATTAACAACAAGAAATTAGTATTTTTATTGTAAAAGTAAAACAAAAAAAAACAAAGGAAATGATAACAAAAATAAAATAAAAAAATTTGCTTTTACCTTAAACTAAACTTAATTACAGTTAATAATATTTCAATTATTGAAACAAACAAAAAATAAAAAAACAAAACAATTTATTAAAGTATTAAACAAACAAGAAATAGTCAAAGTTAAGTTTGTATTTGTATTTGTTCTCATAAATAAATCGAAAAATTAGATTGAATTTCCTTTCAATGAAATGAAAACAAACACCTTTTTTGTTGCTTTAAAACATAAAACTATTTAAATTAATATGTAATTATAATCAATTAAACATTTTAGCATTTATTATCGTTTGTTTGTTTTCAAAATTTTGTTTAAACATGTCTCTTTTCTAACTGACTGTTGGTTCACATTATGGAATATTTCTCTCTGTTTTCAATTTAACTGATTGAGATTCAATAAATATTTAACAAAAAAAAAAATATTTTGTAAAACATACATTCTGCTCTCTTCTCACCCTAATAAACTCAATCTAATTTGGAAGGAAACATTCGTAATGTGGACACTGTATACAGTCTTAATAGCAACAATTAATATTTTTTATCCAATATCTGCTGTTATATTTTATGGCTGAGGTTTTTCTCTATTTTCAAAACTTGCAATAACCCATATACAATACATATATGTATTTATCACTATTATTATTTAATTATCTAGTAACATTAATTAATATTGTATGAAATTTAGATTTTAAGCATAGCATCAGTAATTGTTTAACTTTTTTTTTTAAATTAATTGTTGAACTAAAAACAAAAAAGCGCAAATATTTTTTATCATTTTTCCAAGTATAAAGAAATAAATGAACAAATTTTTTGAAATGCAATAAACATAATTGAAGTTTTATTTCAACAATTCCATAAGCCACGGGCAACATTATAACTCCATTAAGAAAGTTGTTAAATGGCAAGTATGAACTGAGGACTGGCAAAATATATAAGTTTTATTCTAGAACTAGCTGTACCCTGCGCGTGTTGCTGTGCCACCAACTAAAATAAATTTGAAGGAAAGACATTACACAAATATCCAATTAATTTTGAATCATTTTATTGATTTTGTTTCCCGTTGTCCTGATGATTCAGATGAACGGGCCTGAGTAGTACGCATTCGATCAGTTTCTAATCTCACTTCTCGTTTTCAAGTGGTTCAAGCGAGCGGGTCTCAGCGGCATATACTCGAAGATTTTCCAGTCTCAATGCTGGTCTGATTCTGAGGCTCGTAATGCTCTTTTCTTCCGTGCTTGAGGTGTAGGTCGGCTCATCCGCAACAACTTTGCTAAAGATCATAAGATGACCAAATGCAGTTTACGATTTATTTGATTTTAAGTAATTTTCAGTGGCGCCATCTGCCGAAAATTAGTCATACCAACTTAGAAAACTCCCGCGGCTCGTGCGCAACAACTTTACTAAAGATCATAACATGATCAAATGCACAGTTTACGATTTAATTGATTTTAAGTAATTTTCAGTGGCGCTACTTGCCGGAGATTAGTCATATCAACTTAGAAACCTTCCCCGGTTCATGCGCAAAAACTTTGCTAAAGATCATAACATGATCAAATGCATAGTTTACGATTCTATAATGTACATACGAACACATATTCATTTTTATATATGTAGACTATGGGAGGTGACACGCCCACTATAGCCAATCCGCTCATTTTGCTCATATATACCTCAAAGTTGTCCATACAAAATTTGAGGACTCTAGCTGTTGCAGTTTATGAGATATGCGACAATTAATACTTATTGGGTATGTGGGCGTGGCACCTCGCCTACTTGAAATTTTAAAATAAAAAGTAGCCTATAGTTCCTTCCAGACATACAGGAAGGTACTGTTAAAATGCCAGCCGTTTAGCCGTCTATAGACTTCAAACAAACAAATAAACACACATTCATTTTTATATATAAGAAGATTTTCTAGTGGCCTTAACACTTGTACCTGCAAGACACAGTTATGTACTATATAGAATAGTAGAATAGAATAGAATAGTTCTGGTGGTAGGCCTTTTCAGCTCTAGTCACTTGCTGTTGCTCAATCAATACTTTAATGTTAAACGATTCAACGTATAATAATCTATACATACTTTTAGTAGACTTAGACAAATATAGGCAATAATAGGTTAGGTTAGGTTAGGTTAGAGGACGTGTACTTTTCAATTAAGACAAGTACAGTACCCGGAGGTCGAATTGACCAATTGTACAAAGTCCTAGTTTCTCACACCACTTATGTTGTGTGTGTTAATTTTATACATGAGTGATGGGACCTACAGTTTAAAGTCGACTCCGAACGACAGATTTTTGAGAAACTTTTTCATGGCAATTTTATTTACTCTCAGAGTTTTTGCCAGAAATCTGCTGAGAGGAAGTCGTCGAAGAAATATTTCCTTATTTTTGTTTTGATGTCTGACCTGGGACTCGAACCCTGGCTTTACGTCTAATAAGTCAACACACTACCTGCTAGACTACGGCGACTTCAGGCAATAATAAAACTTCGTTTTTTAGTGACAATTCAATGGCAACAAAAGAAAAAAGCCTCTGCAAGTAATGCTTTGAATTTAAATGGAGACCTTCGATTAGCTAAGTAGTCAGTCAAATATTCCTCAATATTTTAGTAATTTTTTCTATCTGGAAACACCAGACACTCTCACTTTTACTTTTTTTTATAACTTTCTTTTGAAGACAAACTTCACTAAAGTTGAATTAATCAAAATGAATCTAAATCGCGTAATAGATCTTTTCGTCAGTTAAAATCCACATCTAAAAGACTTGTTATGCAGGCGCCGTTCAAAATCTGCGTGTAATAGAATTTGTATCTTAAGGTTGCTTTTATTATCGAAACCAGCCCTTTATTGATCAATACGCTGGTGCCGATCCGACTCAATGATATTGTGATCTGTCAATATGACAAATTACAAAAACTCTGAGAGTAAATAAATTTGCCATGAAAAAGTTTCTCAAAAATCAGTCGTTTGGAGTCAACTTTAAACTACATATCCCGCCACTCATGTATACATTAATAGACACAACATAAGTGGCCTGAAAAGCCAGGAAATAATCCTAATTGAAGGGTTGTAATGTATGTATTTTTTTACATTGGTACCATTTGATGCAAAAAAGTTAAAGTTCAATACCATTTCAAAACTTTTGCAACACTGGTGGAAACAAATTAAATATATGGTTTGGTTTACATTGGTTATGGTTACATATGTTTGGTAATTTTGAAACTCACCTTTTAAGGACTGCTCACCCACTGACACCCTCTTTTTCTCTTCGTTGTTTCGATGTAATTTACTTACACTACACACACACACATTTCAAAATATATTCCAAAAAAAAAAATATTTTTTCTCATTCAAGGCCATGCACCAACAACACAACAATAATTTTTTTTATATAAACCGGTACTCTGCTTTTGTACTCCATCAATGGAGTTTTCAAATTTTATTAATTATTAATTTTATTTTATTACTTATTAATTATTTTTTATTGTTGTTGTTGCTTTGATTATTACATTCAAGGCCTTGAGCTAACAACCACACTTCACTTCATTTATGATTTTTGCCATTTTTTTTAGGTACACCTTATTGATGTACTCCATTTTGAAATTTTTTTTTTTTCATTTTTCTTTTCTTTCATTGAAAATTTTCGATTCTTATTGAAATTGCAAACGAAATAAAATTTTATTAAAACCTTTCTATTCCGCTAGGATTTTTATTATTAAGAAACAATTACACACGCTTGTTTTAACACACTATTTTTTTTGCTTATAAGCAAACTTTAATTTATTAATTTTACTTGAAATTCTAAATCACAAAAACTTTTACTTACACGTTCTTTAAAAAGCACAAAAATTACTACTAACCGGCCTTACAGTTCTTTTTAACATCAATTAATAACATGACAATTACAAGACAATAACAACAACAATCAGATCAAACAGATTCCTTAAATGATGAGAGCAGAGCATTTCATAAAAACTTAACATAATGTTAACCAAATTACAGCAAAGTTTGACATGCATTATCATTGATAAACGCATTGTTATTGTAAATGAAAAGAATAAACAAATCAATGTTGTTTTTGTTTGTCGTCAAACAATGTTAAATAGAATTCTTGCACTCTTTCCTCTCTCTGTTCGTTAATTTCTACTGCATTCATAACATAGTGTCTTAAATTATGGGTGATCAAGGTGGGAGAAGAGTGTTATTCATGTCCAGAAATGTAAACAAAACTTTTAGCAAAGCCAAAACAATGCAATTGTTCTTGTAAAATATCATAGAATCCATCAATGCATTTATGTTGTTTCTTTTTTTTTTTCTCAAGACTTAATATACATATGTATGTATGTACATACAAAAATCAAGCGTGTGTGGTTATATAAAAGAGTTGTTTTTAAAACCTTTTAATAGAGCAAACAACTAACACTCTTTTATCTCACAACAATCAAAGAAGCATTTTAGCATGAAGCCGAATGCTTGGAAGTTTTTTACGCGCTATACTTACATTGTATTAAAATGGTTAGTATGCTAAAAGACAATTTCGTGTTGTGAATAGGTTGACAAACAGTTCAGATGGTAAAAATATTACATGATCTTTATCGTTATGAACATTACCAGTAAGATTTTGTATTGAAACCAACATTGGTGGTTCTTGATTGTATTGCAACCATATTACATGCAATATTAAAAGGCATATACATACAATACAACTATTAGAACAACAATGAGCTTTAATTTATGATGAAAAAAAAAATATTTTAGTAAACAAAACAAACACTTGTTTTATTTTAAAATCAAAAACTTTCTTTATATATTTTGCAATCGATTAGTTTAATACACATACATATTATAGTATAGGTATTAAATAAATAATATTAAATATCTAGTTGTTTAGTATAAACAACACACATGAATATTCGATTTTATTGAAAATAATACAACAAATATAGGATGGATAAAAAACTTATTCAATTTGATGAATTCAAGCTTTTGTAAAACACAATGAAAACAAATGCAGTTTTATTTAAATAAAAAACCGAAAATATTTTTTATTAATAAACTTAAATATTTTATCATAGTAGTTTGTTTTCCCGTGGAAACCTTAATTTAGTAACTAAAATTCAAATAAAACAAAAAAATATACAAAACAAAATGTGTATAAAGGTTTTGGTTTAAGATTTTCTGAGTTTCTTTTAATGTTTCATGTTTGAATACATACATCATCCGTTTATAGTTGAATATACATATATATATAGTGTTTCTATTTTTCTTTTTTGTTTTTGTTTTAAAGATTTGACATTTATTATATTTAATTGATACATTTTTCATATTAATTTTTATTTTAGGTATTTTTTTTTATATGATAAATATATTTGAGAATGTGTTATATCATATTCTGTTATATTTTTCTTTTCTGTTGCTGTTGCTGTTGTGTGGTTTTTGTTTAAAATAATTTATTTAATTTGATTACTGCAAACTCCGTGTACTATTTAAGTAATAAAAGGATTTTAAAACAATTGCTAATATTATAATTAAGAAACAAGCTTAAGAAGTAAATTCTATACGTAATAATATGAAAGGTTTGCAAAATCAACCCAATCCACTTATTACACACTCGTCTGGTGTTAATAAGATTTTTTTTGTTTGTTTTATAATATTCAATTGAATTTTAATTAGCACTGTTTTATTATATATAGTAGTTATATGATCATGCCTCCCGATAATTTATTTGAGCTTATTTTTGCTGCAAGCTGGTGTGGTGATGTTATGGCCCGTGTGAGGAGAACTATTTTGCTGAGCCGTTGGTGGTGCAGTTGCCAGTGATTTTTCATTTCTTGCTTTATTTGCAGTTTGTTTGCCAACGGCTGCTGTGGTATCTCCTCCACTCGAACCGCCACTTGTAGAAGCAGCGGTTGTAGTTTTTTCTCACTTTTTACCAGGAGGCGCCATTGGTTGGCCGCGATCCTTGCCACGCAATTTTATACCAATGACACGTTCAATTTTACCCAATACCATATTATTTGGAATACCACGACCAGCTTCATAATCAGTCACTACTTGTTGTTTTTCACAAATTTTCTACACAAAGAAAAAAATATACATAAATATACTTGTTATTAATAAATAGAAAAATATAAAATAATGGATACAACCAATTGAATATATAAACCCATCTTTAGATCTAGTAACTCATCTCTGGAATTCAGTCTGTATTCATTTTTTTTTTTATTTGCATTGTGATTTGACAATTCCGTTACAATGTAAAAATTTCTATTTTTTAAGTCATTTATTTAGTTCAAAGAAACGAATATCGCTTAAAACTAATCCAGTTATAGTCGATACTATCCATACAAAAGCAAACTATCTAAGAAAATAGTTTTCCGTCTCACAACCTGCACAAACGCTAGGTCAAATTGTCTAGAGAATAATTATATGGGAACCTCTCCCTGTTCACAGACTACGCCGGACACATAACAAACAAAACTGAATTTCTTTCTTATTTAATACTTAGTGTACATTACAATGGTATTTTCTTCATTGGACATAGAGAAATTGGTTGTATCCATTACTTTGTGTGTATGTTTACTTACGGTAGCTAGATCCTTTTGACTAAGACCTTTAGATTGTCTGCCTTGCATAATAATTTTTCCCACTTCTAAAGGAACTTTTTCATGGCGTAACTCCTCAGTCTCACGATCCAATTTGGCAGTGTTCTTAGTTGTAACATGTTGTTTATTGGTACCAGCACCATCTGTAAAATTAGTATTAAATAGTAAGTATGTGCTTTCAAACCTGAGTTATTGCTAACAATAATTAATTTTATAAATGGTATAGTAAAGAGGAATACATTATTTTATTATTTAGTTCAATTTCATCATGACAGGTGGCATTATTATGCCCTTTTTCTGCCTTTGAAGTTAACTAAGTTAAGCTTTTTGAGTTCGTCTAATACTGACCTTCAAGTCAAGTACTTGGGTGTTGTCCTGGACAGCAAGCTGAACTGGAATCGAAACACCGAGGAAAGAATGAAGATGGGACTGAATAATCTCTAAGAGTGTAGGAACTCCATAGGTAAGTGCTGGGGTCTTCCACCTAGGGCCATTCGCTGGATATATCTGGCGATTTTTAGACCGGTTATTAGGTTAGAGGACGTGTACTCGTCAATTGAGACAAGTACAGTACCCGGAGGTTGAATTGACCCATCGTACGGAACGTCATTAAAATGGAAGGATAATAGAGGGGTTAGGAAAGAGCAGAGAAAGTAGGAGGGGAGGATGGGAAGCGAAGGACTTTCACAGACCAAACAAAACAAAAAGGAAGAACGCGACTACATTGATGATGTCCTAGCACTCCTCAACCAACTCAAGCTACTAATGAATCATTGATATCGTATTTCGACCCTCTCAAGCCCTCAAAGAAGTTCCTGCCAAGGGTCCTCAGCCTCAATCTACTAATAAGAAGTTAGAACGAGAAAAGAATTAGAGAGACAGAAGTCGAACAAACAAGGGAACAAATGCAAAAACTAAACGACAGAGAATTCAACCCATCAAAAAGAAACCCCTGCCAAAGGCCCTC
The DNA here is from genome assembly GCA_932273835.1 of Sarcophaga variegata. NCBI lineage: Eukaryota > Metazoa > Arthropoda > Insecta > Diptera > Sarcophagidae > Sarcophaga > Sarcophaga variegata. The sequence goes on along the minus strand of OW026362.1, from coordinate 20,895,125 downwards.
AATTTTATCCTGCTAAGGACTTCGGGGGGGTGTTCGATAGTCTCCAACTCCTCCTCGTCGGAGCATACCCTGTAATAGTTCACCTGGAATCTATTCCAGATCCTTGCCAGTGATCTAACCACGCAATCATAAGAAACCCACTAATAAATTATAATTGCTTAAACTATATATAGTTTGCACGGTCACTGAATACTTCATTTTTTCGGCTAAAAACCTTAATAACGTTATTAGGCAATCGCACACAATTTGGTTATGTTTACTCTTCTATTCGCCCTATAGAAAACCAGAGGGTCATTATGTATTTCCTTTCGAAAGAAAAATTAAGAAACACAATATTTTACAGCGTTAGATTCGAATGAATTTCATTTCGAATAAAAATACATAACACCCCCCTTGTCGAGAATGTTGAACAAATTTTGACAATCATATATTGCTACTGCCATATAAGCACTGCTTCGAATGCCTAGAAGTGAAACCTCTGTTGAGTTCTATGCGAATCATCTACTATACATAAAGTGCTGGTAAAATCTTAAAACAGGAGCACAACTGCCCGAAACTTTGGCCAACAGAATTCGAAGTTTATCTCATCAGGACTGCGTTAGGCTATATGCATCGGTACAGACTCGCTTCTGGAAATCTGCTTCGATTCAATTTATTATCACCTGCTCAGGCACACCTGCTCAGATACACATTTATCCCATGTCGAATGCAAATTGCATACGCATTCAAAATTTAAAAATAAATTAAATGTTGTTAATTGTTTGTTATTTTTATTTCTAATTTGTATACTATCCGGCAAATGATTTGTGTCAGCATGATATGTTGACCTTATCAAAAACTTAAAATAGAAAAATATGAGGTAAAGAACACACATCCATGCATACATAACTTTTAATATCACGCTGTGTCAAGAATTAAAAATTTCTTTTCTAATGTCATTGTTTGACACAAACAAAAACAAAAACTACTTAAATTCAACTAAAAATAGGGCAATAAACATTTGTGTGTGTATGTGGATGTGTACGTGTACGCTTAAGGAAATATTTTAAAAGTAATTAACTTCACTAAAGAAACATCTTTCGCTTCGGCCATTACCTCCCACACACAAATAATACCGAGTTATTATTTTAAATAAATGCACATGCATTTAATTTATTCTGCTTCCAACAATGCAAGTGAAAACAAAATGATGAAATTGCAATGCACTTGTACGAATCGATATAAATTACAGAGAAAAAAAAATACCAACAACAATGTTATAAAATAGTCGAAAGCAATTTTATAGTAAGAACATAACCTAAAATTTATATACGGCTCAATATTAATATTAAAAATATTTTAACTTACACTTTTGTTGAGTATCAACTGGTACACCTTGGCGTCTGGCGGCATTAATGGCTGCTTCAGTTTTAAGAGCACCGGCCTTTGGAGCCTTCTTGCGCAAAACAGTCACTGTATCCCAATCTGACATGTTTGTCTTCTGTGTATATAAGTTTCTTATTCTTGTGGTAATGTAAAGTTTACGACTAAAATTCTAGTAACGAAATATAAAGGAAATAGCAGTTTTGTTTCGATATAAATTTTGAAATTATTTCACAATTTTATTTAATTTACTTAATCTATATTCAACTATGTTTGAAATTTTTCTTACAATTTCCTTAACAAATATAAAGTATATCTTTTTTGTATTCCAGAAAAATCCAAAATATACAAAATAGAAAAATGACAATGTGTTAATGCAGAGTTGTATAATAGAGTATTAAATATGGAGAACAAACAATAGTCCACTATTGGAAAGTAGAGAATGATTAGATAATTATAAATGATAATTATAATATAAATTAAATTATATGTATATTTTTATAATTCTTATGAACTGAGTAACAAAAACATAAAAAATTGAACAACAAATTTTAGTAAATATGAATCTAATATTAAAACCTTGCTATATTTCATATCAGTACTGTATACTAACTTTAAAATACAACGCAGCCGATGAATGTTTCAGTTTTGCTACGCTTTTAATCAATTGCTCAGTTATTGTATGTTTTGCTCTCTTAACATCTCTCACTTATTTTATTCTGATTGCGGTTCTAATGTTTTGAGTTTTGCCAGAAATTAATTACACTATTTTTTTATACAAGTGCAAAGTTATTTATTTCCTTTCGTTTATTACTGCAGCTGGATTAATTACAATTTATAATGGCTTATTATAAGAATATAGGAACAGATAATCCAGACAATCCTTCATCTGACGACAATTCCAGCGATTGTGCAGGAGAAACCTCACAATTATCGTTATTGGCCAATTGTGAGAATGCCGCTAATCAACCTAATGTGATACCAGGTGAACAAATGTCCTCAATTGAAGAGGTTGTAGCAAATGATCCCGATTGTTATGAATTGGATTTAAATCATCATCGTATAGACAAATTGGAAAGTTTCGAACCACTTACACAAGTGGAACATTTGTATTTACGTTGGAATCTTATAACGAAAATTGAAAATCTGAATACATTAACAACACTTGTTGAGTTGGAGTTGTATGATAATCAAATTACAAAATTGGAAAATTTAGATGCTTTGGTTAATTTGGAAATACTGGATATAAGCTTTAATCGTTTGACCAAAATTGAAAACCTAGAGAAGCTAGAGAAATTGGAAAAATTATTTCTTGTGGCCAATAAAATAACGCGTATCGAAAATATTGGCATGCTAACCAATCTGACCATGTTGGAGTTGGGCGATAATAAAATTCGAACTATCGAAAATATAGACACTCTGGTCAATTTGCGTCAATTGTTCCTGGGTAAAAATAAAATTGCGAAAATTCAAAATCTCGATAAACTGGTTAACTTGGAAATACTCAGTTTGCAGGCAAATCGTATAGTGAAAATTGAAAACTTAGATAAATTGACAAATCTTACTGAATTGTATTTATCGGAAAATGGAATACAACTTATTGAGAATTTGGATAACAACAAACAATTGGACACTTTGGATTTAGCCAAGAATCGCTTAAAAACCATTGACAATATTGATGGTCTAGGCAAGTTAGAAGAATTGTGGTTGAATGACAATTCCATTGATAAATGGCAAAATGTTGAATGTATTAAGAAGAATAAGAGTTTAAAAACTATTTATTTAGAACATAATCCTGTTGCTAACGATCCCATGTATCGTCGCAAACTTAAAGAGTTTGCTCCCTGGTTGGAAAAGATCGATGCCACTCTGTGCCGATAAATACAAACTTGAAAAGTAATTCTTTTTTTTTAAAGCATACTCTTTGCTTTTAAGTTAATTCTAACTTGTGTATCTTTAATTTGTAATAGTGCTGGAAGCAACTTGAAATATTGTTTAAATATAATTTAAAACTTTAATAAAACTGTAAAACAAAACAATTATAATGGAATCTCTGAGACTTGTCAAGAAAGGGATAGCCATGGGCAGATTGCAACTGCTTAAAGAAGAATGTATTATTGTTATTATATTATTTTTTTTTTTCTAATAAAAATGGCATTATATAAATAAACTTTCTAAAAGTTTTAACTCTCATATGAAAATTATTATTATTGTTGTCTAAGGTGTTTTTGTTTAACCAAGAATTAGGTTCTATTGCTATTTTATTTAACAAAAAATAATAAATTTCCTAATTAAAACGGAACGCAGATTTAAATCCGATTTATTTCTATAAGGCTGTAATAGGCGTCTATTATAACTATTGAACTTTAGTTGCTTTGCCAGCTAGCAACAAAAAATTGTAGTTTTTACTTGTAAAATAGTTTTTCTGGCTACTGGCAATGAATCATAAATTGTTAAATGATGAATTTATGTTAAAACTGGTAATCTTGCACTTCGTATTCAGTTTATGCGTGATTATTTCACAATACCAGTTAACAGGCTTATCGTTTAACTAATTAATGCTTTAAACTATTGCTTTTAAGACAATTTCTTTTGTATAATTACTAAGAAAATACACCGAATTAGAAATCACTATTTTTGTTTTCAAATATGTATTGTTTATAACTCATGTTAATAAAATTGAAGTTCATTCAAAAAGAAGCTAAGGACAGTAAGATTTGAATTTGATTTAAAGCGTTAATTTGAAAATAACCCAGGAAGTTTCGAATTTACATATAAAATTTCGAATACGGATTGATTATATGGATCGAAGATAAGAAAAGCAGAGAATAATGCGTAATTTGGGGAGAATTTTATATACAATTGAACTTGTATCATTGAAGTGGCTAGCTGGGAATAGATTAAAGTTAATTTGATAATGTTTGAATAGTGAAATTGTCAAATAAGTTTCTAACATAAAGTAAATGATTTTTGGTTTATAAGTTCCAAATAGATTTCTTTAAATTAAATTATGTAGATTTGAAATTTCATCAGCTTTTCTTTGTGAATACTCATCATTCATATCTTTTTTATATTTAAAATGTATAACGCAAAAGATAAGATAAACTTAAGCTGTTTGTGTAAATGTAAACAAATTATGATTATTTTCTTTTTTTTTTTTTTGTTGTATATAGAATTTTTTTAATTTTATTTTTGAAATTACTTATACCAACTTATTGTTAATATTTTATTTTATGAGTTAATAAAATTAGGAAAACTACTTTATAATTTAGATTTTAGATTTCGTAGATCTTTACAAATTTCTTTTTTTTTTTTTTTTTGTACAAAAAATATATTGTATTTGTGTAGATTGTATGTATATTAATATGTTGGGGAGGGGTGTGTTAACAAATTTACAATTGAGAACTTAGTTTGCTTAATATATATCAGTTATCATAAAATTTTATTTAAAAAAAAAATATGTGTGTTGTTTGTGTAAATATTTCGCATATATGCGCTGTTGAGATGTAAACGCCATGAACCCAATTAAAATATTTTTTATTTTTTTCAAGTCCATCTTCACTTTTCTTTTGCATATCTATTTAGATTATTAAATATCCGTTTTCTTATATATTTTCGTGTTTTTATAATAAAAGTTATGTATATATGTATGTAAATAATTTTGGTAAATAGTATTAATATATTGAACTAGTAATACTTTTGCTTAATAATAATAAAAATTAAAAAAAGTAAAATGATGGTGGGTAAAATTTTTATGGGATATGCTGTGTGTGTGTTTGTGTTATATTGTGTGGAACATGTCTAAGTGTGGGGGAAGAAATTGAGAAATAAAAATTAAAAATCAACATAATAAACGTTTTTTTATTTTATATTTAAGTAGTATTTATTGTAAATAAGAGCTTAGAAGTTAAAAAGTCTTAAAAAACTTATTTTGATATTATTTTTTCAAAATCACTTGCACATTTTTGAGTTACGAAAAGAAAGGAAATGAAAATCAAATAATAAAGGGATACAGAAAAAATTAAATAACAATAGAAATAAAAAATAAAAAAGTTAAATAAAAAAAAAATAAAATAAAAAAGTAAATAAAATTATAATAAAAATATTTCTACTAGAAACAACAAAAGGAGTTTAATTAACTAATTAATAATTGAAGGAAAAAGGATTACTAAAGAGAATGCAACTACCAAAGAAAATAATAAAAAAAAAGTATTTGAAATTAGTAAAAAAAAACGAATAAATAGATCTTATTATTCTTATTTAAGAAATGAGAAGAAACAAATTATTAATTAATAATAGTGATGTCAAATTATAAATGTAGAAATTAAATTGTAAGAAGTAAAAATCACTATTGAATTGGTTTTTTTTTTAATAAATATTCTATTTAAGAACTAGTATTACTTCCCCCCTCGGTTTTAAGAGCTGCAGCATAGCTATTTGATGAGGAAGATTTACCTTCCTCTTTCGAGGAATTAGTACCGCCGCCGGTAGAACCGGGAGAGGGATTTGCAGTACCAGCAGCACCTTCTGTAGCGGCAGCAACACCTAGGGATGGTGAAGAGTTAACTAAACGTAAAACGTTTTTTAGTTTAAATTAAAAAGGAAAAAAAAGAAATTAAAAACCCAAATTACAAAAGGAACACTACAAAACTAAATAAAAACTAATTAATATAAGGGTGTAGTAAAAAGAAACTCATTATTTCATTTTCAATTGATTAGACATTAGTAACATTTACAATTTGTTTTGAATAAGATAAGGTTTCATACAATACTTTGAACTGCGCGCCATAAATTGACAAACTCAAATAAGAAATACAGTGGCAATTAGCAATTTCATGAATTTTAGCCAAAAGTTTGTATAAAAATTTATAATTTATATATTTATTTTATTAATTTATTTCTGTTTTATTATAAAACAAACAATTTTTTAATGTTTTTCGTAAAACAAGAGAAAAATAAGGAAAAGTTTGAGATGACTCCATAGGTACCCCAAAAAAAAAACCCTGAGTAAATTTAAAATTCAAAGCTCTAATATATGAAAATGTTACCCCTTGTATTTAGTAGAATATCCCTTAAGGTGAAGCACTCCATTTAACCAATTTGGAATTGAATGTACAAGTTTTGTTTAATGGTTTCTGATGGCACCAAGAGCAAGTTTTTCGGTTGATTGAGGTTTAGCGATTGCGTAACCGTTCTTTCAAATGATCTCCTAAATACTCTTTTGAAGTCATATCGGGACTTTGTGCAAGAGTATGAAGCCTGTGGGGACTTGTTTTTGTCAAAATATATTGCCGTATTAAGACTTTTGCGGTCCACTGTATGTTCTATTTTACAGTTTGGCTTCAATAAAACAAAAACGCTAATAACGTAGCGCGTAATGTTTATTGAAACTGCCATAAATAAATTTCTTAACGTTCCTATAAAAAACATATGAGCGTCTCAGTAAATTTTTTTTGAACATCTCTTTACAACCTGTCTTTTGGCATGATGAATACATCCAAATTAGTGAAATCCTAAAAATATTGTGACGCGATGTGAGCTAATTGTTTCGATGCTTATACCACACGCTCTATATTTTTCCACCACGCCAATACGGTAAAGATGTTCATGCAAGGCTGAACATTCATTACTGAACACTCATTACTGTACTTAAGTTGATCTTATTCAGTTTTAAAATACTTATGGCAGTCCATTCTCTTGTCTTATTATTCCATTATAGTTGCAGGGATCTTTCTGACTCACTTTCTGTAATGCACTGGAAGGCGTTGGGTTATCCAAGGTTATCTTTATTATCCAAAATATTGATTTCCCCATTAGCCATCGTTCCTTGTGGATAGATAGATACCCTATATATTAAAGATTTGTAAAGTTTTTTACGCGACTAAACATCTGGCTGGATTGCTGTATTCGATTCTGTTTAGCTTCTTTTATATAAAAATGAATGTGTGTTTATTTGTTTGTGGTTTTGCGGCTAAACGGCTGGACCGATTTTCTTGAAATTTTAACAGTACCTTCCTGTATGTCTGGAAGGAACTATAGGCTACTTTTTATTTTAAAATTTCAAGTAGGCGAGGTGCCACGCCCACATTCCCATATAAAAATGAATGTTTGTTTGTATGTACCTTATAGAATCGTAAACTGTGCATTTGATCATGTTATAATCTTTAGCAAAGTTGTTGCGCATGAGCCGGGGAAGGTTTCTAAATTAGTATGACTAATTTCCGGCAAGTGGCGCCACTGAAAATTAGTTAAAATGAATTAAATTGTAAACTGTGCATTCTTTAACAAAGTTGTTGCTCATGAGTCGACGGAGGTTGGTGCGATTAATTTCCGATGGATGGCGTCACTGAAAATTATTCAAAATGAATGACAATTGGTCGACCTACACCTCAAGCACGGAAGAAAAGAGCATTACGAGCCTCAGAATCCGATGAGCATTGAGACTGGAAAATCTTCGAGTATATGCCGCTGAGACCCGTTCGCTTGAACCACTTGAACAACGAGAAGTGAGATTAGAAACTGTTCGAATGCCCGTTCATTTGAATCTTCAGGACAACGGGAAATAAAATCAATAAAATGATTCAAAATTAAGTGGACATTTGTGTAATGTCTTTCCTTCAAATTTATTTTAGTTGGTGGCGCAGCAACACGCGCATCTAGTGATGATACAAAGATAAAAAAATTTTACCGACAACTTATATTTCCTTTGTGCCAATTGCAAATCGTTTTTATGGGCTGATACTGAAATGGTAATTTTGATATCAAAAATTTTGATCAAGCGAGGCAACTATTCTATTCGTCTAATTCTATAGGCATGTAAGAACTGTTTAGACTCTCTAAAAGCTAAACGTTTTATAAAATATGATTTAGATCCACTTGAAAATTGAACACAAAAACTGAATACAAAAAGACGTTTAATTGAGAAATTCCCAAACAAATTAAAGGAAAAAGACCACGTCCAGCGAAAGCACTTTGAATGTTTAGTAATAGGAAGGCACAAGTGATAATTATCAAGCATGAACCGCTCTAATGCCAAAATATATTAATTAGATCGTATGCTTTCAATATTTGAACTGCTTAAAGAAATCAGTTGGCCACAATTTGACCAATGGGAGAGAGATAGGGAAAAATACGAGTTTTGCCATTGAAGACAAGAAATTCATAATGAATTTATCTTTGTCCACACGATATCAAACAGAACGATGCTTATTTGATCCGAATGTTAAATATTCTAAATATGCTAATGAAACTCTTCGTTTTCACGAAAAAAACAATGAATTTCTTTTCACTACAAATTATACTAAGCAATCAATAGAGATTGCCTGGTAGTATACTTAAGGCAAAAGTAATGGTTCCCTAACTACAAATCCAAACAAAATTTCAAATTTCTACAAACATCAATTACATATTTACAAACAATTTTAACAATTTTAGTATTTTTGTTTCTAACATACACGGAACCATTACACTTGTATTATACATAAACATTTTAGTTTTTGTTGTTGCACAATCAAAAAAAAACATAAACAATATTAAATATGAAGCATATGTATGTATACTTTACCTCGAACATCAATGGCATAGCATTCATCAAGACGTAAATCGTGTTTTTTAATGAGTTGACATTCGGCGCCTTCTACTGATGGTATCGAATATACGTATAGATAACCGTCTTGGGAAGCAATTAGGAGTCTGTAATGAAGACTTCAAATACATAGTTTTCTGTATAACAATTTATATTGAGCCTGGGCTTTGTTCAACATACCGTGATTGCTTTTGAATTTTTGTTATGGCACACATACGCCTAATGCCCGCTTCAGGTAGTGTAACGGATGCAAAAGCTCGACCTTGACTAAATACATCTGTTACCTGGGTTGGCAAATAACTAGACACTGTCTTGCTAAGAAATCTAAAAAACGAGTAACTTTTTTGAAATGTAAAATATGAAGACAATGTAAGATTGTTGTATATGGACAGTGTGGACAGGATTACAGATTTTTGTTTTTGTTTTTGTACAAACAAAACATAGTGCATTTGTGTGTGGTGGTGGGGGTTATACAAACGAAATAAATATGCGTGTGGTGCGTTGAATTAAAGAAGAGACGGGATGTAGTATGTGGTAGAGTATAACAGATACAAAACAACAAATAAATACGAGTAGTAAAGTAGTAGTTGGTGATAGAGATTTGGTACATGTATGGAAAAAGTAAAAAGAAAACAAACAAAAAAACACAAAATTAAAATAAAGCATGATAATAACGAAATGATGGTTTCAAATGAACAATATCGTAAATAAGATACAATTTTCTAAACCAAAACCATAAGAGTATTTAAAAAAAATTAAATTTAAGACCGCATACTAATTACATGTGCAGGAAATGTCTTTATGAATAATTTATTACTTACCCCATCCAATCATCAGAAGTTTGCTTTGTATCATTACTTTCTGCAGCGGTACGATCCAAGCGAAATATATGTACGGTTTCCGTATTCGAGCTGGAAACTAGGTATTCAGCACAGGTGCTAAACGACAGCGAAGCAATGGAGACACACCGTTTCAAGCCGCGTCGCAATTCAAAAAGCTTAGTGCCATCCAATGAAGAAAATACACGTATAACAGTACCTCTTTCACTAGCTGTGGCAATTTCAGTACCCGATGGACTAAATGCTAGTGCGGCCAAGGGACTGTCGTGTGCTGGTATCATAGTTTTAGCATGTAAATTAATGGCATCAAATATCTGCACTTCACCGGATGTAACACTGCCCGGATAGGCTAAATAACAATGATCTGATGAGGAACTCAAGGCGCACAAACCGGTAGAATTACAAGGTGTATCACGTATAGTGTGTACAACTTTCATATCCTGTATATTGTGTATGTAAAGACTTTCCTCTAAGCAAACAATTAAACGTTGACGATTTAATTTAACAGCCAATATTGAGTTCGAATAAGAATAATTGCAGATCTCACTCTGTTTCTTAAAGTGGCAAACCTAAAACAAAACAAAACATATGCATCGCAGTGAGAAAATGAGTCGTAAATATTGATCAAAATTTTACCTTCAGTTTTCGGGGCGCACGTTGTGCTACAATGGCAACTAACGAACTTTCAAATAAACGTTCAATTAAAAATATTTCCTCTGTGGGACATGTATAGATTTTTTCTAATGTGTTATCTACTGAATTTAAACTATATAAACTATAACCCGACTTAGTGCCAACGGCTAAGGATCTATAATAGAAAATATTGTATTAATTATGTAACGGAATTATAATAAATTGTAAAATAAATTATTCAATAGATATGTACTTACGTTACATTCTGATTAAAGTTCACGAACACTTCACCCGCATCCATGTCTGGTCGAGCTAAAAGACTCATTATTTAAGTGTCTGCAGGAGTATGGTGTTATAAATATTTTCTTTTCATATACCAATTTTCAAAAGGTTGTATGTATTTGAACTAAAAGTAAAATAATATTTATTTTCGAAAAAAAAAATCACAAATCTTAGGTAGAAAAAAAATTGGCTGTAGAAGCTAAAAAGCCTTTCCTAAAATTTCAGCCTTTTCTAATCTCGAAACCTAACCTAACCTAAAATGTTTCTTTTTTAATTAATCCTGCAACACTGAAGGCTTTCAAAGGACATTATTTTATTTATTTAGTTATTGATAGCAAATAATGGCTGCTGAGGCCTTTATCCTTTTCAGACGACATGTTTTTAGGTTAAATATGATGTAAAAGACCTTATGTGAGATTATAAAGATTGAACTGTGCCTGGTAATTGGTTATTTCAACCTTACGAGCAACAAGTGAACTGCGGAGGGACTGCCAAGATCAGATTCAATTTTGAATGTGACAACAGAAGAGAAGAGATCACAAATCGTACATAGGGGTGTAAAACTGACTGTAAAGTTGCACGAGCTTTCTAGCCAACGTTTAATCTTACAGGTACGAATCTAACGCTAAGAATGAGTAAGTGGAAGACGAGAGTTGTTATAAGAATTCTAATGGCGGACATACGATCAAAACATGGAGTAGCAGATGTAGATACGTGGACACATAGTTCGATCGAAATCGAAATTAATCGAAAATATGTGAATCAACTGGTTCAGTACAAGGCAGGAATGCGATAAAAAAGCGCGCTGAATGCCAACGAATTACAATATAATGAAATATTGAAAAGATTATGTACATATTAATAAACGCGATCGTTAGGTTGAGAAACTGGTGAAACCTTTTGAATCTAACTTAAAGTAATCGTTGCACTTTAATTTAAAATTGATTTCTTTGTCGTAAATATGAAGTATTTAAATATCAAAGATATTTGTTTACTGCCAGGACCTTCAGCACAAACATTTATTCTGTCAACATAATTCTTTACAGTTAATATAAAAAATAGTTTAGAAGGCATGAAATTCCAGCAAAGTTTTGCTACCTGCTTGCGCAGAGAGTGTCCTATAAACATTCGATGTACATGCACTTTTAAAAAGTGCATAATGAAAGATCTTCTCAATGGCATTGACATACTGATATTGCAAGTCTAAAACATCCCCCAAATGAGTGAGTGCTATTTGTTAATTGTTGCAATGGCATAGCAGCTTTAGACATTTGAATAATGCAATTTAATTTTTAAATATATTTGCCTAAGTGTTTCATACATACTCTGTTTAATGTAACTTTAGCATATGGACGCGTGATCAGCTCTCAAATAATGATTGGAAGATTCTCCAAGTATTTGTTTTAAACCAAATATGCAACGTTTTTAATACATTTCCATAATTAAAAAAGGTTCATCCCTTTATACACACACAAATCACAATATGCCAATATTCTCTCCGTTAGTTGTGAGACAACACCCCCGTTGGTTTTTTTTAAATACCTGTGCAATTGCAAGGAGGTGGTACTTTTTTTAACAAACGCAAAAATGCATACAAAACAGAAATAATTATCCCCGTCACTTAAAAAATATTTTTTTGCTGTTTTTCTATTGCAAAATAATATCTGATGAAAGACAAACATAAACAACAACAAAAAATTAAATAATAACAACTGATAATAATTAAGAAGAAAAATAACACACACTGGTTTGTTGAATTATTCTTCAATAATTTCTATTGTCGCCCCTCTAAATTGAAATAATTTTTTGACTTACCTTTCTTATAATAGAAAAATTAAAATAACGTTAGAAGTATATATTTCACAATCACAAAAAATAATTAATCCTTAGATTTTTGCTTTATCTGTTTTTGGTTGTTCTTTGATCAATTTTAGAAACGAAATACTTTCTAAAAGTATCACTTTTTATAAAAAGGCGCAGTTAATATTTATTTTTATGTTTTCTTTCAACGCGTACTTCTTTAACTCTGGCCCAAGCAAATGCAATAACAAAAGACAATGTAAGAAAAACCAACAACAAACAAAAGCAACAAGAGACGTGAAAACTAGAAAAGGAAAATCAAAAGGGAATTAAGAAAACAAGGTTGCCAAGGCTATGCATACAAAAAACCAAATAAACTATTAATCAGTTTAATCTTTATCTAATTCAGATGAATTTAATATAACATTGGACAAATTAACGTCTAATGTAAAAAATGGTTCAAATAAAGATTTAAATGGCTTAAATAAAAATATTTTTTTTGCCTTAGTAAATTTAATATAAAACTAATTAAAATGATATAAAAATAAGTTCTATTTAAGCGTTTTTATTTCTACGTGCAACTCTCAGCAAGAAACTTATTTCTTGGCAACTCTATTCTTAAAGAAAAATAATCAAAACAAGACAAAAAATAACTTTGTCTTTTGTTCGTTGTTGTTGTCATATGATATATGTATTTCTCTTTGTTTTGCATGTTATTTTATTTTCTATATATTTCTATATATTTTACTATTTATTATGAAATTTATACATACACTTTTTATATATATAAAACTAATTGAATTAATATTTACTATTTTATGTTGCTTTATTATTTACTGCAATGTATATCCGTTTAAAACTTTGTTAAGAAGCAAAACAGAAAATGAAACCAAGAAAAATTTAGTTATTTTGATGTTGACGTTTAATATGTGTTTTAGTGTTACCTCTACCAAAAACAAAAGTGCTACCAAATTTTTGCAAAAGTTAAAATGAAACCAACAAAACTTCTTTGCATATACTGTTGTTGTTCATCTGTCACAAGTGTCAACATTTGTTTATAGTTTTCTTTTGGTAAAGCACTTGTGAAATATTTTCTTTTTATTAAAAAATGCTTTAAATATATTTAAATAGATATAAATAAAAATCATTTAATATTTATATAAACCATAAATTAAATATGAAGGAGAATAAGATCCTAAAACTTATACACGTAGCTTGGCGTGAACGGTGGTCCGACTCTCAATGGGGCATCAATATTAAAAATGTAAGATTTAACAACCAAAAATTATATTTAGTGTAAATTTATTGGAATTATTAATCTTATTATTTATACACACACACAAATATTTTTTTTATTAAAAATAGTTATTTTGTTGCCAAAGCGCAAAGAAAAAGAATTTTGAACCACAATTCAGTAGCAGAAGTGCAGTGTTGCTTAATAGACACGTTCGAATGTCTGTTCTTCTGTTTTTGCCAAAGCCAGTATCAATTGCCTCTGTTTCATGGTTAATTGTCGAGGTATACGTACTTTAACGGTAACTATATGATCGCCAACAATATCCCGATTCTTGATGCCCTTACCTTTAATAGTAAGTTTGGTGTGAGACTCAATGCCAGGCTCTATTTTCAAATCGAACGTATCATATACTCCACGCACTTTAATTGTAGTACCCAGTATAGCGTCAGAAAGATTCAAGTACCGTTCCGTATAAATATTGTTGCCAATCCGTTTATAATAATCAGATTCTTTTACTTGCAAACGAAAATTAACTCGTTGTTTAGTATTTGGGTTTTCGACTGATATAACATCTCCGGATTTGATACCGGGCGGTACATGAACGGTAACCCTAGTTGCCTCTTGGACAAAGCCACGGTTATTACACAGATCACACTGGTTACGATGAACGTAACGCTTTCCTTGACATTGATCACACACAGTTACTGATGTATAGGTGGCAGTTTTCTTCGACAGCTGTCCGCTTCCATTGCATTTGCGACACAATTCAGGATTTGCACGACTTGCCATGCGTTGTGATTTGCCATTGCATGAAGGACACTTCTTCAAGAAGTCAAAGTCAACATTTCTTTTTACACCATGAACTGATTCGATAAATGTTATATCAAGTTTTTGTTCAATGTTGTTGCTGATCTGGGAAAAGGCTTTTAAATTCACAAAATTATTAGAAATTACAATTTAAAGAACGAAAATATATTGTTTATATACTGATTGAGCGAATCGTTGTTCAATGTGTACTGAAAACTCGTTACTTTAAATTTAATCGAAAAATTCTATTAGGATTTAATATAACTAAATTGATTAATCTACCAGAGAAACATTGAATAAGTACATGACACATGTAAATTAATGTTAGCGTGACTAATAAGAGATTTAGTTTCAATAAATAATGCTTTTTAAAGAATTAATACCTTCATTTTTAACTTTCACCATTGCATCGTTGAAACCCATAAACTCCTTCAATTTGTTGGTTGTAGTATTTAGTATTTTATTGCCGCTCGCTGATACACGGTTTAGGAGCGTTTCTTCAGGTTTAATTTCACCAGTCTCATCGTATTCAATACGCGCCATTTCGTCTGTAAGAACATTATAGGCATTCGATATGTCTTGAAAACGTTTTGATAACTGTTGGGCATTAGCCGAATTCAAAGAATCTGGATGATAACGTTTCGCCAATGCATAAAAAGCAGCTTTAATTTCCTGAATTGAGGCGCTTTTCGGTACGCCTAGTATTTTATAATAGTGATCTTTGGATATGTTCTTTTTATCCTCCGGCTCAGCAATCAATTGGGACTTTTGTTGTTCCTCTATACGTTTCATTTCTATTTGGCGATTTGGATAATATATCGGCTTGTCAGTCTTAAATTGATAGGCAATTTGCCTCCAGCTTGTACTTTCGCTGTTAACATAATTTTGTAATAAACTTCTGCGCAACAAATTGTACATTAATTTCATGGTAATATTTTAAGGAAGGTTGTCAACGTTGTTTGTGGTTTAATATGTGGTAATTTTACGCGTAAACTTTATAAAAATATAAATTAAAATTAAGTATGTAAAACAGGAATATTTTTTAAAATATCTTCTGAAATGTCAAAAATATGAATGTTGATTCAAATATTGCTGGGAAAATTCTACAAAAAGACAATTTTTTTTTCGTCTACAGGTTCTGCCAAGAGGTGTCAGTGGTGATGTTTACAATTTGTCAGATTGTATACTACAGCAGGCCTTAATTGGTTCGACAGCTAATCCTGTATGTATTTAAACGTTAATTTTTTTAATAACAATTTTAACGTGGGTAAATTATTTCAGCTGGTTTTAAACTATTTGAAACATTCTTTATGCGCCCATTTGGTGTCCTATTCGGCAGTGCTAAGAAGAATATCAAAATATGAATATTTCGATAGAATTTATTGTATAACATCACTTTTGGACTTTTTAGATTCTATTATAGATGGTGTTACTTGTCGGTAAATATAATTGCATTGCTTTTTAATAAAAACAATATTCATTTTATTTGTATTTGAATAGCACTAAAACCGAGGAATCTATATTGCCCGGTGCTATTGTGTCATTGGTCAATTGGTTAATGCAAATATTTGCTATGGTTACCACCAATTATGAAATAAATCGAGAATTAAGTGCTGAACAGTCGTATATGCTTGAACAGTGTTGTTCCGTCATAGAGAAAGTTGTAAAATCTCAATTCGTTTTGGCCATTCTCTATGTGGGACGCCAGGAAGATCTTGAATATTATAGTAAAATTCGTGAAAACTATGCCACCATTAAAACCTCTTTAACAAACTCCAATTTTACACCCTCACATCCCGGCATCGAAAAGTATTTACAACAACTGGCTTACATTGATGTCCATCATTTGGAAATGCGAACATTGGATGTCGAACAGCTGCCTGAACCCATTGCGTATTGCGTACAGCCTTTGTTGGCGGTGGAAGTCTTACTTAATCCTTGCAATGATACCTCGTACTATGTGGCCGAAATGCAAATGTTACAAAGACTTAAAAAGTTTTCAAATACTCGTTTGTTTTATGAAATTATACGGGCTGGATTTGTATCGCTTAGTAATGTGGTGGAGACAAGTCATGACACTATGTGGGGAGCATTTACGTTTTTTAAAGTGCCACAAATAATAAAACAATTGCATGCATTAAATAGAGGTAAAGTCATGTTAAATTTATAAAACTTATGTTATTTCATGCCATTACACCTGTATATGTAGCACCCGGCGAACAAAATCCTACTGATTATATACCCGAAGTGGTTGAGGCTTTAGATATGCTTTTAGAAGATAAACTATTATTGGACTTTATGGATTCAAAATGTTCTTGTAATATAATTGATTTCTTACTAAACGACTGGACTAAACAGCATTTAGTAACAGATGTTCATGTCAAGCATTTTGCGGCTCAAAGAAAAGACGTTTCCATGTTGCTGCAAAAACGTGAAGCTGGAAATCATACACCATCTATAATAAATTTCATTATTAGAGCCGAAGTGCCATTATCTGGTATATTGAAGACATTAAGTGCGGACTTCAATAAGGTCCAAGAAGCCTTATTAGGCGTTCTCTGTCAAGTATTAGTGGGTAGGCTAAAGAAATTCAAAAAAAGAAAAGGAATAATTAAAACATTGTGTGCTTTTTGTTATTTCTTTAGGCAACAGTTTTGATTTGATATTATCTGTGGCCACCGTCGAAGGGCGTTTAAAGACCTTTGTATCCCGTTTGATACAATGCAATGAAAATTCCAAACAAATACCCGGTGAAGTTGGTAAACCCTCCATTATACGTTCCACACTTTTTGATGTTTCCTTCCTGATGTTGACCTCGATTGTACAAACATATGGTTCCGATGTAAGTTCTAAAAACGATTTACAATAAAGTAAGTTTTTATTTATTTTTTCACTTAGGCTTTGTTATCCGAAAATGGCGATAGTTTTTTCGAGAAATGGGTACGCGTATGCATGGTAGAGCGTAATAAACCCAAAAATCATCGCAATATAATTGCTTTGTGTGATGAAAATATTGTCGATGAATTATTGTTAAGCTTTAGCAAACCCGAAGCTCAAATGAAAAACACGTAAGTGTTCTACAAATTCGATTATATAGATGAGAGGTTAACAAAAAATGTTTTCTTAATGTTTTATTTTAGAAATATAACATGGCAAGATATATGTTTGAATTTGCCTGGTGTCCTCTATCATGTTTTAATTGCCTGGGAAAAGGAAACTCTATCATCGGCCGATGTTAAGAATATTTTGGATAATATAAAGCGCAGAATGTTTTCATTCTCTGTATGCGCAGCTTCTTTTTTGAGTGCGTATATGCATTCAGTCAAAGAGGTAAGGCAAACTAATTAAATTCTTTACTACATATATTGTGATAATAATTAGTTTTTCTATTGACAACTCCAGAATGAACTGCTAAAGCCATTGAATATGATACAACAATTTTTATCGCCACCTGGCAATGAGGAAATGTCTTCCCAGGAGAATTTCAAAGAACGTTTAGGTTTATCTTTTCAAATAATACGCAAAATGCAATACGATGTCCATCCTACTGGCAACCTGAAATCGCGAAATTTAACTCTTACACAAAACTTAGTATCCCTAACGCCACTAATCGAACAATTTAAAGATGTATGGAGCACAGTTATAGAGCATGGTTGGGTGCCTGTAAGAGCTGCTCAAGTAATTGAGTCGTTATTACATGCAGGTGGACCTGCATGGCTAACAACGCGTCTGGTCGAGGAAATGCTCAAATGTAAATACAAAAAAGTATGTTTAACCTTAATCCCATACAGAAAATCAAATAATTAATGTCTTAATGGTTTTTCCAAGGACATGATGAAAATTATGGACATAATCTTTGCCATTTTGCATTTGGATATTGAAAGGACCACTGAGGCTTTGCTAACAAATGTCATACCAGCTATTATATATAATCGACAAGGGTATTTATTAAAAAAAAGTTCAATTTTTAAATCAATTCTATTATGCTTTTGCTTTTAGGGAGGACATTAACGAACTGCGATCCTATGTTTTGGCACGTTTATGTGTCTACTGTATTATATCGGCCTTAGAGACTCGTTCACAAAACTTAGCGGCACAAAAGAAACGCACCCGCTCGCATGATGGCGGCGATGATCATGACTTAAATGCAGCTAAAATGCGTAAAATTAATGCTGACGGTTCGGATAATTCCTGTTCAAATGATTTCCTCTCCGAGAATAGTTTACTTTTAAGCTCTACGGTTTCAATGCATTCGAATAGTCTTCGTGAAACTCCCACTCAACTTAAGGAATCTTTACAATCAGTCATGCAATATATTTTCAAAGTATTTCATCAGTTCGTATCCACCGATGAATTATCGCCAAAAATTTATTTCGTTTATCAATTCATTACTTTGCTAGTTGAATGCGGTAAGGAACGAGTGAGACCGGTTTTAAAACTATTGCCAGCAAATCTTATTAACAATTTAATAAAGGTCATGCTAACCGATGATATTAATGTAGGCTTAATTGCAAGGTAAATACAATTTCGTTTTAATTAGATGATGCAAGATGATATTGATTTTTATTAAATTCATTTTCAGACTTTACGATTTACGTGTGAATACAGGTCGCCAATCAGCGGTATCGGATTTATGTCTTTGGCGTAATATTAAGTTAAAACAGCAAAGCATACAGCTGTAAATTGAAATATTTTTTAAATGACATTACATTCTGGTGTAAATTTATAAAGATTTTATAAAGAAAAAAAGGAAACTATCAGAAAAAACTATACATATTAACAAATTATTAGTTTTTGTTGTCTAATTTTCGAAAACCTTAAAAGATTTAATTTTAGATTAAATTTGTTCGTATAACGTTTAGTTTACGTATTCATGGTTGTTGCAAAATTAAAGTTAAATATTAATATCTGTCTTAAATTTGCATTGACTCGCATACAGATAACTCCTCATCCTTTATTTTGCAATTCTTGAAGTCGCCGTAGTCTAGTAGGTAGTGTGTTGGCTTATTAGACGTAAAGCCAAGGTTCGAGCCCCAGGCCAGACATCAAAACGAAATACAAAAAGTATTTCTTCAGCGACTTTTTCTCAGCAGATTTCTGGCAAAAACTCTGAGAGTAAATAAAACTATTGCCATGAAAAGTTTCTCAAAAATCTGTCGTTCGGAGTCGACTTTAAACTGTAGGTCCCGCCACTCATGTATAAAATTAACACACACAACATAAGTGGTGTGAGAAACTAGATCGTAATCCTGACTGAAGGGTTGTAATGACCAATTATGTATGTATGTATGTGAGGCTTTTTGCCTCTTTCAGCTACAACATTGCCTTTTTGGACTGAAGCCCCTTGTCAGACTGCGGTTGAAAGTACTCACAGCGAAGTCATAATTGGTGACGAAAGCCGTAAACTTGAAATAATTTTTATATAAGGTGAAGAAAGTATTTGCTAAGTCTGAGACCGGGTTTTACATGAACTTTTTGGAATGTGATTGTATGTACATATAGGGAGCAATGGCGTAATGTACTATCATGCGATTTTTACATATGGGTTGCAAATGAAGGCTGGCCGTGGTGCGTAATTTTACTTTGGGGATGATGCGAAACTGACGATTGCTGTGTCTGCCAAGCTAAGGAATTTGCGATTATCTCGGCAGCAGAGCTTATGAAACGGATTGTGCCGGGGGTAGTAGGGTAGCTACATTGAAGGCACTATTTGTAGGATGACACACACAAGGTTCTTGAAAAGCACTGGTTTCCACAGCAGGGAGATGAATTGATAAGAGATGGCCTCTCTGGTAACACTTCTTTGGGCCTAACGATCGAAGAGTGATCATGCAGGAGAAACTTCAGGCTATTATGGACTAGGCTCGACCGTTCTAGAACAGAGTAGGTGGGTATTGAAACTAATTAGATAATCTATTTGGGTTTTGAAAGGGTTTTTAACTGAGCGTTTTGTTCTAATAACTGCTTAGGAACACAGGCACTTTTTTCTGCAAGGTGTGTGGGAGTCTGAAGCTGAAGAGAAAATGCTTTGTCTTAGCACTAGGATACAGAGACGAAGACTAGGGATTCCTGATAAAGGCTTTTTCATTAGCCTTGGGAATTGGTTTCGAATAAAAATTCCGATATGAAGAGTTCCAGTTCTCTGGCATTATTTAGCCTCTCATTTCGTTTTAATTTTGTCTTATTCGTTTTATTCTACTCATTGTATGTATGTACAATATGTCAATCTGTTTGGGAGTTATAAATATTGGATTTTTGCTTATTTTTTGTATTTTTATTTTTTAATTTAACATTACATTTATGAGTTATTATTATAAATTATATTTGTTTTCTGCAAAATTATTTTCTTTTTTTTCTTTTGTAGCAATCAATTACAAAAATTATTCAAAATGAAAACAAAAAATAATTGAAAGTTAAAATAAATTGATTGTTGTTTTTCATACAAAACTATTAAAGATAATCCAGGTATTTTTTTAAATTTAGTTTTTTTTTTGTTAAACTTTATATAAAAATGAAGAAAGAAAAAATTTTTATTTGCAAAAAAAAGTAAGAAAAAGCTGGAAAAGATTTAAATGATAAGGAAGAGAAGGAAAGGAGATAGGCGAGTGGCAAAAGAAATTTAAGTTCGTTTGTGTTTTTTTTTTTATTATTTTTCGGTCATATTTAAATTTTTCTTGTATTAGTTTGCAATTAATTATTCTGAAAAATTAAATTAATATATAAACGACCACCAATACCCAATAAAATGGCCAAAAGGTAGACGCCATTTCTTAAAGTAAAAACCTTTGATTTTCTATATCACTTGAGGCAGCATTCGAAATATGTTTCTCCAACAAAATTGCCACGCATGGCCTTTGAGACATTATGCTCAAATAGACGGCGATTTGTTTGTAAAACATCAGCGGCTTCCTTATTCAAAGGATCTTCGGGATTTGGTTCCTAAAAATTCAGTCATTCAACGGTTGTCTTATTTTCACTTTGGCAGTAAAACACACTTACCAAAAACAAATATTGTAAGCCATATACAATGGAACTGATAGTTAATACCGGATTCCAGTCTTCGCGTAAAATATTTAAACAAACATTACCCTCCAGATCGATGTTGGGATGATAAACTTGAGTTGCACACTTCACTTTTGGCGGTTCATGTGGATAGTTGGGACCAACGCGGAAATTGAATACGAAACGGCCACCTTTATAAAAACCTTCATCAGGGCATATGATCAATTTGAAATTGAGCAAATCATCGGGATCGGGGAATTCCGTAGCACAAGTTTTTGGCAGGGTGAGTTCGTTGATGTCTAGAGAAAAAGCAAAAAAGAATTTTTTTTGGTTAAATCGAAACGGAAAGGTTTGATTGCATTCCTGCAGTCTTTCATGGGTCGAACAATTTCTTATTTTCATAGCCACTGCCACATATGAATGATTCAATATGCTATTGAATTATGTTGATTTTACGGGCATCTGTAATCGATATATGTATATAGCCTACCACTCAGCCGCTGCCAATTTATAACACAATACATACATATTTTTTAAATACTTATTAAAATGAAATAAGCTAATGACAATTTCATTTATGAATGAATATTTGAATGAATTACAATTAATTTGTACTGATAATAATTCTTTTAGCTTTGGGTATTCTAATTAATGAAGAGTTGAATGGCCTTATGATAATCAGATCGGCTGGCTATGACGGCTTGAAATTAATTTTACTATGTACTGTACTGTGCTGGATTCTGGGGGGAGATCGCAGATGAGCTGACAAAAGATAATGCGATAAAAGATCTGGTGCAATCCAGTGATCTTTCTGAAACGGAATGGGTCTGTATCGTTTATTTGAAAATGGTATTTTGAGGGCATGGACCAGATTGTCTACATAGCTAACCAATTCCTCTTGCAAGTTTTGTGGAAATGTGGGGGAGACTGTAACACATTCTGAAATGCAATCGCTAAGACTTAGGATATGTGACTAGGATTCCTTCAACAACATTGGGGAGTTCGGATTTCTAAGCGGGAGAATTTCATGTCTGACATTACTTGGCTGCTGCGATAGGTTAGGTTAGGTTAGAGGACGTGTACGTCAATTTAGACAAGTACAGTATCCGGAGGTCGATTTGACCCATTGTATATAACGTCCTTAAGAAGGAAGGTTGCTTCTATAACTCTATAGTTTTTTCCTCCCCAGTCCTATCTTTTCTTTTACAACTGGCACATCCCCTTCCGTAATTTTTACGCTTGGTTTTCTTCCAATTTTACTTCAGTATCTCTTCAATTCTTGTTATTTATATATTTCTTTTTAGGTTTAATCTGCAGTAGTGCAAATATCCACAAAGGATCTTTTCTGGTCTCTTGTTGGAGTAGTATTTTTCACCTATTTATGCAACATAACATGAGTGTCTTTAACAATCAGGATCTGTTTATACTGGAAGTATCTTGCATAAACAGGAGCAATAGATACGTGAGCCAATATTTCTTATATGTACATTAGAATACCTTTAAACAATTATAGGTGCCTCTATAGAAATTTTAATGCCTACCAATAATAAGAAACGGAAGGTCCCTGTATATGCTTTAATAAGGAAGTATCTGCTGGTAGCTTTGCAAAGCTTAAAAGCGAGTATAAAAAAGGAAGGGTAATTTTAATTTTTACCTTTCGATATTTTGTAACATTGGCTTGAGCTGTGATAATCTACATACATGAAATTCTAATTAGATTGTTAAGATACGTGGATTGATTAAGATGTGTATCAAATATACTATATAAGCGACTTAAGTTTGAGGTCACCTATTATATCTTTACGAACTTACATTGAGTTGACTTTAAAATGTCGCAAGGAACTAAGAAAATCTGTGTCTGCACTTACCTTTTTGTATACGCAATTGAGCAGCTGATGCTTTCTTTTGTTGACCTCCTGTCCTGCCCGTTTGGTCACCTTCTTTTTTCTGCTGCTTCAAGGAAAATAATTTAATCATGTTTTAGTTTTTTCTTTCCTCTATTTGATGTTGTTGTTGTTATGTTTTAATTTTTCCCTGCAATATGAATTTGATGGAGTTTTTCTTTCCGAATTTCTTGTATTTGTAATTTGGGTGTTCACTACTCTCGGAGATCTGTGTCTGTCTTTTGCCTGCTCTGCTGTCTATGCGTAGATGATGTTCAGGCTTCTTTTGCTGTTTTCTATTATTCGTGTTGTAGATTTTTTCTTTGCAAATTTTCGATATTTTCACTTTTAATTCTTTTTCTTTCCAGATGATTAATGCAGCTGATGTTTTTTAGATGATAAACAAAACATTAATTTAGTGAAATTTTATTAAAATTGTTGCAAAAAAAGAGTTTTTCTCCAATTGTTTAAATTTTTGAGAAGCGACTTTTTCTTCTTTTGCTTTCGATTTATTTTTGCCAAAAAAAATAAAAGAAAATAGATTTACACAGCAAAAAATTCCAGTGCTGTTTGTCGTATTTTTGACGGCTGGCAGTTTCGAGTTGTTTTTCTTAATACATGCACAGAGTTGTATTGCAAATGGAGCATTGTATATCAACAGGGTTATAAAAAAGACCTTGAAAACAATCTGATAACGCTGCGTGAGTGGTGAATTGAAAAAACAACAAAAATACGTTCGTTCAAAAAAAAAACTATATCCCGTTTGTTATATATTTAATTTGCATTCCTTTTCCATGAAAAATTGGCCGTGATTGCATAGTTTGTCTGAAATCTGGTGTATGCGTATGTGTCCCTCAGTCTTCTAACTATGGACGGTAGGCGGCTTCGAAAGTTAATTGAAGAGGGACGAGTATGATGACGAAATTACTGGCGGTAACTTCCCCCGCGGCTTCTGGGTAAAACATTATTACACAGATTTAATGTAGTGATTTTTCAAGATGTAGCGAGTTTCGAATATAACTTTGGAAAATCTGTTGATTTATTCAGAGTTGTGAATAAAATTGAAATTCACCACGTCAACCGTTATGTTACACAGCATTATCGAAATATGAGTACAACGAAAGCTGCACCATATTATTAGTAAATAGTTTGGTTTCACCACGATTAATGGAATCTAACCCGATGATTCCACTAAAAATTAATACATGAATTATATAGGACGGGCGTGGGTACCAGGGCTGTATATATCTATCATAAATAAGATTTTGAGGAATTTTGGGGTTGAAAATTTTAAAATCGGAATAAAATTTGAAAACAATCTGACAATACTGAGCTGGTAAGAAATCAGCTGATATGAATTGTTTTCAAATATAACAACAACAAAAGCACATGTTATGGTGGAAAGATTAAAGAAAAACAATAACAAAACATAGCGAGAAGACAGACAACAAGTTATCAATCACTGTAGTTTTAATTTAATTTAAGCTACATTTATTTATTTATAAAGTAAATAAATTAATTAATAAAATGTCTCAGGAACCTGAAATAGCTAAAGATGCTGTACTGAAACGCAGTGAAGCAATACCAGAAGGAACACCTCAAGTGAAAGGTTATGATTTTAATGATGGCATCGACTACAGCAAAATGTTTGATTCGTACGTGAATACCGGCTTCCAGGCTACCAATTTGGGTTTGGCCATTAAGGAAATCAATCGTATGGTGAGTGTAACAGTAATAAATAAAGAAGCCAATTGTTTTTATAGTAACAAATTAAATTTAATAAAGTTGGATTGTAGGTCGGAGCCATTGAGCGAAGAGGAGGAAGATAATCATGAGACAGATGAGTTTATTAAACGTAAACACAAATGTACAATATTTTTGGGTTACACATCGAATCTGGTGTCGTCTGGCATGAGAGAAACTCTCCGATATTTAGTAGAACATAAAATGGTCGATTGTGTTGTCACCACAGCCGGTGGTGTAGAGGAGGATTTTATTAAATGTTTAGCTCCCACTTTTATGGGTAAGTGTTAGAGAAATAACAGAAATGAAAACTATTTTCTAATTGTATTTATTCCTAATAGGTTCTTTTGAATTACCTGGACGCGATTTAAGAGAGCGAGGCATAAATCGTATAGGCAATCTGCTCGTACCAAATGATAATTATTGCAAATTTGAAGACTGGCTTATGCCCTTGTTAGACGAAATGCTTGAAGAACAGAAATCCAAGGGTACCGTCTGGTCACCTTCGCGTATTATACATCGTTTAGGTGAACGTATCAATGATGCTTCGTCTATATATTATTGGGCTGCCAAAAATAAAATACCCGTCTTTTGTCCAGCGTTAACAGATGGCAGCCTGGGTGATATGATGTATTTTCATTCTTTCCGGCATCCTGGCTTAATAGTCGATATATTGTCCGATTTAAGACGACTAAATACTATGGCTGTTAAAGCTAAAAACTCTGGTATGATTATTATTGGAGGTGGCGTTATTAAGCATCATATTTGCAATGCTAATCTAATGCGTAATGGTGCTGACTTTTCGGTTTTCATTAATACTGCTTCGGAATTTGATGGAAGTGATAGCGGTGCCCGACCCGATGAGGCCATATCATGGGGTAAAATTCGTAAAGATGCTACACCTGTCAAAGTGTATGCTGAAGCTAGTTTGGTAGTGCCTATAATTGTAGCCGAAACATTTGTAAAAAGGGTAAATGCTGCTAGTAAATAAAGAGAATGAAAACAAATAACAAAACACACTTCATTTTTTAAAGAAAAAAATTTGAAAAAGTAATAAAAATCAATTTATTGAATCAAATGGCTGCGGACTCAACGTTATGTTCATACACATACATACATAATTGGCCATTATAATCTTTCAGTCAAGATTACGACCTAGTTTCTCACACCACTTATGTTGTGTGTGTTAATTTTATACATCAGTGGCGGGACCTACAGTTTAAAGTCGACTCCGAACGACAGATTTTTGAGAAACTTTTCATGGCAATTTTTATTTATATTCAGTTTTTGCCAGGTATCTGCTGAGCGGAAGTCGCAGAATAAATATTTTTGTATTTGGTTTTGATGCCTGGCCTGAGGTTTGAACTCTGGCTTTACGTCTAATAAGCCAACACACTACCTACTAGACTACGGCGACTTCGGACATTAATGTTCACATAGACTTGGGTTACATGCAAAATCCAAAATTTATTTTAATTTCACGCATTTTCTTAAGCAACGCTTAAAATAAGGAAGATAGATCGCTTAAGTATACGTGCGATGGGAAGAGTTGAGTGAGCAAAATGGTCGAATCAACAACTGAATGAGGTAGTAAAATATTCTTTGCATTGATAAATATTTCGAGAGCCGACCAATGTTGATTGGGACCATTCGGATTTTAATCTGTTTATTTTTTTTTGCAATGGCAGGAGGATGTTCATTTAGCAACCTATTACATCTATATTTTGATAACCGACGAACGGTCTTTAATAGAAGAAATTGCATACCGGATATCATTGAAGCTCTGTCCGATGTGCTGAAAAGATGGATCTGGAATTATTACCCCATGATTGCGTTAACTTGGCAGGTAACATGTGCCAACAATTTTTTGGTTTGTGGCTTAAAAGTATCTTCGTGTTCTTATGAAGATGATCTAAACTAAACCTCTCATCTTAACACAAACGGTAACGATTCTAAAGGTATTATTTTGTGTAGCATCAATCGAAATTCGTTGTAGATTTAATGAAGAAAAAAGTCAAAAAGAAAGCAAAACATAATACGTATTGGTGAAGCGGATAGTAGGTTAACTTTTTTGAACCCCAATATATTTGCATAAATAACTATAGTAATACGGTTATAGATATCAGTTAGTTATCAACAATTATGATAAGATTTAAAATCAACAATCCACGAAAGCAAAAAAGTATTCCGAAATAGTTCCGAAACGCATGCAGCTACCACCATCTTTGTTTTTATGAATCGAAAAAATTTCATTTTAACTGATCATTACACCCTTAATATTTAATTTCATGCCCTTCAGATTACGTGCGGTAGCAGCTAATGATGATGAAGCTATGAAATAGCCGTTCTATAACATTCTAAGTCGAAAAAGTGTGTTTTGAGTTATGACCTCTCAAAGTTTTCACGCGACATACGACCATATGTATATTCTAAGAAGATTTTTCCCTATAACTTCGGAACGGATCGGCGCATCTTAACCAAATTTTGACAGTATTTAAGTTAGAGAACGTAGAATTTAAAAATGCAAGAAGATTAAAAACGTTCTAAGTGCACTTAGAACCAGTGGTGTTGTGCTAATTTTTTTACCGGAACGCGTTCCGGACTTCGGTTCACGGTTCGGAAAAACAAGCCGGTTCGTTCCGGTTTTTATTCCGGTTCGGGTTCGGTTCAAACCTTTGTTTATGAAAATACATATAAAAATTCGTCAAATATTAGAAAAAAAATCAGCAATTCTTTAAATTTTTTTTTTCGGAACGTCAGCCAATTCTCTTTATCTGAAATCATCTTTTGTTCCGGAACGCGTTCCTGTCCAAAAAGGAAGTACCGGAACGACGTTCCGGAGCGTTCCGGCTCGACAACACCACTGCTTAGAACGTTATAGAATGGAGGCGTCGATATAAGAGTTGTTTCTGCGAGTATTTTGCACACAACTGTCTCTCAATTGAGGTAAGAGTTTAATTGAGAATGATATCATAGTTGGAAGATGTTGCTTTGGCCCAAGTGAAGCTGAAATATTAGGGCAAAGCCTACTCTCTTTATAAGTATTAAGAAACGCATAAATACAATAAATTGGTACAAAGTTCATTTGTAAGAATTAGGGTAAAGTCTGGTAAAATCAGTGTGAACAGAAAGTCCTTCCATCAAATTTACCAAATATTTCTGGAACGAAAAAAAATGCACATTTTAAGACCAAAAGTAAACACTAAAAAATTAGATATAAAACAACTATTTGTTGATATTAATCTAATGAAATCTACGAGCTTAACGTTCAGCAAACACATTACCTCTGTTACTATTACTCCTAACCAAGTTTAGTAAAAAGGGGAATAAAAATTATTCACTTATAAATATATTGTTATAATGTTTCCATAAAGTTTTGCTATAATAGACTCTATTATAACAAGAAAATGCTATAAGTTCACCAAAAAGTGTTATAAAACTGGTCGAATGAACTTTGTAGTGTGGATTTCATTTGTCTGCAAACTTGTGGCAGTCATTTCAAAATGTTCTCTATTTCATATGGAATCTGTTTAATTCATTATGTTTGCATTGAATTGAGCATGAATGAAAAATATACTCGCATCTGGTGAACAGATTCATTATGAGTTTCGAAATATGCACAATCAAAAATTGGACATGTGCTGTATGTTGTACCACACCATAGACGGTTGAATGCATGGATGTAAGAGTATTTAAATGTTTACCGGTAAAATTGTATATACGATTGGGTATATATGTACAATAGGAATTGGAGTATATTATGTGCATTTGTATGTAGTATATCTGTCTGTTTGTGTTTGTACATATTTATTTACTTGTTTCTACACACTCGTATGTGGGTAGAAATTTGGACTACGTTTGTGTTCATACAATATTTTTAACGTATGTACGTACGTAGTTCCTTTTTTTTTGGTAAATTCATTGTACATGATTCTACTACTTTATGAAAGTGTTAATAATTAAAAATTTTGGACAAGGCTACACATACGTACATATAAAACAATGTAATTTAAATCATTTTTTTTTATTAAAATGTACACCCGAGGTTACTATTGTAAGGATGCAGTTGTTAATTATAAATTTGATTTCAATGGAAGCATGCGTCTAACAAAGGTGGCTGTGGTTTTCTTTAATTGATTTAAAGTACCTATAGAGGAAACTTTAACTAAACTGTCGCAATTGCTCTAGAAGTTCTTAAAATTTAGAATATTAGGGTAATATTTCATAAATACATACACCCAGCCACAAAAGTATACATACGGTTAACAAATTTCAGAAATTTTTTAACCAATCCGTTAATCCGACAATCTTTGTAATTGTCTGACAACTTTCCTCGATTTTAAGACGGTCTTTTGCATTGGTTTAGAAATTTGTGAAATTTGTTAATCGTATGCATGTATACTTTTGTGGGCCTGCAAAAGACCGTCTTAAAATCGAGGAAAGTTGTCAGACAATTATAAATATTTTCAACGAATAGGGATAGGTTAAAAAATTTCTGAAATTTGTTAACTGTATGTATACTTTCGTGGCCCTGTGTATAAGTATGTATGAGATTCTTAAAGATGTTTTATTGGGTTACCTCTGTACCTCTATACGTTAGTATTTCCACAATGGTTTGCTCACTCTATCAAACATGATAACACGTTAATTGCATTCCATTGTATTCAGGATCGTATATTTTAGCTGAAAAAATGGCAAAGACAATCGCGAAAAAAATTTTACAACGTTTGCAATGAAATATTGCCATATAAATTTATATAAAAACAGAGCGTTTGCGTTCCAAACTTTTGAAAAGCATGAACGTATGAAAGTCGGACTTAAACGGTTAATTAATCTTTTTTTCTAGTGCATCATAAAGTGTTGAAATCTAATGCCAATCTATAAAAAGTTATCTTCTTTCTCTTGAAATCTTAGGTTAGAGGACGTGTACTTGTCAATTAAGACAAGTGCAGTACCCGGAGGTCGAATTGACCCATTGTACAAAGAAATGGGTCTTGAAATCTTACTCTCTATGTTAATATGTTCTGCATTGTTCGAGATTATGGAAAATTTGGTTAACCGTTATCCTTAAGGCTTACAATTGGCTTAGCGATGCGGCTTCCTACAAAGTGAAAGTGAGGTTATGGCTCTAGACATTTCTTCATGCATCTAATAAGATGTACTTTGGTGTTTTTTATTTAAAATTATTGCTTTTGGTTACGGTAGTCACTTCTACTGACCGGACTATACCAGTTATTTCTGCGGGGATCCTATGAGTTCATAAAAATCCAGGGATACCTGAAGTTATCGTTGTACCTCCAATTTTATACCTTTTTTAATAAAATTTTCTCTACAACTTATCTAATCTTACGCTATTGGCCAAGCCATTACAGCGGAAATGCTTAATATGAATGCTTGAAAAGAAGCCGAATAATTAGGTTAGGGTTTAATGCACTTCAGACCATATCTTGTCTAATCTTTCGCCAAGCCTTTAAGACATTATATGAAAATGCTTAATATGAATGCTTTAAAAAAAGTCGAATAGTCAGTTGATGTTCGGAGCATATAAATCATATGGTATGTTGTCTGTAACGAATCTATTTATTGCAGTTGTCCAGAGAAGAATGATAATGCTTTAGTTTTTGGAAACGTTTTTTAACATCACCTGACTTCCTTACCGCTGGCTTTCTTATAGCCGACCGCCAGTGGCCCATTGCTCCCCATGTACCATAGCACAGAGTATTTCGATTTGCATACAGCAGAGGTTAAAAATATCAATTAAAGGAAAAAGATTATTCTGCTCTGATAATTTATTGTAGCACAATCACAAAGTGAGCTGTTTTGTTGATACACCAGAGAGGTTGGTATTCCAGCAAATTGTGGTTTTTGAAAATAATGACTGGCTGCGATTAATTGGTTTCCTTTACCTTAACCGAAGTCGCCGTGGTCTTGTAGGTAGTGTGTTGGCTTATTAAACGTGAGGCTACGGTTCAAAACCCAGCTAAGGCATCTCCAACTGAACGAAATATGAAAAAATATTTCTTAGGCGACTTCCTCTCAGCAGATTTGTGGCAAAAGCTCTGAGAGTGAAATAAAATTGCCATGAAAAGTTTCTCAAAAATCTGACGTTCGAAGTCGACTTTAAACTGTAGGTCCCGCCACTCATATTTAGAAATTAAGACACACAACATAAGTGGTGTGAGAAATTAGGTCGTAATCCTGACTAAAGGATTGTAATGACCAATTATGTATGTACCTTATATACGTGTGTGAGAAACAATTTTTTTGGAGTCTTTGGTGCTAATGTAAACAGATGCAATTCTAATTCTCCTTTCCCTTTTCTCTTACATCCAATCCTGAATGCAGGGCATCAGCTGTTGAAAACAAAAACAACATTTAAAAATGAGTTTGTGTAACAGTCGAATGATGATTTTGATTTAAAAAGAAAAATATGCATCATGCAAAGGCTAAATTACACAAAATTATCTTCAGTTAAATTAAAAAAACTAAAAAACAATTCTCAGCATGAAGTTAATGATATAAATTAAGACAAAAAAATATTCTTTTACCAACTTGATGTACAAATTTTATGGTTTCATATTTTTCTCTTATTATCCTTTATAAGTTGTAAGCAAGGATATGTGTATGTAAGCTGTCCATTTAAGTAAAACTATGATATTGAATTGCTGCTACTTTATCTAGCGTCTTCATGTAGTATTTACTTCTTCTAGTTACGCTACTCTATCTCTTACTCGCTCTCTATGGTTTCTTATACCTCTGTCTCTGTATTGCATTGACGTCCTTGGGACCGATTGCCTTTATAGCCATGGCAACGATTTGCAACAGAGTTTATTTTTATTATACCTACAGTTTTTGTTGTAGTTTTTCTTAACGTTTTTAGTTGTCAAGCTGTCTTGAGCAACACAGTGACGATGAGCATGATGACGAGTATAGTGAGGATGATGATGACAAATAAGACAAAAATTAAATAGAAATGGCTCAAGAAATAAGACGAAGAAAAAGAAGAAAAAAAAGACTTACTTACATAAACTTGTAGATCCAATATTTAAAAGGATGTGGCATATCTTTGCCAATCACACAGTCGTCGTCATCAAGTCTTCTTCTATTAACAACTCATCTTGTTGTATGCAATAGCAACGACATTCTTATCAGTGGCAAATATTCTGTAAGGTACAGTAAAAAGAAATCTTTATTAAATAAATCATACCAAAAAATCATCATTAAAAGTCTTAACTAAATAACGTAAACAATCTTTTTATTTTATTTATTTATTTATAAAGCCAAATGGCCTTTAAATCAACGGATTCAGTATCATTTGGATGAGCTTCAAAACTATACACCAGCAACAGACAGTTGACCATGCTTTACATATTTTCTTGATAAGTACTTTTATTCTAATACAACAATACCCAACCAAGTGCCAGTGATTTAATTTTTTTTTTTTTTGTATATTGAAGCTTTCGATCAGTCATCGAATCCAATCTCCTCATGGAGTTGCTTTCTGGTGGACTACTCGAGACAAACATCGACATCGTTTAATCTTTTAATTATTTTATAAGGTCCATCCCAGCTAGTTTGTAGCTTGGGAGATAATCCCTTCTTCCGCTTTGGGTTGTTGAGTAGAACCAATTGTCCCTCATGGAAGCCTTCGGACCTAGCTTTCATTCTATCGCTGACTATTTTTATACGTGTGCGCACAAATTCATGAAGTTCATTTAGACTCTCCTGTTTTCCAGCGTATGTGGCATATAATGTCGGACTTCTTGACAAGGTCAGTATGTCTGCAGCTATTCATATCACCGGTGCTCTACATACCATCCCTAAAAGTCTTGTTCGCAATACTTAACTGGCTTCCTACTGTGCTGCTTGCTAAGCGGGGAGACAAATTTGCCGCAACTAGACTCAATACCTTGCCTCGCTGGCGCATCATAGCTTCTGGGCATTCCTCTATTTCGGAGGTTAACCGTACGGCCAAGATTATCTCCCTAGGGCCCTACGGAATATTATTTTGACAGGCGTTTTCATTTTCTGATTCCGAGTAGCGACGACTGGTTTCCTGACATGATCATTCCTCCAGAACTCCTGGATATATAACCTGATGGTTTTAAATTCGATAATGGGGTTAGGAGCGGTGTCTACTCTGGGAAACTCGATCTGAAAATTTCCCTCCGACTGCCGGATCACTGTAGCGTGTTTCAAGCATTTACCATGGTTAACTCTAGGCTCGTTAGGAGGTGTCACCATCGTCTCGGCGGTTTCTCTGGATGGTTTAGTGTCTCACTTGTCTGGGATCCTGGACACACGGACATTGCAGGCAACTGATGGTTCTAAACTCGATAATGAGGTTGGGAGCGGTGTCTACTCTGGGAAACTCGACCTGAACATTTCCCTCCGACTGCCGGATCACTGTAGCGTGTTTCAAGCATTTACCATGGTTAACTCTAGGCTCGTTAGGAAGTGTCACCATCGTCTCGGCGGTTTCTCTGGATGGTTTAGTGTCTCACTTGTCTGGGTTCCTGGACACACGGACATTGCAGGCAACTGATGGTTCTAAACTCGATAATGAGGTTGGGAGCGGTGTCTACTCTGGGAAACTCGACCTGAAAATTTCCCTCCGACTGTCGGATCACTGTAGTGTGTTTCAAGCAGAGGTAATGGCCATTTACCATGGTTAGCTCTAGGCTCGTCAGGAAGTGTCGTCATCGTCTCGGCGTTTTCTCTGGGTGCCTTAGTGTCTCACTTGTCTGAGTTCCTGGGCACACGGACATTCCAGGCAACTACAGGGCCGATGAGTTCCCCATTAACTCTAGGCTAGTTAGGAAGTGTCGCCACGGTCTCGGCGTCCTCTCTGGGTGCTTTAGTGTATCACTTGTCTTGGTTCCTGGGCACACGGACATTACAGGCAACTATAGGGTCGACGAACTCGCCATAGCTGGTGCACTCCTTCCGGAACCCTCGTCAATCGATTTGGGTATGCCACTTACTTCGCTTAAATTTGCCATTGGGCGAAAATTATTTCAAGACGCTAACCTATCCTGGGTCAATGAGGAATTTTGCTTCACTACTAGACTTACTTGGCCCACGATGGATAGACGGCGCGTACCAACCAACTACACGGACTTGTTCACAATGTCATTTCGATCACAGTGGCCGTGCTTATAGGTCATTGCGTTATGGTAAGGCACGCGAAGAGACTGCAGCTCCTATCTAACGACTTCTGCCAAGTGTGTTGATCTGCGGAAGAGATGGGAACTGTTATCAACTTTCTTTATCAATACCCATCTCTTGCGAGGTGTAGATATAGGTTATTTGATGAAATCCGAACCTGATAAAAAATAATTCCTAACTTTTCTTTTCTTTAGGTGGCGAAAAATTCAATTGAATAGAAGCTTGTGGAAATCAATCGCTTGAGGTTTTTTTCCAAAAAGGAAAGGGGTTTTATATGATGGAGTCATAGTGTAATTACTTCCCAAAATTTTGACAATTTATCGAATAAAATGGATGCTTGAAAGCCTTTAGTTTTAATTAAAAACAATAGACTTCTTTTGCCTACACCAAATATTTCGCAATTGTCAAGACATTAAGGGGTTACGCAGCATTAATCGTTTATTTTTCAGAGAGAAAAGAAAACATTTTATTGGATTTCAGTTTTAATTTTTTAAATCGTGATACAAAATGTTTTGCAAAAAAAAAATTTCAACAAAAATGATTAAATAACTCGTATATCTGTTATTTAATTAAAGAGCTTTGAAACGAAATCAGTTGCAGTTAAAATAAATTATGAACAGTTAAAATAATTTAAAGAAAATCTGAAAATGAAGAGCAAGTACATGTTTTCTTAAAGATTTGCCAAAATGCAAAACATGGTCGAATTTTAGAATTCCACTACACCAAACTAAAGCAGACTAGTGTAGAGTAGTGAATTATACAAAGAGTTATAGCTTAGGAATCATAGCAAATTCAAGAACCAACAGGTTAGAAAACTGTTGAAAGTTCTAGAATGACTTAGATCGCTGACAAGGATCTGGAACAGATCCCAGCATGACTATTGCAGGGTATTTTGCGACGAGGAAGAGTTTGAAACTATTCAACACTTCCTCTGTAACTGTCCAGCCCTTAGTAGATTGAGGAACTTGAGCAGGGGTTTCTTCGAAGGTTTGGATTTTTTGTCTAGTGCCGACATATTCATTAATAGGTTGAGCTGGTTGAGTAGTGCTAGGGCTTCAATGTAGTAGTTGCGCTCTTTTGTGGATTTGGGGTCTATTTTTCCTCTGTCTCTTTATGCTCCCTTTCCTACCTCTTCTACTTTTTCTTATCTCCTTTATTATCCTCTTTCTCTCCTTTAGGAGTCATTTTGACCTCCAAGTATTATGATTGTCCCAATGGGAAGAAATCGTCCTCTAACCTAACCTGACCATCTAGACTGATAAGCGTTTTCCATAGAATAACCATTGTACAGATTCAACGCAAATTTTTTTGGTGAAGTTTACTATTTTCTTAGCGGCGATGAACGCTAAGTCGCAGAAATTCTTAACAGACTTAGGTTAGACGACGTGTACTTGTCAATTAAGACAAGTACAGTACCCGGAGGTCGAATTGACCCATTGTACATAACATTTTTATAATTTCCTCCAAATAAATGACAATATTTTAGTAATAAATTATTATTTTTTTAAACCATGTATTTAGGCATTTGAAACTTATTTCCTTAGTCATTACAACCCTTTAGTCCGGATTACAACCAAGCTTCTCATAGCATTCATGTTGTGTGTGTTAACTTTATCCATGAGTGGTGGGACCTGCAGTTTAAAGTCGATTCCAAACGACAGAATTTTGAGAAATTTTTGATTCAATTTTATTTTATTCTCAGAAGTTTTACCTGAGGACTGTTGAGAGGATGTCGCCTTAAGAAAATTTTTTTCATGTTTCATTTTATTCGTGACCTATAAGATGGGGTTTGAAGAAATGGTTCTTGTCTAATAAACAAACAAACTACCTAATAGATTACGGCATCAGAAAACAATATATACAGAAACCTTTATAGCCATTTCGAACTAATATTTGGTGTGCATTTTTCTTTAAAAATATAGTATCAAGTGCGGCTGCCATTAATGGATTGTAATATTGTAGGATTTTGACTTTTTTGTGTCCAAAAGGCTATCAAAAATTTGATCAAAAGGAAGCGATATAGTGTATATGTATGTCATTTGAAAGATATCCTTTCAAAATTGTAGGTCCTCCAGTACATTCCATTCCATTCAAAATGTGTCTTTAAATCGTATTTGAAACAAGAACCTCCTGGAAGACCTTTAATTGTCACCGCGCACGGCATGTTTCATTTTTAAACACAATTTGATGAGACTTTCTGGATTAGGAACGGACTCTAATAAACGCTAATAATCAATGTAAACATGTGGTTTAAAATGGGAAACTGATATATATCGGGTTAAATTAGATGGCGGTCTCCCTTAAAGGAAGAGGTTCCATTTAGGCCAGCATTTAGGCCCATTGTGATACTATATATCGGGTTATTTGATGTAGAATTAAAATTTGGTTTTATTTATATTCCATTAGATCCCTAAGGGCTCTTTCGTTGTCTCGATTCACATAACATACATACATAATTGGTCATTACAATCCTTCAGTCAGGATTGCGACTTAGTTTCTCACACCATTTATGTTGTGTGTGTTAATTTTATATATAAGGGCGGAACAGTTTAAAGTCCTTTCCGAATGACTGATTTTCATGGCAATTTTATTTACTTTCAGAGTTTTTGCCAGAAATTTGCTGAGAGGAAGTCGCCGATTCAATTTCATTAATACAGGTTTTTCATCTAATCATGCCGAAATTCGTTGCTTAGAAACAGTGCTCCCTGCAAAAAATAATTTGGTTGATGTACAGAATTTAGCGGTGAAGAACGTTGCCTATTGAATAAATTTACACAAACTATTAACCACTAGTAGGTGGTCTAGTAGGTAGTGTGTTGGCTTATTAGACGAAAAGCCAGGGTTCGAGCCCCAGGCCAGACATCAAAATAAAATACAAAAAGTATTTCTTGGGCGACTTCCTCTCAGCAGATTTCTGGCACAAAGCCTGAGAGTAAATAAAATTGCCATGAAAAGTTTCTCAAAAATCTGTCGTTCGGAGTCGACTTTAAACTGTAGATCCCGCCAATCATGTATAAAATTAACACACACACAATAAGTGGCGTGAGAAACTAGGACGTAATCCTGACTGAAGGGTTGTAATTACCAATTACGTATGTATGTATTAACCACTACAACGCTTTAGATTACCACCCAGTTTCTCCCATCGACCAGGGTGTGTGTACGTTAATTTTATCCAAGATTAATTAAACTTTATGATTTAATTATTTACGCTAATCGATTGAGACACCAAAGCTAATCTAAAACCATATAAACCAAAACAGTTACAATAGCGTGTAAAAAAGTTAATAGACGATGTGTTGAAAACATCTTCAAATTGTTTAAAAAATGAAAATGAAAAGAAAATTCCAAAAAAAAAGAAAGAAATGTAAAGAAAAACTAAAATTGAAAAGAAAAAAGAAAAGAATGAGTGGAGGTTTTCAATGCATTTTGGCCACATTTCATGTTTAACAAGTAAAAACAACAGCTGAAGCTGTAGTAGCAGCAGCAGTAGCAGAAGAAACTGTATATGAGTTGTGGCTGAAGACCAACTCTGAGGCAAATGCGTAAAAAATGCATCGCACAGAAGCTGAAACAGACATAGACGCAGACCAACAACAGACAGACAGATACAGAAACTCTATCCCAACTCAACTCAATTTAAAGTTTTGGGATGAATTATATTTAGAACCAGTGGCTAAAGTTAGAAAAAATGTTAGTAAATGTGTGTATGTATGTGTGTGTAAATAACTGTAAAACTATAGTGGTGTATCTGATTTTTACAGTATCGAAAAGTTTATACGACAAACTATTACTTCTTATACGTTATTTTTTTATTTTATTTTTTTGTTGCTATCGCTGTTGCTCTTCTCTTCTTCTTCTCTTCATAGTTGAGCTTTTCTTTGTATAATTTTTTGTTTTTTTTTGCCAATATTCGGTTCCCAATACAAATAAAGAAAATGAATGAAATGCTGGAAAAGTTGTTTCCTTCTTATGGATGCTGTTGTTGTTCCTGTCATAATTTCGATGTTGAAGGGAAACTTCTGTCTGTTTTCCGTTTCTCTCTCTTCATTCTGAATATTGTATTTGTGCGTGTGACTTTTGTTCTTTTCGGTTTTATTTATTCAGAAAATATTGCAGAACTTTTTCATTTTTTGACTAATCACAACTGTTTTGCTTTTCCAACACTGTCGAAGAGGGGCACAGACTATCCTGACTTGAAAGGATAACAAAAAACAAAAAAACACGACTAAGATGTCTTGTATGAATTATGATGGGAAATTTCGAAAATTATTAGAAAAAAAGAAGGGAAATGAAATGAAGAGCAGAAGCATATGGTGCATATAAAAAGGAAATTGTTTAAAACTGATTCAGGCTCTTCTAGGGTTAATAATTTTAAATTAATCTCCAGCATAAGCAGTTGTAGTCGCTGTAGTTTAGTAAGTAGTGTGTTGGCTTATTACACGTCAGGCCACGGTTTAAATAACAGGTCAGACATCTTCAACAAAACGAAATATGAAAAAAAATATTTTTCCGGCGACTTCCTCTCAACAAATTTCTGTCAAAAGCTCTGAGAGTATATGAAATTGTCATGAAAAGTGTAGGTCCCGCCACTCATGTATAAAATTAACACACGGAACATAAGTGGTATGAGAAACTAGGTCGTAATCCTGACAAAAGGGTTGTAATGACCAATTATGTCTACATATATGTTTAGATAGTCACGGAGATGTAATCTACCAGCTTATCATACTCCACAGGTGCTTTATCTGTTTATGGTCATCATGTCATTCAAACAATGGACATACCTGACCGTAAAACCAGATTCCGGACAATCTTTCGGGCAGAAAGCTTCACTGCTAGAATTTCAGTACTGCTCTGTAGGCAAACACTCGGTCCGCTTGTAGATCATTAGCCTTGTAGATAGCAAACTGTGAGCCAATTTTGAATGAAATCGGAAAAGAAAACAGAGTCATACTTAGCACTATGTGGGCTCTTTTTAATCCTTAATCCTTTTCAAATAATCCAAATACGAAGGCTTATGGCCCTCAAAGAGGACAACAACAAGGCGCATCTGAAAGAACATTAAGGGAGGGTTAGCAACGTCATCAATTAGCAAACAGTAGGACTCAATAAGCAAAGTTACTCACATAACGTTCTATACAACAATCCAATACATTTTCGTCGAGGACGGCAAAGCTATCATTCTATAACCTGTTACATTAGACTGCTTAGCTAGAAAACTTGAAATAAAGCAAAATAAAAACGGAAACCGTTATCATTCCCTTTAGGAACGGAAATCAAAAAGTTTTTATTAATTTATGTCCGAGCACATCCCGAAGGATTATGGGACCATATAACAGTGATCTTAGACTTTCAGGAGACTGAAAGACATCATTAGACAATATGGTTATAGCAGGATTGATGTGTTAGTCATAGGCTAGTTAACTGTAATGATATTGTATTGGATCTTCCAACAAGGAGTTTCCAAATTTGACGTTTGATAACGGCCATCTTGTCGTAGCTACATCTGTTATTTGTTTAGACGGATGTAGTATTAAACAACACGGTCAAATAATAAAATTGTTTCATTGAAATGGGTTCTGTCTGACATTTTATTTCAAAAAATTACTTTCGGCGATGATGACAAACACATGAGATCCATGAGGGCGTCCAATACAACCCTAAACTAGTCGCTGTTTGGTGTGGTTTTTGATAACGGCATTGACCACGCCATCAATGTCAACGGACGATGAAAACCAACATCATGTGGTATCAACAGGACGGCGCTACGTGCCACGCAGTTCATGCCACATTGGATATTATCCACCATAATCAGTCATTACAACCCTTCAGTCTGGTTTGCGACCTAGGTTCTCACACCACTTATGCTGTGTTTGTTAATTTTATACATGAGTGGCTGGACCTCAATTTTAAAGTTAACTCCAAACGACGTATTCTTGAGAAACTTTTTCACGGCAGATTTGCCAGAGTTTTTGCCATATATCTAGTCTGAGGATGTCACCAAAGAAATATTTTTTTACATTTTTTTTTTTGTTTGAGATGTTTGATCTGGGGCTTGAATCGAGACTTCACGTCTAATAAGCCAACACACTACTACTAGACTGCGGCGAATAAAACATAAGCCTTACTATCGTACAAATTAAGCTTGATTTATTCGCCAGAGAGAATTGGTTGCAGTGGTCTAGTGAAATACGAAAAAATATTTCTTCGGCGACTTCCTCTCAGCAGATTTCTGGAAAAAAACTCTGAGAGTAAAATAAAATTGCCATGGAAATCTGTCTTTCGGAACCGACTTTAAACTGTAGGTCCCGCCACTCATGTATAAAAATTAACGCACACAACATAAGTGGTGTGAGAAACTAGGTCGTAATCCTGACTAAAGCGTTGTAATGACCAATTATGTATGTAATGTATGCGGCAAATTGGACATTTCAGATGCGATCCACACACAAGATCTTTCAAATGAATAAAAAGATAAAAGATCGGAAGCGCTTGATGAAAGATACGATAGATACGACAATTCTAAATAGCACGATTTTTCATTTGGAAATGTTCCTGCATAATATTCTTATTTACTAAAGCTCTGTCAATGTTAAGACAGTGGGAACTTTTTGAGCAAATCTAGATTAATGATTTTGTAGATCCATTCCAACATTGTGATATTCTTTAAACATTGTTGCTGAATGAAAATAAAGAAAATTGAATAAAATTGAACCTTAAAGCAGCATAAATTATGTGCTAAAATCTCTAATAAAGGTTGTATAAAACTGCTCTAAAGGTTCTCTGAAAGA
Source organism: Sarcophaga variegata (assembly GCA_932273835.1). Taxonomy (NCBI): domain Eukaryota; kingdom Metazoa; phylum Arthropoda; class Insecta; order Diptera; family Sarcophagidae; genus Sarcophaga; species Sarcophaga variegata. Next base: position 20,853,990 of record OW026362.1, on the reverse strand, counting down.
TGGCATTTAAAGCCAATGTTTCGCTACTTCTGTTGTAGCACAAGCATCATTAAAACTGTGATTACAACGATTGTTGCTTTTATTCCAAATACAAAGCAGAAATACTTTCGCTGTTCTATTTGGTTGGTTTTATAAAAATCATAAATTTATGATGCCACTGCTGTAAAGTGAACAGTCAATGGAACGATGTTAGAATTTTCCATTTTGATGATGATGCCACAAAGAAAGTGTTTTTGAACAATATAAACAGAGAGAAATAAATAATTTATTGTTATTAATAAATTATGAAATGAAATTTGTTTCATCAAGTATTTTTTTTTAAGCAAAAGATTGATGAAAAGTGCTTTGGTTTTTAATCGTATTGAAATGTTGTAAATGATTTGTATCCAGAAAAGATATCGATTGCTTAATACAGAAAGGGTTTAAATCGTTTTTTTTTTTGTTATTTAAACGAAAAGGAAAAACTAAATAAAAATAAATATAAATAATAATATAATATCATGACTCGCTTAAAAGTATACCCAAGTAGACATACCGAGATATGAATTTTTTTGAATTAAGCCAACGATATGCTTTAACATTTATATTCTTCTTCTTCTTTGTCCTAGGTTTGATTTTTTTGTGTACGACCAACACCCAGGGGATGGCTCCTATTCATGCAGTGCATTGTGTTGGAACTAGGAAAATATGTTATGGAAAGGATGGAAATGTTTGTGGACACTAGATTTGAATCTCTTCATACTCCGGCTAAAGAACGAATTATGTCTGTAATCCAGTGTGCGATCCACTGGCCAATGGACTCCAAATGGATGTGCTCGGCGAGAAGACGAGTGTTACGTACGAACACATGATTCTCAGGAACACATATATACATACATACATACATAATTGGTCACTACAATGCTTTAGTCAGGATTTGGACCTAGTTTTGCACACCAATTTCACTTAAGCAAAATCCGTTGTAGTAGCGATACAACATTGAAATACAAGCCACATTGCGACGGTGCTCCAATGAATCAATAGAGTTGGATACCCTACCATCATTAATGAACACCTTCGTCCTCTCCTGTACGCGATCAAAGACGCCTCCAAATAGACGTCGAGGCACCGGCCCTAACGTGAGAGTTGTATTCCATTCTCGGTCGGTGTAGGTAGTAAGATCAGATAAATTGAAGTATTTCTTAAACTGTCTTAAGAAACCAAGGCACTTGAATGCTTCTTTCGACATTTGAAAATTGTGCTGGTTCCAGTGAACATCACACTGATTTTTCATGCTCAAAAGCTTCTGATTCCCTAATATTTACACCACCCGTAGACAGAGATGGTGCAATATAATTGCTGCGCTTATGTGTCAACAGCCCAATTCGTGCGACCTCTATGTCGGATGTGAGTGAGTCACGCCTTTTCGCCTCAATCTCCAAAGTGCTCGGCCTACAACTAAAAGAATACATAGAGTCAGGATTACGATCTAGCTTCTCACACCACTCATGTTGCGTTTGTTAATTTTATACATGAGAGGCGGGACCTACAGTTTAAAGTCGATTCCGAACGACAGATTTTTTGAAAAACTTTTCATGGCAATTTTATTTACTCTCAGAGTTTTTGCCACAAAATCTCCTGAGAGGAAGTCGGCGAAGAAATATTTTTTCATATTTTCGTTTTGATGTCTGACCTGGGTTTGAACTCGGGCCTTACGTCTAATAAGCCATCACACTACCTACTAGACTACGACGAACTTGAATATAAAATATTGCTGCCATCTGCAAAATAGTAGTTAGGATTAGAAGTTAAAGGAAGAAGATCGGTAATGAAAACAAGAAATAGCATTGGAGAAAGAACAGAACCTTGCAGTGCCCCTGAGTTTAAACTAAACTCGTCTAATGAGATCCCATATTAACATTAAAAAGTCGATATAAATCGAGAGAAGTGACTAACAACACCAAAAGCAATAAGTTTAAATAATTTCCAATAAAAAATAGTCAAAAGGAACGAATATACCATGTAGTGCGTAGGCGACTTCCTCTCAGCAGATTTCTGGTAATAAATTCTGAGAGTTAATTATGAAAAGTTTCTCAAAAATATGTCGTTCGGAATTAACTTTAAACTGTAGATCCTGCCACTCAGGTATAAAATTAACACACACTACACAAGTGGTGTGAGAAACTAGTTTGTAATCCTGACTGAAGAGTTGTAATTGACCAAAATTATGTATGTATGCATGTGAATGTGTTTAATTGTGAATTATTCTACTAAAAAAATATGTATAAATTTAAAACCAAAATACATAAATTATAGCCAGAAATTTCTATTATGGTACACAAGGTTTAGTGAAAATATTTTTGGCTGTTGTTAAAAACGGAATTCCTTACGATGCCTTACAAATGCTTAGGCACCATAAAAGGTATTTTTATTGCTTTGGTTTTGGCCACGTTTTTCAAGATTAAACAACAACTTTTTGTGTGTTCACACACAGAAGCCTTTTTACTGAATTTAAATAGTTTGGCAAAAAATTCAAAGGAAGAATTGTGATCGCTAAAAAGACCACAATTATGCTTAAACTCTTCATATTTAATGTTTAGTTTTCTTTAATAAAAAATGTTTTGATTTTCAAATTCAATTTTTAAATTCAAATTGTTTTAATGGAGTTTTTAAATCAGTACAGTGCAGTACAGCACAGTACAGTATTTATTATGTGCAGTAGGGTGAATCTAAATATGGGTTAAAGGAAACAAATTTGCGAATTGGAACAAGAAAACAATTTTTTTTCTCTCCAACCGCAAAATGAATGCGTTTTCTAAGTCTCTAAACAATTTTGTGTTGTCCCTTCTATTTTTTCCTATTTCTTTTATTCGAAAGGGTTTTTTAAAAGAAAGTGTAAATTTCGAAATAAAAATCTTAATCTACCATCAATAAATATCACTAAAAATATACGGTGGTGGCCTTATAATTAGAAACGGCTTAGCAACGTGTATATTTGTTAATTTGTCTTACAGTTTTCACTGTGTACCTGGGAACAAAGGCTTTGTTTGGAGGACGTCTTACATACGTTTTTCCATCAGATTGGGACAAATTAAACTTAGATTCGTCACTCCAGAGAACTCTGTTCCAGAAACATCATTACTAATTATAAGGCCACCACTGTATACAATATTAGGTTATATAAAAAGCAACAGCCACGATTTTCTGTTACTAGGTGATGTTGTTGAAGTCGCCATAGTCTAGTAGCTAGTGTGTTGGCTTATTAGACGTGACGGTTTAAAACCCTAGGTTAGGCATCTCTAACGAAACGAAATATGAGAAAATATTTCTTCGGCGACTGCCTCCTCTCAGCAGATTTCTGACAAAAACTCTGAGAATAAAAAAGAACGAGAAAGTAAATCTGCCAAGAAAAATTTCTCAAAAAATTTGTCGTTTAGAGTCGACTTTAAACTGTAGGTCCCGCTACTCATGTATAAAATTAACACACACAACTTAAGTGGTGTGAGAAGCTATGTCGTAATCCTGACTCTATGTATCCTTTTAGTTGTAGGCCGAGCACTTTGGAGATTGAGGCGAAAAGGCGTGACTCACATCCGATATAGAGGTCGAATGAATTGGGTTATTAACACATAAGCGCAGCAATAATATTGCACCATCTGTATCTACGGGTGTTGTAAATATAAGGGAAACGGAAGCTCTTGATGTTCTGGGCATGAAAATTCAGTGTGATGTTCGCTCGAAAGAAGCATTCAAGTGCCTTGGTTTCTTAAGATAGTTTAAGAAATACTTCACTTTATCTGATCTTACTATTTACACCGACCGAGAATGAAGTAACTATCATGTATGGGCCGGTGCCTTGAAGTCTATTTTGAGGCTTCTTGACCGCGTACAGGAGAGGACGAAGGTGTTCATTAATGACGGTAGGGTATCTAACTCTATTGATTCATTGGAGCACCACTGTTCTATCGCTACTACAATATATTTAGCTCAAGTGGAAGTGGTGTGAAAAACTAGGTCGAAATTTGGACTAAAGGATTGTAGTGACCAATTATTTATGTATATATGTGTTCCGGAATATTAAGAGATTCAAATCTAGTGTCCACAAATATTTCCCTCCTTTCCATAACATATTTTTCTAGTTCCAACACAATGCACTGCATGAGTAGGAGCCATCCCCTGGGTGTTGATCGTACAAAAAAAATCAAACCAATCACAATCAAGGACAAAGAAGAGAATTTAAATGTTAAAGCATATCGTTGTCTTAATTCGAAAAATGCATATCTCGGTACGTCTACTTAAAAAACCCTTTCTGTATTCAGCAACCGATATCTTTTCTAGATACAAATCATTTACAACATTTCAATACGATTAAAAACCAAAGCACTTTTCATCAATCCTTTGCTTAAAAAAAAATAAAAAAAATAGATGAAACTGAAGGTTTGTAATGACCAATCATGTGTAAGATGCCAGAATGCAGTTGTAAATTTCCTTTTTTAAATTACATTGTTGCGTAGTTACCTTCGTAAACGAAACACAAATCGCAGCACGATGTAACAGAGTAACCTGATTAGATGAATTGATGATTTAGAGTGCTTTGTTATGGTTTATCATCCTGCCCAGAAGCCTTGCATATGGCTTCACTCGGATTATTCCAGTTATATTTGAAATTTTTTGACAGCAGAATATAGCTGCAAACGTTAAATGCTCATGAAGCAATTCTGGTGGATAAATTATAACTTGCTTCCATATTACATGTGTATGTTACATATGAAACCGAGTTCGAATCTCAATATATTTTGTTGTAATACGTCTTGCGACTATAAACAAATGTTACTTTCCACTTGAAATGCTGTTAAATTCCTGTTGGATTTGTAGAAAACCACACCACTTATTGTAACACCCTATAGTTAATGTTTTTTTGGTTTTATAATTTAGTGTTTCGATGAGATTCCTTTAGTGTATGGTGCTTCTTCTTGTTTTTTGCTGCTGTTTCTTGTTGTAATTTATCTTTTAAATACTTATCTTGGACTAATAGTTTTTCTGCTTCCATATTTTCCTGTAAGAGCCTGTGTAACCAAGTGAGAGATAGAGTGTGTGCGTAAATGGAATGCGGGAAAAATGTTTATAAGAACGTGTGCATGCAGGAGCGGCGGCACAATGACAAAAACTAAAATTTAATGTTTTTGTGTGTGGTTGCTGACTTCTGTTCTAATGTTGGCAGCAGTAAACATTTGGTAGAGTTCGGATGACCAGAACATTCGTGTTGTTGGCTGAAGTTATAAAGTCAGAGAGAGAGAGAGGAAGATTCTTTCAAAAACAGTAATAGGTACAGGGTAAGGATGGGTATGCTAGTGTTGATATTTTCTGTTGTTGTTATTTACTTAACCACACAATATATTCTCATCGTTGAATGGGTTATTTTAGCCACAGTCATTTCTAATTTTTTGCTTTTCTTTCTTTTTTTCTATTTTGCTTTACTGCTTTACAATTGGTAATAGGAATCTTCTGTTGGCCATTATTTTTATGCGTGTGTTTATGTCTTTAATAATCATGCAGTCGATGTATGTATGTAGTATGTGCCAGTGTTTTTATTTCAACTTTTTTTTTTCTTCTGTATTTTTGTTACACATCTGGTGCTGCAGGAGTCCTCCTCTAAAGTGGTTATAAACGTAAAAACTTTTTAATGTACTTTTAATTTGCTCCCTTAATAGCATCAACGTAAAACTTTCCTATTGGAATTAGTATTTCAATTTGGAACTTGAGTTGATTTCTTATATAAATTTTCTTTACGTTATGCTTCTCTCTCTTTATATCTCTCTTTCTCTTAGTTTCTTAAAAGTCGTTAAAACATTAAGCCATTAGGAAAACTACCACTTCCTTACAGGCGGTATATTGACAAAGACTTTAAATCCTAGATTATGTGCATATCTCTGTGTGCATTACTTCAAGTGCAGACTGCATGCAGTTTATATTCTTATGGAGAGAAATTATTGTTTTAAAATAATATGACATATTTTATTAAGAAAGAAAGAAAAGCATTAAATTATACGTACGTTTTCAGTTATTTGCTTGGCAGTTAATTACTTTGATTCTATTTAACTGCTGTGCATCATCATACATAATTACTACAACCATAAATAATAGTCTTAACCAACAATATCCGTCAAAGATTTTGTTCGAAATGCTTTATTATTAATTACATAAGATAACATAATTGCAATATGTAAGAGTATGCAATTAAAAATCCCTTTTTTTTCTGGTATATAAATGATTATATACGAGGGTGAATATGGAATATTAAAATTTTGTAAATTTTCAAAAAACGAAGAGTGCCATACGACTGCCAAATTTCCATTCATTTTTTCTCTAGGTTAGGTTAGGTTAGGTTAGAGCACGTGTACTAGTCAATTAAGACAAGTACAGTACATGGAGGTCGAATTGACCCATTGTACAACGTCCTAGTTTCTCACACCACATATGTTGTGTGTGTTAATTTTTATACATGAGTGGTGGGACCTACAATTTAAAGTCGACTCCGAACGACCGATTTTTGAGAAACTTTTTCATGGCAATTTTATTTACTCTCAGAGTTTTTGCCAGAAATCTGCTGAGAGGAAGTCACCGAAGAAATACTTTTTGTATATTGTCTTGATATCTGGCCTGGGGCTCGAACCCTGGCTTTACGCCTAATAAGCCAACACACTACCTACTACACTACGGCGACTTCTGAATATTTTCTCTAAATGTCGTAGGCTCTTCTTCACAAAAAACCTGACATGTAACTTGTGTAACCACCTTTACACTCCTTTAAGCACATAACACACATAGAATAGCTTTTCTAAATTGACTCAATTAGTTGGGTAATTAAGTACTAATTGTGTAATTAATTAATTCAGCCTTTCTATGAGAAATAGAAATCAAATTTTTCTTCTTTATTTGGGTACAAATAGGTTGACATATGCTACGATTCCCTTGATCAATTCTCGCGGCGGTTTTGTGTCAGTACAATATAGATTGCTGGTCACTGGGCTATATTGGGAAATTGCGCAATTAATGAAGTTGGGAGAGCAGGCACACATAAATTTTTCCGGATGGCTTACATTAATTGGCCGCTGACAAGTCTTACTCTAAGAAAGAGTCTTGATTTGTTGCCTCATTGCGCTGGCTCGGCAATGTCGTTCGAATGGATGGCGATAATCCGACAAGGGAGTTATTTAATGCGGTGATTTGCGGATGTCGGAAGTTTGCATTGGAAGAACCAAGTCGAGAAAGCCCCGTCATCGATTGGTGTGACCAACTGGCAAAGGCACGGAAGAAATAGAAACGCCTGAAAGGACGTGGTAAAGCAAGACGGTAAATCAACCGATAATCTGGTTGTTAATGGCCAATTAAGTAAGTATGTTTATTACCTAGCTCCTCTGGCCTAAATTAGACTTAAAGTAGATCATAGGCAGATTTCTGTTACTGTATTCAAGCCATTACATAATGGGTAGGCGTGCTGATGACTTCTTTAAGGTTTGTATTGTCGGTTAAGGAGGAAGACAGTATTGTCTACTTTATTTGCCAATGTTCGCCTCTGGGTCGACTCTTTCGTGATAATCTAACGGAACTATCGTTATCGATCACTAAACTAATTAAACTTTCAGACTAGTTTCCAACTTGATTCGAGCCCTGTTGACTTATTAGCCGTTGAGGTGTTGAATCTTAACTTACAACATACAAGTGAACTGATGTCTGTCGTTGCATAGAAACAACATCCCCTGTGGTAATATATTGGGTTGTTAGGTTGTTGTAGGTGAAGTAGCCGTAGTCTAGTAGGTAGACTGTGGGCTTATTAGATGTGAGGTCACGGTTCAAACCCCAGGTCAAATATCTCCAACAAAACGGAATATGAAAAAATATTTCTTCAATATTTCTTTCAAAAACTCTGAGAGTAGATAAAATTAAAGTTTCTCAAAAATCTTTCATTCAGAATTGATTTTAAATTGTAGGTCCCGTTATTCATGTAAAAAATTAACGCTCACAATATAAGTCGTGTGAGAAGCTAGGTCATCATCCTGACTGAAGGATTGTAATGACCAATTATGTATGTATGTGTCTTGTAATTGGTGTAGCGATACGAAAGTTAGAGAGTTCTAAACTCTTCTGAAAAAGAGCTGCTGCCTAACCTTCCTGTGATGTTAGTTGTTATTGAATTATCTGCAGCCGGGTATAAAACTTTGCTGATTAATGTGCAGGAAACTTTCTGAATCAAATAAATTTTTAATAGCACTGCTGTGAAACTCATTTCAAATTGTATTTACAACAAAAAACCTTTAATAGGTATTAACTTTTAGCCAACAAGTTGATAAATAGCATACGAAAGTTAAATAACCAGGATACACAATTTCTAAGGAATGTGCCTCATAATATTTTTATCACCTTCTTCTTTTTTTTTGGTTTTCTTTTTCTTTTCTTTTTTGTTTTATTTTCCCCCAACCATTTCTAATCAATAACTTTGGAATTTTATTAATATGGATTGACTGAGTGAATGTTTAGAAAGGAAACTGATGGTATAGGTTATGGCCTGGTATGTCTTCTATGTATACGTCTTTATTATCGGTATGTATGTAGTATGTGTGCAATAAAATATCAGAAAACAATCAAAAAGAACAAAAAAAAAATAGGAATTAGAGAATAGAAATAAAATTATAAAAGAATTTTATGCTGCTTCCTCCCAACAATTTGTTAACTGTGAAGTACTTTAAATAGGGTGTAGTAATAAGATATATATTATTGAAACTACAGGGCTGGAAATTAACCGTTTGGTAAATATGGGCACCATTTTGTTTCTATCTTTAGTACAATTCAATTTTGTCTCTGTTCTAGAAGATCTTCGCCATGTGTGGGCGAATCTTCGAGAAGCTCTTTGACTTTGGGGTTTCAGTCTAAGTCTAGCAATATATCGTGTTGGTTTCTAAGGCATCTGCGAAGTTATCATAGGTTATCCTCATTGCCGCAAGTCGAAGACAAAGCGTCTAGTGGGTAGTGCGTTTGCTTACTAGATGCGGGTTTGACAATTCAAACCACCGCAACTCTGTCTTGAAAAATGAAAAAATATTTCTGTAGGCGTTTCTGTAAACTAATTGCCACAAAAAAGCTTCTCAAGCTTCTCTTAAATTAACGCTTGTGGATTATGTAATGACTTGTAAGAATAAATACAGTGACAGGAATGTTCTTACTGTCTAATTTAAGACTAATTTAGGAGTTAGGAGATAAACTTACTTACTTAATCGGCCATTAACAACCAGATTATCGGTTGTTTTACCGTCTTGCTTTACCACATCCTTTCAGGCGTATCTGCTTCCTCCGCGCCTTTGCCAGTTGGTTACACCAATCGATGACAGGGCTTTCTTGCCGCAAACTTCCGACTTCCGCAAATCCCCGCATTAAATACCCCTCTCGCCGGATTATCATCATCCATTCGAACGACATTGCCGAGCCAGCGCAGTCAGGCAATAAATCAAGACTTTCTTTCTTAGAGTAAGACTCGTCAACGGCCAATTAATATCGGCTTCACCGAAGTATTTTTATTTGATATTCGACTGTGCCTGCTCTCTCAACTTCATTAATTACACAATTACCCAATATATTCCTGTGACCGGCAACCTATATTTTGCTGACACAAAACTGTCGTGAGAATTGATCAAAGGAATCGTAGCATATGCCAACCTTTTAAGATATAAAGAAAGAAAAAAAATTGATTTCTACTTCTCATAGAAAGGATGAATTAATTAATTTCAAAATTAGAACTTAATTACCCAACTAATTGAGTCAATTTAGAAAATATACCTCAGGTTTTTCTAGTAGGTAGTGTGTTGGCTTATTAGACGTAAAGCCAGGGTTCGAGTCCCAGGCCAGACATTAAGACAAAATACAAAAAGTATTTCTTCGACGTCTTCCTCTCAGCAGATTTCTGGCGAAAACTCTGAGAGTAAATAAAAATTGTCATGAAAAAGTTTCTCAAAAACCTGTCGTTCGGAGTCGACTTTAAACTGTAGGTCCCACCACTCATGTATAAAAATTAGCAAACACAACATAAGTGTTATAAGAAGCTAGGTCGTTATCCTGACTGAAGGGTTATAATGACCAATTGTGGATGTATTTGTGTACGTTTGTATGAGACTTTGCTCAAATAAACGGATGCCATTCGTGTAGTCTAGCTCTTCCAAGTGGTTATGGAGATCCCAATGTATGCCTCTATTAGCTGACCAGTTAACAGAATGGTTAAGAATTAAACATTTGGCCGCAGGGAAACAATCCGTGGCAGACATACATATACACTATTCCAGAACGCTGACATATTCAAGTGTTTTCAAACGATTTCTTGTGCCCCCGATTGAGACGAAATTCGTCTTACCAGGGGATGTGGTACTTTAACGTAAGGGGCTCTAGAACGATATCAAAGAAACCCAGACGTTACTATACAACGACCATTTTTTTTTTCGCGGGAAGGAGGAAAAATGCTTTATGCATTCATGAAGGTCGTCACCATATTTGGTATGTCGGACTCTCCCACTAGGTATACCGACTAAAAACCCGCCTTGTCTCCTCACTGGAGTATCATTCCACCTCGGAACCACGGTTGTATTACTTCGAGGTGGACTCCTTTTTGGCAACTGTGCCAGTTCATCATTGTCAGCCTGCGTCCAGGCTCCGCTCTTTTCTTATTTTCTTATTCTACTGCGTCTAGGTCATATTTTTTCCTTCGCAGCAACGACCATACAATCTATTCACTTTTCAGTGGCTCAGCTTTAGCTTTTGCTGGTGTGAATTTTTGATACCCACTCAAGTATCCCTTTTTCATCTCTTTAAGGACTTTACAATAGTCACAAAGCATCTAGCCCATCTTCGGCTTTCGTTTCATTAATCAAGCAGCTAAGCGGATAATTGGTTTGCTATTAATAAAGGGTGTCTTTTATAGAGGTATAGAACTTTAAGTTGCAATAAAACAACGATGGATTATTCGATTGACATGAATTTTATTTATCCGAAAGATGATCTTGTGGCATTACATTTTAAATATGATTTCTGGCATATGACCGCCACGGCTGGCGCGGATGTTATCCAATCTGGACGTCCAATTTTCGATGACTTTTTCCAACATTTGTGGCCGTATATCGGCAATAATACGGCGAATGTTGTCTTCCAAATTGTCAAGCGTTTGTGGCTTTACCGCATAGACCAATGACTTTACATAGCCCCACAGAAAGTAGTCTAGCGGTGTTAAATCACAAGATCTTGGAGGCCATTTTACAGGTCCAAAACGTGAAATTAGGCGGTCACCAAACGTGTCTTTCAATAAATCTATTGTGGCACGAGCTGTGTGACATGTTGCGTCGTCTTGTTGAAACCACATCTCCTGGACATCATGGTTATTCAATTCAGGAATGAAAAAGTTAGTAATCATGGCTCTATACCTATCACCATTGACTGTAATGTTCTGGCCACCATCGTTTTTGAAAAAGTACGGACCAATGATTCCACCAGCCCATAAAGCGCACCAAACAGTCAGTTTTCCTGGATGTAACGGTGTTTCCACATACACTTGAGGATTACCTTCACTCCAAAGGCGGCAGTTTTGTTTGTTGACGTAGCCATTCAACCAGAAGTGCGCTTCATCGCTAAACAAAATTCGCTTATGAAAATCGGGAACAACGGTAATCTCGTTTTGGGCCCATTCGACGAATCCACGCCTTACTTGATGATCGTTTGGCTTCAATTCTTGCACGAGTTGGATTTTGTAAGCACGCAAACCAATTTCCTTCCGCAAAATCTTCCATAAAGTGGATGGACACAGATCCAATTCCTGTGTTCGATGGCGGATGGACTCATTCGGGTCTTCCTCAATGCTACGCTCTACAGCAGCTCTGTACGCACCGCACAGCGTCTCTGGGGATTCGAGTTATCAATAAGACTAAACGTGGTGCGAAAACGTTCCATGGTTAATCGAATTAACTGCTCTGATGGACGATTTTGTCGACGATAAAATGGACGTAGTGCGCGATACGTTTTCCGCACAGAACCATTAATTTCGAAATAAAATTGCACTATTTGCAAGCGTTGTTCAGGCGGGAGTCTATTCATGATGAATTGCCAAACCAAACTGAGAATAAATCACTTGACAGCTGTTAAATCGGTCGCCATCTTGAAAAGTAATGCCAACTTAAAGTTCTATACCTCTATAAAAAACACCCTTTATATCGAGTCAATGAGTCAAAATTGTATTAAATAATTTGCTAACGCCTCCTTGAGTGATAAAATTAATTACAAAATAAGATACAGATACAAAAAGCAATTAATTTGACAACAATGGTTTGCTTTTTAATACACCCTATACTTATAAAAGTCTTCGACAGCGGCAATTGCTCTTCAAGCACCCCCTCCCATAGTAATTCTACAAGCGCACAACCATTCGGAATTTTCAACAAGCCAGAGTGTCGGAAAGGCAGCCACCGAAAGAAAAAGAAAGCCAAGAAGATGATGAAGAAAAACGAAAAAAAAAAAATAATAAATTCCATACGATTGAATCCTGACAAGAGCATTTCATAGTTTTTATTGATTGATATGCTGCGTTAAACATTTCAAAGCTTCAGAAAGCAGAAAACAAACAGAAAAAAAAATGGAAATAGGAATGGAAATTGTAAAACTAAAAAAACAAAAGGAAATAAGGAATATAAAATGATACAAGCAAATAACGGATGAAACAGTACTAAAATAACAGTCATCGTTGTAAGATGCAGAAGAGCTTTAACGTTAAGATGTTGCAGTTTGTAATGAAAGTAATAATAATTCTTCAATTGCTTTTTCATCAATATCAAGAATTTTTAGTTATGCACAGTTGTTTGTCGATGTTAAATTTTAATCCTTTCGAAAAGGCAGCTCAAAGTGCTTAAAGGTTTACATATGTAGTTGGTCATTACAACGATTAAGTCAGTATTACGACCTAGCTTCTTATACCTCTTATGTTCGGCTCTTAAAATCGGCTGGAAATCACATAACCGGTTACTTCAGGGAAAACACCATTTCAAAATGGCAACAACGATGGAACGAGGAAGATAGCGGAAGATGGACGGCGAGACTTATTCCGGACATAAGGCCATGGACTGGTCGGAAATTTGGAGAGGTGAATTACTACGTTACACAGATGCTATCGGCTCACGGATATTTTAGGAAATATCTGCACAGAATGGGCAAGACCGCCTCTCCTTACTGTCTTTACGAGGAAGGGGAGGTAATTGATGACGCAGAGCACACGGTTTTCGAGTGTGCACGCTGGCAGAGCTATCGCTCTGTACTGACGTCGGCAGTTGGAATGATCACAGCCGCTAATATTGTCGGGGTCATGATTGCGAGTAGTGGAAATTGGACCTCGGTGGTGAATTACGTAGGGCGCATTCTGAGACGAAAAAAGACAGATCTTGAGGCTGCGGAAGAAGTAAGCATGTCGGCATAGGTGATACTGTCACACGTGCCAAGCGAAACCGAAACGATCATTTAGACGAAAGGAATAGTGGAGACGCTTAGATGTCTCCTCAACTTTCGATGTGCAATCCGGACGCGGATATGAACATGGAGAGGCCAAAGGGCCAAAAGGACTCCGCTCCGAAGTAATACCAACGTAGTTCCGGAGTGGGCACAAACAAGTCCACAGGAGAAGAGGGGGGGATTTAGTGGGTGAGGGCCCCACATACGGAAGATGTGACGCCTTCCTCTATGGCGCGGTTAGGTACATTTACCCCTCCTCGGCGTAAAAAAAAATCCTGGAAGAATTAAAAGCGAACGCGTAATTTTTTTTGTTAAGTTTCTGTCAGGTATGGAAGTAATGATCTTAGTCTAATACATACACAACTGGTCATTACAACCCTTCAGTCAGGGTTACGTCCTAAGTTCTCACATGTCCTCTTATGTTGTGTATGTTAATTTTAAACATGAGTGGCGGGTCCCTACAGTTTAAAGTCGACTCTGAACGACAGATTTTTGAGAAACTTTTCATAACAATTTTTTTTACTCTCAGAGTTTTTGCCAGAAATCCGCTGAGAGGAAGTCGCCGAAAAATACTTTTTGTATTTCGTTTTCTTGGAGATGTCTGACGGTGTGAGATGAACCGTGGCCTTGCGTTTAATAAGCCAACACACTACCTACTAGACTAGACTTTCCACTAGTTTTCCTGTAAATATTTTCTAAAACATCCTAATGGGTTAAACAATAATAAATTCTGCTTATCTTCAAGTTATTATCCTGCAAAAATAAACTTTTTAAAGTTTTCGATGATTTTTATCACTCATACCCCTCGTCGCTAAAGTTTCATTTATTTTTTGTTTTTGTTTGTACAACTTTTTTAAAAATACCTCAGGTTATCAAATGCGAATAAAAGCTACAAGAGAACATCGGAGCTATAAAGTTGTACATGATGTTTAACAACATGCTCCTTGCTATGCCATAAATACAAATATGAGATGAGACTGTATGTACATATAACGCGCTTAATTATGTGCTTGTGAATGTTTTCTTTTTCATTTGTATTCGTAAGAGTATCTAAATTCCGGGTATCATTAGTAAAAGTGGATATGAAACATGTAAATGACATAAGAGACAAGTACAATGGATTTCCGTTGAACTTTATTAGAAAAAAAAAAAACAAAAAAAATATAAAACTTTTAACTAGAAATACGCTAGTAATAGGATGATGGGTTAGAAATATTTTAGCAGACTGTTGTTGAATAGACTGAGTGTCATATAAATGCATTTTAATTACGTAAGATAGCATAAGAAAGTAAAGATACTGAAAAAACTTCTCTACAGATATCAACAACGAGAATATACGTCATATTTTACAAATCATCGTCGATAAAGACGAAAACTCTAGACGAACACGATGTGAATATAGTATAATATAATAACAGCTTCGAAGTCGTCGTAGTCTAGTAGGTAGTATGTTGGCTTATTAGAAGTAAAGCCAGGGTTCGAGCCCCAGGCCAGACATCAAACCAAAATACTAAAAGTATTTCTTCGGCGACTTCCTCTCAGTAGATTTCTGACAACAACTCTGAGAGTAATTTTATTTACTGCCATGAAAAGTTTCTCAAAAAATCTGTCGTTCAGAGTCGATTTTAAATTGTAGGTCCCGCCACTCATGTATAAAATTAACACACACAACATAAATGGTGTGAGAAACTACGTCGCAATCCTGACGGAAGGGTTGTAATGACCAATTATGTGTGTAGTATGTATGTATAACAGCCTCTCGGGATCAATTCGTTTTTATTAGATTCGTACTAGTGAGTTTTATGCTAACGTTGATCCCATCTCCATAAGGCCAAAGGTCACATGTAGTGGGTACAGTGCAACAACCTCTCGGGATCAATTCGTTTTTAGATTCGTACTAGTAAGTTTTATGCTAACGTTGATCCCATATCCGTAAGGTCAAAGGTCACATGTAGTGGGTAAAATCCACTCTTATTGAAAACATTATTTCGATTGGCCTCAAGTTAAAGGCATATTAAACAGTCAAATATTTGGTAGAACTTAAATAAGTTTGCATATGAAGAAAAGCTTAATGCACGGGCAAGGCACAGGTTCATCTAATAAATACACTGCCATTGATCGAAATTTTATATGCGAATCACTGCTGAATTTCTAATAACAGGTTGCAGTTGTTGTTGACGGCTAGATAAGTATTGATGAGTGACTACTGGAACTGCGAGTACATCATCAGCTGTATAATATTTGTATTCTATCTTCCTCCGATCTAAATTTTGTTGACACAAATGGTACAGCAGAGATTTTAATGAAGCAATTTTCAATAAGCTCAACCCTTTGGCCCCCAAACAACGACAGTGATTGGTTCATGAACAATTTGAACTTGTTACCAATTGATTACAACATTCTCTTAATAAACCACTTTGTTGGTGAGAATTTTATCTCATACAAAAAGCTTGCGAAAAGCGATCGTAATGCTATAGCTTTTGATGATTTCTGTAATAGAAGCAGAATAAAGTTTCGTAACATTAAAATGCTAGGGAAATTATCGGACAAGACGGTATATATTTGATCCAAATAAGACCATTTTAATTATTCGAAATAAAGCCTTGAATATCATGTATATTCCTCATACGTTGGATTTATGTATGTAGTAGGAGCCACAGAAATTGGCCTACTCCTTCAGAATAGGAAAGAGGTTATATTTTAATAATATTAATTAATCTTCTTATATATAAAAATGAATGTGTGTTTATTTGTTTGTGGGTTTGTTTGAAGTCTATAGACGGCGAAACGGCTAGACCGATTTTCTTGAAATTTTAACAGTACCTTCCTGTATGTCTGGATGGAATTATAGGCTACTTTTTATTTTAAAATATCAAGTAGGCGAGGTGCCACGCCCACATACCCATATAAAAATGAATGTTTGTTTGTATGTACCTTATAGAATCGTAAACTATGCATTTGATCATGATATGATCTTTAGAAAAGTTGTTGCGCATGAGCCGACGAAGGTTTCTAAGTTGGTATGACCAATTTCCGACAGGTGGTGCCACTGAAAATTACTTAAAATCAATTAAATCGTAAACTGTGCATTTGATCATGTTATTATCTTTTTAGCAAAGTTGTTGCGCATGAGCCGACGAAGGTTTTCAAGTTGGTATGACCAATATCCGTTAGTTGACGCCACTGAAAATTACTCAAAATGAATTAAATTGTAAACTGTGCATTCTTTAACAAAGTTGTTGCGCATGAGTCGGCGGAGGTTGGTGCGATTAATTTTCGATGGATGGCGTCACTGAAAATTATTCAAAATGAATGACAAGCAATTGGTCGACCTACACCTCAAGCACGGAAGGAAAGAGCATTGCGAGCCTCAGATACAGACGAGCATTGAGTTTGGAAAATCTTCGAGTATATGCCGCTGAGATCCGTTCGCTTCAGCCATTTGAACAACGAGAAGTGAGATTAGAAACTGATCGAATGCGTACTACTCAGGCCCGTTCATCTGAATCATCAGGACAACGGGAAACAAAATCAATAAAATGATTCAAAATTAATTGGAATTTCCTTCAAATTTATTTTAGTTGGTGGCGCAGCAACACGCGCAGGGCACAGCTAGTAATATATAATATTAACATGGCTTGCGCGATTCATTAACCAAAAGACCACAAATAGTTGTGTTTTATGAAAACTCCTGTAATTGGGTATCAATAGGAAACAAGCCTCTGTATTTTAATATAACAGAGTTGGATACTATACTGGCACTTTCGATCTGATATGTTTACAAATATAGTGGGAAAGACTAAACTTATAATTGACGCCATCTCATTCAGAGATTATCGATAGATTAGTTTAGAGGGAGCTATTTAAATCATGATTTTTCCAATTTCCAGAGGGCATCTTAAATGATCAACGGCTATCAGATGGATTAAACAATTGTTAAATAAATATGATAAATATAGGTGGGGATAGTCGCCGTAGTCTAGTAGGTAGTGTGTTGGCTTATTAGACGTAAAGCCAGGGTTCGAGCCTCAGGCCAAACATCAAGACAAAATACAAAAAGTATTTCTAAGGCGACTTCCTCTCAGCAGATTTCTGGCAAAAACTCTGAGAGTAAATAAAATAAAATTGCCATGAAAAAAGTTTCTCAAAAATCTGTCGTACGGAGTCGACTTTAAACTGTAGGTCCCACCACTCATGTATAAAATTAACACGCAAAACATAAGTGGTGTGAGAAACTAGGACGTTGTACAATGGGTCAATTCGACCTCCGGGTACTGTACTTGTCTTAATTGACAAGTACACGTTCTCTAACCTAACCTAGTTGGGGATAGCGATGATAATTTTTTATTTTGTTTTAATGTCCATGATCTGCCAACAAAGCATATATATTTGTTTAAAATACGATTTAAAAGCATTAAAAATTAATTTCTTCAACGTTCCCCCATATCCTTTAAACAAATGTTTGTATTGTGTTTTAAAGCAAAAAAAGACTGTTGTGTCCTTATGGTACAATTAAAAACATTTAAAAGTTTCATTTCATGCAAAATTGTTATTGTAGAAATAAAATATAATATTATGCCGGTTAAAAAAGAATTTTTAAAAAATTATTTTTACTTTGTGTGTGTGACCATAAAATAACTTTTAAATCCCCTCTCTAGTGTCCAGCCATGTTTAACATTTGCATCTTAAATGTTAATCCAAATGGATGGATTGGATGGCAAATAAAATTGTGTCACAATAGCAATACGAGTATGGTCGACTAACATAATGCACTACAATGTCATAAAATAATTGAAATAATTTTAAATTGCATTTTAAGTAAAATTAATGAGAATAGTTCAGATGTTCAAGCTGTGGAGAAGACAGTGTATCATGTAAAAATGGAATATATTTCAGGTGATCAAAGGTAATGGAGCGATGAGCTGGAGTGAAATTTAATATGAATTTTAGCTTATTGTGTGGCAAGAAATGAAAGATTTTATCCTCAGATTTTCAAAATGAAAATTTTGCGACGAGGGGAATGAGTGATAAAATCATCGAAAACTTTAAAAAGTTTATTTTTGCAGGATAATAACTTGGAGATAAGCAACATTTATTATTATTTAACCCATTAGGATGTTTTAGAAAATATTTACAGAAAAACTATTGGAAAATTGTAGTCGCCGTGTGTTGCCAGTAGGCAGTGTGTTCGCTTAGTAGACGTTAATCCACGGTTCAAACTCCAGGTCAGACATCTCCAACAAAACGAAAAATGAAAAAATATTTCTGTCGGCGACTTCCTTTCAACAGATTTCTAGCAAAAACTCTGAGAGCAAATAAAATTGCCATGAAAGTTTCTCAAAAATTTGTCGTTCAGAATCGACAGTAAACTGTAGGTCCCGCCACTCATGTATAAAATTAATACACACAACATAAGTGGTGTGAGAAGCTAGATCATAATTCTGACTGAAGGGTTAGGTTAGCTAGGTTAGAGCACGTGTACTTGTCAATTAAGACAAGTACAGTACCCGGAAGCCGAATTGGCCCATTGTACAACGTCCTTAAAGAGGGAAGTATAATAGAGGGAATAGAATATAAAGGAGAGGTTGTAGGAAAGGGGATAATGGGAAGCGGATGAATTACACAGACCAGACACAACAAAAGGGGAGAGCTCGACTACATTGACGAAGCCCTAGCACCTGTGGAGAGCTTTGATGTCGGTTCTCGATGACTGAAGGGTTATAATGACCAATTATGTATGTATATTTAGATAACGGAATTAATTAAGGAAGGAATTAATAAAGTCGCCGTGTTCTAGTAGGTAGTGAGTTGGCTTATTAGGCGAAAAGCCAGGGTTCGAGCCCCAGGCCAGACATCAAAATAAAATACAAAAAGTATTTTTTCGGCGACTTCCTCTCAGCAGATTTCTGGCAAAAATTCTGACAGTAAATAAAATTGCCATGAAAAAGTTTCTCAGAAATCTTTCGTTCGGAATCGACATTAAACGTAGGGTCCCGCCACTCATGTACAAAATTAATACACACAACATAAGTGGTGTGAGAAGCTAGATCGTAATCCTGACTGAAGGGTTAGGTTAGCTAGGTTAGAGGACGTGTACTTGTCAATTAAGACAAGTACAGTACCCGGAAGCCGAATTGGCCCATTGTACAACGTCCTTAAAGAGGGAAGTATAATAGAGGGAATATGATATAAAGGAGAGGATGTAGGAAAGGGGATAATGGGAAGCGGATGAATTACACAGACCAGACACAACAAAAGGAGAGAGCGCGACTATATTGACGAAGCCCTAGCACCTCTCAACCAGCCTATGGCACTAATGAATCTGTGGAGAGCCTTGATGTCGGCTCTCGATGACTGAAGGGTTATAATGACCAATTATGTATGCATATTTAGATAAAGCTTTTGGATCATTGTACATTATTCACTGTTAATGCCACCTAAGAAACCATAGCTGATAACAATAAAACTTACTGGCTTTAGAAGGCAAAAGAGAAATGAATTAAAGACTCCCAAAGGATTTTTAAATTCTATTTTAAAAACTCTACTTAACAGTCGTTTTTGTTTTAAACATCCTTTTATTAACTTTATTAATTTTGTTTTTTTTTTTTCTTTCTTTCTTTCTTTGTCATTTCTCATTTTATTTTAATTTCTTTTTTTTGTTTTTGTTCCATGACGATTACAAGAGAGTGAAAATTCTAAAGCAAGAAAAAAAAAACGAAAAACTCCCAACTAAAGCTCGTTTATTTTCCATTTTTCCTTTTTTTTTTTGTTTTTCTGTTTTTTTTTTACTGAAGCTAATTAAGAAGTTTTTACAATTAATTTTTATAACTGACAAAAGTTGAGACTAGAAAACTGAGCATTTGTGCAATTTATAAAATATTTTTTCTTCTTCTTCTTTGCCTTTTCTGTTGTGTTCTTTTTTCTGTTTTTTTTCTAGATTTTTCAGACATTTTTTCAAGTTTAGTTTTCTTTGTGTAAGTCTGTCTGTGCCTGTGGTTGAGTGCGATTGTGACTGTGATTATGTGAGTGAGTGTGGGAGTATATGGAAGATATTCGAGGCAATACGAGGATTAGTTCTGATTGTGTGAAGTTCAAGTTGAACATACAGGATATCAATTGTAAACATAGGCATTTAATAGCAGAAAATATGTAACATTTTTCATGATTAATATTCATTAGACTCATAACGATCGGGAGAGAAATCTTTTGTAATTCTAGGGAAGGGATTTCGAGTTTCTAATTTTTTATTAAGATTGGTTCACAAATCCCTTAACTGTCATACAAAATATTTCATAATCGAAATAACTACCAGCGCATAGTGAGTATTGTGCTTGACTATTATCTTAAGGGTCATGGGTTCGATTTCCAGCAGAGACTCTTATCTGTTATACTACACCGAGGATAAGTTGCAAGTTACTCAGCTCGTAATAATTGGATACAATTTGTAATTGTATTGTAATTAATAAGTAGGTTAGAGGACGTGTACCTGTCAGTCAAGACAAGTACAGTACCCGGAGGTCGGATTGACCCATTGTACTAATTAATAATTAAGTAGGAACGAATTGAAGTTCTGTCAAGTATTATGTCTTATCGAATATCGAGTTAAGTTTTATTTGAGTCTTAATAATCTTCATTGCAACATAATACAAGTCTTAGAAGGAGCCATAAGGAATGCCTTGGAGCAACTTTAGTTGTAAGTGCCTCTAGTACAGATAGTAATTGATTTATTTGGCAAGATTTAAGTCATATAATGCAATAAATTTTCTGATTCGGCAAGTATTGCTGAATGTTGCGAATACCTTGGTACTTTAGAACACCTTAGTACTAGGCAGGAAGTTTACTGTTTACTGACACTGGACAGTATTCGGAACTGTGGCATGAAAACAGGTTTGGTAAGACATTATAGGCAAACTTTTTATAGATTGAAAGCAGTACATGGATTGTCTGGTTGCACAACGCTATGACCTAGTTGTGGACAGTAGAAATTCCGATAGATTTTTCGAACAACTATGAAATGAAATAAGCAACCGGTGGGGTGTCTTACATACATAAATATATACACATATACAGTGGTGGCCTTATAATTAGAAACGATGTTTCTGGAACAGAGTTCTCTGGAGTGACGAATCTAAGTTTAATTTGCCCCAATCTAATGGAAAAAACGTATGTAAGACGTCCATCAAACAAAGCCTTTCATCCCAGGTACACAGTAAAATCAAAAAAAAACTGTGGGACTTACAGTTTAAAATAAACTCCGAATTACAGATTTTTGAGAAACTTGTCATGGCAATTTCATTTACTATCTGAGTTTTTGCCAAAAATCTGCTGAGGGGAAGTCACCGCTTATATTTCGGCGACTACGGGGTGTCATAGACCCACCGAATTCATGAATAATTCGAATTTCTGAAGTGCCAGTTTCAGAATCGAATGCTATAAGCTGTAAAGCTAACTGATTACAGAAACCACACCTTGTAATGTCTTTAACACAACGTAAAGAGAGAAATGGAGATGATAGTTGCTGGAAGGCACAGGAACTGCATCCAAGAAAGCAGCTACTTCGAAGAATTGATGAGAGTCCTATTTGGACTTCCGTATATACGAAACATAATGCTGAAACTTTAAACAACAAACGTACACTGAGCGCCAAAAGTGAGTAAACACCACTGAAATAATTAATTTTCTTAGGATAGCGAGAAAAGTAAATGAGAATTGTCGAATAAATTTCCAAAAATAAAAACGTTTATTTATTACTTATAAAATGTTAAAACAAAAACAACAATTCATGATAAAGGAACTTTTTTTGTACTTAAGAACAAAACAGTTTTATATTTAAGAACAAAAGTGTTGACTCACTTATGTCGCTCAGTGTATATAAAACATAGTGAAGTAGAAAAAGGGCGACTATTGCACATATTCTATTGTTTGGCATTTAGCGATGTCAGACTGCTCTATAATAACATGAGTCTTCTCTAAGAGAATGTTATAGAGAGTCAATCCCTAATAATTCATTTCTCATTCCCGAAATTGGACAGCGAATGTGTAGGGATTTTTATTTTATACCGTTAAACCTAATTTAATATACACACATATCAGCAAAGGACACGGCCAATTTGATATTGATAATTGCAGCAGCGAGAAGGCCATTGCATAATCAATATGGAAGCGGCACTTTTTTGGTGGACTTAAGAATTAAACGCGCGCTTTATGATAAAAAATACTGTCTTAAGCTTTATTCTAATCTTCTTCAAAAGAAAGGCGACGCATTTGCATTCTGTAGTTTAAAATACAGTACGGGGTTTTCTTATATGAGAATATTATGGTAATACGACAAGATTTTTACAT
The DNA here is from genome assembly GCA_932273835.1 of Sarcophaga variegata. Taxonomy (NCBI): domain Eukaryota; kingdom Metazoa; phylum Arthropoda; class Insecta; order Diptera; family Sarcophagidae; genus Sarcophaga; species Sarcophaga variegata. The sequence goes on along the minus strand of OW026362.1, from coordinate 20,831,142 downwards.
TCCATTAAAAGTTGTTTGGAAACTAATTGATGATTGGATTTATACATACATACACAATTGGTCATTACAACCCTTTAGTCAGAATTACGACCTAGTTTCTCACACCACTTATATTGTGTGTGTTAATTTTATACATTAGTGGTGGGACCTACAGTTTAAAGTCCACTCCGAACGACAGATTTTTGAGAAACTTTTCATGGCAATTTTATTTACTCTCAGAATTTTTGCCAGAAATCCGCTGAGAGGAAGTCGCCGAAGAAATATTTTTTGTATTTCGTTTTGATGTCTGGCCTGGGCTCGAACCCTGGCTTTACGTCTAATAAACCAACACATTACCTACTAGAGTACGGCGACTTTATTGGATTTATAGGGATGAGAAATAATAATCACCACTTTCCCTTCCCCTTCCCTTCTGGCTTAAACAGGAAAAGAAGAACATTTCATTTCTTTAAATAATTTGATTATTTTTGTACCATTGCTGTGCTAACCTCGTTTTATTCTTTATTTTTAGCAGCATCAAAAACAAAAACAAAAAAGCACCAACTTTTTATATTTATTAATCACTGGTGAAAAATCTTATCCTAAAAAGTTTTTTTTACCGCTGAAAGCTGCAGTTTGTTAAAATGTCATAATTTAGAATGTAATGGCATAAAATGAAAAGAAAGCAAAAGAACAGAAAAAAGGGAACTTTGGCAAATGGAATAGTATTTAGAAAATAATTATTTTCCTTCTGTAAGTGGATTAATAAATTATATGTATGTATGTGCAAGCATGTGCAATTCTATAGGGGGAAGATAAAAACTGAAATCGTTAACATTTGCTACCAGGGAATCAATTTTACTATTAAACAGAGCCCAACATTTCATTTAAAAAGCTTAAAATGAACTTATAGTGGCCAGTCTTTAATTCCTGTTTATTACCATTACTTATGTTGCTAAGAAAAACTTTTTAATGTGATTAATAAAGTTATTATTAATGTTAATAAAGTGCAATTAATTATTTTGAAATGTCTGCTAACCATCCATTAATAAAACCTACCATTCGCATCAGCACACTTACAGTGTGCTACTTAATGCGTTCTTAAACACATAAACTGATCCAACCTCATTAATTTCATTGCCTTTCACCCTCTATTGAAGCCTATGCCTCTCTATAGACTTGAACATCTTCCAAGTATGTAAGCATTAATATGGATGTCATTTTACCTGCTGCTGCTGCTGCTGTTGTTGTTTAAGATGGTCGTGTTTTAGGTTTTCTTCTTTCATATTTATGACTCCATATTATACCATATTCATGTAGTACTTGTTACAAACATTATGTTCTAATTTCTGTGTCCCTTTTCTTGGAGCAACTGTTTTAACTTTTTTTCTTTATTGTATATCGAGTATAAGTGTGCACATTTTACATTTGTATGTACTACATACATACAGTGAGCGTCAAAAGAAACTGTACACTAAAGATTAAATTATAACAATCACCAAAATTCAACTTTTACCACTTAAGGAGGGTGTCCTAAAAAATTGATCAACTTTTCAAAATTTTTTTGTATTTTTTATTCTTTCAATTTAAAAAACTGGCAATGAAACAATGTTAAAAAATAAATAATGGCAATTTATTAATGTATATTTTTTTAATGTACACCTTCTTTTGACGTTCACTGTACATATGTATACATATACTCAAATTTACACCCAGAGTGTGGCATAAGATCTACATGCAAATATTTGCTGTAGCATATGCAGTCGGAGGAATATGTTTTCATTTAATGAAAGGAAATGGGTCAATATTATGCGCTTTTAAGCAGGGAACATACGTTTATATATACATACATATAAATGAATAGACATAGATCCTTAAAGAAACAAATTGTACAAATTTTACAAAGATTTGTATTTTTAAAAAGTAAGAAAATAAATTCCCATTTAAAGTGGAGAAATAAATGTAGTTATTAACATAAACCTTTTCAAGTAAAATTAAAGCCTGATAAATGAAATGAAAACATTGCGAATTAATAGTGTCCAGGACTATAACTTTTTTTTAAACTAATAACAATTTTAGAACTCCGAAATACAGAAGTCAACACTCTAGTTATTATAACATTTACTTTGTAGCAACAAACAAACGTTTTACGTACATAGATACATACGTTATTGATCATTACAAACCCTTTTGCCAGGATGATTGACTAGCTTAGCTTAATACCCATGTTATGTGTATTAATGTTATCCGTGACTAGCGGAATCTATTGTTTGAAGTCGACTCTGAACGATAATTACGAGAAGTTTTTTCATTTCCCACTTTACCACAAACCCAGCAGAAAGAAGGTATACTCCTGTCACATATTCTAATAGTTGCTCCACCAAAAATTCCCTCAACGCTTTAAAAGATTCCCTTATGCAACTTAGGCCACAGAAACCCGCAGACTGCTATATCCCCCTGCTCTGCCAATGAGAAACAATTCTCCTTCACATTAACTGATCGACTAGACCGAAGATTTGTCCAAAGGCACATCTAACCGACAGCTCCACCAGGTTCAAGCAATTCACAGCGCCTTTACTTGCCAGTTTATCTGAAGGCCTATTTTCCCACACAACACAGCTAAGTTAATCCCTGTTCTCGTCCATTAACGACATGAAGAGCTTTCTGCAGATTAAAACCAATCTCTATATAACACTGTACTTAGTCAGTACAGCAAGACATCTTCAATATACACATTGATAACTCCCATAGGATAGCTCCGTTCTATTGGCAATTGCGAGCACCTCAGTCAGAAATATACATACTACACTCATAAGGGAATTTAATACCATCTCCGAAGTAGACCGTCATCGATCCACCCCTAAATATTGCATGACCGCCCAGTAGATTACTTACACCACGCAACTGCCTTTTGTCCGGAAAAACCACTGAAGGTAGTTTGTTGAAGTAATATTTCCAAACCATACATATTGTCCGCAAAACCCGTACTTATATTATTTACCTTATGCCTAAGCCGACAACACTCATAATACTGGGATCTTCAAATTCCCTTCCCTTGCAAGATTCCCTTCAAATAACCTCAAAAAGTTCCTTGTGTCCAGCCACTATCTGCTAAGCGATGATTCTCAAGATGAAAAAAACGTTTTTGAATAGTTTCTATTCGGCGAATTGCCAAGTAAATTACTTAACTTAAAGGATTAACCAGGAGTTTTTACTCCTCTTATAGCTATTACCTTACAATTTCTGATTGAATAATGGCCCCATCTGATTTCTTCATTTTATCACAGGTAATCCAATTGGTTTGTCTGCTTTACATTTAAATTGTTTGTAATTTTTGTGTCTCAATGTAATTCTTTAAAAAGAATATATCAGTAACTCACTGTTTAAAATGTTGCTTCACTTTTATTTTAATTTTATCATGTGAATATATTCGTTTATGCTTTTTATAATGAATTCTTTTCACTTGAAAATTTTTATTTCTCGTGCACACCAAATTAACAGTCCATTTATATTTATTTCCCGCCTTTTTATTTTTCTACAACATATTTCATACCTTCTAATGCAACCCTGCGTTAACCATACGATTTACGACTTTAACTCTACACGGTATCATGAACACATACAACTACACACCCGGTGCGTGAAGGAAAACAAAATGATTATATCAAAACAAAACCGACAATAGTCTCCATTGTTTACATACAAAACAACGACGACAAACAATTACGGTTTGACATTTACGAATATAAACACAAGGCAAAAAACAAAATATACACAACATAACCTTAAAACATGCACCAGATTCATTCATTTACATTTGACAGCTGAACACAGAAAATAAGAGAGACGGAGAAAAAAAGTCTATTTCGTGATATGATTAGTGAAAAATTAGTGAAATGTAGATGGATTTTTTTATAAGTTTTACAAATCGAATAAAAAAAGTGAAAATTTTATAAATACTGATAAAATTTTTAATATAAAATTAACGGTAAAAAATTGTTTAGAATATTAACGGGTAATTAACAATGTCGTCGACGAATTCGATTGTGCAACAATTTGTGACTGGTCTCAAGTCTCGGAATCGCAATGTCCAGAATAAAGCGGCTCAGGATTTGTTTCTCTATGTGAAAACGGAACTGCGTGAAATGTCCCAAGAGGAATTGGTACAGTTTTTTGAGGATTTCAATGATCAAATATTCAGTATGGTAATGTCCACAGACATCAATGAAAAGAAGGGTGGCGTGTTGGCCATAAGTAAGTAGATATTGAATACACATGCATTTCATCATAATGGCTCATATTGTTTTGTACTCGTCCTCTATAATTTAGAATGTCTTGTTAGTGGTGATGTTATAAATACAATGAAACGTATAACCAAATATTATAACCATTTGCGTGATTTATTGCCATGCAATGATGTATCTGTTATGGAAATAGCCGCCCGTACATTGGTAAAGTTGGCCAATTTGCCTGGTTCCAAGGGAGCTGAATCTTTTGAGTTTGATATAAAAAGAGCATTTGAATGGTTGAGCGGCGATAGACATGAGGTGAGTAAGAAAAAATTAATGAACGGTGTTTTCCAAGGTCGAATTTCTTAATTGGAAATTGATTGTGGTTAGTACCACATATAACCACAATTTTTCTTTAATAAATTATATCGAATCAGATCTGTTAAATGTCTCTAACGCTCATGTTTACTCATGGCATTTCTATCAACAAATTCACATGGCATGTCAATTCTTTAATTGTTTCTGTTACTAAATACCTTGTGGTCTCCTTAACTGAAGTCTATAAGAGAAAAAAACCTATTGAAACAGAAATTCGCACCTGAAAGACTCAAAACTAATGCAATTACAAAATACAAGAATATTATTCAATAATTTCCCTTTTTACAGTATCGACGTCATGCGGCTGTATTTATTTTACGTGAATTGGCTGTGGCCATGCCAACATATTTCTATCAACAAATTTCAACATTTTTCGATCACATATTTAATGCAATCTTCGACCCAAAACCTGCCATACGAGAATCGGCTGGAGAGGCTTTACGTGCCGCTCTTATAGTTACTTCCCAACGTGAAAATACCAAACAGTCCAGTGAACCACAATGGTATAAAATATCCTACGCTGAAGCCATAAAAATTTTTAACGAAGATCCTACTTTAGTACAAAAAGGCGTGACCAGGGATGATCGCATTCACGGCAGTATGATTATATTCAATGAACTTTTTCGTTGTTCTAATGCCAGCTGGGAGAGGCGCTATAATACTCTTAAAGCCTTATTGCCTGATGCTTTGACTTGTAAACTAGGAGACGGGTCTGCAGTGACGTATTCTTCGAGTGGTTCCGGCAATAATTCTATGGGTGGTGCACATCAACTGACAATGATAGTGCCACGTTTAAAGGCACCATTTGTCAAGAAATTAGGTTCCACACGTTTAATAGAGTTAGGCGAGCAACATCAAAGTTCTAATCACAAATTTAATACGGTATGCCCCAAAAAAAAAATAAAATTAATTGCAGAAATTCAGTTTTTAAAAGATTTAATTTTAGGCCAATATCTTGGAATCTTCTTATGCCCGTGAAGTCATAATGGAACATTACACCACAATATGTGAAAACATTTTAGATCAAAGACTTTCCAAATCACCGTATGTGCAACAAGCCCTTTTACAAATCTTACCACGTTTAGCGGCCATAAATCGGGAAATTTTTGTACAAAAATATTTAAAAATTTGCATCAATCACTTGCTAAGCGTATTAAAGGGCAAAGAAAAGGATCGCAACATTGCCTATATAACCATCGGTTATATAGCTGTTGCAGTTGAACGTGATATCGATAAATATCTGAAGACAATTATGTCAGCAATTAAGGTGGCATTACCGCCGAAGGATGCGACCAGTAAACGTAAAGCTGTTATTGATCCGGCCATATTTGCTTGCATTACGCTTTTGGCTCATGCCGTTAAGGCAGGCATAACAGATGACGTACGTGATATTTTGGAACAAATGTTTTCCACTGGCCTATCGCCAGCCTTGACTGTTTCCTTGCGAGAATTGGCTGAGAATGTACCATATTTAAAGACTGCTATAGCTGATGGCCTCATAGGTGTGCTGTCACAAATTCTGATGAATAAACCGGCCGGCATAAATTATGGCACCCTTATGGCCGGGCAAATTTCTATGGATTCGTCTTTGAATTATTCACATGATATACCAACAATAGTTTTGGCATTGCGTACACTGGGTACGTTTAATTTTGAGGAGCAAAACATGTTGGATTTCGTGCAAAGGCAAGTCGCTGCAATTGATTTGTTTAATTGATTTGTTTTTTGTGAAAATATTTAAAAAATTTCAAACTTTTTAGATGTGCTGACTACTATATCAATCACGAACAACAGGAAATTCGTTTGGAAGCAGTGCAAAGCTGTACTCGTTTACTAAAGTTGGCCGTTCAATCGGCTGATAGTACAGAAATTTCAAAGACTCTAAGCGATACAGTGTCACACGTTATAGAACGTTTGCTTGTTGTTGCCATTACCGATATGGATTGCAATGTAAGAGTACGTATATTACGTTCGTTAGATGAAACATTTGATGCTGAATTGGCTCAACCGGAATCGTTGAGTGCTCTCTTCATAACGCTGAACGATGAAATATTTGAGATACGAGAATTAGCCATGGTAACGATAGGACGTTTGTCCGCCATGAATCCCGCCTATGTTATGCCAAAATTAAGACGTGTTATGGTACAATTGCTAACGGAATTGGAACACTCTGGCATGAGTCGTAATAAGGAACAAAGTGCCCGTATGTTGGATCATTTGGTTATAAGTACACCGCGCCTAATATCCTCGTATATGAATCCTATACTAACCATATTAGTGCCGAAACTAAAAGAACCCGAATCAAATCCCGGTGTGGTATTAAATGTTTTAAGAGCTATTGGTGATCTGGCCGAAGTAAATGGTGGCTCAAATGAAATGGAAATGTGGGCAGATGATTTGCTCTCTATTCTATTGGAGATGTTGGGTGATGCAGGCTCGCCGGACAAAAGAGGTGTTGCTCTGTGGACATTGGGCCAGTTAATTAGTGCCACTGGACGTGTAGTCTCTCCCTACCATAAATATCCTGTCTTAATAGATATTTTAATCAACTTCTTGAAAACTGAACAAAGGCGTTCCATACGCCGTGAAACCATACGTGTCTTGGGTTTATTAGGAGCCATGGATCCCTATAAACACAAAATGAATAAAGGTTTAATAGACAGCCAAAATGACAGTGTGCTTATATCGTTGACAGACTGTAAGGTGGAGGAGAATCAAGATATATCAACAGCTGAATTATTGGTTAATATGGGCAACATATTGGATGAATATTATCCAGCCGTTGCCATAGCCGCCCTAATGCGCATTTTACGAGATCCCACTTTAAGCAGTCGCCATACTAGTGTTGTACAGGCAGTCACTTATATTTTTCAAAGTTTAGGCATTAAGTGTGTGCCTTATTTGTCTCAAGTTTTACCCAGCCTTTTGGAAAATGTACGCACTGCCAATAATAATTTGAGGGAATTTTTATTCCAACAACTGGCCATTTTAGTGGAAATTGTACGTCAACATATCATCACCTACATGAATGACATCTTTAAACTGATTAAAGAGTTTTGGACAAATAATACTCCACTGCAATCCACATTAATAAATTTAATCGAACAAATCGCTGTTGCCTTGGGTGGAGAGTTTCGTAATTATTTGTCTCAGCTGATACCACAAATTCTGAGAGTCTTACAGCATGACAACTCTAAAGATCGAAATGTCACCAAACGTCTGCTACAGGCTCTGAAGAAGTTTGGCAATAATTTGGATGATTATTTGCATTTGATTGTGCCGCCCATAGTGAAACTATTCGATTCTCCTTATGTGCCGCAGCAGGTTGCTTTGGTGGCCCTAGAAACCATAGATCAGCTGGCTTGGAATTTGGATTTTACCGACTTTTCTTCACGCATTATACATCCTTTGGTTAGGGTGTTGGATAATGAACCGGAATTGCGTGATCAAGCCATGTCTACCCTATGTTCGTTGGTCATACAGTTGGGTAAAAAATATTTGGTGTTTTCCCCTCTGGTCAACCGCACCATTGCAAAACAACGCATTATCAACTCCCAATATGAGAAATTGCTTTCGAAGCTGCAATCCAATACCACCATGTGTTTGGACGAAGAGTTCTTGATGAGGCAAAATAAATTCAAAACCACAACTGCCTCCAATGCCATGAGTGATGCGAACACCACAATTAAGAAATTGAATGTATCGACTGCCCAGCTGTGCATGGCTTGGCAGGTAAATCGTCGTGTATCTAAGGACGACTGGGTTGAATGGTTGAAGCGTTTATCCATTGGCCTGCTAAGAGAATCACGGTCACACGCTCTTCGTGCCTGTCGTGTATTGGCTGAAGATTATGATAAATTGTTAAGAGACTTATTTAATGCTGCCTTTATATCCTGCTGGACTGAACTGTCTACGGAACATAAAAATGAATTGACCAAATCATTGATTCAAGCTCTACAGGTTACCGATATGCCCGAGATTACACAGACTATTTTAAATTTGGCCGAATTTATGGAGCATTGTGATAAAGATCCCATCCTAATTGATCCCCGCCTTCTTGGTACACGAGCTATGGCCTGTCGTGCTTATGCCAAGGCATTACGTTATAAAGAGGAAGAATTTGTCACCCATAAAGACCCCCATGTCTTTGAGTCTTTGATTTTAATTAACAACAAACTACAGCAGAAAGAGGCAGCCGAAGGTTTATTAACTACTTATCGAAATTCAGTGGGTGGTGATAATTCACGTTCCACTAGTGAGCTTAAGGTCCAGGGTAGATGGTACGAGAAACTGCATAATTGGGATCAGGCTTTGGTGCATTATCAACGCAATTTGCGGCAAGAAGGCAATGATATGGAGTCCAAATTAGGTTCGATGAGGTGTTTAGAGGCCTTAGGAGAATGGTCTCAGCTAAGCAAGGTCTCCAAACAAGAATGGGACAATTTTGGCAAAGATGTTAAATCAAAGGCTGGACCCTTGGCAGCTGTTGCTGCCTGGGGTCTGCAAGATTGGGAGGCAATGCAGGAGTATGTAAAATGTATACCCGAAGATATGCAAGACGGCTCGTTCTACCGGGCGGTATTGGCAGTTCATCACAATGAATTTGAACTGGCCCAACGTTTAATCGATGAGACTCGTGATCTTTTAGATACGGAACTTACCTCTATGGCTGGAGAATCCTATGAGAGAGCTTATGGTGCTATGGTTTGCGTACAGATGTTAGCCGAATTGGAAGAGGTTATACAATACAAACTAATACCGGAACGAAGAGAACCTTTGAAAACTATGTGGTGGAAACGTTTGCAAGGTGGCCAGCGTTTGGTGGAAGATTGGCGCAGAATTATACAGGTTCATTCTTTAGTAGTGAAACCTCAAGACGATATACACACCTGGCTGAAATATGCTTCTCTATGCCGCAAATCGGGTTCTTTGCAGCAATCGCATAAGACATTGGTCATGCTATTGGGCTGTGATCCTAGCGAAAAACCCACAGAACCATTGCCATTCGATTTGCCTCAGGTCACCTATGCCTACACGAAACATATGGCTGCTTCGGAAAATATGAAAGGAGCCTATGATCAATTAAGTCTGTTTGTCAACACCTACAGCAACAAATTGAACTGCTTGCCCGAGTCTGTGTGCAAACAAGAAGTCTATCGTCTTTTGGCCCGATGCTATTTGCGTTTGGCCATCTGGCAAAATAAATTACAAGGCCTCGACCCTGATGCCGTACAGGGAGCCCTGGAATGTTTCGAAAAAGCAACAGATTATGATCAGAACTGGTACAAAGCCTGGCATTTGTATGCCTATATGAATTTCAAGGTTGTACAAGCACAAACTGCTGAAAATCTGAAATCACCTCTTGATCAACACAACTCAACGGAGTTATTCGAAAAGGAAAAAATGATTATAGAACAGTATGCTGTGCCGGCGGTGCGCGGCTTTTTCCGTTCCATTAGTTTGATAAAGGGCAACTCATTGCAGGATACCTTACGCTTGTTAACCTTATGGTTCGACTATGGTCATCATCCGGAAATCTACGATGCCTTACTGTCGGGTATGAAACTGATAGAGATGAACACTTGGCTGCAAGTTATACCACAGTTAATAGCCCGCATAGACACCAATCGTAATCTGGTGGGACAGTTAATTCACCAGTTGTTAATAGATATCGGAAAATATCATCCACAGGCTTTAGTCTATCCGTTAACAGTGGCATCCAAGTCGGCCTCGGTGGCCCGTAAAAATGCAGCATTTAAAATATTGGACTCTATGCGCAAACATTCGCCAGTATTGGTAGAGCAAACCATGTTAATCAGTCAAGAACTCATAAGAGTGGCTATTTTGTGGCATGAACAGTGGCATGAGGGCTTGGAAGAAGCCTCACGCCTGTACTTTGGTGATCACAATATTAAAGGCATGTTTGAAATACTAGAGCCTCTACATGCCATGCTTGAAAGGGGACCACAGACTCTTAAGGAAACATCATTTTCCCAGGCTTATGGACGTGAACTGACTGAAGCGTATGAATGGACCCAGCGGTATAAGTCTTCGAATTCTTTAATGGATCTGGATCATGCCTGGGACAATTACTATCATGTGTTCCAAAAAATATCCAGACAATTGCCTCAGCTAACCTCATTAGAATTGCCATATGTTTCTCCCAAGCTATTGGCCTGCAAAGACTTGGAATTAGCCGTACCGGGTTCATATAATCCGGGTCAGGAATTGATACGAATTAATTTCATTAAAACGAACCTGCAAGTGATCACATCAAAACAAAGGCCACGTAAATTATGTATACGAGGATCGAACGGCAAGGATTACATGTATTTGTTAAAAGGCCACGAAGATCTGCGGCAAGATGAACGTGTCATGCAGTTATTCTCTTTGGTGAATACCCTGCTATTGGATGATCCCGATACGTTTAGAAGAAACTTAGCCATACAACGTTATGCGGTGATACCGTTAAGCACAAATTCTGGCCTTATAGGATGGGTGCCACATTGTGATACATTACATACGCTAATCAGGGATTACAGAGACAAAAAGAAGATTCAATTGAATCAAGAACATCGGCTTATGTTGGGCATAGCACCGGATTATGATCACTTGACTTTAATGCAAAAGGTCGAGGTGTTTGAATTCGCTTTAAAGAAAACACCTGGAGATGATTTGGCTAAACTGTTGTGGCTTAAATCGCCGTCATCAGAAGTATGGTTTGAAAGACGCACCAACTATACACGCTCGTTGGCTGTCATGTCTATGGTGGGTTATATTCTAGGTTTGGGCGATCGTCATCCTTCCAATCTAATGTTAGATCGCATGAGTGGCAAAATATTGCATATCGATTTTGGTGATTGTTTTGAAGTGGCTATGACGCGCGAGAAGTTCCCCGAAAAAATACCCTTCCGTTTAACACGTATGCTTATCAAGGCGATGGAAGTGACTGGCATCGAGGGCACCTACCGAAGAACATGTGAAAGTGTTATGCTAGTTTTAAGGCGCAACAAAGACTCTTTAATGGCTGTTTTGGAGGCCTTTGTTTATGATCCCCTGTTGAATTGGCGTCTGCTAGACACTGAGACTAAGAATCATCGCACCAAGAATGCAAATAATTCTGGCAGTGGCATGGCAGCTGGTGCCAATACTGGTAGTCTAAGTAATTCCATTGATGATAATATTTTACACAGTACTAATGCTACTAAAACGAAAGTCTACGATAATCAATATCATCTAATAGCACACATGCAAAATACAACGAATGCCGATATTACCAACAGCAAGGCAAGTAAAGTCATTAAGAGGGTGAAACGCAAGCTAACGGGCAATGATTTTCTAAATCAAAGTAATAACACAGTGCAACAGCAAGTCGACCAACTTATACAGCAGGCCACCAACAATGAGAACCTTTGTCAGTGCTATATAGGCTGGTGTCCATTTTGGTAATCTGTCATCATCATCATCATCGTTTTCCTGTAATGCTATACGCTTTTTTTCATCATTTTTTTCTACTACTACTACTACTGCGTTTTGTTTTCTTTTTTTTTACTTATTCAACTCGTTAGCTTTGATTATGTTTACATTGTTTCTTTTTCTATTATAAAATAAGAGGAGAAGATTTTTTAAAAATATTTGTATTTTTTTCTTTTTTTTATTAACAATTCATGTAGTTTTTTTAATATAAAAAAAATATATTTTTTTTGGTTAGTTTAAGTTATAAGTCTACCACCAACCACCCCCCAGTCTTCTACCATAATTTGTATGAATTAAATTTATTTACATTTACATACACATACATACATGCATCTACACTATTAAAGTTTACTTTATACATGTATTTGTTTAAGAACTAAAGTCTATAATTTACAAACTACTTTACTTTACAATTATTATTATTATTACAAGTTTTTTTTTTATTAATTTTAAGTTTATTTTAGTATTTAAAATAAAAAATAATAAAAAATAAAGGAAAATAGATTTTACATTTAAAAATAGTTGTGTACTCTCGTTAGAAAAACGAGAGTTTTTTTTTCGATTTATTTTTCTTTTTATTGCAAAACTTCAATACCTACTATAAAGAGCGTTTTCCTCTTTTTTTTAATTTTATTTTATTAATAAAATAATAAATTGCTTGAAACAATATTTATATTTAATGTGAAGGAAGGAAGAATGCAAATAAACATTTAATTACTTTTAAGAATACTTAAGAAAATAATAATAAATAAAAAATAATAAAAAAAAATATACAAAATAAAACAATTTTGTATTTGGCTGACAACAATTAAATGATATAAAAGCAATTCAACAAAATGAAAAAAAAATATACGAGTAGTGTTTCTATGGTAAGGCTCGTCCTTTCACAAAAGCTAGTTTTTTATACATTTATTGCAACTCATATAAAGGTTCAATAGGCATTCAACAGCCTAAATGCTAATTCGTTTACTTCTTATTTGCTGGAATAAAATTAACCCTTTGCACTTGTATGTCAGGCTGGAGGTGACAACACTAACTTACTTCTACAATTCTGTAGACGATAAAACTAAATAACAGTAAAACATATTGCGGCATTCGACAATATTCATCTGATAGTGAAAGTGATACTGTACCAGAGTCTGATAGGGATAATGACAATATACAGTGTGTGACACAAATGTGTAAATGATGTCCTAATATTTACACTTTGTGACAAAATATTTTATGTACAAAGTATATTAACAAAAGTTTTGTGATTTTGAAACTGATATTTTTTTACGATTTTTTTTAACTAACCAAATAAAACATAAACTAATTTATTCTTCAGAAATATAAAAAAATAAAATTTAATTAATTTACACACTTTTGTCGCGAGTTATTAGAATCACAATTTTAGTACTTCGTATATCCTCCCTTGGAATCTATAACTGCCTGAATTCTGAAAAGCATACTCTCTACCAATTTTCGACATTCTTCTTGTGTTATCGATGACCAAACGTCATGACAGCGCTGCCAGAGCCCAGTTGTGCTTTTAAAGCTGTGCTGGTAATTATAAACCCGACGTTTAAGTATTCCCCATAAATTTTCAATCGGGTTTAAATCCGTTGACTGTGGAGGCCTGTCCAATAAAGAAATTTTGGCAGTTTCGAAAAACACAAGGGTTTTTTAGCCTTGTGCTTAGGGTCGTTATCTTTTTGCATGACAGAGTTTTCAACATTTCGACCCCAAGCAGTTAGACTATCCATATACGATGACTTTATAATGTCGATATACATTTCGGCATTCATATTTCCAACTATTTTATGAAGTTTTCCTACTCCTTGCACACAAAAACATCCCCAAAACAGCAATTTTCCACCACCAAATTTCATAGTTGGTACAACATCGCGGTCCGTCAAAGGTGCATTTGGCTTACTATAAACATATTTAGGCCCATCGGGACCAAAAAGGTTAATTTTGGACTCATCTGTCCATATTACTTTTCCCCAGTCATCCATAGTCCAGTTTTGATATTTTTTTGCAAATGCTAACCTAAATGATTTGTGTCTTTCGGTTAAACGTGGGTTTTAACCCTTTTTCTTGCATGAAAACCACATTTATTTATTTCTCTAAGAGCTGTTCTCTTAGATATTTCAATTTGGTAGCATGAAGATAACTTTTGTTGCACTTCACGAGGACCATTAGCTTCTTCTGATGCAACTAAACGTTGTACCGTGCGTCTATCCCTTAGCTAAAGGATTGAATTGTGTCCCAAACGTGGTGCTGGGAAAGTCAAACCGCTCCTTTTTGCTATATTTCCTACAGTTTTAAATGAAATATTAAATTTTTGAGAAATTTTTCTGTAGGAGACACCATTTTTTAGCTCATCTATGACACATTTTTCGACTTCGTTGCTAATCTTCTTCATGATTAAAAAATCCTTGTGAAATAATAAATAATTAGGTTTATGATTAAAAATATGATCTTATTTAATACTTAAAACATTAACACACTTTCACCAACGAAATTGTTTAAATTAATATTTTTTAAATATTAAAAACGTGTTATTTTTTAACTTTTTTCCAGCGAGTCAGAATAGTGTAAATCAGTTTTTAACTTTCTGATCTCGTGGTATCAAAGTACCATTATTCCACATGACGATTTTTTGTATTACCGTATTTCACAAGTTGATCTTTACATTGAGTAAACAAAAGTTACCAGTTCAGCCAAAAATTAAAAATATAGATATTTAAAAATTCATTTACACATTTATGTCACACACTGTATGAGTCGTTTATTTTGAAAGTGGTTTAAGTCCATTTTTAAAAAACTTTATTTAATGATAACAATAATCACAATCCTATATAATCTTTTTTTTTATAAACAATTTAAGTCTAGTATCATTAAAATCTTTATGATTTAGGGCACTTAAAAATTAGCAAGTTAACGAAATGCATAAAAATTTATTTTGAAACTGGTTTAAGTCCATTGAAATCCATAAAATTGGCAGTAACATGGTTGAAAATTGTGCAATCAGCAGAAAATAATGCAGTTATTATTGACCATAAGTTTTTACTCTCAGGACATTAATTTTTGCCAAATGATAGTGATTTTAGAGTGATAGAAATGGCTTTGAGGAAAAATAATTTAATGTATGTCCTCCAGGGTTACTATGAAACCATAAAAACATGTCAAAAGAGTAACAAATATTATATTATGAAACGTGAAGGTTTTTTTTTTCTACAAAACCTCTGGAAGAAGCAATTCATAAAAGATTAAAAAACACTAATGGGGAATCTGTAAGTTGGCTAAGGATATGTTGGATGCGATTTATAAAAAGTGAACACTATAAAATGATTTATAAAGAATCTATGGAAGTGGATACAGCGTTCAAAATATTTAATTTATTACCTTGTCGGGGAAGACCAAGGAACTTCAGCAAAATAAAATTAACACCATTATACAAAAGTGTACGCTCCATTCCAACGCCTAAGTATAAGGATAACTCTTTAGAGGAATCACAATCACTAGTGGAGTAACTTTAAGTGAAAAAATTAACTTATAATAATATTAAACAAAGAACACAAAGTGGACTTATTCGTTTTTACAAACAAAAAAGTCATTTTATTCATTTTGAAAGTGGTTTAAGTCCATTTGAGGTTCTGAAACACAGCTTATTTTTCTAGTAAAGTTTACAAAACGTATTACGTTATATATTCTAACATGTTTAAGGTCACATAGCCATAAAAACAACTTAATACCAGTTAACAATATTTTTAAAACAATTAAAACGCAAACCCTTAAATATTTCAATATATGAAAAAATGAACTTAAACCACATTCAAAATAAACGGCTCATATCTAAATCAAGTTGGATTGATGTGAGTAAAGAAGAGGATGAGCTGTCAGCAGAAATTCCATCTAGTGTTGTAGACAAGAATCTTGGACTGCAATTTCAAGACAAAGATTTTAAGCCATAAGATTTTTTAAAAGATTTTTCTTTGATGAACTTATTGCAGATATTGTAAAGCAAACCCAACATTTATGCAAGACAGAAAATTAACTCTAAAGTTTTAAAAAGAAGGTCCATGTGGAATAACTGAAAGGAGGTTACCGATGCTGATGAATGTGTGCATTTATAGGCGTCAAAATAGAAGAATACTTTTCTCAGGAATTCTAGCACTGTAATTTATTTTAATTCCTTCAGCTAAAATTAAATACAAGTAGACAGAGATAACGAGCTTGAAAATTAATCGCGTGCAAAGGGTTAACCAATGGTTAGTGTTTACAGTTTCGTACCGCATTGATACATGCTGAAAGCTAGCTAACGCTCAATACTTGATTCCATCTGATAACCTAGAAAAGAGTACAACTCATATATTTATATGGGCCTATACACCGAGCGCCAAAAGTGAGTAAACACCACTGAAATAATTCATTTTCTTATGATAGCGAGAAAAGTAAAAGAGAATAGTCGAATAAATTTCCAAGAATAAAAACGTTTAATTATTACTTATAAAATGTTAAAACAAAAACAACAATTCATGATAAAGGAGCTTTTTTATACGTAAGAACAAAACTGCTTTCTACTTAAGAACAAAAGTTTTGACTTACTTATGGCGCTCAGTGTATATCGAAGTTTTTTTAGTGTCTTCTCGATAATGTGAAATGCAATCCATTGATTAATTGAAGAACAGATTTTCTCAGACTTATGGACCTAAAGTGAACCTAGAAATATACATATATTAATGACACATTAATACATACATACATAATTGGTCATTACAACCCTTCAGTGAGGATTGCGACCTACTTTCTCACACCACTTACGCTGGATGTGTTAATTTTATACATGAATGCCGGAAACTACAGTTTAAAGTCGACTCCGAACGACAGATTTTTTGTGAAACTTTTCATGTGCAATTTTATTTTATTTACTCTCAGAGTTGTTGCCAGAAATCTGCTGAGAGGAAGTGGCCGAACAAATACTTTTTGTATTTTGTTTTGATGTCTGGCCTGGGGCACGACCCCTGGCTTTACGTCTAATAAGCCAACACACTACCTACTAGACTACGACGACTTAATGACACATTTCTATCTCATATTGCTGCAGGTTATGAAGGTGGTAACATACAGGAACAAGGTTGGGCTTCTTATAAGATGTCAGTATCTATCGATTACTGCAGATTTCTGGCAAAAATTGTGAGAGTAAATAAAAATGGCCATACAAGTTTTTAATAAATCTCTCGTTCGGCCTCAGCTTTAAACTGTAGGTCCCGCCACTTATGGAAAAAAAATTAACACACAACATAAATGGCATAAAAAGCTAGGTCGTAATTCTGACTGAAGGATTATGCTGACCAATTACATATTTATTAAGTATATCAGATCACTCTCTTTCGTCTGCTTTTCTACAGAAACAATTTCACAATTTGCCTACAACTGTACTTTCAATGTTCAATATTGAATTTTTCTATAAACTCCTCTAATAACTTACAAAATTCATGGAAAGTTCTCATTATTTTTTTTTTCATTTTTATTTTCTATCGATAACTTTTTGCTTTCCATAGAAAAATTTCAATAACTTAAAACTTTTAAACGTAGAGAAATCTATATAAATTTCGATAACTCTTTATTTAGATAGTTCACTTCTACAGAAAATTCTCGTTAGTTTAATTTTCGATAATTTTATTCCCAATTTTTTATAAATTCTTCGATAACTTTTTATGGTTTTTGGTCTCCTATAAAAATATTTAGGTTAGAGGACGTGTACCTGTCAGTCAAGACAGGTACAGTACCCGGAGGTCATATTGACCCATTGTACCAAAAAATATTTTATGTCCAGATAATATTAGATCTTCGATAGGTAATTATTTCCTATAAAAAATATAATTTAAACTAGTTTCGATAACTTTAAATTTTTATAGAAATTGTTCGATAATTTAAGAATTCAATAAATTCCTTCAATATACATATTAAAATTATTTGTGGGAAATTTTCTATAACATCATTTTTTTTTATAAAAAATGTTCGATAACTTTTTATTTTTTATACATTTTCAAAAAATTTTATTTTTAAAATTTATTATAAAAAAAATTTCAATAACTTTATAATTTCTATAGTAAATGTTCAATAATTTTTAATTTTCTATAGTGGGCTTCGATAACTTGAAATTGCTTATGGGAAATTTTCGATAAGTTTTTATTTTCTATGAAATTTTTATTTGTTCCATTGTTTAATTGTTACCATAATATACTCTTACTGGAAACAATCTTTGTTAAATCTTCATTTTCTAAAGATATTTCAAAGATTTTTGATTTTTAGTATTATATGGAAATTATCGATAATTCATTTGGCATTTCATTTTTAATTTACTCTGAAATTTTCTATAAATTTTGTTTTTCGAAACGAATTTTTGATAACAATCTACTTTAGAAAATTTCCGACATTTTTATGGGTCAATTATGGATGACAACCGACATAATTCGTTTGAACATTTTTAATTTACTCTAAAATTTTCTACAAAATTTGGGTTTCAAAACGAATTTTCGATCACCGTATAAACAGTATCGAAACGCAATTTTGACGTTTACCAGCGAATTATGAAAGGGACAGAAAATATTACCAAAAAGTATTTCTGTCCCTTTCTGATTGTCTGTTTTGTTTATTTATGTTTTTTTTAGGTTTTGGGTGGGTTTTTTTATATTGGCGAGAGTTAATAAAAAATGTAATTTTTGTGTAAAACTATTAATAAATAATAAAAACAACTACTAGCAATAACAATTTTTAACTTTTTCTTTTAAGAAATTAAAAAATATTGGCAACTTTCAGCAAGAAAAATTTTTTATGAGCAGTACGTCTTATTTTGATCTTGTAATATTTAGCTTCTTAATAATCTCTTGCACAAGAAACTTTATTCATTGCGACCGAAAATCACACACATTTCGATTAATATTTAAATATTTAAGAATCTTTAAACTTTTCATTGAAGAAATTAAAAAATATTCTAAATTTTCCCTTTTTTAACACAAAATAAGTGTTTATTTACATTTAATTTTTCTGCTTTATCCGCCAGTTTTCACTCTGTATATCTGTTGCTTCTAACACATTTGATTCGCAAAACATTATAACATTTTTTTTCTCCCTCTAAATTGGCTAGTAATTTGCTGCTATGAGCGTTTGTCAAACGTTAATGGTTTCGATACTGTTTATACGGTGTTTTCGATAACAATCTACTTTAGAAAATCTCCGACACCTTTATGGGTCAATTATGGATGACAACCGAAATGCTATTTGATTGACAGTTGTCAAAACAAATTGTATTATAGATGGCAACCAGCAACAAACATTTTAAAATTTTACTTTTGGCCACCACAAATTTTTAGCTGTCAATCGACAACTATCGATATCAATTAGTAGGCATAATCGACCATATATATAAAATATATGGACACAATGATTTTCGACTAAATTTATGGATTATTACGATAAATGATCAGCGAACTAATAAAAAATCTCTAGACAAAGTATCGAGGAATTTTTAAATTTTTTAAAGCTGTGCTTTGAATCCCTTTTAACCCAAATTTAGCAGGCTTAACTTAACTTAACCTTTCCCCCTGATGTAATTGTGGGCTTTTAATTGATAATTGAATGCCTTTCTTTTCATGGCATATGAAATCTCTGTTTTAGGAATTTTTCTTGTAAAACCTTACAAATGAATAACACTGGCAACCTTGTAATTTCAATTCCGGGAATTTTTTTAAACTCAAAATACGAAAAAAAATGCAAAAAGCTGCACTCAAATTGAACTACAAACAAAGTATTTTGCACATACATATACTATGGGAGAGAGAGAGGCTCATGCAGAAATTTCCATTCATATTTGAAAGGCTTTGCAGAGCGACAAAAATGGCGCTAAACATGTCGGCGAATAAAACAAATTTTGACACAATTTCGCCTATTTTCTGCACGCTTTTAAATGTCAAAATACACGGCACTTTATTAAAATTCCGGGAAATTTTTATGCTCAAGCGATAACATGATACTCAAATCAAAAAATAAAACAAAATCAGGGGAATTTGCAAAAATTTTGTTGTTTTGTGTGGGAGAAAGAAAGAGAGCGTGAGAGAGAGGCAAGACAGAATTTGCTGAGAGACTAAAATGGCGCTAAAAATGTCGGCGAATAAGATTGGCGCTTTTTTTTGGCAAATCCTATTGCGTAAAACACTCAAAACCGAAGCAGAAAGAAAATTCTAGGAATTTTGATGCCTAATTTTGCAATTTCATACCTGCATTGACGGCGAAAGCTTTGGGTAATTAAAAGTTAAAATTGATAGAGATCACCTTAGAAGAACAATTTAATTCTTGGAAATTATATTAAGCATAAAGAGAAGAGCGTAGAGAAGATATTTTTGAGTTGAGAAATTGAAATAAAAATTGAATTTCTTGGAATCATGTCATCATTTTTAAATGTAAATGCTCAAATGTTATCGTATGTGCGTTCATTATATGAACATCCCTCGAAATGGTACGTGTCATATCAGGAGAATGGTACCAAATATTTGAAAAGTCGCAAGATACTGGACGAACAGTTGCAACAGCAATTGAATGCCTGTGCCGGGGAGGTAAGTAACCACGACGAGTATGTTTTTTGAGATTCAAGACTTATTTATATGTATTTAGATATTCTTATGTGGCATACCGGCTGATATACAGGCCGAGAAAATAGCTGAAATAGCCTCCTTGGTGGGTGAGGTATATATATTGCGTTTTAAGGTTCACTTTTCAGGAGCCTCCAGAGGTTTTGCCTATCTACAGTACATAAATCCAGATTTAATGACAAATGCCTTGGTCAGGTAAAGGAGGGTGGCCATTTTTTAACGAGGAGAACTCTATTTTTAATATTCTTTCATTTTCAGTTTACCTATTCTGTTTCGTGAATTGTCGCTGCCCATGATCAAAGTCTGCAAGTCACGCAACAGTTCCAAACTTTTACTACGCAAAGCATACGATATGACACCCATGGCTGTTTTTGAAGCTCTCAAGAAATTAGTGAATTTCGATAAATTAGTGGGCAACGAATTGCATCACGGCTATTTCGAGTATCAAATTATTTTCAAATGCAACGAGGAAGCTGTACATGCCAGACGTGAAATTCTGAAATCCATTTTGAAATTTGGTCCCAAAGCAGTTGTCGTCTGGGATAATTCGGATTGTGAACCGAATGCAGCTTCTTACAGAATACAAAAACACTTCAGCAGATCTATTGAAAGTGTTTTTAATCCTGACAAGTTCAAGGGCTGTCGGACGATTTTTGTGCAGCGTAATGTTGGTGGTTTTGCTGAAGAAAATTTATAAAACATGAAACGATAGATTTTTAATTATTATGCTCCTTGAATTTAATTCTGAAATCTCCATTTAATTTTATTCTTTATTTTTTTTTTAATGCGATTATGTTAGCTATTGAATGTGGATAATCATTTGTGAAATATAATTGTAATGTGCTGCTGCCTATTTTAGAACTAAGAATTGGAATGAATACATTGTGAATTGTTTTCCAAAACCTACACGCCTATGTACATTGGTTGTGTCTTGTTGTTATTTTAATTCAGAGTTCGGAGATTACTCCCTGTGATGTTTCGAGATCATTTTTTTGCCCTCCACTGATCAAATATGCTAAGTTCCCTAGAAGTGTGGTTAAGTTATTAAGCTGGCGTCCATTTTCTTTTATGTGGCAAGCAAAAGCGTGTTGTGGTAGGATCGAGTTCTCGTTTACCAAACAAAAGGGAATTTTCTCGTATTTTATTGGTGTGTTCTTAAAAAATCAATTCTTTTTTTATTCGACTCGGCGACTTCCTCAGCAGATTTGTGGCAAAAACTAGAAGTGAAATAAAATTGTGAAAAGGTTCTAAAAAATCTGTCGTTCAGGGTCGACTTTATATTGTCGGCCCCGCCACTCGTATTAAATTAACACACACAACATAAGTGATGTGGAAGCTAGGCCGTAATCCTGTCTGAAGGGTACATACATACATAATTGTTCATTATGTAGTTAGGATTACGACCTAGTTTCTCACACCACTTATGTTGTGTGTGTTAATTTTATGCATGAGTGGTGGGATCTACAGTTTAAAGTCGACTCCGAACGACAGATTTTTTGGGAAACTTTTTCATGGCAATTTTATTTACTGCCAGAGTTGTTGCCAGAAATCTGCTGAGAGTAAGTCGCCGAAGAAATACTTTTTGTATTTTGTTTTGATGTCTGGCCTGGTGCTCGAACCCTGGCTTTACGCCTAATAAGCCAACACACTACCTACTAGACTACGGCGACTTCCCTGTCTGAAGGGTTGTAATGAAAAATTTTGTATGGATGTATGCATGGGGAAGCCGGAGTCAGCTGTGCACATTCTGAGTCTCTTCCTTGGCGTGCATATTTGAAGGTTGTAGACAATTGTCCGTGTTTTCTTTAATGGCCTAGTAGCAATGGCTTTTGCTACGAGTTCTGATATTGAGAGCCAGGGGTGAAGCTCTCAAAGGATAGGGGCTCCCCTTTCTTTCTACAGGATTTGCGATAATATGGGGAAACCGTAGTTAGCTGAGCACATTATATACCTCTTCCTGGGCTTGAATAAGAGAAGGCTTATTTTATGTGCCAGAGTTTTGTCAATGGCTGAGTAGTGGTGGCCTTTGCTAGGAGTTCTGATATTGAGAGCCAAAGGTTAAGCTCTCAAGGGATAGGGGCACCCCTTTCTATCTACAGGATTTGCGATAATATGGAGGAGCCGTAGTTAGCAGAGCACATTCTATATCTCTTTCTGAGTGCGCGTAAGCGAAGGCTCTATATTATGTGCCAGGATTTTGCCAATGGCCGAATAGTGATGGTCTTTACAACGAGTTCTGATACTGAGAGCCGCAAGTAAAGCTCTCAAGGGATAGGGGCATCCCTTTTTTCTACAGGATGTGCAATAATATGGGGAAGCCGTAGTCTGTTGGGCACATTCTATACCTCTTCCTGGGCGTGTATAAGTGAAGGCTCTATATTATGTGCCAGGGTTTTGTCAATGGCCGAATAGTGATGGCCTTTGCTAGGAGTTCTAATATTGAGAGTCAGAGGTGAAGCTCTCGAGGGATAGGGGCACCCCTTTCTTTCTGCAGGATTTGCGGTAATATGAGGAAGCTGTAGTTAGCTAAGCACATTCTATACCTCTTCCTGGGCGTGCATAAGTGAAGGCTCTATATTATGTGCCAGGGTTTTGTCAATGGCCGATTAGTGATGGCCTTTGCTATGAGTTCTGATATTGAGAGACGGAGGTAAGGCTCTCAAGGGTTAGGGGCATCCTTTTTTCTACAGGATTTGCGATATGGGGGAGCCGTAGTTGACTGAGCACATTCTATACCTCTTCCTGGGTGTGTGTAGGGTTTTGTCAATGGCCGAATAGTGATGGCCTTTGCAACGAGTTCTGATATTGAGAGCCAGAGGTGAAGCTCTCAAAGGATAGGGATATCCCTTTTTTCTACAGAATTTGCAATAATATGGGGAAGCCGTAGTTAGCTGAGCATATTTTATACCTCTTCCTGGGCGTGCATAAGCAAAGGCTCTATATTATGTTTCCAGGGTTTTGTCAATGGCCGAATAGTGATGGCCTTTGCAACGAGTTCTGATATTGAGAGCCAGAGATGAAGCTCTCAAGGGATAGGGGCATCCTTTTCTTTCTACAGGATTTGCAATAATATGGGGAAGCCGTATTTAGCTGAGCACATTTTATACCTCTTCCAGGGCGCGCATAGGCGTAGGCTCTATATTATGTGCCAGGGTTTCGTCAATGTCCATGTAGTTATAGCCTTTGCTACGAGTTGTGGCATTAAGAGCTTCACCTCTGGCAGTAGATGCTTTGTGAGACTACAGTTCTTTCTCCTTCATATCCAGCAATTTTCTCCTCTTTCTCACTTCTCTATCAATTATTCTAAGAACTTACTTTGTCTCTTTCCTCAACCTTTTTCCTATTGTTTGTCACTTTTCTTGTATCTTTTTTTGGTTCGACACACATGTGTTGAGGTGCTTCATTACCTACCTTCCTTATCTAACGTTAGTTCTTATCGATTTCAGTAGTTCGTGGGCTTGTGGAAGAACACATTGCATGTAATAGCAGCAATACGTACATATGTGGCGTTCCTACTTCATCAAAGTCCTGTAATTATGCTTAAAATTTTGAATGAGAACCTAGTCATGTGCCTTACATAACCAAGTGTTAGGTGATGCAGGTAAAGCGATGAAGTTTCTAAAGTTTGTATCTGAATAGTAGTCATAGAATTGTGGCTTTCGCAAAACATTTAACAAATAATTGTTATTCATAAAGGCGGTCTACCTCAAAAAAACTGTACCACCTTAATGTTTATATATACGGCTGCTGCATATGTATGCCCTTGTTAATTCTATTTCGCTTTTGAAACAGAATCACCTTTAAAAGGCTTTGCGTGGGAGATGAAATAGGGGAAAACCGCAAAACATCAGTTGGTGGTACAGGTTGCTGGCACTGCCAGTCCGCGTATTGTGGATGTTGTATGGGTTTCACGTACTTTTTCCCAGTTTTTCGAGTACTGCTATACTAAATACTTATACAAGTACGAGTTTAACTTCTAAAAGGATGCCATAATATCAACAATAACAGCAACAACAACAACAAAAAAGGAAAAATAATAACAAGAACAGGATAAAAGAAAACTCTTAAGAATAGTACTTTATAATAAAAAAATACACCATTTCCTTTTGCATAGAGACTGGCCTTTTTGGATTAATTTTTGTGTAACATCTACAGCTTATAAGCTGTAGTGTAAAAGACCAGAGTCTCTGGTGGGAATTGAACCCTTGACCCTCACGCTAATAGTCCAGAGCATCCATTTGCTTATTCCTTAGTTTTGTTTCTGTTCTATTAATCAAGTTCTTTCAGTTAAGCAGGGAATTGTTTTGGGTTTAATGCTGAGGCAATTTTCTCATCCTTTCTCAAGAGGTGTTGTGCAGCCCTTGCGCTGACCAACTTCTCCCTTTTCCCTGATTTTGGTGGAACTTGATTAGTACAGGGACTGCGTTCACCCGTGGCATCACAACATGCCCCTATGCGTGCTTAAGTGAGCTTTGTGAGAGCTACCACTCCGACCTAACCTAACCTCAAGAGGTGTTGCTGTCTGTTGAAGTTATCTTCTCTAGGGCGTCAGCATTTGCTGAATGGGTTACTAGGGGAAAAACTAAAGATTCAACCATGATAAAATTCTTTAGTCTTCTCACGGAAGAGTAATGTAGAATTGGCCTCTTTACAGATATTGCTGCCCTAAGGGCCTTATTAGAGACCTTCACCCTTACTGACTAACAACTGAGAATATTCTTTTTAATTTATCTTCTACATCAGTCATATTAAGGTTAGGTTAGGCAAGTTCACGCGGTGTCTCATATGGCCCAATATTATGTGCCAGGGTTTTGTCAATGGGCGATTAGTGATGGCCTTGGCTAGGAGTTCTGATCTTGAGAGCCGGAGGTAAAGCTCTCAAGGGATAGGGGCATCCCTTTTTTCTACAGGATTTGCGATAATATGGGGGAGCCGTAGTTACCTCTTCCTAAACGTGCATAGGCGTGCATTATGTTACCCAGTGTGAGGTAAGCCCCCTTGTCATGATATGTTAGTGGCGGGCTTAAACCACCCCGAGCTTTGGATGAAAGCGACCAGTTCGTTTAGTGGTGGTTTGTCACCATGCCTACATCTTCAAACCTTCTGTCACCTAAAAACCAAAGACGTCTGTTCTGAAGTGCAGGGCACTCGCATAAAAGATGTTGACCGATTCCATTTCCTCCACATCATGGCAGCTTCTGCAGTAATCCTGGTGCGGCAGATCCCGTTAGAATTCTTGTCGAACTCAAGTAGTCCCTTGGTTTTCCGCTGGACTCATACATAATTGGTCATTACAAGCCTTTAGTCAGGATTACGACCTGGTTTCTCACACCACTTATGTTGTGTGTGTTAATTTTATACATGAGTGGCGGGACCTGCAGTTTAAAGTCGACTTCGAACGACAGATTTTTGAGAAACTTTTTCATGGCAATTTTTAATTTACTCTCAGAGTTTTTGCCAGTAATCTGCTGAGAGAAAGTGGCTGAAGAAATACTTTTTGTATTTTGTATTGATGTCTGGCTTGGGGCTCGACCGCTGGCTTTTACGTTTAATAAGCCAACACACTACCTACTATACTACGGCGACTTCCGTTGGCCTCTGCAGTTTTGAAATTCGCCAACCATTTATGTTGGACCATCCACGGTTTGTTGATTTTTTTTGCTGCTTTTTTCAATTTGGTAAAGTATTCCTGTAGAATATATCCCCTCTATCGTCTCCTCATCAGACATTTCCGATCCCTTGCACGTCTTCGTCTGTCTTTTCGTTCTCCTCTATGCTGCAGTGATCCGGAGCCCAATAGAAGCTGTATGCAACTCCCGACGCCCTTGAGAAGCCTTCTGAATATTTGATTAATTCGGTCTACTGGCTTAACTAACTACTCTTACGCGATAATAGGGCTATCATAGAATATTTATTCAGGGATTTTCTAAGTGTATAGTAAACCGTGTGTATTTTAAAGCAAAGGAAATGGTGTTGTTGTATATCTACGAAGTGGATTGTGAAAAGGGAAAACTTTGTTTTGGGGAAAATATTCATCAAATTTTACTTTGAAGCTGACAAGTAGAACAGGAGTTGTTTCAACAAGCAGATGCATATCATAACATGGCACCAACACCATTACAATTCATGTACTACAAGCGACAATAATATTATTGCAGTCACCTCTTTTTTTACTTTTTTTTTACTACTTCTTCTACTTTTGGTGATGCTGCAGCTGCAGCTGCTTGACGACTATTGTTGCCAAATTCTTTATACAATTTGAATAAATTTATGATGCATTAAGGGTACATGTACCCTACATCTGTTACAATAGATCACTGTAGCCACAGAAACGGCTTAAAAAAATTATAATTGACATGGACCCCTAAGATAATTGTCAGAAATCTGCTGAGAGGAAATTGCTGAAGAAATATTTTTTCATATTCCGTTTTATTGGAGATGTCTGACCAGGGGTTTGAATCGTGGCCTCACATCTAATAAAGAATTTAATTTAAGAAATCGCCAGGTTGGTGAATGTATAAAAACGCTGCGTTTGATACATACATACATAATACGTAAAAGGCCATTACAACCCTTCAGTCAGGATTACGGCCTAGCTTCTCACATCACTCATGTTGTGTGCGGATGACGAGGAGGAAACTGTCCTCGGTGTATCGCCTAAGCGCGATTAGACAGATACGTGGTTTTGGGGCAGTGTTTGATGAAGTGGTACTGGTATTGGCGAAAACAATACTAATATACATATAGGCGGACGAGATGAGGTGGATATACTTTCGCCGTCTCGAGTACCCAAAACAAACAGCAGCTATAAAGGCGGAGGAACGAAAGACTTCCATATGCAAATGGCAGTCACGATGGGAGAACAGTTTAAAGGGAAGATGGATATTTCGCCTTGTCCCTAATATAACCACTTGGATGGAAAATGAACATTGTGAGCTGAACTTCTACGTGACACAGTTCCTAACAAGTAATGGATGCTTCAGGAAATACCTGCACAGATTTGGACATGATACTCCCCCCCTATGCTAAAACTGTCCAGTTAAGGAAGAAGATGCGAAGCATATTCTGATATACTGCCTCAGATTTAGGTAGGCCGGGGAAGCAAGATTTTTGCCAAACCGGCCTATGCGGAAGACGTTGAATTTTGCAATTCTATGCAGCCAATACAGTCAGCGAATGGCTGAGGTTAGCTGGACCCCTGAAGGTTGAAGGTACTAGGTTCTCAGAGTTCCCATATGTGTCACCGGGAAGCGAGATTTGGGCCAAACCGGCCTATGGGGAAGACGTTGAGCTTTGCAATTCTATGCAGCCAATACAGTCAGCGAATGGCTGAGGTTGGCTGGACCCCTGAAGGTTGAAGGTACTAGGTTCTCAGAGCCCCATATGTGTCATTTTAGCTTCCTGGTGTAACTACTAAGTGAGAAATGAGTTGACAGGCTGTTGCTCTTGCAATCGATCAGCATTTCTAAGGCGTTTGCAGGCGTTTTTATTTGAGGGTGTGATGAAATTTATTTGTATTGGGGCCTAAATCAAAATGCAAAATCTCCTTTAACAAGCCGACTGACAGATTTTTTTTGAGGAACTTTTCATGGCAATTGTTTTTATACTCCCAGGGTTTTTGCCAGAAATCTGCTGAGAGGAAGTCAGCGAAGAAATCAATATTTAGAATCATAGCGACAAGCAAGTTAGTGCTCAATCAGATCAAGATAAACGTTAGTCATTCTAAGAGTATCACAATGGGCTGCCCAAAGTAAGAGTGTCAAAACAGAGATTTTGCTGAGAATCGACCCTATAACCTTTACTCTAATAGTGTACTTAAATATTTTTTTTCCATCTACATAGGAAGGAAATAAGAAGAAAAGAAATTAATTTCTTAAGTAATCAAAATACTCAAATATTAGCCATTAATTTACCGTTTAATCCGGCCTCATTTCATTAATCAAATTTAATTCCATTAAATATTTACTGCAGACAGTTAATCAAAGTAATTTATCCTTGATTATTAGATACCAACTATTATATCGTATATACATACATACAGTATATGATAGGCTGTTTCATTACCTTGCTTATATCAATCATATCGTACGTATTTTTTAAGACACTCTTCAGGTTTCATCTGCAATTCCAACTGCATATGTTTGTCTATCTTGCACCAGCGCAAAGTATTGGGAGAAGCTAGCTGCTCTATTAAACGTCACCCTTTTTAGAACATAATTTGAATCCACTCGTTAAGGATATTTAGAAGGGTGAGAGAGGAAGAGAGAGCGAATGGTGGTAGGGTTAGTTAGTACAAGGCGAAACGAAATGTATTTTAAAGCGTAGATGAATGTATAAAGCTTTTACCGTTATTTAATTTGAACAAAATTATAAAGTAAACACTTTGTCTTCTTCTTCTCAGTACATGTATCAAGTGTAAGCCACAGTGGCGCAATTCAAAATGAAGAAATAAGATCCAGAAGTAATCGGTCGGTCAAAATAGGCAGATGGTCGAAAGTAAAGCTAATGCTAGCAATAATTATGCCGTTATTGCTGTGAATATCTGATAGTCAGGCTGCTACTCGAGCACACGGTTCGTATGAGGTTGATTCGAGAATAGTGTGGCACTGGGTGAGTAAGGTCTGGACAGGTGAAATAGTGTCACCCTTTGATAGATTTTAGATTATACGCGAATTCACAGCAGTGTACAGACCCATGAGTTTATTAATAGGGGGATTCCACGCCGCTAATAGGACCCAAACCATTCTGTTTAATGGAAAGAGAAGTTCGGAAGGGCATACTGGTGAAAGGAAAGATTACATACATACATATGTACAAACATAATTTTTCATTACAACCCTTCGGTTAGGTTTACGACCTAGCTTTTTACACCACCTATATTGCGTGTTGAAGTCGCCGTGGTCTAGTAGGTAGTGTGTTGGCTTATTAGACGAAAAGCCAGGGTTCGCGCCCCAGCCAGACATCAAAATAAAGTACAAAAAGTATTTCTTCGGCGACTTCCTCTCAGCAGATTTCTGGCAAAAACTCTGAGAGTAAATAAAATTACCATGAAAAAGTTTCTCAAAAATCTGTCGTTCGGAGTCGACTTTAAACTGTAGGTCCCGCCACTCATGTATAAAATTAACACACACAATATAAGTGGTGTGAGAAACTAGGTCGTAATCCTGACTGAAGGGTTGTAATGACCAATTATGTATGTATGTATATTGCGTATGTGTTAATTTTATACATGAGTGGCGAGTGGCAGTTTACCACGTTGACTACCGACTACGAGATAACTCGTAGTTGGCTCCCTAGAAGGGATCGTAATCTACGAGTTATCTCGTAGTCGGTAGTCAACGTGGTAAACTAGTAGTAGTTGGCTCCCTAGAAGGGATCGTAATCTACGAGTTATCTCGTACTCACTAAACCTGCCATTTTTGTGTAGCTACGAATAAAATCGTATTATATCAGTGCTAGTATCGATAAATGGCTTCTGGGAAAAGAACAAAAAGTCAATGTTGGCTTGCGTAGCCAGTTTTCTGATAATTGCCGCGGCAGTCAACGTGTTAAAGTCGCCTTCGAACGACAGATTTTTGAGAAACTTTTTCATACAATTTTTTTTATTTACTCTCACAGTTTTTGCTAGGAATCCGCTGAGGGGAAGTCGCCGAAGAAATATTTTTTCATATTTCGTTTTGTTGGAGATAGCTGACCTGGGATTTGAACCGTGACCTCACGTTTAATAAGCCACTACACTACCTACTA
Organism: Sarcophaga variegata; assembly: GCA_932273835.1. Lineage (NCBI taxonomy): Eukaryota > Metazoa > Arthropoda > Insecta > Diptera > Sarcophagidae > Sarcophaga > Sarcophaga variegata. Next base: position 20,800,694 of record OW026362.1, on the reverse strand, counting down.
GACTACAACGACTTCAAAGGAAATGATAGTTTAAGGACAGCAAAGACTCTTCTTATGTTAATTGGGTTTGGGAAAATCTAAACATTTTCTGAGTAATTACAAGAGAATTATATTTGAGTCATGGTTACCCTGAAGTTGGCTGAGGTTGGTACTGTAGTTTCAAGAAGGATTAACTTCAAGCCACATATAATGATTCTGTGTGTAATACATACTTAGACGTTAAATACTGTGCGACGTTAATGCATCTCCAAACAAGACACGTGCAGTATTAGGCAAGGAATTATATTTAATGACGTTCGTCTGGGCATCAGGCATGTAGCCATTAGATTGGGAGAAATAAAATAAATCGTAAAGCAGCAGTATTTTTGCATCTCCTCACACAACAATAATAATACCCTGTATACACCTAACCTTACCTTACCTTTTCCTTACACAGTTCTTAACGGGCCACGGTTGCTATAGCACATACCTCTACAAGTATGGCCATGACGTTGATGAAGCGTGTTCATCATGTCTAAATACAAGCGAAACAGCGGAGCATATATTCTTCACTTGCCCGCGCTACGAATACCGACGAAATTTCCTGGAGAGGACGATCGGATGTCAGGTGACTCCCGATAACGTGGTTAATCTGATGTTAACATCACGCGAAAACTGGAACGCGGTATGTTTATTCGCGAAGGAAGTTCTAGTACAACAGAGGATAATAGCGAGAACAAGAACATCAGAAATGGATAACAGCACGCGCTGAATCTTTACCTCCCCCGATGTAATACTAGAATGTGGTCCGGGGGTGGGGGGGATGATAGATTTAGTGGCAGTGTGACGAACTAGGTTGGGTTTAGTACGTATGCGTTTAGCAAGCCGAGAGTAAGTCTTGCGGCGAATCGTGCACATTGTATAGACCGGGCTACCAATGTCTTTTGAAGATTCCCAGACTTTAGCTCGCATAGCTAGCTCCCCTGTATGCACAAAATTCTTATAACGGGGCAGAATACTTGGGTGTATAAGGGGAACAGAATCGATCAACAGGAGTCTCTATTTATGTGTCACGCGCCATTGAGTTCCCTATTACGCAGGTCAGATTCATGGTACCACGTGGCGTATAGTATGTGAAGCCACATAGCAATTAAGTCCAATTCTTCCAATTCGGATAAGAGGGATCGGTATCATGCTTCATTAAATATAACGCAACGATTTTACTCTTTGGCAGTTTTTGAACTGCCTCTAGTTGCACTTCACATTAAATTCGATAATTTCGTTGGTGGACGTACGAATTGAGTTGGGAATGTGTAATTTGGAAAGCATTTTCAATCCACCCACCTGCATCAGCGGTATGATGTGTACATAATCTGTTGCAAGAAGCTAAAGGTGTCATAGATGTTGTTTTAATTTATTTCGTTGCTGCTTTTCTGATTTTCTTGGTTTTTATTTTTTTTGCCTCCATTTTATTAAGACTTTGTAGCTCATTTTATAAGAAAAGGTGTTGTTGGATGGAATATCAGACAGACAGATAGACAGACAGACAGACAATTGAAGAAATTCGTATGCCTTGCCTTGGCTTGGTTTGCCATGACGAGTGTCATGAAAAGTGAAACGCACTGAACATTTGTTTTAATTAATTCAAGAAGATTATGAACAGGAATTCCACATGAAATTATATTTACAAATACACTTCAAAGTAATTATGCGGCATTAAATTGTGTGTGTTTTTTTTCGCTCCCGCAAATATTTAATTGAATTAAATTTGAACAATAAAATTAAGCCGGATTAAATGGTAAATTAATGGCTAATATTTGAGTATTTTGATTACTTAAGAAATTAATTTCTTTTCTTCTTATTTCCTTCCTAGATGGAAAAGAAATATTTAAGTATACTATTTGAGTAAAGGTTATGGGGTTGATTCTCAGCAAAAACTTTGTTTTGGCATTCTTGCTTTGGGCAGCCCACCATGAAGTTCATTAAGCCCATGGTGATACTCTTAGAATGACTAACGTTTATCTTGATCTGATTGAGCACTAACTTGCTTGTCGCTATGATTCTAAATATTGATTTCTTCGTTGACTTCCTCTCAGCAGATTTCCGGCAAAAACTCTGAGAGTATAAAAACAATTGCCATGAAAAGTTCCCCAAAAAAAATCTGTCAGTCGGCTTGTTAAAGGAGATTTTGCATTTTGATTTGGGCTCTATTCCAAATAAATTTCATCACACCCTGAAATAAAGACGAATGCAAACGCCGTAGAAATGCTGATCGATTACAAGAGCAACAGCCTGTCAACTCATTTCTCACTTAGTAGTTACATCAGGAATCTAAAATGACAAATATGGGGCTCTGAGAACCTAGTACGTGCCACCTTCAGAGTCCCAGGATGCGCTCAGCTATTCGCTGACTGTATTGGCTGCATAGAATTTCAAAATCCAACATCTTCTCCATAGGCCGGTTTGGCCCACATCTCGCTTCCCCGTCCCATCTAAATCTGGGGCAGCATATCAGAATATGCTCCGCATCTTAAATGCACAGTTTGCGCATATAGGGGAGGTAGGTAGGTAGAGGTGGTTGCCCATCCAAGAAAATTTTTTGGATGGGCTCACTTAGGCCGCATTGGGCCCATTGTGCCACCACAATCATCCGTTATCCCCTAGTCTCGAAACCACTCGGAGCTCCTGATGAAGCGATTCAGGCTGTCAATGTCAATCCTTGATAGTTCCTCCAGATCATCCATGTAGTAAGTACCCACGTATTTCCATTTCCTTTGGCAAAGAGCCGGGCATGTACTCAGCAGATGAGGAACAGTCTCCTCTTCTTCCTCATATAGGGGAAGTATCATGTCTGTGCACGTATTTCCTGCAACATCCATTACTGGTTAGCTGGTTCAGCTCGCAATATTCGTTCTCCATCCAAAAGGTTATATTAGGAACAAGGTGAAATATCCATCTTCCCTTTAAACTATTCTCCCATTGTGACTGCCATTTGCGTATGGAAGTCCTTCTTAACTTCGCTCACAATGTTCGTTCTCCATCCAAGGGATTATATTAGGGACAAGGGGAAATTTCCATCTTCCCTTTAAACTATTCTCCCATTGTTACTGTCCTTCTTACCTCCGCTGTATAGCTGCTGTTTGCCCTGGTTATTCGAGACGGCGAAAGTATATCCGCCTCATTTCGTCCGCCTATATGTATATTAGTATTGTTTTCGCCAATACCAGTACCGCTTCATCAGACGCTGTCCTGAAACCACTTATCTGTCTAATCGGGTTTAGGTGATACGCCGAAGACAGTTTCCTCCTCGTCGTCTCAAGAGTGCTTCCGACATTATTCGACAAGCATATAACATTATCGGCGTTATAACCTGTTATATAACTGTAGGTCCCGATACTCACGTACAAAATTAACGCACACAACATGAGTGATGTAAGAAACTAGGTAGTAATCCTGACTGAAGGGTTGTAATGGCCAATTATGTATGTATGTATGTATTATCCTCCTCTTTATTCGATTTGGTCCTCCAATATTTGGCATCATCCTCGTCAGTGCTCCCTGAGTTACAGATGCATTTTCGCCGATGAACTTTACGTTCTTCTTGAAGTTCAACTTGTCGTTGATAATCACTCAAAAGTATTTTATGGCCCTGTTGGATTCGATCTTAGTGGATCCTACGTTTCCACTATTCTCCGACCACTTTTCACGAGTTTTTGTGGGGGAATCAAGCCCGAAATATGTATGTGAAAAAGTGGTTGAAAACATAACTTTACTTTGGATGATGGTGAACTCTTTAGCCTTTGTATGCACAGCTGAGAATCAGGTGCCATAACGTGTAAACGTTCAATGAACTTTATTTGTGTGGTGATGCTATTTTGTAATTTTCCTTAAAGACGTTGAATATTTTATTGTGCCGAGATCTTTTATTTTACTTCACGGTCTGAACATCTAACTGTCTGTCTAGCTGTTTGCGTGTTTGCCTGTATGTTGTTATGTTTTGTTAACGAATGTTGTTCTCTCCCTCTCTCTCTCTCTCTGCCTCCCTCTGTGTTTTTTGGCGCAATGTAATGCATTAAAATTCATTTCTATAATTGCGTTATATCCTTAGGCATACTCTTAGCATTAATACACAACATTAACATGAGTACTATACACACACACATACACATACACCTACAAACATTTACACTCTTCCATAAATACAATTTAACACATGCAAAGCAAAACATTTACATACTTATGCAGCGTTTATATTGTATACACGCACCCACACATGTTTATATTCGCATGTTGATAAACACTCTCACACCTGTGTGTGTGTGTGTGTGTCGCAGACAGTGGGAGAAAGTTGAAAAGCCTTAAAGTAGGCAACTGTTTTTTCTTTTATCATAGGAATGTTATGGGCTCAGGACAAAAAAAAAGAAAAAGAAAAGAAAAGAGAGAATATCATATTCATTCTATTATCATTGTTAACTTTTTCAAAAGTGAACACTTTTATGGTGTTAAAGTTTAAGCAGAAAATCATTTTTTCTTTCGTTTTCTTTTCTCTTTCTTTTAAAGAAGAAGAAGTTAAAAAATTATGCATATTTGATGAGCAGAAGAATCAAATGAATGAATGAAAGAGGGAAGAAAATGAAAAAAATTAAAAGATTTATGCTCATATTTAGATTGTTGATGCCTTAGAAGGCGAAAAGCCAGAAAAATGGAAGACATGAATTCCATTATGAGAATGTTTTTTTTTTACTTTCATTAGTATGAGTATCAGCCAGTCTATGCAATAAGAAATTGCAAAATATGTTAAGCAATTGGGGGCCATTTTAAGATGAATGATAAAAGTATCAAGAGGTTATCACTTCTAAACTTAATTATATTCTGCATATGGTACCATAAATATATGCCCTTAAAATGATGATATTTACTCTCAGCTTTTAATATTTTCTTCGCCTTTTTCTTTAGAATATTTCAAGGTGCCATAGGTGGTACAGTTTTGAAAGATATTTTACATGAATATTATCACATCACCTTAATTTGAATATCAAAGTATGAATGTGATTATATTATAAAGAAATATTTTATGCTGTCATATTTTTTTAGTCACATAATCATAACGTTGTCTGTCTGTCTGTCGGTCTTATGGAGTGTATAATTTTATTTTTTAGAAAATTTAAAGACAAGAAAATTTAATCGTATTAATTTAAAATAAAAAGAAAAACAAAATAAATTGAATTTAAAATTTTTAGTTCTTAAAAACAGCATTTTAAATGACAAAAATTTTATGTTTATTTTTGTCGCTGCAAAGGATAGTGGGTTCCTTAGTGTGTTGTATTGGTTCTTCCACATTTTTACATGAGCTGTTTTTGTTATTAGTCATAATGCTTTGTTAAACTGCTTTTTGAAAGTGTTCTGAACAAGCAATAGCCTCACTTTCATAAAATTTTTGCTCATTATATGTGACCTAACACGAATTCCATTTCTTTTTGATATCTTCAGAATTGCGAACTTCTAAACATAGCGTGTTACAAGGATTCATATTCGTGAATAATTCCTATAATCACCATGGAATTGTTTTAAGTTGCAGCTGATTTTTCGATAACTTTTTGTGGCATTACTATTAGATCCATCGATCAATATAACCGCAGTAGTACTAATAGTAGATGCAATAGTAGTAGTAGTGGTAGTAGTAGTAGCAGTAGTAGTAGTATTAGTATAGTACTAGTAGTATTAGTAGTATTGGTAGTAAGAGTAGTAGATATTGCAATAGTAGCAGTGGTAGTAGTAATATTTTTACTATTAGTACAATTAGTAGTTTTGGTACTAGCAGTAGCAGTAGTAGTAGTATTATTATTATTAGTATAGTAGTAGTAGTATTAGTATATTATTGATAGAATAGTAACAGTGGTAGTGGTAGAAGTAGCAGTAGTAGTGGTAGTAGTAGCAGTAGTAGTATAGTAGTAGTTGTAGTAGTAGCTGTGGTAGTAATAGTAATAGTAGTACTATCAGTACTAGAAGTAGCAGTGGTAGTAGTAGTATTAGCATAGTACCAGTAGTATTAATATAGTACTAGTAATTGTAGTAGCAATAATAGCAGTAGTATTAGTACTACTAGTAGTAGTAGCAATCGTAGTAATAGAAGTAGCAGTAGTAGTAGTAGTAGCGGTCGTAGTTGTAAAATTGTTACAAAAATAAAATGTGTTTGTTCTTGAAAAAGAACAACAAGAACAATGTGAAATAAAACAACGAAGAGGCTATTTTAACAAGAAATTACAATGAATACAATAACAAAACTACATAGAAACATTCACGTTCTCGAAGTTACCAGACTTAAAATTCATGAAGTACAAATAGGGAAAACTATAATATTTCCAGCCTGTAGTTAGTGAATTGTAGTAAAAAAAGCAAAGAAGTTTAATAAGGGATTTAAATAACAACGTAGAGAACGAGAGAAAGTTGACCTAAAAAGTTATCCATTGAACGATATAGAAAGTTTTGTTTAGTTTCATTGAAAGCTCAAATTTCTACATGGAAGTCTTACAGAAATTAAGGGGTACAAAAAATCATTTTTTCGGCTTTTCGGAAAAGGTAGATTGGAAGCTATCATTGAACATTAGATTGGAGAACACTTTGTCAATTTCAGAATTCAATATGTGCTTCTCTTAAGTTCCTTGAGTATGGCGATAGCATTGATCCCAGACGTGGATAAAATAAAAAAATTGAGTCCCCAAATGTTGTAAACAAACTTTACATGAAGGAAAAAAATCTTTTCAATATTCAGTTCTTAAAATAAAGCAGATTTCGTCTCTGCATTAATCAAATCAAGGATAAAAGTGGAAAATTAAATGCTTATGCCAGGGATGGGAGTGTAGGGTTTTTGTTAAATAACACACAGTTAACAGCAAGTACTTGTTGTCGTTTTATTTTTCCTGTAAGACATTCGAAATAAAGTCAACAAGATACGCGCTGTGTGTGGTGTTCTAAATCTTGGCGGCGCATCTTTCTTACAATATAAGCTGCATACTGGAGTAGATATGGCTGTAGCACGTAGCACATTACTTCGAACGAAACATAATTTTTCATATTTAAAGTCATGTTGTTTACTAATACATATCTCTCCTTCTCTCTCACACTCTTTCTCTCTTTCTCTATCTCCTTTTATTTTGAAGTTGTTTTTTTTGTGAGTTTCTTGCTTAAATCATATTTATTCGATAGAAAAAAAAGATTCGTTTCGTAATATATGCACCACAATAAAACCCCCCAACAATGTTGAATGTCTGTATGCGAGAGCACAGTACTTTTAGGCAATGTACTGGAGAACTTACTTTATCAAATAGTAGGAGATGAAAGGGGTGGGGAGATGAGAGGGGTGTAGCAGGAGGATGGATAAACGAGGGAAAACAGAATATTATTATTACAATATTATGTGAACGTGAGTTCTGTAGTCCCTTAGGCTGCTTATTAAATTTACACTTGAACACTTGAACATGTTGACGCGTTATGTTTCATGCTTAAAGGCAAATTTCTTCTTCTTCTTCTTCTTTTTGTTTTTATTTATGTTGTCGTTTGTCGTTTGTTGTTGTTGTTGTTGTTGTTCGTTACTGAATCCTTTTGTAAAGAGCAATACTGACAATGGAAATAAATGGCAACGTTGCGTTGCGTTAACTGTTGTTTGGCTGTTGGTTTCTTTTAAAGAAATTTTGTTTTTTGTTGTTGTTTTTTACGGGGTTTAGAATTTCAACACCAGCATTAAAACAAACAATATTTCATTCGAAAAAAATCTAAGTAAGTAAGAAAGAAATTTCTTTATTTGCACCTTTAAGCAGATTCTTCTTCGTTTTACTTTTTTTGTTCTTTCGTTTCGTTTCAAAATTGAATTTTTATTTGCAAAATTCTTGTTTATTTATGTAGTTGTTGTGGGAAATTATTTCTGTTGTTGGTGTTGGTGTTGGTGTTGTTGGTGCTGTTATAAAATATTCATTCATTTAATTTCCGTTTCCTGTTGTTTTATATAATTTATTTGAATTGAGTTAATTTCATAACCTCTTCACGCAATGCTCAAGTGACACAGATTTAAAGGAATTTTTATTTTCAATTCCCGTTTCCTTGTAAAATAAGATTTGATTCACTTAATAAGTGGAATAAAATTTAAGAATTTTTGCTGTAAATTAAAAAATGATGCGAATAGCCGTATGACATATTATATCCGGCGGGCCCTCTATCGGTTTAAATTTGTACTATCGGTTATTTCGAATCTGGCAATACTTATGTCATTCTATTCTGTCACAAAATTCAAAATCGAATTACACTGGAGCAAAAATGGGATTGTTTGGAAATTTATTTTCAAAGCAAATACAATTGGTCGGAAATTACACAAAAATGTTGTACAAAATTTGGTCCCAGAGTAGGACCAACAGTATCCGATAAGTTTTTTGCTTAAGTTCGTGAAACTGTTTTCACTTTTGATGAGCCAAGACGTGAGCGTGCTCGTACAGTGCGTACACTTGAAAATATCGAAGCTGTGGCTGAAAGTGTGCGTGAGAATCGATCAACATTCATCTTTCTTCATCTTTCTCAAGAATTGAACATTTGACGCACGTCACATACGTCGAATTTTGAAAAAGATCTCGGTATGACGCCATACAAAGTTCAATTGGTTCAAGAGTTGAAGCCGCATAACCACCCGCCTCGTCTTTCCTTCGCTAGATGGGCCAACGAGAAACAGCACGATGATGTAGATTTTGACAAAAAAATCATCATTTCGGATGAGGCTCATTTTCATCTTGGTGGGTACATTAGTAAGGAAAAATTGCCATATTTGGCGATCAAAAAACTCACACATAGCCTTACAGGAGCCAATGCATTCAAACTTTAGTCCCAGAGTAGGACCAACAGTATCCGGTAAGTTTATTGCTTAAGCTCGTGAAACTGGTTTCACTGTTGATGCGCCAAGACGTGAGCGAACTCGTACAGTGCTGTGGCTGAGAGTGTGCATGGGAATCCATCAACATCAGCTTGTCATCGTCCTCAAGAATTGAACATTTCATGCACCAATTTATGTCGAATTTTGCGAAAAGATTTTGATATGACACCTTGCAATTGCTTCAAGAGTTGTAGCCGCATAATCATCAGCTTCGTTTTCACTTCGCTAAATAGGCCAACGAGATACTGCGTGATGATGTCAATTTATCTTTTCGGATGAAGCTTATTTTCATCTTGGTGGGTAAGTTAATAAGTAAAATTACCGCACTTGGGACACAGTATACACACGTGGTCTTACAGAAGCCAATGTACCCATTACGAGTGTCTGTTTGGTGCGGCTTGTGGAGCGTAGGCAATATTGGCCCATATTTCTTTAAAAATGAGGACGGCGCAACCATTACGGTCAATGGAGACCGTATCGCACCATTAAAACAGATTTTTTTGTACCCGCTCTTCATGGCATTGATGTGAACGATGTTTGGTTTCAACAGGATGATGCAGTTTGACATATATTTCATGCCACAATCGATTTATTTCGTCAAACGTTTGATGGCCGTTTAATTAGCCGAAATGGTGATGTCAATTGGCCGTCAAGAAGCTGCAATTCGACACCGTTGGATTATTCCCTGTGGGGCACCGTTAAAGAAAACTGATACGACCCCATACACTTGAAAACGTGCACGAAAATTTGTGCGATCAAATGAGGTACTGTGAGGCCAGCCGCGGCAGCCATATGAATGAAATAATATTGCATTTCTAACCGGAACAATTGTACTTCACAACAAACAAAATAAATTTGGCAAAATATTAACCGTTTTTGTTTCATTGCATTTTTAAATCAAAACTTTTAGATGGCCCACCCTATGAACTTAATGCATCAGAAACGATATACTGCCATGTAGCCCACTGTAATACTACAATCTTTCAATTGTTCTAACGATGGAATCAACCGCAGCTTCTTCTAATGAAGCTATTTAGACTTCCAATGTTCATTTTTGACAAATCAGTGAGTGCTTGCTTCTCATTCAGAGAGTATCATGGCTTCTCATTTAAACCATGACTCCCTTATAATCAAATTGAAAACCCATCTAAAAGATAAATAGATTTAGTGATTGATAAGATATTTAGCGGCGATAGCTTCGCTTGACGATCTCGCATCAAGGCTGGGATGCAAAGTGACAAATGAAGTGCACAATCGGCTCTTCCTCCTCAGTCGATCTGCAATCTCTACAGAAGTTATTTGCCTATCCATTAAGGAATGACTCGTGAGAATAAATACAACTGTGATCAAGTTAAGTTGTTTGATTGTTACACATTACATAGACTAGAAGGTTGCACCCGAAAGGGATCTGATTGCTGCCTGCCTGTCAGAGAGAATTTTGAAATACATGGAGTTGAAGCTAAGCTTCAGATCCAAAGCGTGATATAAGACCATTGTCTCTGTTTGAAACACACGACCGTAGTCATGAATACTTTCGCTTCTGCATAGTCCCCACAGCAGCCTATATCAGTGGACCTGTTTTACATATATACACACTTAACTGGTTAATACAACTTTTTAGTCAGCATTGCGACGTAGCTTCTCACACCATTTATGTTGTGTGTGTTAATTTTATACATGAGTGGCGGGACCTACAGTTTAAAGTCGACTCCAAACGACAGATTTTTGAGAAACATTTTCATGGCAATTTCTAATTTACAAGCAGAGTTTTTGCCAGAAATCTGTTGAGGGGAAATCGCCGGAGAAATATCTTTTCGTTTTGTTGGAGATGTCGGACCTGGGGACCAGTTACACATGTTTGAAATTTTGGTGTAAAATTTCTTATCGAGACTGAGTTCAGAGCGAGATCTAATAAATTTCACTAAGTTTGGCAATCCTTAGAAGAAAAAGAAAAAGCACCCAGAGAGAATAATGCATCAGCATTGCCACAAGTAATCGAAAATGATTTTCAAGTAGATTTATACGGAAATTTTTATTAAGTATCAGTTCCATGAAGTGATACTCTGATACACACTGATGTAGGCGGAGAGATATCATAAAATTAAGGATCCTAGAACCGTTTGTCATTTCCAGAGCAGACTATGTCTGCGTACCAGTTTCCCCTGCTTTGAAATTTTGGAGTTAATTTCGCCTATCATGATCGAGTTCAGCCAATATGTAATCGATTGAACTTTGAGAGTCCTTAGATATGATAGCGGACTGCCTAGAGAGAATAGCGTAATATTGCATAAGACTCATTGCAACAAGTAATGTAGATGGATATCCAAGGAGATCCACAAAGAATTTTTTAATGAGCATAATTCATCAGAAGACAACATCATCGATCGAGCAATGTATTTGTTCTTTAAACGAACTATGATTCATCTTTCCTATCGGTTACAGTATAAATAAAATCATATTAAATTTCTTGGAGACTCTACTTTCTCTTCCTCCCTACTTCAACCCCTTATGCCTGCTTCCAATACGCCGTGCTTTCTGCGTGGGTGTCCTTCTCCTTTCAGGAAGTGAAATTTCTTAATTCCCAATACATATTTAAAATATTTTATTTTTTTTATTTCTTAAATTTAAAAGAGAAAATCACACCAATTACCAATGCATACATACACTTGAAGTCCTACAACAAAGAAAATTTTTTGTTTAATCTTCCTTTTTCAAAAGAAAAGAGCAATACAAGTAAGTAAGTAGTAAGAGGATATTGTTTTTGCTGTTGTTGTTGTTGTTGTGTGATTGCTTACAATTTGTCCTTACGATGGCGATATTATTAAAAAGGCATTAAAGGTGTTCATGTGTGTAACAATTGGGGGTTGAAGCTTTTGTTCTTTGTCCATTAAAAACTTCCTTTTCTTTAATTTATATTTTATGTATGTATGTATGTATATGGTATGCATATATACATATAAGTATGTGTGTGAGTTTATATTTTTAATAATCATAAAATCGCGTATGTGTATTTTTTTAATTACAACCTCTTGAGACCTTAAAGGCACTTGAACTCACATTTTATTTCGTCACTCTTTTTCACTCTCTCCACTCTGTTCACCCTTCAATAATTGTTAATTTTGTTTACACACACATATGTGCTCTTGATGTGAAAGGACGTGGTTACATGTGTACAATAAAGTTGTTGGCAATAATGATTGAAAAGTTCAAGAGTAAATTCATGTTGCTGCATTAATTCAGAATTTGTTTCTTTCTTTTTATTTCTTTTTTTCTTTTTTGATTATTTAGAAGGATTTAATTTCATAAATTTCATGAAATTTAATTGGTGGCACTTTTACTCCATGAAAGTGGTGTCAATTATCCAAAGAGGCATAAAAGGTTGCATCATAAAAGCATAAAAGCAAGGAAAAATCGAAAAAACATGTTAAATGGCTACGTTTTTAATGATGAAAAGTATCAGCAAAATTCTTGAAGGCCTATTTCTATAAAAAACACTTCAAAAATATTACAAACAAAAGAAAATGTTTGAAATTAGAATTTTTACAAATGGAGTGCAAATTAAGTAATTAAAATATTCAATAAAATTTAAATAAAAAATGAAAATGCAATTTGCACAAGTGAAAATTCTATTCCATCTTCTAAAGCCAATTATGTATGCGTAATGTAATATTACTAGCAGAGATCAGCAATGAATCGCTTTTTCGCTACTCATAAGTACTTATGAAATTTTGAGTATGAGTAACTCAACAGTATTGAAATCCAACTACTCTGATTCATTCGTACTCAGTACAACATTGATTTATAAGTACAAGTTGCAATGAGTATGAGTACAACGTTGACATCAAACTCATAATTCAGATTCATAAATTTAGAAAAATACTCATAATACTCAGAAATGATTCGAGTGATTCGAATCATTCGTCAAAATTTACAGTCTTAGTTGTTGTTGCATTTACAAAGAAAGAAGAAAGACACAACAAGACAAGACAAACAAAAAATACAAAGACAGCAAGCAGAGCAAACACACAACCTTCTTGTGAGTATTGTAGCGTTCGTACGCGAATCAGACTTATTTTGTGATTCGTGTATACGATGAGTCATGAGGAGTCGAAATCAATAACATCATGCGTATTGTTAAGTATGAGTACCATGAGTACTTCAAACTTTGAATATGAGTAGTATGAGTATGACATTAAAATAAGTATGAATGCGTATAAGTATCAGAAATTATAAGTATGATTCGAATCTACTTATCGTTTTGAATACTCATTGCTGACCTCTGATTACCAGCATACAACAATGCCTAGAAAATTAGTATGCAAAGCTCAATTTAATTTAACTATGCTTCCATTCATATCTTGTTCTTTCAAACAAACTATCTTAATAAACCACTTACATACATACATAATTGGTCATTACAACCCTTCAGTCGGGATTACGACCTAGTTTCTCACACCACTTATATTGTGGGCGTTAATTTTTATACATGAGTGGTGGGACCTACACTTTAAAGTCGACTCCGGACGAAAAATTTTTGAGAATTTTATTTACTCTCAGAGTTTTTGCCAGAAATCTGCTGAGAGGAAGTCGCCGAATAAGTATTTTTCATGTTTTATTTTATTTTGATGTCTGGCCTGGGGCTCGAACCCTGGTTTTACGTCTAATAAGCCAACACACTACCTACTAGACTACGGCAACTTCTAATAAACTACTTATTACCGGTTTTTAAGTTATAAAGGGTGGGCTATTTAATAGTTTAAATTTAAAAATGCAATAAAACAAAAGAAAACTGTTGCCAAATTTATTATTTTGCTGTGAAGTGCAATTGTTCCGATTAAAAAAGAAATATTATTTCATTCATATGGCTGCCGCGGCTGGCCTCACCGTACCTCATTTGATCGCACCAATTTTCGTAAACTTTTTCAAGTGTATGGGGTCGTTCGTATCTCTGCATTGGCATCACAAATGTTGGCCTTCAAACGCTCAAGGTCTCTTTCTCTGGTTCGTCGACATAATACTTTTCTTTAACGGCGCCTTTACAGAAAATAGTCCCATGGTGTCAAGTCGCAGCTTCTTGGAGGCCAATTAACATCACCATTTCGGCTAATTAAACGGCCAACAAACGTTTGACGCAAGAAACCTATTGCGTGGCATGAGATGTGTGGCAAGTTGCACCATCTTGTTGAAACCAAACATCGTAATCAGTGGTGTAATACCTATAGGTCTACAGGCAAGTGAGCGGAAGAGAGTGTGGGAGGCTAAAAACGTGCACGGAGAGACAGTAAATGTCGACGACGCCAGAAAGCGAACCAGTGTTGTATGGCAAGAGAAATGGATCACTGAGACGAGTGGTAGATGGACGGCAAAACTTCTCCCAGATATTACCCGCTGGATAGAGAGGAAATTTGGTGAGGTTAACTACTATCTGACACAACTGTTATCTGGACACGGTTACTTTTGTAAGTACCTGTTTAAAACGGGGAAGATGACACGACCAAATTGCCTCGATTGATGATGCGGAACACACTTTCTTTCATTGTGACAGATGGAGACTGCAAAGAAAGAATCTTGAGGCCAAAGTCGGCATCTGTACTGTCGAGAACTTCTGCGATGTTATTCTGAACAGTGAGTAGAATTAGAATAATATAGCCAGTTACACTAAAGCCTTACTGAAATCAAAGAAAATTGACTTGGATGAGAGAAGTAGAATGGACGTTTAAACATCTTCTCGGAATTCGTTACGCAATCCGGAAGCGGATATGATTATGAAGGGGCCAGACGGACTCCACTTCAAAGTAATACCAAAGTAGTTCCGGAGTGGGCATAAGGAATCCAGAAGAGGAGGGGGAGATTTAATGGGTGAGGGCCCCATACACGGGGGATAGTGACGAGTACCCCTATGGTGCGGTTAGGTACGTTTACTCCTCCTAGCGTAAAAAGAAAAACATCGTTCGCATCAATACTATGAAGAGCGTTTACAATAAAATTGGTTAATATGGTCCTCATCAGTGTTGAAAAATTCAGTACTTTAGTACTTTTTTCAGTACTTTTTCATTTTAAAAATACCGCAGTACCCCCGCAACGGTTTAAGTACTTTTTTATTATCACATATTTTATGTCTTGCGCCTTTCAACTATTAATGCAACATGTTCAACGTAATGCTAAAGGTGGAATTAGGCTTTAGCCCCGGTTAGCCAAACGTCCACGGAACGTAAATTCGTTTTTAGAATACGAAACGCAATGAAAACGCTTGCCGAACAGTAATGTAATATCGGTAAGCATTTGCATTTGTTACATTACGTTCCATCGACGCACTGTGTGGCATTTACCCTGAAAAGCTGGCCAAAAAGGCAAAAATGAATTTAAAGAAATTTAAGGAACTGAGTATGCAGTTCGATATACAACAAAATTCTGCATTATATAGTGAATTAGATTTGAGACGACGTCAAATTCAGGAAAGTGAAGAAAATTAAGTGCGTTTTTGGCGTTTTTTTGAGATTTTAATAGGTTTATATGATATTTTCTTGTGGCTAAACGAATAGAGGTTTTATATTGATTTTTTTATTTATTTGAAAGGTATGAGCAACTGCTACTTTCAGTTTTTTATATATATATATACCTCATATATTAATGTTAAAATTATTCGTTCAAAATTTAAAAATAATAAAAATTTCACATTTTTTTACCCTCCTTAAAAAAGATAAGGATTTTAAAGGTGAAAGTAGTTTTTAGTAGTTTAATGTTATATACCACAAGAAAATATGAACTCTCTACATTCAGGAACAAAAAAAAAAAAAAGTTTGCGCAAATTTGCGCAATTATTTTTGGCGATTTTTTGAAAATTTTACTTTTTTTTGAAAAATTAAAAAAAATTAGACGCAGTGTAATAAAGCCATAGGCAATAAAGCCATGTGGCGTACGAATTATGCGAGGAAATTCAGTAGAAGCGATACCAATCGAGATGTCCTGAATAGGTTACTTTTAAGCAGTGACCCTTTTATAAGCTGCAGTACACAAAAATCGCGAAGGAATTCAGATACTATTAAATTACTCCTTCCTGACATTGATGGTGAAAATGAGAACGATTTTAACGATTGTATTTAGTTTCGCTTTTTAAGTATTTTTTAGGTTAAGTATTAAATAATGTAAAATAAATATTATGAATAAATATTAATTATCATAGAAGTTTAAAAACTTAATTACATACATGTATGTATATCGACTATTATAATAATATGAGATGTATGTTAGATTTTCTTAATGGACCGTATGTGGTACCTAGGGGCACTTATGATCCGATCATAATAAAATGTGATCATAAATGATTCACATTCATATTAATTTCATCATGTCGAATTTCATCGAGGTAATAAAATTTTTAAGACAATTATAATTGCTAAACATATTTTCTTAAGGGGCCCTATTTTGGACAAAGGGGCAATTATTGACCGACCATAACAAAATTTGGTAATATGATTTAGATTTACAAAATACACGATACCGATGTTTTTAAGCCATTAATAAGCGCAAACGTGAATTTCTAAAGGGGACTTTATATGGGGACCAGGGTCAAATGTGATCCGATTTTCAATAAACTTTACACCATGATTTCTTAGTACACAGAACTGATCCACGCTAAAGTTTATCATGATTGTTGCATAATTATCATAATTATGTGTAAATAAGTGCAATTTCGAGGGGAATTTGTATGGGGGCTAGGCGAAATCACGGACCGATTTGAACCAAAATCAGTTGGGTTCATCCTTGGGCCTAATTATTACTAACACTATCAAAAAATTCTAGCCATTAACTCATAAAACACTTCTATTAATTTTGGCCAGGTTTTCAGGCAAAATGCCACATAGTGCGACGTTTGACTAAACGGGGCTTTTACGTTTTGTTACGTTACGAATCAGCTGTTTTTGTCTTGTGTGTGAGGAACACGAATAAAGCCTTAGTTATGCTACCGGAACGTAATGTAACGCAATGTAACAGTAATGTGCACGGAACGTAAAAATGTAAGAGCAATTATAGGACGTAAAAACGTAATCATGTGTTTTTAGGTAAACAAAACAATAAAAAAATAAACAAAAAAAAAAATTAAATAAAATTTACAAAAACTAAAAGACAAAAATTCAGATATGGATACAGAAGACATGTTTTTGGGTTTGAGTTTTTATTTTATTATATTTATTATTGTTTTTTAAACAAACTTAATATTAATTTCAGATTTTAAAAACTTCGTTTACACTCTTTTTATCACTTTTAATATGGCGCCTTTTGTTTTACTTTAATTCAGCTGTTAACCAGTGTTATCACTACAGAGTTTTTAGGTTCATTTCAACAATTTTATATTTATTTAAAGATACTTATTAAAAGTTGTATGTACTGTTTCTGTAGGCCAAACAATTTCACTTTCACTCAAACAAAAACAATCAATTTAGTTTGTGTTGAGAAAGACAAACACAAAACGTCCTGTAATACGAACGCTCTTTATAACGAATTTCCAATAATACGAATGCAAAATTTTTGCATTGACTACTCTATAGTACGAATAGATAGGCCTTTTCCTATTCGATAGTACGAATGGCGGTTTGTTATAAGAATTTTTGTTTTATTTACGTATGAATGAAGTTTTTATTATGTTTTTACTTCATTCTTTCGCGGTCATCCACGTTTAGGAAGTTATAGTGAAGTTATTTTATTTTTAAAAGTGTTTTGTGTTTTTAACTGTCAAAATGTTGCAAGTAAAACGATGTAAAAAAAGACAATTTCTTTGCAAGATAAATTAAAAATTATAGCAGACCACGAAAATTAGACAACGTTGTTTAAAATTTCAAATAAATATTGATTATCCAAATCCACTATATGTACAATCTTTAAACAAAAAACGCAACATTAGTATGTTCCTTCATGCCTGTTTAAGTACAAAAAATGAATTTAAAATAATACAAATTAATTACATCTTGTTTCGTTATGTATTTTTTTATATAAATATATACATATATACATATATTAATAAAATCTAAATATTTCATGTGAATTATTTGAATTGGAACATAAAAATGCGTTGATCTATAATACGAATTTTTCGGTATTACGAAAGGGCCTGACAATATATAATTCGTACTAGTGAACGTCCACTGTAAATAGACAAGCGAGTGAAATCGTTTATTTTACAGAAACAGGTCAGGTATTTCCGAAACCAAATTTGTACGAACATTAAAACGTAGTTATCTTCTCTAATAAAAGTAAAGTGAAATGCTTTTCTAACTCTTTAATTAGTTAAAAATCTATAACTATATTTTTCTAATTTAAAATAAAAATAAACACTGCCTACATAATGTAATAGTAAAATAGCGTTTTTTTTTATTTGAAATTATAGAAGTTAATAATGAAATAAATTATAATTTGGGTTTTTAAAATATGTGAAGTTTTATTTAAAGAGAATTCCACATACAGACAAACATAACATACGTACAAAATGTAAATTCTGTTTATAATATCAATTTTCAGTTTCAGTGGTTTTTAATATTGACATGTTGTTAACACTGCTAAACAGATGTCACGTAAAAATGTAAGAAATTCTATTTTTTACAGATTCTTACGTTCCGGTTACGTTACATTACATTTCTATAACCATTCGTATTGCTTTAAACATAACAAAAACGATCAGCTGTTTCTGACTGTTGCGGTTACATTCCGTTACGGTAGCATAACTAGGGCTTAAGTCGTTAGTTTTTCTGTTCCGTACCTTATGTGTATTAAATATAAATAAGTAAATAGTCTAGTAGCCACAGCCATGGCTGTGCTAGTAGCTAGTGTGCGGGCTAGATGTGAGCCCACGGTTCGCCGAAGATATATTTTTCACTTTTCGTTTTGTTCGAGTTGTCAGACCTGGAGCAATAAATTAGGCTATAAAATCTTAACTAAAGGGTTATAATCGCCAGTACTACGTACTATGTGTAGAATCGGTTTATATGCCAATCATTAAAAAAAATACAAAAAATACATGGCAAAATAGCATACAAAACATAAAATTTTATTCAAATTATTGAATTAGCTTCAATTTAATGATTATTATTCAGTTTTCCTTCTTTTTTTACTAAATTTCTGTAATTGAGTGTTAAATCGATGGTATTATCTTATCGGTTCAACTTTCAATGAAAGTATTTTTTTTTATAAATTAATTGATTGAAGCATTTTTTAAATTGTTTCATCAACAAATTAAAATTCTTTTCTATCTTTACAAAGGTTACCTAATTGCTTAGGAAAAGGAAGAGAGAGATGGAAAAAGAGTTTTTTTAAATTTATTTAATAAATTTAATTGCCTGTTAAAATTGAAAGAAAATTAAATAAAAGGGAAAGAAATCTTTTGCAATTATTTTCATTTGGTTTCAAGTGTTAATGCAACATTGAGTTCAAATATTTGTTTTCTAGTCATTCAAGCATTTCCTTTTCTTTTTTGTAAATTTTTTTCTAATTTCTCTTTTTGTTCTATACTTTCTGAAAAGGCCTCTTAAAGTTAAAGTCAATTTAGAGAGATTTTAATGAAAAACAATCATACATTTTAAGCATAAATACACACACACACAAAGCATATACATACTATAATAAACATAAAATTAATGCAGAGACACACACCACAATGCATAAATAAGTGAATGTGAATAGCTAGCTGTGGCACAAGTGTAAAACACTACACAGCATAAATGCCTAAATGCATATGTAACTATGCAAATGCATACATATATTCATACCATACAATAGACATACATACATGCATACATACATCAGTGTGCGTACAGATGCATATGTATGTATTGTTGATTGTATGCTTTTGCATACATAAATATCGATTAAGTTCAATTAAAAAGGGATTTTAATTGAAATGTTTAATGCATACGTTTAGCATGAAGATATCGTCTCATCTTCTCACCAATAGATTTCCAGCTAACAGCTGTACAGACATAGTACATATGCATCCTTACATACATATGTACATATGTATGTATGTATTCATATGGAGTATAAAGTTTGTTGGTTCGTTAGTTGGTTAGACAGTTATTGTACTCAAGTTTCAATTACACATTATTTATTATTGTTGTTGCTGTTGTTGTTATTATTATTATTATTGTTGTTGTACTATTTAAATATTTAAAGGCCAGTCAACAGACGTTTTAAAGGCCATACCAAACGAGCACTCAGCATTAAACTTTAATGCTGTTTATTTAGTTAAACGCTCTTAACACTTACAGGCATTGGCAAAAGTTTACTTACACTAGGTAATAGATATTTGGTTAACTCCTGCCTTATTATTTGATAAACACTCACAGATCTCGCACAGGTTCCGAGTATTTGTTCTTCTAATCTGATGGCCTACATATTAGGCTTGAATCCATACCTACACTGAGCGCCAAAAGGGAGTAAACACCACTAAAATAATTCATTTTCTTAGGATAGCGAGAAAAGTAAATGAGAATAGTCGAATAAATTTCCAAAAATAAAAACCTTTATTTATTACTTATAAAATGTTAAAACAAAAACAACAATTCATGATAAAGGACCTTTTTTTATACTTAAGAACAAAAGTGTTGACTCACTTATGGCGCTCAGTGTATATCAGTCCACCACGACCTGTAAAATTTTAGTTACTATTCTTCCGCTGCCTCTGGATAGGCTGATGCATAACTCAAAACACTTCTTATTGTAATTATCCAACAAAAGCTTAAATTGTCTGAAATGCGTTTGACTTGATAAGGTTTAGCAATTCTCCTAATGTTTCCTTTTGCCGAATATCCAAACCTACTTCCTTCCTTACTACTCCACAGAAAGATTCTGGCCTCATCAGAGCCATGGAAATTTAATCTACCTGCTTATTGAATTGAATTCCCACATGACCTGTATTTCAGCCCTGCCTTACTGACTTTACTTTCCATTCCAATCCGAGTTAACCTGAGTGCTCTGATAGCGGGCTGACTGTCAGTTAATATTGCAATATTTTGTCGTCTATACTCCTTGTTTGAGTTTATTGAGCCTATCTTTCAATGATTAAACTTTCGCTTGGAAGTAAGCCGTGAGTCCCCCATATTCTTGGAATATTTCCATCCGCTTTTATATCACATATACTATATGATCTTGATCCGTCTGGATAATGTAGAATGATACTTCTCCTAAAAAGATCATGTAAAAATCTAATTATTCCATTTACACTTATCACTCTACTCAAAGCATTTCCGAAAGTCATAGATTTTACTAGTGCTGTTGAGGCGACAGTTAAGTCATGAAACTATTCGATTTTTCAAGAGAAGATGAATGAATGATGGATCTCGTGTTAGATTTGTGTCCGAGAAATCTAATCATGGTCTTCACGTCATTATAGGACAGGTTCTTATTGCCACATACATACATACATATGTACATAATTGGTTATTACAATCCTTCAGTAAAAAATTATGACCTAGCTTCTCACACCACAAATGGTGTGTGCTTTAATTTTATGCAAAAGTAACGGAACCTACAATTTAAATTCGACTCTAAATGACAGGTTTTTGAGATACTTTTGATGGCAATTTTATTTACTCTTAGAATTTTTTTCCCCGAAATCTACTGAAATGAAGTCGCCGAAGAAATATTCGAAATTTCGTTGATTTTATTTGTGTTGCCCTACGTTGGAACGGAGTACTGTTTGTGGGAGAATTAAGAAAGAAGTGTAAAAGTATTATATTTCTCCTCAGACAGAGGCACACAAACACTGACAAATATAAAATTCTATTTTGTTGCTGGTCAATAAATATTAAATTTGCATAGGAATAAAAAGAAAAAAATTACAAATAAAAAAATTGATTAAATTAAAGACAAATATTTAAAATATCAAAGAATATTTAAAATATAAAGATAATAAACTTAAAACAATTACAAAAACAAAACATTTGAACACAAACATTACTGCAGTATTACTCTTTAAGCAGTAGTGTTAGTGTTCTTCTTATCAATTAACATGTTTGTTTTCTCTCTCTTTCTCTTTCTAACAAACACCGATGCAACAGCATTTATTTTGCAAGCATCGTAACAAATTAAAGCGTTTACAAATAATTTTGAAACTCACCTCTTAAGAACTGCTTATCCACTCACACCATCTATTTCTCTTCGTTGTTCCAATGGAATTAACTTCCACTACACACACATTTAAAGTTAAATGCCTATACACCATGCATGTGCATGAATATAAGCACACAAAAAAAAAAAACACTTTTCACTTTCAAGGCCATGCACTAACAACACAACATTTATTTTTTTTTATACATACATATGTATATATGTATGTATATAAATCGGTTACTCTGCTTTTGTACTCCAGCTATGGAGTTTTCAAATTTTATTACTTATTGCAACTTTTTTGTTGTTGTTGTTTTTATTTTTTGACATTCACGGCCTTGCACTAGCAACAACACTTCACTTATATTTGATTTTTGCTATTTTTTTTTAACATTTACACTCTCACTGTTGTACACCATTTTGAAAATTTTCTTCTTATTGAATTACAACCAAAAAAATTTACTTAAAATATTTCTTTCCGTTAGTTGTTAATAAACAAAATTATACACGATTGGTTTAACACAATATAAATATTATATTATTAACACAACTTTTCATTTTTTGCAATAAGCAAACTTTAATTTATTATTTTTTTAATTAAAATTTTAAACCGGAAACACTTTCGCTCACACCTTCTTTAAAGAGCACAAAAACTTCTACTAACCGGCTGCCGGCTTCGTTGTTCTCTTTAAAGCCATTTGATTAATAACATCAATCATCGTCATTGTAATACAATATCAACAACAGCCATAACAGCATCTTCAAATAAAATCCAAAAAATGTTATCAAATTACGATAAGAACCTCGTAACATTAATAACACAAATAACATTATGATCATTAAAAAACAACAACAAGAACGAACACAACATGTTGGTTGCCTGTTACCATTGCTTTCCTTACATTAAAAAAAAAATAAGAAGAGAGCAGAGCATTGCATTTCACGAAATGTTAATCAATGTTATTTTTTTTTTTTGTGGTCAAACAATGTTAAGTAGTTTGCTTGCATTATCCATTGCATAGAGCAAACAACACTCTTTCCTTTCTGTTCTTCAGTTTCAAATGCATGCATAACAACCGAAAACAAAAACAAACAACAATAAATACACTCATGTTATTTTTCTGTTTTCTCTTATTATGACTTTATCAATAAGAAAACAAAAACAATTAGAAGAACTACATATGTATTTCCACTTCACTCCCAAATAATGTAGTGTTAACAGATAAACATACTGTTATTATTCATTCATTCACTCATTAAGAATTAATAATTTACTGTCATGCATACGCTTTCATGCTCATTCAAATGTTATTCATTCAAAGTCCAAATGGTCTTCACCTACAGTATTCAAGTTTATTGCAGTGTACATGTACAAGAAACAGCAAATAACAAAACTTCGATTTCATGCACACACAAATTTCTTCGCTTTGTTATTCATGCATTACAATACGAAATGATCTTTTAGCACACTAACCATATTAAATACAATGTAAGTATTTATAGCGCGTAAAAAACTTTCATGCATTCGGCTTCATGCGAAAATGCTTCGTCGCTTTGTTTTTGGTTACAAAACTTATGTATGTTAATTGTCTTGAGAAAAAAATAAACAACATGAATGTTTAATATGCTGTTAGCTGTAGAATGTAGAATGCAGAAATCTACTTAACATTGTTTGACGACAAACAAAAATAACATTGGTTTGTTCATTCTTTTCATTTACAATAACAATGAATAAGGCATATGGACTTTGCTTTAATTTGATTTACATTTCGTTAAGTTTTTATGAAATGCTCCGTTCGCGTGTTATATTCTTTTTTAAAATAAGGAGAGCCAACGTAACAGGCAACCAACCTACAAAGCCGGTTAGTAGAAGTTTTTGTGCTCTTTAAAGAAGGTGTGAGCGAAAGTGTTTCCGGTTTAAAATTTTAATTAAAAAAATAATAAATTAAAGTTTGCTTATTGCAAATAATAAAAAGATGTGTTAATAAAATAATATTTGTATTGTGTTAAACCAATCGTGTATAATTTTGTTTATTAACAACTAACGGAAAGAAATATTTTAAGTAAATTTTTTTGGTTGTAATTCAATAAGAAGAAAATTTTCAAAATGGTGTACAACAGTGAGAGTGTAAATGTTAAAAAAAAATAGCAAAAATCAAATATAAGTGAAGTGTTGTTGCTAGTGCAAGGCCGTGAATGTCAAAAAATAAAAACAACAACAACAAAAAAGTTGCAATAAGTAATAAAATTTGAAAACTCCATAGCTGGAGTACAAAAGCAGAGTAACCGATTTATATACATACATATATACATATGTATGTATAAAAAAAAATAAATGTTGTGTTGTTAGTGCATGGCCTTGAAAGTGAAAAGTGTTTTTTTTTTTTTGTGTGCTTATATTCATGCACATGCATGGTGTATAGGCATTTAACTTTAAATGTGTGTGTAGTGGAAGTTAATTCCATTGGAACAACGAAGAGAAATAGATGGTGTGAGTGGATAAGCAGTTCTTAAGAGGTGAGTTTCAAAATTATTTGTGAACGCTTTAATTTGTTACGATGCTTGCAAAACAAATGCTGTTGCATTGGTGTTTGTTAGAAAGAGAAAGAGAGAGAAAACAAACCTGTTAATTGATAAGAAGAACACTAACACTACTGTTTAAAGAGTAATACTGCAGTAATGTTTGTGTTCAAATGTTTTCTTTTTGTAATTTTTTTAAGTTCGTTATCTTTATATTTTAAATATTTTTTTTATATTTTAAATATTTTTTGAAATTAAATTTTTATTCGTTTTTTTCTTATTGTTACTTTAATTTAATCGATTTTTTTTTATTTGTAACTTCTTTCTTTTTATGCCTATGCAAATTTAATATTTATTAATAACAAAATACAAAAATACAAAAACAAAATAGAATTTTATATTTATCAGTGTTTTTGTGCCTCTATCTGAGGAGAAATATACATACAGAATACTTTTACTCTTCTTTCTTAATTCTACCACAAACAGTACTTCGTTACAACGTAGTGCAACACAAATAAAGTCAATGAAATTTCGAATATTTCTTCGGCGACTTCCTCTCAGCAGATTTCTAACAAAAATTCTGACAGTAAATAAAATTGCCATGAAAAGTTTCTCAAAAAACTGTCATTTAGAGTCGAATTTTAACTGTTGGTTCCGCTACTTTTGTATAAAATTAAGACACACAATATTTGTGGTGTGAAAAGTTAGGTCGTAATTTAGACTGAAGGATTCAAATAACCAATTATGTACCTATGTATCAATAAAAAAAAATATTGAATTGTTACGATACGTCGATGAGTTTTGGGAAACATCGATGTATGTATATCACCAACTACTGACGAATTGATTATTATTCTTATAAAGCACAACTGTTCTTGGCTGAATACCCATTAAATCTTATGCGATTTCCTAAAGAGAGTTTCTTCTTTAAGAGCTACCACTTCAGAAATCGAATAATTTTATCGAATAAATACTCAAAATTTTATTTCAGTTTATCACATTCACTTCTTTATTTGCATTCAATTCACTGATCTACTTCTTCAACAAAACGGGAGCAGCAAAGGGGGTGGCAAGATGAGCCGCATAAGCAGCAGGAGCAGCAGCATAAGTGGCTACTGGAGCAGCGGCATAAGCAGCTACCGGAGCAGTAGCATAGGCGGCAGGGAAGGCAGCAGAGTGGGCAATGTGATGGGCATTGTAGCTGGAGGCATAAGGAGCCACATATGAAGCATGTCCAACAACAGCGGCGGCAGGAGCAGCAGCATAAGTCAAAGGAGCAGAGTAAGCCAAGGGACTGGAGTAAGCCAAAGGAGCTACAAGACCAGGCTTAGCGGCAGCAACAGCCAAAACGGCGAAGAAGCAAACAGCGATCTAAAAAAGTCAAATAAAATTTTAAATTTCATTTTATATTTGGACGAAATAATGATTAAAACATACGAATTTGAACATTTTGTGTTTATGAATGGAAGAAGTGATTGATTATTGTTGGCGATACAATTTTCAATTGTTAATTTCAGTCTGGTCGTTGAAGTCTTTTATACTTGCTTCAATAATGCAGTAAATAAACTTTAATGAGACATATTTAAGTCCCCATGTATATTAATTGAAGGGCATTCTCATTAAATATGCCAGACATGTTGGCTGTTTGAAAAAAAGTCAACGATACTTTGGATATTGTTTACTTAGAGTGTAAATGAAGGTAATTTTTCTAAAAAATAGAAAAAAAAAAAATAATCCAGTTATATACAGTTATGTACGTATATGGATATACGTGAACATAATTTGGGTTTTTCTGGCAAATTTCACGATTTATGTCAAATGGCAAGTGTTGTTTGCAAGTGTTTGAAATAATTTTTAAATTCTAATTTTGATTAAAAATAAAGGGTGGGCCATTTAAAAGTTTAAATTTGAAAATGAAATAAAACAAAAACGAGTTGAAATTTTGCAAAATTAATTTTTTTGTTGTAAAGTACAATTGTTTCGGTTAGAAATGGAATCTCATTTCATACATATGGCTGTCGCAGCTGGTCTCACAGTGCCTAATTCGATCGGACCAATTTTCGTTAAATTTTTGAGTGTATAGAGTCGTATCTCGGCATTGGTATCACGAATGTTGGCCTTCTAATGCTTAATTGTCTCTGGTTTGTCGGCATAACACTTTTATTTAACGGCGCCTCACAGAAAATAGTCCAACGGTATTAAATCGTACCTTCTTAGCAAACAATTGACATCACCATTTCGGCTAATTAAACGGCCATCAATCGTTTGACGCAATAAATCGATTGTGGAATCAGATATGTGGCAAGGTGCATCATTCTATTGAAACCAAACATCGTTCACATCAAAACCATGTAGAGCGGGTACAAAAAATTGGGTTATCTTGGTGCGATAAGTGCCTCCATTGACCGTAATGGTTGTGCCGTCCTCATTTTCAAAAAAATATGATCCCATGATGCCTACGCTTCACAAGCCGCATCAAACAGTCACTCGTAATGGGTGCATTGGCTTCTGTAAGATCACGTGTGGGTTTTCTGAGCCCCGAATAGGGCAAGTGAAAAATTGCGTATACTGGGCACTGTTGGTCCTTCTCTCTCACCACATTTGTACAATATTTTTGTGCAATTTCTAACCAATTCTCTTTGTTTTGGATATAAATCTCCAAAAGATCACTACGTTGCTCAAGCATAAATCGATTCATTTCGTGCAGTGGAGATAATTTACTGGATTTTGTAGCAGAATAGAATGACATAAGTATTGCCAGATTCGAAATAACCGATGGTTCAAATAATAAACCGCTAGATGGCCCACTGAAATTAAAAAAAATATGTAAGTGGTTACGCAATTTTAAGATTGAAATCTAATGGATGAATTTGCAAGCAGAAAGTGAGTGCTTTGCAGATCCTTAAGCACATGTTGTTAAAAATTTTCCTTGTTGAAGAGCTGGCGAGAACCGGTACGAAGCCCACAATCTCCGACATGTTACAGGGCTTAGGTATTCCGATTGCTTCAGTTAACGTGGATAATATTCACACTTATTTTAAGGAAGCTTAGTCACATTGGCAGCCATATTGCTGGACTCTACTGAACACGTATGAATAAGAAGAGGATTGATTCACTTTTGTCCTATCACTTCTGCCCATCGTACAATAGGGATTCTTAAGGGTCACTGTCCTTTTGGTAGGTACATCGATAGACCCGGCAATCCGGCAATTGACTTCTGCATTAGCTGCGTATCTGTGGAGGAGGAAGAAACTGTCCTTCACATCATGTCTCAGTGCTCAGCTCTTGTCATAAGGGACGGAAAATTTCGGCTTTTCAATTTATAATGTCTTTCAGCGAGCAATTTGACATAAGGAATGCTGGAATAGCAAGCTTTATTTGGAACTCGGATTGGTTTTTTCTAGGGAATGTTTGACTTCCGGGTAGAATTGGTTGTGGTTTCATAATGGGCTTAAATGTTGGCCTAAGGGCGGTCCCCCACCTTACTTAACCTAACTTCCATAGATGCATTGGGAGATTCCAGGTTCATTGCGGTTGACCAATGATTTCCACATTTGAATCAACGTAGGCTCGTTACAACAACATAGAAGTTGTTCGCCGCAGTATGCTAGCCTGGAAATATTCCGGGAATTTTTAGTATTCAAGCGACATGACAATCAAAACAAAATAAAGGAAATATTTTTTAGATGAAAGAGGATGTTCCGGCTAGACGGTTGAATTAGCGGATATTTACATACAGGGCAACTAGGTATGCGTTGGAATTACCAATTTGACGAAGTCGTTTATCAAACTGTTTCGGAATGCACAATAACATTGTGATCACTTTCCGAGGTATTTCGTATTTCTATGGCTGTAGTCCTAGGATTTTTATCCACAATACCTTTTATATACCGCGCTACCCTTGGAGAAATTTTATACGAAATATACGTCGTACGTATAATTTTCTGTGGTGCCGTATTGGATTTAAGCAAACTGTAGTCACAAATTCATAGATTTTGGGAATCTTTTTTCTTTATTTAAGTATATGTGTCGTTACAGACGCTAATGTAAAGAAATTTTAGATTAGAAGTTCATTACTTTAAAAAAAAAAATGATTTTTAGGGGGTACGTATAATTATCTGTGTGACTGTATATCGTAAGTGTAATGACCGTGGAAAGGAAGTATTGCTATACACGTTTAATCAGTGTTTTCTACTGTTTCGACATGGGCTCTTACAATACTATTAAATATATTCTTATGTTTTCTTCCACACGCTAATGCAGAAATTCCTTAAGGACACGTCTTAGGGTCTCTTTTGTATTTCATTGTTCTGGGCCATCATTGTCTTAGGGCCATTTTTTGAATGCGAGTTTAAACTCGAGATTAAGTTAATCTCCAGTTAAAGTTAATCTTCAGTTAACTGAGTTTTCATTTTTTGAATGCGAATTTAACTGGAGATTAACCTTGTAGAGCTGCCGTACTTATAAGCAAAAATGGCAACATTTTTTTCCTTTATTTTGCTGTGTTTACTACTTTTTGCAAAGTGTTTCACAACAATTTGCTTTTGTATATAACAAAAACAAACAAACAAAAGCTGAATACTGTTGATCTTTATGGAAAAAAAATATTTTCTTAAAATAATAAATAAATTAAGACTGTCTATTGTCAATTTGTGTTTTATATAATTCATAGTCACTTAAATATTTGTCTTATTCGGCTTCCCCTCACTTAAAAGCTTTTTTTTAATAAAATTTGTCAACTACTTTTCAACCACCAACGTTGGTGGTTTAAACTCGAGATTAACTGCTTAACCGTAAGGTTAAACTCAAGATTAAGTAAATTCAAAAACTGAAAACGGAGTTTAACTGGAGATTAACTTAATCTCGAGTTTAAACTTGCATTCAAAAATGGCCCTTAAAGATCTACTGATGATTCGACACAATAGTAAAGAGACATTTTAAATACGGAGTTATAATTTCACTTTCTAATCTGTTAGTCATATAAACTAACTTTGCATTTCATGCCATAGGCCAGCTTAAAACAAAAAAACAAATATATTCAGTCTTTTATCGGATTTTTTATTTCAGTTCATGAATTCAATTCTCTCATTTACTTTTTCAACAAAACAGGGGCGGCGAAAGGAGTAGCATAAGCAGCTGGGGCAGCGTGTACTACAGGAGCAGCGGCATAAGCAGCTACTGGAGCAGTAGCATAGGCAGCAGGGAAAGCAGCAGAGTGAGCAATGTGGTGGGCATTGTAGCTGGAGGCATAAGGAGCCACGTATGAAGCATGACCAACAACAGCGGTGGCGGGAGCAGCAGCATAAGTCAAAGGAGCAGAGTAGGCCAAGGGACTAGAGTAGGCCAAGGGACTAGAGTAAGCCAAAGGAGCCACAAGACCAGGTTTAGCGGCAGCAACAGCCAAGACAGCGAAAAAGCAAACAGCGTTCTGGAATTCAAATAAAAATTCATTATTTTTTAAGAAATTTCAGAATAATCTCAGGAGATTCTTTAAAAAAATACTTACGAATTTGAACATTTTGATTGAGTTTGAGGTGTTTGGTTTTGTTTGTACAATTTGTAATTGTTATTGATTTTGACAAATTCATTTGCTTTTATACAAAAGTTTTGCACTTAATATGGTTGTGACTTAAAAACGTAATTAAATATGCAAAACACGTTTGAATAACTTTAAAGCCCTTGATTGAAACCTCTTGTTAACGATAAACTTTAATGGTAATTAAAGAATACTTCACCATTGGCATAACATAGTGTACCATAATTACAATAAAGATTGCAAAAAAAGAAGTTTGAGAATAAAATATTCTTTGGATTCATTGGTTATGGCATATTTTTTTGGCCACATCTAATCAATCGTGAACTAAACAATTCCGCTTTAAAAGAATTTTTCTTAATTGAAACGTATACCATCTGAGTTATTCTTAATCGTACGGACCAATATTGTTCAATAAGGACAATAACTGCACGACCTATATGGGGAATGAGTCTGAATTTATTACCCACGCACAGTGGTCTTAAAGTCTATTTGTCGTATGATCAACTAAGCTTTGCAAATTTTCTTCGGCAGATATTTCATAAATTTTTATACCATTGCTTACATAGCATTCTTTTTTGGTAACCAAAAGGTTTTTATAAGAGGGGTATATATCCGCATTACGTTTTTTTGGCACCCGTATGCATAGAAAGATACGAACTTTTTGAGTATTTTCCGGCAATATACATCGCTAGCGCTTCTTCACTGTTATAAGGTATTGGTTCTTTAGATGGCGTGCTTAAGAACGTTTTTATTTTAAATGGCCTTTTTGGAGAATAGTTCTAATAACTTCTGAAGCAGTCCTTTTGCCTAATTTATAAAGACTACTTGCAGCAGCAAATGTTAGCTCTTCAGGGGAACAAGAGTTTACAAGATGCTTTGTTTTAGATTGTTTAGAACTTTCTCCTATTTCTGAAAACGGTTTAGAAGGTCGTCCGTATTTTGACGTTAACGGTCCGTCAATGGTATTTTCGTCCGAGTTTTCCTTACTATGAAGAACGAAATATTCATCCAACCAACTTTTAAATGAAGACTCGAACACACTCTTTGTTCGATTTACCATGGACCATTTTTTCGACAATTGTGTGATAAAATTTCTACCTGCTTGATTTAATTTCTTTGTATAGCTATCATTTTCATCATTTTTTATACCAATTTTCATAAAAATGTAATATATAACAGCATTAAATTTTTTTTCTTGCACCTTTTCAAAGAACCAAACATCAAACAATTCCATTTTGGTGATAGACATCGCAACTAAATGATTTGATATGAAAGCTTTCAGGCAGAAATCGGCAGGAAATTTTTTACCATTTAACTGGCCACATATCATAGATGATAACAATAAAAAACATTTTGCTAAATCGGGTTAAATTCACAATTAAAACTCTAACACAAGTTATAATGCAATTAAAATTGCACAATTAACGAATACATCTCAGTTTTCACGTATTTTTTTCTGAACGAAATGCAAAATCGCCGGCATATTAGGAATTATAGAAATACATACCCCAATTGTATAAATAAAACCCCCAAATAATAAAGAATATACTTTCGCTTTATTTGACAAGATCTCCAAACCAAACTAAAATATTGTCTAGTCTGTTATTAAAAAAAACTAAATCTATTGTTTGTGTTTAAAACAGTACTGCAGTATTAATATTGCTGATATAACAAAAATTTTTATACAGTTATGTAGGCTGAAGACTTGTCATTACAAAACCAAACAAAAAATTCACATATGTACGATCCGACAAAACGACTTTTTTCGGGCTAAACTCGTCATTGGGACCACCGTACCACGGTGTTACAAATAATCTTAACTTAATCCAACAATATGTTCCAAAATCATAGCCTTATGAAGCGAAATATATTCTGGCCAATTTTCTTACACTGTGCTTTTAAAACATGTCAATTTGGATAGGCATGTGCCCTTTCGAAGATCATATTACCAGGATTCAACACTTTACAATCCATCATGCTATTGATCGTATTAACCACAGAGTGATAAATATTTTTGGTGTATTGCGGCTTTAGTATTGATATTTCTAGAGTATGGGAACTTGCCTAAAATTGTGTGTGCCTTGGATTATCATAATAAATCCACATTTTATTCACTGTAACGATTCGATCACAAAGCCAGATCGCCTTGCTGCTTTGATCAAGAATTTTAGGTATTCTGAAATGCCCTTTCTGTATAGCAATTTGTTTGAACTCAAATGCTTTTAAACATTTGGGAGTTTGTTACATCATTCACTCCCAAAAAATCCGTCACAAAAGTGTTCATCGAGCTAAGACTCCAGTTTATGATCTTTAAATTTATAAAGATAACGGCAGGACGTTTTATTACGTGCTTTGAAATTACTTCTTAACTGCTTAGGCAAGTTCAAATAAATTCTCACCAAGACATTGAATTCTTGTATACCGAAATGATGCGTAAAATATTCTCGTTCCATTTTAAACGTTGGCAATTGAATGTGGTTTCATTCCTTTACTTTTAATCAGAATTTAATGGAATTCCGAATATTTCAAATTCGAATATCCATGATTTATTGCCAATAATATGTATGAATGAATATAAACAAGTTTTTGCCAACAATTTATTCATTTAAAGGAAGTCAAGATCATTTGAAATTTGTTTTTCTCATCAATAATTGAAATTGCAAATTTAAGAAAAAATAAAATAATTAAGAAATGTTAACCTGACATAAGTACTCGTATGTGGATTCGAAGCAAGGAAACTGTAATTTGCAGCAATCCAAAATGCTACAAAAAACTGGTGAAATTTATTCTATGGAAGGTTAAGAGACACTTAGAAGTAATTTAAATTCACTTAGGAATGTCCATTTTATTATATGTGTAGGGAAATCATCAATTCTGCCGGTGTAAATAAAAAGTTTTCCATAATTAAAACCTATTTACGGCGTTTGATTCTAAAAGAATGTAAAAAATGTTGTGCCAAACAAATCAAAATAGAATTTTTTTTCAAAATTTAAGGCTTGCTATGAATCAAGTTTTGTACATATTTAAATAAACCATCTCCTATATAATAGGAGATATTCAAGCATGATTTATTTCTTTTTATCAACCAAAATGTCTATGAACATTGTTTGTTTGTTTGTAAGAAAATATGACCCATGAAGGTATGACTTTGTTTGCGTCTCAATGGTATTTAATCGGTTAAAAAGAAAAATAAAAAAATAAATCATTTAAAACTATTCTACTATAACCAACCATACATAGTATCACCGCGGTGTCGTATACCACAGATGCAACACTACACGGTGCCATCATTGGCGTTCAAGTATCTATTGAATCCATTTCAAAATCAGTATCACCATCACCTAATTTACGTGGTGCATATCTAAAGTCAGTAGAAGACAAGTTCTAGGAAAATCAAATTTCTGATTCAAAATATCATTTTCAATTTCTAAACCCTTCTTAGATTAGTGAACTAAGGAGAAAGAAACACAAATATATTCAGTCTTTTATAGGATTTGTTTTTTTTTTATTATTTCAGTTCATAAATTAAATTCTCTGATTTACTTTTTCAACAAAAGAGGGGCGGCGAAAGGAGTAGCATAAGCAGCAGGGGCAGCAGCATAAGTGGCTACTGGAGCAGCGGCATAAGCAGCTACGGGAGCAGCAGCATAGGTGGCAGGGAAGGCAGCAGAGTGAGCAACGTGGTGGGCATTGTAGCTGGAGGCATAGGGAGCTACATAAGAAGCATGGCCTACAACAGCGGTGGCGGGAGCAGCAGCATAAGTCAAAGGAGCAGAGTAGGCAAAGGGAGTAGAGTAAGCCAAAGGAGCTACTAGACCAGGTTTAGCGGCAGCAACAGCCAAGACAGCGAAAAAGCAAACAGCGATCTAAAATTCAAATAGAAATTCATTATTTTTAATACATTTGAGGATATTCAATCAGGATATTCTTTAGAAAAAATACTTACGATTTTGAACATATTGATTGAGTTTGTGGTGTTTGGTTTGGTTTGTACAATTTGTAATTGTTATTGATTTTGACAAATTCATTTGCTTTTATACAAAATATTTGCACTTAATATACTTGTAGCTTAAAAAACCTAGTTAAATATGCAAAACACGTTTGAATAACTTTAAAGCCCTTGATTAAAACCTCTTGTTAACCAGAAATTTTAACTGTAATTAAAGTATACTTCACCATTGGCATACCATAGTGTACCATAATCATTATAAAGATTGCAAAAAAGAAGTTTGAGAATAAAATATTCATTGGATTCGTTGCCTATGACATGATTTGTGTCATATCTAATCAATCTTAAACTAAACAATTCCACATTAAAAGAATTTTTCTTAATTGAAGCGTATACCATCTGAATTATTCTTAATTGTACGGACCAATATTGTTCAATAAGGACAATAACTGAAGTACCTATATGGTATGAATGAAATGAATGAATTTATTATCCACAGTGTTAGAAATAATCTCAACCAAGAATATGTTCTAAAATTATAGCCTTATGTAGTGTGATATATTCTTACACTGTGCTTTTAAAACATATCAATTTTGTTAGGCACGTGACTTTTCGAAGATCATATTACCAGGATTCAACAGTTCACACTCCTATCATGCTATTGATCGTATAAACCAAAGAGAGATAAAAATTTTTTGTGTATTGGGACTTTAGTCTTGATATTTCTAGAGTGTGGGAACTTGCCTAAAATTGTTTATGGCTTGGATTATCATAATAAATCCACATTTTATTCACTGTAACAATTCGATCACAAAGCCAGATCTTCTTGCTGCTTTGATCAAGAATTTCAGGTATTCTGAAATGCCTTTTCTGTATAGCAATTCGTTTAAATTCAAATGCTTTTAAACATTTGGGAGTTTGTTACATCATTCACTTCCAATAAATCTGTCACAAAATATTTCATCGAGTTAAGGCTCCAGTTTATGATCTTTCAACTTGTAAAGCTAATTGCAGGACTTTTAATTACGCGCTTTGAAATTACTTCTTAACTGCTTAGGCAAGTTCAAATAAATTGTCAACAAAACATTGAATCCTTGTGCACCGAAATGATGCGTAAAATATTCCCGAAATACTTCTCTTTTGTTCCGTTTTAAACGTTGACAATTGAATGTGATTTGATTATTTTACTTTTAATCAGTATTTCATGGAATTAAGAATACTTCGAATTCGAATATCCATGATTTATTGCCATAATATGTACGAAAGAATATAAACAAGTCATAGCCAACAATTTATTCATTTAAAGGAGGTCAAGATCATTTGAAATTTGTTTTTCTCATCAATAATTGAAATTGCAAAATTAAGAAAAAATAAAATAATTAAGAAATGTTAACCTGACATAAGTACTCGTATGTGGATTCGAAGCAAGGAAACTGTAATTTGCAGCAATCCAAAATGCTACAAAAAACTGGTGAAATATTTTCTATGGAAGATTGAGAGACAATGAGAAGTAATTTAATTTCACTTAGGAATGGTCATTTTATCATATGTGTAAGGAAATCACCAATTATGCCGGTGCAAATAAGAAATTTACTACAATTTAAACCTATTTACGGCGTTTGATTCTAAAAGAATGTAAAAAATTTTGTGCCAAACAAATCAAATTTTTTGAAATTTCGAACTAAGTCCTATACGTACTTAACTAAACCATCAATCTCCTCACTCCAAAAACACGAAGACATATTTATGCTGGATGAATAGGAGATATTCAGGCATGATTTATTTCTTTTTATCGACCAAACTGTCCATAAACATTGTTCGTTTGTTTGTAATAAAATAGGATCCATAAAGAAAGAATGACTTTGTTTAGGTCTGACATATAAAATTATTTTAAAACTGTATACTACGCCTTCTCTAGAAACAGTTTATTAAAGGGCGAATGAACTGGAGTAATCCAATTTAATTATGCAGAAAACAATGGTATGCAGTGTAATATTTTACCATAATTTTGGATTTTGTCGGTAAAAAAATAAAAAAATAAATCATTTAAAACTGTTCTACTATAACCAACCATACATATGTAGTATCAGCGCGGTGTCTTATACCACAGATGCAACACTACACGCTGCCATCATTGGCGCTCAACTTTTATTGAATCCATTTCAACATCAATATCAGCATCACCTAATTTACTTGTTGCATATCTAAAGTCAGTAGAAGACAAGTTCTAGGAAAATCAATTTTCTTATTCAAAATATAATTTTCAAATTTCTAAACCCTTCTTCGATTAGCGAACTAAGGAGAAAGAAACACCAAAATATTCAGTCTTTTATCGGATTTGTTTTTTTATTATTATTTCAGTTCATGAATTCAATTCTCTCATTTACTTTTTCAACAAGAGAGGGGCGGCGAAAGGAGTAGCATAAGCAGCTGGAGCAGCTTGTACTACAGGAGCGGCGGCATAAGCAGCTACGGGAGCAGTAGCATAGGCGGCAGGGAAAGCAGCAGAGTGAGCAATGTGATGGGCATTGTAGCTGGAGGCATAGGGAGCTACATAAGAAGCATGGCCTACAACAGCGGTGGCGGGAGCAGCAGCATAAGTCAAAGGAGCAGAGTAGGCCAAGGGACTAGAGTAGGCCAAGGGACTAGAGTAAGCCAATGGAGCTACAAGACCAGGTTTAGCGGCAGCAACAGCCAAGACAGCGAAAAAGCAAACAGCGATCTAACATTCAAATAAAAATTCA
Organism: Sarcophaga variegata; assembly: GCA_932273835.1. Classification (NCBI taxonomy): domain Eukaryota; kingdom Metazoa; phylum Arthropoda; class Insecta; order Diptera; family Sarcophagidae; genus Sarcophaga; species Sarcophaga variegata. The sequence continues at coordinate 20,763,954 of OW026362.1, read as the reverse complement.
TTATTTTTAAGAAATTTTAGAATAATCTCAGGATATTCTTTAAAAAAAATACTTACGAATTTGAACATATTGATTGAGTTTGTGGTGTGTGGTTTGGTTTGTACAATTTGTAATTGTTATTGATTTTGACAAATTCATTTGCTTTTATACAAAATATTTGCACTTAATATACTTGTAGCTTAAAAAACCTAGTTAAATATGCAAAACACGTTTGAATAACTTTAAAGCCCTTGATTAAAACCTCTTGTTAACTGCAAATTTTAATGGTAATTAAAGTATACTTCACCACTGGCATACCATAGTGTACCATAATTACAATAAAGATTGCAAAAAAAGAAGTTTGAGAATAAAATATTCATTGGATTTGTTGGCTATGACATGATTTGTGTCATATCTAATCAATCCTAAACTAAACAATTCCACTTTAAAAGAATTTTTCTTAATTGAATCGTAATATTGTTCCCAATATTTTTCACAAAGGACAATAACTGCACTACCTATATGATGAATGAGTCTGAATTTATTATCCACGGTGTTACAAATAATCTTAACTTAATCCAACAATATGTTCCAAAATCATAGCCTTATGAAGCGAAATATATTCTGGACAATTTTCTTACACTGTGCTTTTAAAACATGTCAATTTGGATAGGCATGTGCCCTTTCGAAGATCATATTACCAGGATTCAACAGTTTACAATCCTATCATGCTATTGATCGTATTAACTACAGAGTAATAATTTTTTTTTGTGTATTGGGACTTCAGTGTTGATATTTCTAGAGTATGGGAACTTGCCTTAAATTGTGTGTGTCTTGGATTTTTATAACAGATCAACATTTTATTCACTTTAACGATTTGATCACAAAGCCAGATCGCCTTGCTGCTTTGATCAAGAATTTCAGGTATTCTGAAATGCCTTCTCTGTAAAGCAATTCGTTTGAATTGAAATGCTTTTAAGCATTTGAGAGTTTTTTACATCTTTCACTTCCAATAAATCCGTCACAAAAGTAACCATCAAGCTAAGACTCCAGTTTATGATCTTTAAACTTATAAAGTTAATCGGGGGACTTTTTATTATGCGTTTTGAAATCACTTCTTAACTGCTTAGACAAGTTCAAATAAATTCTCAGAAAAATATTAAATCCTTCTATACCGAAATGATGCGTAAAATATTCCCGAATACTTTCATTTTGTTCCGTTTTAAACGTTGGCAATTGAGTGTGGTTTCATTCCTTTATTTTTAATCAGAATTTCATGGAATTAAGAATACTTCGAATTCGAATATCCATGATTTATTGCCAATAATATGTATGAATGAATATAAACAAGCTGTAGCCAACAATTTATTCATTTAAAGGAAGTCAAGATCATTTGAAATTTGTTTTTCTCATCAATAATTGAAATTGGAAAATTAAGAAAAAATAAAATAATTAAGAAATGTTAACCTCACACATGTGGATTCAAAGGAAGGAAACTGTAATTTGCAGCAATCCAAAATGCTACAAAAAACTGGTGACCTGTATTCGATGCAAGGTTAAGAGACACTCAGAAGTAATTTAAATTCACTTAGGAATGTCCATTTTATCATATGTGTGTGGGGAAAACATCAATCGTGCCTTTAAAAATAAAAATTTACCACAATTTGAATCTATTTACGGCGTTTGATTCTAAAAGAATGTGTAAAATGTTGTGCCAAACAAATCAAATTTTTTGAAACTTTTTCCAAAATTAAGGTTTGCTACGAATCAAGTTTTGTACATATTTATGTAAATAAACAATCTCCTCCGCTCCAAAAACACGAAGACAGATTTATGTTGGAAGAATATGAGATATTCAAGCATGATTTATTTCTTTTTATCAACCGAAATGTCTATAAACATTGTTCGTTTGTTTGTAATAAAATAGGATCCATGAAGATATGACTTTGTTTGGGTCTGCCATATAAAAATTATTTAAAAACTGTATACTACGCCTTCTCTAGAAACAGTTTATTAAAGGGTGAATCGAATTATGATCTGGAGTAATCCAATTTGATTATCCCGAAAACAATGCTACGCAGTGTAATATTTTACTATAATTTTGTATTTTGTTGGTTAAAAAAATAATAAAAAATTAAATCATTTAAAACTGTTCTACTATAACCAACCATAAATGGTATCAGCGTTGTGTCTTATATAACCGTTGCAACCCTATTCAGATTAAAAGGCTGCGATCATTGGCGCTCAAGTATCTATTGAATCTATTTCAAAATCAGTATCACCATCATCTATTTTACTTGTTGCTTATCTAACATAGTAGAAGACAAGTTCTAGGAAAATCAATTTTCTGATTCAAAATATGATTTTCAATTACTAAACCCTTCTTAGATTAGACAACTAAGGAGAATGAAACACAAAAATATTCAGTCTTTTATCGGATTTTTGTTTTTTATTTTTTTAGTTCATAAATTCAATTCTCTGATTTACTTTTTCAACAAAAGAGGGGCGGCGAAAGGAGTAGCATAAGCAGCTGGAGCAGCGTGTACTACAGGAGCAGCGGCATAAGCAGCTACGGGAGCAGTAGCATAGGCGGCAGGGAAGGCAGCAGAGTGAGCAATATGGTGGGCATTGTAGCTGGAGGCATAAGGAGCTACATAAGAAGCATGACCAACAACAGCGGCGGCAGGAGCAGCAGCATAAGTCAAAGGAGCAGAGTAGGCCAAGGGACTAGAGTAGGCCAAGGGACTAGAGTAAGCCAAAGGAGCCACAAGACCAGGTTTAGCGGCAGCTACAGCCAAGACAGCGAAAAAGCAAACAGCGATCTAAAATTTAAATAAAAATTCATTATTTTTTAATACATTTGAGAATATTCAATCAGGATATTCTTTAAAAAAATACTTACGAATTTGAACATTTTGATTGAGTTTGAGTTTGTGGTGTTTGGTTTGGTTTGTACAATTTGTAATTGTTATTGATTTTGATAAATTCATTTGCTTTTATACAAAATTATTTAAAGTTTATGAGTTTATGATTCACAAGACTATTTAAATATGCCAGACATGTTTTGACAAGTTTAAGGCCCTTGGTCAAGACCTTTTGTTAACAGTTATGTTGACAAGTCATAAAGAGTCACATAATTAGTATTAAAACAGCAACATAAAGTTTGTTTATTTTAAAAGTTTAATAAACTTATCATATACGTGTTATTTTTAAGGTCGACTTAACGCTTAAATGAATTTCTAATCTTTATAGTGCAAGAAGAATTTCGACTTTTACTGACCTATGTTTGTTTAATTATTTGAAGAAGGCTTATAATTGATAACAAAATGCATTGGAAGTAGGTCTAGTGCTTTCCATCCTTGATTATTTCTTGTAGGGTAATGTATATATGCTATGATATACTGATGACCTGATGAATTGTAGAAGATTTGAATTGATTTCCATCGAGGAATCTATCATAATAATTACTGTCATCGTAATTAAAATAATTAATAATAATTGTGATAATTGTATTCTTGTATACAAGAGTGAATTAAAGTTGAAATTACTAAATTCTAACGTGTTGGTGGACGGAGGTTAATATTTAGAAAACGTGAAACCGACATTATTTTTACGAAATTTTTTTAGAGCATTTAGAGAAAGATAACATTTTCGTTGAGTTTTTGCAAACATCACTTTTTTTGTGATTGTATGTATGTAGGTTATGCTATTTTTGTAAGGCTTACCAAGATTTTCTTGCCGGCTATTCTATTCTTAAACAAGTTCTTCTCTGTTTCATTAAAAAATAAGAAGAATTGAAAATGTTTCAACATTTCGATTCATATAAACAAACAGCAATCCAAAGTAGCTCTAGTTTTCCATATTTTGTGAATTAACCCATTAATGCCCGAATTACTTTTTTTTCTAACGGTTACCGTTTTGTTTTTTACACTCAATTTCCTCTCAGAGCATAAAAACTGGCAACTTAAGTTGCTCTGGGCACTAATGGGTAAACTAAAGCAAAAATCATTGCATTCATAATACTAACAATAGTTTTTATGTAATTCTGTATAAAAAACTGTAAACGGAGTTCTTCCATTCATAAGTATTTCAAAATACACCACAATGAAAATAAAACCCAAAAAAAACTCACCACTGAACTTGATTTGACTTTTGATCAGTAAGCAAAATAAAGTCTTCCCACATGTTTTGAATATTTAATTAAATAAAAAACAAATCAATAACTGTTAAACATTAAAACACAAACACATATTAGTATAAAAGGCAATACATTTCAAACCATAGACAACAATTACAAATTGTACAAACCAAACCACACACCACAAACTCCATCAATATGTTCAAATTCGTAAGTATTTCTTTTAAAGAATATCCTGAGATTATTCTCAAATGTCTTAAAAAATAATGAATTTTTATTTGAATTCCAGATCGCTGTTTGCTTCTTCGCTGTCTTGGCTGTTGCTGCCGCTAAACCTGGTCTTGTATCTCCTTTGGCTTACTCCACGCCCTTTGCCTACTCTGCTCCTTTGACTTATGTTGCTGCTCCCGCCGCCGCTGTTGTAGGCCATGCTTCTTATGTAGCTCCCTATGCCTCCAGCTACAATGCCCACCACGTTGCTCACTCTGCTGCCTTCCCTGCCACCTATGCTGCTGCTCCCGTAGCTGCTTATGCCGCCGCTCCTGTAGTACACGCTGCCCCAGCTGCTTATGCTACTCCTTTCGCTGCCCCTCTTTTGTTGAAAAAGTAAATCAGAGAAATGAATTCATGAACTAAAATAATAAAAACAAAAATCCGATAAAAGACTGAATATTTTGGTGTTTCTTTCTCCTTAGTTGTCTAATCGAAGAAGGGTTTAGAAATTGAAAATGTTATTTTGAATCAGAAATTTGATTTTCCTAGAACTTGTCATCTGCTGACTTTAGATATACAACAAGTAAATTAGATGATGGTGATGCTGGTTTTGAAATGGATTCAATAAAAGCTTGAGCGCCAATGATCGCAGCGTGTTAATCTAAGTAGAGTTGCATCTGTGGTGTAAGTTACCGCGGTGATACATACTATGTATGGTTGGTTATAGTAGAACAGTGTTAAATGATTTATTTTGTTATTTTTTTACCGACAAAATACAAAATTATGTTAAAATATTACACTGCGTAGCATTGTTTTCTGGATAATTAAATCGGACTCATTCAGATCATAATTAGATTCGCTCTTTAACACGTTGACTGCCGACTGCGAGATAACTCGTAGATTACGTTCCCTTCTAGGGTGCCAACTACGATTTATCTCGTACTCACTAAACCTGCCATTATTGTGTAGCTACGAATAAAATCGTATTATATCAGTGCTAGTATCGATAAATGGCTTCTGTTAAAAGAACAAAAAGTCAATGTTGGCTTGCGTGGCCAGTTTTCTGAAAATTGCCGCGGCAGTCAACGTGTTAATAAACTGTTTCTAGAGAAGGCGTAGTATACAGTTTTTAAATAATTTTTATATGGCAGACCCAAACAAAGTCCTTCTTTCTTTATGGATCCTATTTTATTACAAGCAAACGAACAATGTTTATGGACATTTTGGTTGATAAAATGGAATAAATCATGCCTGAATATCTCCTATCTTTCCAGCATAAGTCTGTAATCGAGGCTTTTGCGCAAGGAGATGAATGGTTTATTTAAATGTGTACAAAACTTGATTCGTAGCAAATCTTAATTTTGGAAATAATTTCAAAAAATTAAATTTGTTTGGCACAATATTTTACACATTCTTTTAGAATCAAACGCCGTAAATAGGTTTAAATTGTGGTAAATTTTTATTTTCAAAGGCACGATTGTTGTTTTCCCCACACACATATGATAAAATGGACATTCCCAAGTGAAATTAAATTACTTCTGAGTGTCTCTTAACCTTGCATAGAATAAATTTCACCAGTTTTTTGTAATATTTTTCAATGAGGAAAGATACAGTCTCCTTCCTTTGAATCCACATACATATGTGAGGTTAACATTTCTTAATTATTTTATTTTTTCTTAATTTTGCAATTTCAATTATTGATGAGAAAAACAAATTTCAAATGATCTTGACCTCCTTTAAATGAATAAAATGTTGGCAACAACTTGTTTATATTCATTCATACATACAATGGCAATAAATCATGGATATTCGAATTTGAAATATTCTGAATTCCATGAAATTCTGATAAAAAGTAAAATAATGAAACCACATTCAATTGCCAACGTTTAAAATGGAACAAAATGGAAGTATTTCGGGAATATATTACAAATCATTTTGGTGCACAAGGATTTAATGTTTTGGTGAGAATTTATTTGAACTTGCCTAGGCAGTTAAGAAGTGATTTCAAAGCGCATAATAAAAAGTCCCGCAATTAGCTTTACAAGTTTCAAGATCATAAACTGGAGCCTTAACTCGATGAAATATTTTGTGACAGTTTTATTGGAAGTGAAAGATGTAAAAAACTCTTAAACGTTTAAAAGCATTTGAATTCAAGCGAAATGCTATACCGAGAAGGCATTTCAGAATACCTGAAATTCTTGATCAAAGCAGCAAGGCTATCTGACTTTGCCATTAAATCGTTATGGTGAATAAAATGTGGATTTATTATGATAATCCAAGACATAAACAATTTAAGGCAAGTTCCCATACTCTAGAAATATCAACACTAAAGCCCCAATACTCAAGAAATAATTATCACTCTGTGGTTAGTACGATCAATAGCATGATAGGATTGTGAACTGTTGAATCCTGGTAATATGACTTTCGAAATGGCACATGTGTAACAAAACTGATACGTATTGAAACCACACTGTAAGGAAATTGGCTAGAATACATCTCGCTATATAAGGCTATGATTTGGGAACACATTGTTGAATTAAGTTGAGATTATTTGTAAGATCGTGGATAATAAATTCAGATTCATTCATACCATATAGGTAGTGCAGTTATTGTCCTTATTAAACAATATTGGCCCTTGCGATTAAGAATAACTCAGATGGTATACGATTCAATTAAGAAAAATTCATTTAAAATGGAATTGTTTAGTTTATGATTGATTAGATATGACACTAATCATGTCATAGCCAACAAATCCAATGAATATTTTATTCTCAATTTTTTTTTGCAATCTTTATAATAATTATGGCACACTATGTTATGCCAGTGGTGAAGTATACTTTAATTACCAATAAAGTTTGCAGTTAACAAGAGGTTTTAATCAAGGGCTTTAAAGTTATACGAACGTGTTTTACATATTTAATTACGTTTTTAAGTCACAAGCATAATAAGTGCAAATATTTTGTATAAAAGCAAATGAATTTGTCAAAATCAATAACAATTACAAATTGTACAAATCAAACCACACAAACTCAAACTCAATCAAAATGTTCAAATTCGTAAGTATTTTTTAAAGAATATCCTGAGATTATTCTCAAATGTCTTAAAAAATAATGAATTTTTATTTGAATTCCAGATCGCTGTTTGCTTTTTCGCTGTCTTGGCTGTAGCTGCCGCTAAACCCGGTCTAGTAGCTCCTTTGGCTTACTCCAGTCCCTTGGCCTACTCTAGTCCCTTGGCCTACTCTGCTCCTTTGACTTATGCTGCTGCTCCCGCGACCGCTGTTGTAGGCCATGCTTCTTATGTAGCTCCCTATGCCTCCAGTTACAATGCCCACCATATTGCTCACTCTGCTGCCTTCCCTGCCGCCTATGCTACTGCCCCCGTAGCTGCTTATGCCGCTGCTCCTGTAGTACACGCTGCCCCAGCTGCTTATGCTACTCCTTTCGCCGCCCCTCTTTTGTTGAAAAAGTAAATCAGAGAATTGAATTCATGAACTGAAATAATAAAAAAAATACAAACCCGATAAAAGACTGAATATATTTGTGTTTTTGTTGAATATAAAAATCTAAACCCATTTGCTTATCTTTAAAGGCAATATCGGGGACTATGAACCAATATCTCCTACTAAACTAGGCTAATGATAGGGAATATGCCAATGGTCAAATCAGCCGTTATTTTGCCAACTTTATAATGAAGGTAGTGATGTTAAGCGAACTAAGTTTCGGCTCAAACTCTTCAACAAAAATGCTTCTTTTTTTCCAAAAATTGATTCACACTTGGTGATATGCTTGATGTAATGTAGTCCCATACTAGTCGCTATGTTACATTAGGTTGTCCCATATGAATTTTGTTCTTTAATTTGGAGCATTTTAATGTCTTTATGAAAAAATTTGCTGCCACAAATGCTTACAAAACTTCAAATACTCCCGCAACTATGGGGTGGGCCATCTATAGGTTTACATTTGAACCATCGGTTTTTTCGAATCTGACAATACTTATGTCATTCTAGTCTGTCACAAAATTCAGTATATTGTCTCCACTGAACGTAATGAATCGATTTACATTTAAGCAACGTTGGGATTTATTGGGCATAATATCGCCCACATTGATGGCCACTTATTTGAAGCTCATTTTCATCTTGGTGGGTACGTTAATACGCTAAATTGCTGAAATTGGGACTCAGAAAACCCACACGTGGTCTTACAGAAGCCAAATCACCCATTATGAGTGATTGTTTGGTGCGTCATGTGAAGCGGTCAATGGAGATACCTTTCGCACCATGATAACTGATTTTTTTGTACCCTCTCTTCATGGTATTTTTTTTGCGGGAAGGAGGAAAAATGCTTTATGCATTCATGATGGTCGTCACCAGACATGATATGTCGGACTCTCCCACTGGGTATACCGACTAAAAACCCGCCTTGTCTCCTCAGCGGGGAATCATTCCACCTCGGAACCACGGTTGTATTACTTCGAGGTGGACACCTCTTCATGGTATTGATGTGAATGATGTTTGGTTTGATAGGGCATCTTGCACACATTTCATTCCACAATCGATTTATTGCGTCAAACGTTGAAGTCGCCGTGGTCTAGTAGGTAAGCCCAGGTTCAAGTTCCAGGCCAGACATCAAAATAAAATACAAAAATTATTTCTTCAGCGACTTCCTCTCAGCAGATTTCTGGCAAAAACTCTGAGAGTAAATAAAATCTCCGTGAAAAATTTCTCAAAAATCTGTCCGTGACTTTAAACTGTAGGTCCCGCTACTCGTGTATAAAATTAACACACACAACATAAGTGGTGTGAAAAACTAGGTCGTAATCCTGACTGAAGGCTTGTAATGACCAATTAGGTAGGTAGCTGTCCGCGTGGACGTAAGCCCACGGTGCACAGGGTGAAATATAATGTGTCTACCAACTCCCCCAAACTGCTACATTCATGCTACCATCGATTTATTGCATGAAACGTTGGATGGCTGTTTAATTAGAAGAAGTTGCGATTTAACATCGTTGAACTATTTTCTAAGGGGCGCCGTTAAAGAAAAGTGTTATGCCGACAAATCAGAGACAATTGAGCATTTGAAGGCCAACATTCGTGATACCAATGTCGAGATACGACCTCTTACGCTCAAAAAAGTGCACGAAAATTGGTCCGATCGAATGAGGTACTGTAAGACCAGCGGCGGCAGCCATATGTATGAAATGAGATTCCATTTCTAACCGGAAAAATTGAACTTTACAACAAAAAAATTAATTTGCAAAATTTCATTTGTTTTATTGCATCTTTAAATTTAAACCTTTAAATCACCCACCCTATAGCATACAAAATAAAAATTTTTAGCATTAAAGGAGAAAATCAAAAAACATCGATTTTTTATGCTCTGCAATTAAGCAAAAGAAAAGAAGAAGAAAAAAGTAACGACAACAACAAAAAAGGAATCATAATAAATTTTAAATCAAACACTAATAACTTCCATGTTTGCAGGAAACAAAATAAAAAGAATTTTTTTTTCTAAAAATTATCACAAATAAATTTATTAACAACGCAAGCAGCCGAGCAAATATTCATTGAAGCCTGTAGTAAAATAAAGTATGTAGTCAGGATGAGAATTGGAGTTAACAAGCAAAACTGTACAGAATCATTCAGTTATGCAAGCAGTCATGTAGTCACCAGTTTAAGTGAGATAATCGACACACACACACCACTCTCCTTTATTTTGAAGAACAGCTACCTACTCACACACATACGCACTCTCTTTTAGAAGCTGCAAACGGTTGGCTGTGGTATGTAGTTGAAGAAAAAACCACAACCAGCTCAAAAAAAAATGAAAACTCGGCATAATGAGCGTAATTAAAGTGCATCATGCAAAAACATGTTTTACTTAACAGCAACAGCAACAACAGCAACAACACCATCGCACTTTTATATAATTTATGGTATACAACAACAATAACAACATAAAATAAAACTTAAGCAACAACATGTATTAACAACAAAGGATTAAGAAGTACAATTACAGTTGTGGTCCGAAATAACAGCAGTATTTCGGTTTTAAGCTCCCCTCTTCACTTGGAAGCTTTTCGCTTATATGTCTGCTCATTGTCGAACCTAGCAAAGAGTATCTCAATTTCCTCTGCTTAGCCGATTTCGCTTACCCATACAGTACCCATACAGTTCCCTTACTTGGAAGCTTTTCGCTTATATGTCTGCTCATTGTCGAACCTAGCAAAGAGTATCTCAATTTCCTCTGCTTAGCCGATTTCGCTTACCCATGCAATCCCATACTATTTGAAGTGCTCGGATGGCTACTTGACCGCCAGATAGCACTGCTATGTCCTGTCCATTGCTATGATCTCTGCCTCAGTTAAACTGATCACATCTTTCGATGGCGTAGACTTCTGGTTGAAAAATATCCGACAGTTTTCCCATGTATTTCCAATGTCAACTTCGTCATGGAGAGTGTTCTGCGAAAGGCGGGAGTGCATCGCAATGGCACTATTTTTCAAAAAAGTGTCCAGTTGCCTGCGTACGCTGACGATATTGACATCATAGGGCGTACCAAGCGAGATGTTACTGCTGCCTTTAGTGCTATTGAACGGGAGTCTAGTAAGATGGGTCTGGCAGTAAATGAGGGCAAAACAAAGTATGTATATGTTATCGACAAGTAGAGACGTGCGGCGTATTGATTCTCAGATACGGCCGATAACTATACTTTTGATACGGTCAAGGTATTCATCTACCTTGGCTCCGCTGTTACCACCAGAAATGATGTCAGTCTGGAGATCAAGCGCAGGATCACTCTTGCCAACAGGTGCTACTATGGTCTCAATAGGCAATTGAGTAGCAGAGACCTCTCTCGCGCGACAAAATTAACACTTTACAAGACACTCATCCTACCCGTGCTTCTTTATGGCGCAGAGGCATGTACCCTATTAAGTACGGATGCAGCGGCCTTGAGAGTGTTCGAGAGAAAAGTACTGCGCAAGATCTTCGGTCCAGTGCGAGTTGGCGATGATTTCCGTATCCGATCCAACAGTGAGCTGTATGAGCTCCTCAACGACATAGACGTTGTAATATCCAGCGGCTGCGCTGGCTCTGCCATGTCGTTCGAATGGATGAGGATGCTCCGGCGAAACGGGTATTTGATGCGGGAATATGCGGAAGTCGGCGAAGAGGACGACCTTGCATCCGTTGGAAGGACCAAATCGAGGAAGCCCTGTCATCGACTGGTGTAACCAACTGGCGTAGGCGCGCACGAAGCAGAGGCGCCTGGAAAGATGTGTTGCGGCAGGCCGAAATCCAATAAACGGGTTGTTATGGCCAATTAAGTAAGTAAGTATTTCCAATGTCTGTTCTCGAATCAAGCGTATGCCACAGTATTATTCCTCTTTTAAAAGAGGATCATGCTGCTCCATTCTTCTTAACCATTCTTGTTTTCATCTGATTTTGTCCCGGCGACAGTTAGGGAAACAAAACGAAACTTTCTTTTTACTCAACATCTGAACGTTGTGCTATTATTTCCACCATCATTGCATGTATGTTTACTTAATGATTTCAAAGGAGCAACACCCTTTTATGTAGTTCACTTAGTGGTGTGAGAGTTTTTTGACGTAAAAGAAAAATGAAGTTGCTGTAGCATGAGAGCACAGAGAGGCGTAAGATTAACGTTTAAAGGAGAGGAGTAATTATGGGTGTTTACAAAAGGCTTTGGCATTTCTTTTAGCGTTTTTCTTTTATTATATTCATCAATAATTAACCCGTTAAATGTCATCATTTCAGTGTTGTATGGTATTGGCGAGACTAATGGCGTAATATTTTATAGAGGTATAGAACTTTAAGTTGCAATAAAACAACGATGGATTATTCGATTGATATGAATTTTATTTATCCGAAAGATAATCTTGTGGCATTACATTTTAAATATGATTTCTGGCATATGACCGCCACGGCTGGCGCGGATGTAGTCCAATCTGGACGTCCAAATTTCGATGACTTTTTCCAACATTTGTGGCCGTATATCGGCAATAATACGGCAAATATTGTCTTCCAAATGGTCAAGCGTTTGTGGCTTTACCGCATAGACCAATGACTTTACATAGCCCCACAGAAAGTAGTCTAGCGGTGTTAAATCACAAGATCTTGGAGGCCAATTCACAGGTCCAAAACGTGAAATTAGGCGATCACCAAACGTGTCTTTCAATAAATCTATTGTGGCACGAGCTGTGTGACATGTTGCGCCGTCTTGTTGAAACCACATCTCCTGGACATCATGGTTATTCAATTCAGGAATGAAAAAGTTAGTAATCATGGCTCTATACCGATCACCATTGACTATAACGTTCTGGCCACCATCGTTTTTGAAAAAGTACGGACCAATGATTCCACCAGCCCATAAAGCGCACCAAACAGTCAGTTTTTCTGGATGTAACGGTGTTTCCACATACACTTGAGGATTACCTTCACTCCAAATGCGGCAGTTTTGTTTGTTGACGTAGCCATTCAACCAGAAGTGCGCTTCATCGCTAAACAAAATTCGCTTATGAAAATCGGGAACAACGGTAATCTCGTTTTGTGCCCATTCGACGAATCTACGCCTTACTTGATGATCGTTTGGCTTCAAATCTTGCACGAGTTGGATTTTGTAAGCACGCAAAGCAAGATCCTTCCGCAAAATCTTCCATAAAGTGGATGGACACAGATTCAATTCCTGTGCTCGATGGCGGATGGACTCATTCGGGTCTTCCTCAATGCTACGCTCTACAGCAGCAATAGCTTCTTCTGTACGCACCGTACAGCGTCTCTGGGGATGCGAGTTATCAATAAGAGTAAACGTGGTGCGAAAACGTTCCATGGTTAATCGAATTAACTGCTCTGATGGACGATTTTGTCGACGATAAAATGGACGTAGTGCGCGATACGTTTTCCGCACAGAACCATTATTTTCGAAATAAAATTGCACTATTTGCAAGCGTTGTTCAGGCGTGAGTCTATTCATGATGAATTGCCAAACCAAACTGAGAATAAATCACTTGACAGCTGTTAAATCGGTCGCCATCTTGAAAAGTAACGCCAACTTAAAGTTCTATACCTCTATAAAAAACACCCTTTACTTCGAACGGCATATTTACAAGTTTCTCATAATAACTGTTTTTATTATTAGCGTTTTTTTTCAAGAAGACAGCTGAGCAGAAGTCACCGAAAGAAATAATTTTCATATTTCGCGTTTTGTTTGAGATATCAGAACTGGGTTTTGAACTTAGGGGCTCTCGTCTAGTAAGTCAATGCACTACCTACTAGACTTTCAGTATAGGCAGCACATGATTTCATTGCTGACAAAAGAATAAACAACGTCACTCTTCTCTAGCAGGCCACTTTACTGCTTACTACACAATATTAGCATTTTTTAATAAAGTGGAGATGGGGTTTCAGATATAACGGATGATTTTTTAGCGATTATCTTTTTGGCAACACTGGTTTAAACAGCTCACGCACGTTTCGTGTTTTGTTTCACTGTCAAACATCTTCAGTTTGGTCTATAATTTAACCATGAATCGTCTTACAAACGAACAACGCTTTTATTTTCAAAATGCGTGCTCTGTTAAGAAAGTTCATCGCGCGCTTCTTCCATTTTATGGTCACTTTAATCGATCCACTGAAGCGGCTATTCGGGCTATTGTGACTAAATTTCGCACCAAATATACATTGTTGGACATTAAACCACCAACACGCTTACGTAGAGTGCGAACTGAAGAAAATATCGCAGCTGTATCGGCCAGTGTTAATGATGACCATCAATTATCGATTCGTCGCCGTTTGCAGCAATTGGGCCTCTGTTACTCAACAGCGTGGACAATTTTGCGGAAGGATTTAGGTGTGAAGCCTTTTAAAATACAGCTGGTGCAAGAATTGAAGCCGAACGACCTACCGCAACGCAGAATTTTTGGTGAATGGGCTCTTGGAAAGTTGGCCAAAGATCCACTTCTTTATCGAAAAATTGTGTTCAGCGACGAAGCTCATTTTTGGCTCAATGGATACGTAAATAAGCAGAATTGTCGATTTTGGAGTGAAGATCAGCCAGAAGCATTGCACAAGCTACCAATGCATCCAGAAAAAGTCACAGTTTAGTGCGGTTTATGGGCTGGTGGCATCATTGGACCTTACTTCTTCAAAGATGCTGCGAATCGTAACTTAACTGTGAATGGTGAGCGCTACCGTGAGATGATATCAAACTTTTTTTTGCCCAAAATGCAGGAGCTTGACTTGCATGACATGTAGTTTCAACAAGACGGTGCCACATGTCACACAGCACGCGTAACAATGGACTTATTGAGAGGCGAGTTCGGTGAACATTTTATTTCACGTTCGGGACCGGTAAATTGGCCGCCTAGATCGTGCGGTTTAATGCTTTTTGACTATTTTTTGTGGGGCTATGTTAAAGCTCATGTCTATACAGACAAGCCCGCTTCAGTTGACGCATTGGAAGACAACATTGAAGCATTTGTTCGTGAAATACCGGCCGAAATGTTGGAAAGAGTATGCTAAAATTGGACTAAGCGGATGGACCATTTGAGGCGCAGTCGCGGTCAACATTTGCATGAAATAATCTTCAAACATTAAATTATATGGACCGTACTATCGATTCAAATAAAGATTTCATGCATTTCTCTGAATTTTTTAATTTTTTTTTAAAATTTTCCTATAGCTCTTAAAAAATCACCCATTAATTCCTAATGTGTGCCACGGACCTCGCCAATTTGCTATTCAATACTTCTTCTTTTTTAAATGGTCATTTTGTTTTACATGCATACATACATAATAGGTCATTATAACCCTTCAGTCAGGATTACGATTCAGCTTTTCAAACCACCTATGTTGTGTGTGTTAATTTTATACACGAGTAGCGAGACCCTACAGTTCAAATTCGACTTCGAATGACAGATTTTTGAGAAACTTTTTTCTTCTTCTGATGGTGCCTTCATTTCATTGCCGTCTTTCTCTTTTACGGTGTGATATATTTTTTGAACAGCTACTGACACTCTAGTAATTTTGATAATTTAGTAAATAGGCAGCAGCATTTAGAACACTCTGCAGTATTCTATGTCATATGAAAGCACACATTTGTGCTTGTGGGAAGAGGAGCTTTAACGCCACTGTTAGGATCAAAATCTTTCTGCAGAGTGGGAACAGATGTTTGGAAAGGTAAAGAAAAGCAAAAACTCTTCTCAAACGAAATGGGTTTGAGGCTTCAGTTGTGTATTAGACGGATGGTCATGCGGCTCCTACTCTTGAACGAACTTTGAACTTTGTAAGGCGGCATACCGTTTCGATTATACGAATCGAGGACGCTCATGCCTTGGTGCAACAACAATTAAATTAGTTTCACGAACTTTAGCAATAAACTTGCGTATACCTGGGCACTGTTGGAAGTCGCCGTAGTCTAGTGGGTAGTGTGTTGGCTTATTTGACGTAAAGCCAGGGTTCGAGTCCCTGGCCAGACATCAAAACAAAATACAAAAAAAGTATTTCTTCGGCGACTTTCTCTCATCAGGTTTCTGGCAAAAAATCTGAGAGTAAATAAAAATTGCCATGAAAAGTTTCTTAAAAATCTGTAGTTCGGAATCGATTTTAAACTGGCGACTTATGAATAAAATAACACACAGAACATAAGTGGTATGAGAAGCTAGGTTGTAAACCTGACTGAAGTGTTGTAATGACCAATTATGTATGTATGTACGTATGTCAAACGTTTGACGTAATAAGTCGATTGTAGCATGAGATGTATGGCAAGTTGCAACATCCTGTTAAAACCAAACAACGTTCACATCAATACCATGAAGAGTGGGTACAAAAAAATCGGTTAACATGGTGCGATAGGTGTCTCCATTGACTGTAATGCTTGCGCCGTCCTCATTTTGAAACAAATATGAGCCAATGATGCCTTCGCTCCACAAGCCGTACCAGACAGTCATTTTTAATGGGTGCATTGACTTCTGCAAGACCACATGTGGATTTTCTGAGCCCCAAATACGGAAATTTTGCTTATTAACGTACCCACCAAGATGAAAGCGCATCATTCGAAACGATGATTTTTTTGGAAAATCAACAACATCGTGCATTTTGTCGTTCGCCCAATAAGTGCCAATGTTGCTCAAGCGGAAATCGATTCATTACGTTCAGTGGAGATAATATACTGAATTTTGTGATTAAAGGCATTGCCAGTTTCGAAATAACCGATGGTTCAAATTAAAACCGATAGATAGCCCCACCCGATATTTTTAGTACGATGTTTAATGTCGAACATTGTCATTGCAAAGGACTCTTGATTATTGGGAATTTTCCCACAAAATTTTAGTAAAAAAAATCAAAATATTTAAGAATTAAAAGCTAAGCTGTGTGTAGTATTGTTTGGTAATTGAAAGTCTTGTTGCCTACTTTTAGGTACTTTACCCCTTTGCATAAAACAATAAAAAATAACTTTACTTTGTTGTTGTTATTACTGCTATAATGAGGAAAAAGTCAAAACCACAACATCAAAAAAAGAAAAAAACAGGAACAGAAACCAACAGAATAATGAAATAAAATTAAAATAAAAACAAAAAGGAATACGATTTTTATTGTCTAAACAGAGAGAAAAAAACGGAATGAATAAAAACAAAACGAAAAACTATTTTTACAACCCAAGGGATGGCCATTAACGTTTGTTAAATAAACGTTGGAGAGAAACAAAAAAACTAAAAACAGAAAAAATTAAATGAAAGGAAATCACAAAAAGAAATGAAACCATGAAACCCGAAAACGACAAACCAAATTCTACGTAAAAGCCAAATTAAAAAGAAACCAAACAAAAAAATAAAATAAAATTAGAACTCATGAAACGCCAGTTACTAGAAAAACACACACAAAGAATGACTGCTGCGAATACCATTTGCTGTTGGTGTTTTATTATACCCCGTTCGAATGGGAGTTGCTGGCCTGGCATTGCTTTCGGTTAAGCTGGTGGCAGTGGTTTAGTTAACGGTTAATAAACCCCCTTGTTTCCACTAATTAGAGTAGAGAAGTTAGAACGCCCGAGTAATGACACACACTACTAAATTTCACCATTTAATAAGGATTCTTGTTCTTGTTTTTATTTTTTTGTTTTGCTGTTTTCCTTTTTTTTTTGTTCATCTTCTAAGTAAATATAGAGGCAGACAGACAGATGATAAAATTAACAGAGGCATCATAACAAGTCTGTCTGCATGGTGCACTTATTCTGGCACACTACAATAGTAAATTATTCTATGGATTCCGATTTAATTGAACTTGAACTTAAATACCTAAAGTATGGCTATGGCTTAAGCTATTATGATTTCAATGTTAATCGCCAGAATATTGCCTTCCTGTCAGTTGAAAAAGTCAAAGTATAGGGTCCGCCAAATAACTTTTTTTTTTTGAAAATGCTTTAAAAACAAAACTACTGAATATTTTCTCAAATTTCTTTTTTTATTTGAAAGTACAATCCTTCCGGTTAATAATGGAAAATAATTTCATTTAAATGGCTGCCTCGCCTGGCCATGCAGTAGCCTACATGATCGGTCCAATTCTTAAGCACATTATCGATTGTGTGCAGCTGTATTTCACCAATGGCTTCACGAATATTGTCCTTTAAAGCGTCAATTGTCTCTGGCTTGTCGGCGTAACACTTATCTTTGACGGCACCGCACAAATAATAGTCCAGCGGTGTCAAATCGCAGCTCTGAGGTGGCCAAACGACATAAGCTCTGCGGCTGATAATGCGATCTTCAAAAACAGGGCGCAAAACATCGAGTGTAGCTTCGGCTTTGTGGCATGTAGCGCCGTCCTGTTGAAACCCAATGTTGCCAATATTCTCCTCTTCAATTTTTGTGAACAAAAATTCGTTCAACATGGCCCGATAACGATCGCCATTTACTGCAACGGCCACTCCTTGCTCATTTTCGAAGAAAAATGGCCTAATTATGCCTCTGGACCAAAATCCACACCAAACAGTGACTCGTTTTGGGTGCGTCGGCTTTTCAATGAATGTGTGTGGGTTTTCTGTGCCCCAAATGCCACAATTTTGCTTGTTTACATACCCGCCAAGATCAAAATGAGCTTCATCTGAAAAGATGATTTTTTTTTTGCAAAAATCGGCATCTTCTGTAAATCAATCCCAGGCCCACTTAGCGAAGCGAAAACGCATTGGATGATCAATTGGCTTCAACTCCTGAACCAATTGGACTTTGTATGGCGTCATACCAGGGTCTCTATGCAAAATTCGTCTCAATGATGTCTCCAAAATGTTTAATTGTTGAGAACGACGGTGAATTGATGTTGATGGCACTTCAGGCACACTTTCTGCCACAGCAGCAATATTCTCGGGTGTACGCACTGTTTTTGGCTTTTCACGCTTTGGTTTATCGACGACGATGCCAGTTTCTTTCACAACGAACATACGTAGCTGACGGTGCTTCTCTTCTTCCAAAATCCGAACGCAATTTTCGCACACATTCTGCAACATTACCATGATTTTCAAATTAATGTCGCAATATTTCCCAGCGTTGTTCAAGCGTATACACAACCTTATTCGTTCAGCGGAAGGATAAAACTAATTATCTGTCAAATCAGACATGAGCTAAATGTTACCATTCACGAAATAAGCACTAGTTGAAGAAAAAAAACGTTAGATGGCGGACACGATACAATGTAAAACGGTCTCTATGTGTTCCAGTTTTCTCAAAAACGTTTTATTCTGGGATCTGAAAACTGCCTTGTCAACTTATACTCAATGTGCCATCTATCGGTTTAAATTTGAACCATCGGTTATTTCGAATCTGGAAATACTTGTGCTATTCTATTCTGTCATAAAATTCAGTGTTATTATCTCCATTGAACGTAATGAATCGATTAACGCTTGAGAAACGTTGAGATTTATTGGGCCAACGGGAACCTACAGCTCATTTTTATCTTGGTGGGTAGGTTAGGTTAGGTTAGGTTAGAGAGGACGTGTACTTGTCAATTAATACAAGTACAGTACCCGGAGGTCGAATTGACCCATTCTACAACGTCCTAGTTTCTCACACCACTTATGTTGTGTGTGTTAATTTTATACATGAGTGGTGGGACCTAAAGTTTAAAGTCGACTCCGAATGACAGATTTTTATTTATTGAGAAACTTTTCATGGCAATTTTTATTTATTCTCAGAGTTTTTGCCAGAAATCTACTGAGAGGAAGTCGCCGAAAAAATACTTTTTGTATTTTGTCTTTGATGCATGGCCTGGGGCTCGAACCCAGGCTTTTGCGTCTAATTAGCCAACACACTACCTACTAGACTACGGCGACTACTGGTGGGTAGGTTAATAAGGAAAATTTCCATATTTGGGGATCAGAATACCCAAACATGGTTTTACAAAAGCCAATGCACGAATTACGAATGACTGTCTGGTACGCCTTGTGGAGCGGAGGCATCATTGTCCCATATTTCTTTGAAAATGAGGACGGCGTCATCATTGCGGTCAATGGAGACACCTATCGTACCATGATAACCGATTTTTTTGTACCCGATCTTCATGGTATTGATGTGAATGATGTTTGGTTTCCACGTTTATTATTTATTGCGTCAAACGTTTGATGGCCATTTTATTAGCCGTAATGGTGATGTTAATTGGCTGCCAAGAAGCTGCAATTTGACACTGTTGGACTATTTTCTAATGGGACAGCCGTAAAGCCGACAAGCCAGAGACAATTGAGCATTTGAAGGCCAACATTCGTGATGCCATTGTCGAGATACGAGTCCATTCACTTGAAAAAGTGCACGAAAATTTGTACGATCGAAAGAGGCTCTGTATGGCCAGTCGAGGCTGCTATATGAATGAAATAAGAGTCCATTTCTAACCGGAACAATTGTACTTCACAACAAACAAAATAAATTTGGCAAAATTACAAATCGTTTGCCGTTTTATTGCATTTTTAAATTTAAACTTTTAAATGGCCCACCCTTTACATCACATCAACTTTCAACATCACATTCTGATCACTTTTTTCATTATTTTGAATGGTTATTCATGATTGATGACTAGTTTGCTTATCTACTTATCTTATTGCAAAACACCATGAACTGGTTTCATAATTCTTCCTACAGGTCAAGGAAAATGGAACGCTTTACAAAGGAATAACGCGTTACAATTGTGAAAGCTTATCACAAACATTTGAAAAGTTATGAGAAGACCGCACACAAAGTTAGAAGAATTTTTAGTCGAGAAAGTGCACCTAATACGTCAACCATTTGAGGAGCGCGTTAAAACATTTTATGCAACTTGATCGGTTAGGGACAGTAAGAGTGTTACGCGTTTACGTATTGATGGATATCTTAAAAACATTGGTGCTGCAAACGAGAGTGTCGCTGAATATCCGAAACCCTTAATTCGACATTGTCCTGAACAACTTTAAATTTCACGAAGCTCAACGCAGGGAATTTTGGCAAAAGACCTCGAAAGCGCTAGAATTTAGTCTAATGCGGAGTTTGGTTCAGCGGCATGATTGGGCTTTATTTCTCCTTGAATATGAAATCGAAATTGCAGTAAAAGTGAACGTCATTCATTACAGATACATGATAATGGAGTTCCTTTGGACGTAACTGGATGGCATGAATTTAGACCGAATGTGATTTCAGTAAGACGGCGTCACCAGCCATACAGCACGTGTGTCAATAGTTTTATTGCTACAACGGTTTCCAGCACATATTATCTCGAGAAATTCTGGTGTCAACTGGCCACCAAGATCATGCCACTTTCCACATTTCTTTGGGATTTTGTGAAAGCATGGGTTTGATATATCTAAGCTCAAATCTGACATTCAATGCGACATCGGTGAAATATGTATTTCAGATCCTTGTGAAAAAGCCAACCGTGGAGGCCAGTTAACGTACTTTTAATTCTATATTTAATCGGGACATATTTTTTTACAATTCACTTAAATAAGCTCAACTATCGCCCTAGTCTAGTAGGTAGTATGTTGGCTTATTAGACGTGAGGCCATGGTACAAACCCCAGGTCAGATATAAAATATTTCTTCGGCGACTTCCTATCAGCAGATTTCTAGCCACGAAAAAGTATCTCAAAAATCTGTTGTTCGGAGTCGACTTTAAACTGTAGGCCCCTCTCTTCATTTATACAAATTAAAATACACAACATAAGTAGCGTGAGAAGGCTAAGTCGTAATCCCGACTGAAGGATTTTAATGATTAATTATGTATGCATGTATCGGAGAAAAGTACGTGTTTTTGAATTCTTACGGAGATACCCTATATTTGTAAAATAGAAGCTGAAAGCGTCATTGAATCTCTAAGCGCATGATCGAAAATCAGCACAATTTAATCGTTCTTCTATCACCTCGAAAATATTCGAACTTTTACTCATGCCTTTTCGAATAGATTTTAAGGACCTCAACTTGATTACAGTGTTACCAACAAAACAACGAAATAAATGATGCCAGATTTGTACTATGTACAGGCACAGTAATGTTAGGCATGAAAAAAATTAGCCCTTTAAGGGATCGAAATTATAAATGTTCGAGTAAATAGGCACAAGTAATAAAAACTGAGCACGAAAAAAATGCTTTCAATAAAAACTTTGAGAGAAAGAGGGAGAGAGAGAGATTAAAAGAGTAGTAGGGTATTAACAGAACAACAAATCACTTACTAAATAGCGTTAATGGTCATTTACAAAAACCTACTTTAAGGCGCATAGAAATAATAAAACTAAAAGCATACTTTTAGGCAGCATTGTAAAGAATATGAAAATTAATTTTGATTTTAAGAAATTTATATAAACAGCATTATGTAATTCATGTAATTATTGTACAATTTAAATCCTTTTAATTCTTCTAACATTTAAATCCTGTTCCTTTTACTTTATTTTTCAATTTCAGTTTCTCAAATTAATGCTTTCAAATCCTATTGATTTTGCTTTTTTCTTTCTTTCTTGTGCTAACGTTTCGCTTTTTATAGCAAAAATTCTCTTTGTATCCGTTTAACAGAGAGATAGAGAGAGAGAGAAAAAAGCGTTGGAGATAGAGACCAAAGCGAAAGGGAATACGTTTAACTCATTAAATTATTTTCCATTTTTTTCTGCGCATCCCACGTTCGTCAATGGGATTATTCATTTCCGTTTATTTTACGCTTCCGTTTTACTCCCTCTTTTTTAGATTTGTTGCACTTTTTTTTTATCGAATCGCTGAACTGTTAATTTTGTCGCTTTATTATCGGTGAAATGAAATGATGTTGTTGTTGTCTTATTACATTAAATAAGACGACTTGGAATAAGTAAAAAAAACTAAAATTGAATTGAATTAATAACAGAAATTTTATGAAAGCATTTTACAAGAAGATTCCTTTTTTTGTGGACTCGCTGAGCTGTAGTCATTTGAATTCAAAATCAAGCAACAGAATTACAAGTTTCTATAGAAGCTTGTGAATTTTATCCAACAATTCTGTTTCATAGTTTAAAGTATCCAAAGTATTTCAATTCCCTACATTACATACATACATAATTGGTCCTTACAACCCTGCAGTCAGGATTACGACTTAGCTTCTCACACCACTTATGTGTGTGTACATGTGTGAAGGGACCTACAGTTTAAAGTCAATTCCAAACGTCAGACTTTTGAGAAACTTCTCATGACAATTTTTAATTCTTTCTCAGAGTTTTTGCCAGAAGTCTGCTGAGAGGAAGTCGCCTAAGAAATATTCAAATTTCGTTTTGCTGGACAAGTCTGACCTAGGGTTTGAAGCTTGGCCTCACGCCAACACACCACCTTCTGTACTACGGCGATTTATCAATTTCCTACATTGGAAACAGAAATTGTCAACTTCTAGAATTAGCTCTGTAGCATGTGTAACACTTATCGCAGTAAATGCCTGAAGAATACTTTGCTGGCTTTCAATTGTTTCGGTTTTTTTTAATGAGGAAACCATGCATTAAACTACATACCTTTAACCATAACCTCAATCGCATTCTTTTGAAGTGTAGTTAACTTTTTGCTGCTTTTCTTTTACTCTGGCAGCAAAGAGAATATAATGGATGTCCTTGAGAGAGTATAGAAACAAGGATCAAGAACTCAAAGCCATCTTTAAGGTGGAAATTCAAATATTTGGAAAAGGTTTCTACTGAATTACATGCATACATACAGTGGCGTGCAAAAGTGTTTTCATGTTGGTAAATTTTCTAGTCAAACGTCAAAAAAAATTTTTCTAGCTAAGATATTTTAACGAAAATTCGCATGTTTATTCATTACTGTTAGATTATATTATAGTGCAAAAATTGTATAAAAAGAATAATTACAACTCTAGTTATCGAGCATGATCGCAAAATATGACAACTCGAACAGTTTTGCTCATATTGGTTTATGTCACTTTACAAGTGTGAATTTATAATTTACCGTTATTTTTTTTATCGAGTATGGTTTAATATCAACTTTGTTTGTTTTTAAAAAGTTTAAGTGCAGTTTCCAAAATATTGTTGGCATTTTTTTTATTAAAATAAACATTGGTAATTTATTTGTCACTACAAAATGAAAAAATAAGCGTGGAAATAGAACATCGTATAGTAGTTATGACGGAAAATGGACAGTCATGCGGAGAATGAGCTAAATCTTTAAAAATAGCCCATAGTACTGTACAAAGTGTTCGTAAAAGACGAAATATATCATCCAAATGTATCATAACTGCTCGTCCAAGGTTGGTAACAGACGCAGATGCTCGGCATATTGAGCGATTAATGAGAAATATGGATACTAGAACACCAAAATTAGCTGCCAAAGCAATAAATAAACACGTTAGTGATTGGACTGTTCGTAGATCACTACGAAGAATTGGTCTAGTCGCAGCAGTCAAGAAAAAGAAACCAGCCTTATCAAATAAAAATGTTAAGGCGCGCCTGCAATTTTGTAAAGAATACGAAAACTGAACAGCAGAGGATTGAAAACATGTGATTTGGTCTGATGAAACTAAAATTAACCGTTTCCAATCAGATGGAAAAAAATATTACTGGCGCCGCCCACATAAAAATCTTCAAATACATCATGTAAAGCAAACAGTAAAACATGGCGGGGGAAGTTTGATGATGTGGGGGTGTTTTACTTGGTGGAACGTTGGTCCACTGGTTAAGATAGAAGGTATAATAAAGAAGGAAGATTATCTCCATGTTCTTCAGACTAATTTGGCAGAATATGCGGACAAAAGTTCATATCCCGAGGAGGAGATACACTTTCAACAAGATGGAGATCCTACACATACCTCTAAAATTGTTAGAAATTGGTTGTCTAATCAAAAATTTAAATTACTTAAATGGCCAGCACAAAGCCCGGATCTCAATCCTATAGAAAATTTGTACGCTCTTTTAAAAAGAAGACTGGCCGTGTATGAAAGAACACCAACGAACATGGATGAACTCTGGCAAAGAGTACAAGAGGAGTGGAACAAAATCCCAGATGAAATCATACAAAAATTTAATGCTAAACCGCATTAAAAATATAAAAAAGAACAAGCGATTGTGGACAAAGTATTAAAAATCGCTTAATATTAAGGTTTTTGAATATACGTGCAAAAGTGTTCGAATTGAGTTATTTTTAATTTTATTTATATTCTTGAATTATGGTATATAATTTCTTTTAATTTTTTAACTTAAATATGTAATATAATAAACAAGTAATCAACCCTGAAACATTCATCTTGCGTTCTCATTCATTAAAGATTTTATAGGGGTTAAAGGGCGGAATCTGCCAACATGAATACACTTTTGCTCGCCACTGTACATAATTAGTCATTACAACCCTTCAGTCAGGATTACGGCCTAGCTCCTCACACAACTTATGTTGTGTGTGTGTTAATTTTATACATGAGTGGCAGTACCTACTCGACACCGAGTGACAGATTGTTGAGAGTTTTTGTCAAAAATCTGCTGACAAGTAGTCACCGATGAAATATTTTTCGTATTTCGTTTTGCCGCCGTAGTCTAGTAGGTGGTGCGTAGGCTTATTAGACGTAAAGCCGGCGTTCGAGCCCCA
This sequence comes from Sarcophaga variegata, assembly GCA_932273835.1. NCBI lineage: Eukaryota > Metazoa > Arthropoda > Insecta > Diptera > Sarcophagidae > Sarcophaga > Sarcophaga variegata. Next base: position 20,738,565 of record OW026362.1, on the reverse strand, counting down.
GGCCAGACACCAAAACAAAATACAAAATGTATTTCTTCGGCGATTTCCTCTCAGCAGATTTCTGGAAAAAACTCAGAATAAAAAAAAAATTTGCCCTGAAAAGTTTCTCAAAAATCTGTCGTTCGGGGTCGACTTTAAACAAAATGTATTTCTTCGGCGATTTCCTCTCAGCAGATTTCTGGAAAAAACTCAGAATAAAAAAAAAATTTGCCCTGAAAAGTTTCTCAAAAATCTGTCGTTCGGGGTCGACTTTAAACTGTAGGTCCCACCACTCACGTATAAAAATTAACACACACAACATAAGTGGTGTGAGGAATTCGATTTACGTCGTTTCGATTTACGTAATCGAGGGATTACTGTTTTAATGATTAACTTGCACATGGTACAGTGAGTTTGCTATCACTGCACCGTTTTAAAAATCTGTACTCTCGAAAGTTTAATTTAAAGTTAGGTTATGTTAGATGGCGCCATCACACATAAAAATTTCAAGTTTTCAACTATTTTGGCAATGTTTCTTAAGTACAGAATATCACACTACTTAGTTATTTCTGGCTTAACATGTATTGGGACAAGTACTGTCTTCTACTCAGGAAGCGTTAGTGGAATTTTTCTTCCTAATTTCTATAATTTATTGTCTAAACTATGCGCAGATTACATAGTGGTTTTTCCATTGTGGTGTCCGTTCCGATCGTATGTTTGCAAAAAAGTTTCCGGGAAAACTTAGAATAATTGTCGACAAAATTTTTTTAGTTTTTATTGGGTCCATACCTAATTGGATCAGACGGTCAAAAAGATCCTAATTTGTGTTCCTATGATTCCTTTATATACATATATTTCTCCTGTCGAAAGAGTTCTATAAATATGTGTTCAGAAAAAGGATGTAGCTAAGCATCGGAACCGAAATTTCATTTGCTACAGATTTTACGGCAACCTGGCTATCCGGACATATGAGTGTATTCTCAGGGAATATTTTGCTAACAAGCAGGCACTTAATCGCCATGAGTTCCGTTTGGAAGACACTGTAGTATTACGGCAATTTCTATGGGTAGCAATATTAGTAGCTAAAGTATGAATAAATACGACGTGTAAGAATAATAGGAATTGAATAAGGTTGGGATTGCAAGATCATTTTCGATTTATTTCCTTTACAATTTACAATGTATTCCGTCGGTCATTATCCATCATAGAGAAATTGATATAATTCGCCGAACAGATCTGTGATTAGAAGAGCACAAGCGAATACAAGTTGGAAGCTACACAAAATTCCGATGAGAAATTTTTCATAAAAATTTGTTGTTCGGAGTCGTATTCACTCTGTAGGCGGGACACACACAAAGTTGGTATGAGAAACTAGGTCGTAATCCTGACTCAAGGTTACTAAAGACCAATTAAGTAAGCAGGCCTTTGTTTTAAACAAGCTTCCCGGTAAATATAAAACTCGGAGATGTTGAAGAAAATACACAATTATTTTCACTTAACATAACCTGACTCTATTTATTTCCAAAAAGCAATTCTCTGATCTATTTCTTCAAGAAAAGGTTAGCAGCTAAGGGAGTAGCATGTACAACTGGGCTGGCAGCATAGGCTGGTACAGCAGCAGCGTAAGCAGCAGGGAAGGCAGCAGTGTGGGCAATGTGATGGGCATTGTAGCTGGAGGCATAGGGAGCAACATATGAAGCATGACCAACAACGGCGGCGGCGGGAGCAGCAGCATAAGTCAAAGGAGCAGAGTAGGCCAAAGGAGCTACTAGACCGGGCTTAGCGGCAACTACAGCCAAGACAGCGAAGAAACAGACAGCAATCTAGAAAATGTATTCCAAAAATTTATCATTTAATAAGGAATTTTAAAAAAATTCGTTTTTTTTCTTTAAAAACTTACGAATTTGAACATTTTGATTGTAGGCGGTTTGATTTACAATTTGAAATTGAGACTAAATGAGTTAGTAGTTGAATTTGGCTTTTATAACAACGAGTTGCGAGTTGTGAGTTTTATTTCGTTTAACTGTTTAGTATTTCGTTCATGTCATGGCTTTGAAAAGCATCGTTAAAAGTGAATTGAATTCAGTTTAAAGTGAGAGGGGAATGGTTTCAACAACTGCAAAGACTTTATTTTATTGAGATTTTATTGAATTGTTAATAAAAAAAATAAGAGCTGAAGTGGAATTACCGGAAATAAAGGTTTTTTAAATACCAATAATAATAATACAAATGGGGAGAAAAATATTTGTTTATAGTGAAGTAGTTTTTATAACAGACGATGTAATTCTATGACATTCAAAATGGCTCGACATAAGTATATATGAGGAAAATGATGCCAATGCTTCTTTACTTGGATTTATACGTTTATCCAGATATTGGGCTTAGTTTTCATGAAGGATAGCTTATCTATTGTTGTAATTCTGTATGTATTTCTTATAACCTTGTGATATCGATATAATAAGAACATTTTTCGGAAATATTCACTTTCCAGGCAACACATTAAGGGCCATTATTACATTTATTGCCGTTAAAGTTGGGTTTAGTTAAAGGTAACTTTAGCTAAATTGAACTTTAAAGTCGCCTTTAACTTTTAACTTTAACTTTAAAGGTAACTTTAAACTTAACTTTAAAGGTAACTTTAGCTAAAGTGAACTTTAAAGTCACCTTTAACTTCTATTAGTTATTAGAACCTACAGATAATATCGACGCCTCCATTCTATAATGTTCTAAGTGTATTTGGAACGTTTTTAATGTTCTTGCATTTTTAAATTCTACGTTCTCTAACTTAAATACTGTCAAAATTTGGTTAAGATGCGCCGATCCGTTCCGAAGTTGTAGGGAAAAATCTTCTTAGGATACACATATGGTCGTATGTCGCGTGAAAACTTTGAGAGCTCATAACTCAAGACACACTTTTTCGACTTAGAATGTTATAGAACGGAGGCGTGAATATAAAGTTAACTTTTTTAAAAATATGGCAATGCCGTAACGATGTCGATAAAACTGTTCACTTAAATAAGTTTTTTTTAAACTCAGTGGCAACGTCGGGCTTCTATTTTTGTTGTATTTGCTTATTTTGTTTATATTTGAAGTTGCCACATTGAAAATAATATATAATATGGCAAGTTCAAACATAAACTTAACTTTAAAAGTTAAAGGTAGGATGATCCTCCCTTTAGCTTAACGCTTACTTCTACCTTATTGTCCTCTCATAATAATAAAAAACAATTTATCTGCCCTTTAAAATCCTCCCTTTAGTTAACGGCAAGTTGTAATAATGGCCCCAAATGTTGTAATCATTCCGGTTTTGTCTACAATAAAATCTGAAGGTCCTATAATGACATGGCATACTTACTCTCTTTGTATACAGATATGTTCCCATTGTTCCTGTGAGGAGCAGCATAGTGTGATTATATTCCTTCTTCACACTGTTCCAGCAGCTAATTTCGAATCAGTCTTCCTTTTCTATATTTGATCTGAGAGTATCAATTCCGTCCCATGGTATTCTTTGTTAGGTCATTATTTGTCCTTCGTAGAGTGTAGAGAACCCAACACTATTTTCGGCCTAGCCTGGTTAGCGAAATATAAACGGCCATAAAATACTCAGAGTTCTATGGAGGCTTTAATTTAAAAAGACTCGGATTTTACGAATATTACTATCACAGATGCTGTGTTTGTTAATTTTATACATGAGTAGCGGGACCTACAGTTTAAAGTCGATTACGAAAAACCGAGATAGAAGACTTCAACAAGTTTAGAAACCTTGGAAGGCAGCATTATATCCAAAAGCGACAGTTCAAGCGTGAATTGAATACAGGACGTTTAACAATCGTCGCCACAGTCTAGTAGGAAGTGTGATGCCTCGGTTCAAAGCCCAGATCAGACTTTTCCAGAACAGAACGAAGAATGAAAAAATATTTCTTCGTTCGGTGACACCTTCTCATCAGATTTCTGGCAAAATCTTTGAGAGTAAATAAAAAAAAAATTGCCATGAAAAAGTTTCTCAAAAATCTATCGTTCAAAATCGACTTTAAACTGCGTGTACCGCCATTCGTGTTTAGCTATACATGATCGCTTTATTAATCTTGAAATATTATATGGTGAGAAGTCGCCGTAGTCTAGTAGGTAGCGTGTTGGCTTATTAGTCGTGAGGCTACGGTTCAAACCCCAGTTCAGATATCAAAACGAAAATACATACATACATAATTGGCCAGTACAACCTTTCAGTCAGGATTACGGCCTAACTTCTCACACCACTCATGTTGTGTGCGTTAATTTCTTACGTGAGTGGCGGGACCTACAGTTTAACGTCGACTCCGAACGACATATTTTTGAGAAACTTTTTCATGGCAGGCTTATTTACTTTAGAGTTTTTGCCAGAAATCTGCTGAGAGGAAGTCGCCTAAGAAATATTTTTTTTTCATATTTCGTTTTGATGTCTGACCTGGGATACGAACCCGGTCTTTACGTCTAATATGCCAACACACTACCTACTAGACTACGGCGACTTCAAAACGAAAATATGAAGAGAAAGAATATTTCCTCGGTGACTTCCTCTCAGCAGATTTCTGGCAAAAATTAATCATAATCCTGACTGAAGGGTTATAATGACCAATTATGTATGTGTATAGTGAGACTTCCGAAGTACACCAGGATTTGATCTGTTCGATCACTTATATTCTTTAATTTAGCCCTGATTTTTCAACGTATCTTTGTCTACTTTTAATGCGAATATTCTGGTACTTACTTATGAAGTCGCCTTAGTCTAGTAGGTAGTGTGTTGGCATATTAGACGTAAAGACCGGGTTCGTATCCCAGGTCAGACATCAAAACGAAATATGAAAAAAAAATATTTCTTAGGCGACTTCCTCTCAGCAGATTTCTGGCAAAAACTCTAAAGTAAATAAGTAAATACATAAGTAAATACGTAAAAGCCAGGGTTCGAGCCCCAGGCCAGACATCAAAACAAAATACGAAAATTATTTCTTCGACGACTTCCTCTCAGTAGATTTCTGGCAAAAACTCTGAGATTAAATAAAATTGCCATGAAAAGTTTCTCAAAAAATCTGTCGTTCGGAGTCGACTAGTCAACTAGGTCGTAATCCTGACTGGAGGGTTGTAATGATAATTATGTTATGTATGTTTATTCTGGTACTTAAGATGATGATGATTTTAGGAGTGCATTCTCAATTGCCTTCCCCTTTGTGTATTTAATTACCATGCCATTCCGTTACTCTAAAAGAGCCGTAGACAAAATTTACTAACAAAGCATTGCTTAGAGCTTTAATATCTTGAACGACATTGTTTAAAACTTCCTATCCATAACACAAATGTACTGTATAAAGCATCTTTACATTAACAAGCGTAACGTTGCCCGTGATTAGTTTTGAAATAAAAAAAAAGTTTTTTAATTAAGAATTTAGTTTTTGGTTTCTACTTTAATGCATGGTGGTAGTTTTAAAGTATGAAACCAAGTAAAATTGAATATGTTTTCATCTTGTTTTCATTTGATTTTAAAACTTCATTTTTGCCTTAATTATACGTACGTTTGTATGTAAATATCGAGTGGGCCATCTATCGATTTAAATTTGAAATATGGGTTCTTTTGTCAGTGGCAACACTTATGTCATTCTATTCTGTCACAAATTCAATGTTATTATCTCGACTGAATGTAATAAATCGATTTACGATTGAGTAACGTTGGGTTTTATTCGAAATTTATTTCCAAAACAAAGGCAATTGGTCGGAAATTGCATTAAAATATCGTACAAAATTAAGGGCCCAGAAAACCCACACTTGGTCTTACAAAAGCCAATGCACTCATTACGAGTGGCTGTTTGGTGCGGCTTGTGGAGCGGAGGCATCATAGGCCCATATTTCTTTGAAAATGAGGATGGCGCAACCATTACGGTCAATGGAGACACCTAACGCACCATGATAACCGATTATTTTTGTACCCGCTCTTCACGGTATTGATGTGAACGATGTTTGGTTTCAACAGGATGATACAACTTGCCACACATTTCATGCCACAATCGATTTAATGCGTCTAACGTTTGATGGCCGTTTAATTAGGCGAAATGGTGATGCCAATTGGCTGTCAGGAAGCTGCGATTTGAAACCTTTGGGCTATTTTCTGTGGGGCGCAATTAAAGAAAAGTGTTGTGCCGACAAACCAGAGGCAATTAAGCATTTGAAGGCCAACATTCGTGATGCCATTGCCAAGATACGATCCCATACATTGAAAAATTCAACGAAAATTGGTCCGATCGTATCAGGTACTGTGAGGCCAGTTGCGGCAGCCATATGTATGAAATGAGATTCCATTTCTAACCGGAACAATTGTGCATCACAACAAAAACATATATTTGGGAAAATTTCAAATCGTTTTTGTTTTATTGCATTTTTAAATTTAAACTTTTAAATGGTCCACCCTTTATGTATGAAACATAACGATATTTTATCTTCTTTTACTTAATATTACAAAAACTTTTTATGGACATAAACAAATATCTGCAAGGTCTTGAAAATTGCTTTTCCTTAAGGCAAAGCAGGCATGCGCAGAGAATATCAGCTTTACGAGGCACATCCTCATATCGCACGGTATCAACACAAGCTGCCTTAATAATAGCTGAAATGGTTCCCATCGACCTTCAAGCAATTGAGCGCCAGATGATTTTCAACGCCAGACAGAGCACGACTCAGTCGCAGAGCATAGAAACGATACAGCACAAAGTCTTCTTAAAATGACAATATCGCTGGGAAAATGAACGGCATGGTAGGTGGACATATAAACTGATTCCAGAATTACAAGTGTGGAAAAATAGAAAAAACGGCGAAGTAGACTACTATATAACCCAGATGCTAACCATGGTCATGGATATCTCAGAGAGTACCTGCATCGCATGGGGAATGTCGCTCGCCATTCTGCATCCACAAGGAGGAGGAAATGTTAGATGATGCAGAACACACTTTCTTCGGCTGCAGTCGCTGGGACTAAAGACGTGAGGGTCTCGAGGCTGAAATCGGCATTATTAGGGCTACAAACGTCGTGCTGAAAATGACAAACGGCAGAGAAAACTGGAACGCAGTAAAACAATATGTGCACTATGTCCCGCGAAGGAAAAAATATGACCTAGACGCAGTAGAATAAGAAAAGAGCGGAGCCTCGACGCAGGCTGGCAATGATGGAACTGGCACAGGTTCCAAAAAGTGGTACACCTCGAAGTAATACAACCTTGGTTCCGAGGTGGAATGATACCCCGGTGAGGAGACAAGGCGGGTTTTTAGTCGGTGTACCCAGTGGGAGAGTCCAACATACCATGTATGGTGACGATCTTCATGAATCCAAAAAGCATTTTCCCTCCTTCCCGCGAAAAAAGGCCAAACAGGCAACTGAGTCAGTAAAAGTTCAGTTAGTCTTTTGTGAAGACGCGCTGTGTTCGAAGTGAATAATCATGCTTTGAAGATCTCCGTTACAAAGATCAGTCGAATAATTGCCTAGCAATTGTTATTGTTTATGCAAAGGGTATAAACAGAGGAATAACAAAGAAAAGTAATTGTTGTTGTTTACATCAAGTTGTGAACACATAATTGTGTGAATAATAAAGGATTTTCATTAAAACTGAACACCAATTTATTTGCAATCTACGAGCTCATAATTTAAACGTTTTTAAAAAGGTAAAAACGTAACAATATTTTAAATTTAAAAACAAAAAAAAACACATTAATTATGCTTTGAAGATGTAAGAAATTCGGTAAAAAGTGTTTCTATGTACATATCATGTATATAATGTGCCTTTAATTACGATATGTTGTCTGTTTTTAAGTAAAAATTCCTTTAAAATGTATAACAACGAGAGGTGTTATGCAGGCCACCAGCCATGAAAAAAACAAAAAAAAAAAATGCCAGAATAAATTCCGTTATTCTAAAATTTTTTTAAAGGAGGCAAATCCAATCTTATACGTTCTTTTTAGAATATCTAGTCCACATTCAACAACGCATGGTAATGAATTTCCAACACATTAAAACGAAACAAACAGAAGCCACCGGCTTTCGCAAATATTTGCTTACCTGTTTCTGTCGGTATCTGTGTTAATACACCCACACACTCACACATTTGCCAACAAGGACACTCTCATTTTTCATAGAATACTTGTGTGTGAGTGGCTTTTCTGCGGTTAAACGTTGTTAAATAAACGAAATTTAAATGAACAGAATTTAGCAAATCGATGTGCTTGTAGGCGTATTAGTAACGTTGAGGTTTTATAAGCCAAAAACAAAATTTAAGCATTTGTATTGGAGTATGTACGAGTATTTACAAAAATTAACTTAAAAAATTTAATATTAAAGTCCAGCAGTCAGCTGTATTAAAACGCCTCTATTTGCAAGAGTTTAAATCTGCATGAACCACATTAAACAGAGACACCGCTAACCATTTGAACTGCCTGCGGTCAGAAATTCTCATCCGTTCACATATTTTACAGCAAATTAGAGTCCTTAAATTGCCATTTCATACTTGCTATCTGATAAGCAGGAGTATAAATTAACTTTTGTGTGATTTAAAGAGTAAAAATAAGAGGGGAAAAAAGGAGCAATAAATAAATTTTATAAGGTACGCACACCTAAAAAAGTGGTGAAAAACACGTTGCCTACTACAGGGGTATAAGCCCTATCGCATACAAGGTTCTTTCGAGCGTATTGTGAGAACAACTGCAGGCAGCCAGATCCTCACGCTACATCATATCCTGGAAAAGACCCATACACGAGTGAAGCCACTTGTCGAAACCTTGTAACCATTGACTTGATCCTCACATACATACATACATAATTGGTCATTACAACCCTTCAGTCAGGATTACGACCTAGTTTCTCACACCATTTATGTTGTGAGTGTTAATTTTTATACATGAGCGGCGGGACCTACAGTTTATAGTCCACTCCGAATGACAAATTTTTGAGAAACTTTTTCATGACAATTTTATTTTACTCTCAGAGTTTTTGCCAGAAATCTGCTGAGAGGAAGTCGCCGAAGAAATACTTTTTGTATTTTGTCTTGATGTCTGGCCTGGGGCTCGAACCCTGGCTTAACGTCTAATATGCCAACACACTACCTACTAGACTACGGCGACTTCAAAAATTTTATTAAGGAGTGCGTAATAAAATAATGGTGAAAAACACGTTGCCTACTAATGGGGGTATAAGCCTTCTCCCTATCGCATACAATGTTCTTCCGAGCGTATTGTGTAAACAACTTCAGGCACCCAAATCCTCACGCTACATCATATCTTCGAAAAGACTCATAAACGAATGAAGCCACTTTGTGAAACCATACATACATAACATAATTGGTCATTACAACCCTTCAGTCAGGTTTACGACCTAGTTTCTTACACCACTTATGTTGTGTGTGTTAATTTTATACATGAGTGGTGGGACCTACAATCTGAAGTCGACTCCGAACGACAGATTTTTGAGAAACTTTTCATGGCAACATTTTTATTTACCCTCAAAGTTTTTGTCAGAAATCTGCTGAGAGAAAGTTGCCGAAGAAATACTTTTTTTGTATTTCGTTTTGACGTCAGACCTGGGGTTTGAACCCCGGATTTACGTATAATAAGCCAACACACCACCTACTAGAGTACGGCGAAAACTTGATCCTCATGCTACTTCAAATTCTGGAAAAGACTCATGAATGACTGAAGCCATTCGTCGAAACATGGTAAGTCCACCATCGACCTGATCCTCAGGCTACGCTAAATCCTAGTAAAAACTCAAGACACACACCATATTTATTTTATTTGGCGACCATAAGTCAGCCTTCAATAACCCTAAAGAATTATGTTCTTGCTGCAGTATCTTCCTGCGATGTTGATAAGGCTTATGAAGAATGACGTATCAATTCCATCGATTTAGAAATGAACCTCTTCGAACCGTTTCATAACGTATGAGGTTTTAGACAAGACAATGCATTACATTGAGATCTCTTTAACTTTGTTATGGAGAGTGTTCTGCGGAAGGCGGGAGTGCATCGCAATGGTACTATTTTACCCTAAAACTGTCCAGTAGTTTCCGTAAACTGATGACATTAACATCGTAGTATGCACCGCACAAGATATTATTGCTGCCTGTAGCTGTACTGTCCAACTACATATTAAGATAGGTCTGGCAGCAAATGAGGTTAAAACGAAGTAAATGTTGTCAACAGGTCGGAACATACGGCATATTGGATCCCAGATTTAATTTATTCATCTGGGTTCCGCCCTTGCCAGCAAAAATGTCGTCAATCCGGATATCAAGCCAACAAGTGCTACTACGGTCTCAACGGGCACTTATGAAGGAGTGGCCGCTATTGTACGACAAAACTGGTACTCTACAAGGCGTTTATTCACTCGGTGCTTCTGTAAGGCGCAAAAGCATGAAGAGAGATAAGTCTTACATAGACCAGAGCGATTTGGCGATAATTTCCGAATCCAATCAATGTATGAATCCCTCAACGAGGAGGACATTGTGCAGCGCTTTAACAGCCAGCGGTCATGTCTTTGAATAGAAGAGGATGCACCGAAGAGACGAGAACAGTTTGTTCCTCTTCCTTATATCCCACGGCTTCTATAGAAACAATTTGCCAAGAGCCCAAACCAATGCTCTCTAATGACACCGACAAACAAATTGAGAGTGCTTCTTTGGAGTATAATCTAGTTTTTTGGGAGCCTTCTAAACAGCTTTGGCCAGAGATTCTTTGTCGTTTTGACCGTATACAAAGGCGCTCATCCGGCGTTGAAGAAATCCATTTTTGCATGTCTCAGGTTTTTACAGGGATTCCCAAAGTAGAGAAGTTCATCCGCTCTGCAGCTAACTGTATCCTGGAATGTTACTGTATCCTGGTACCCAAATGATATGATCGTTCCGCTGCCTAGTTGAGATATCTACAAGAGCTATACACTGTCTTAAAGTTTATCACGTTGAAATCTATGTTTGATATCAGAAAATAAGAGAATATCTCGCCTGGAGATATTCGTATCTTCAATATTCCTCGGCACTGCCTGTATTGCCGATATTTCCGTTTGAATGATGCTGTAGTGATTCAGCTGCTATGTGTACAGGACTATTCTAATTGATTTCGAAAAATTTCTTCATCTACAGTTTCATTCAACTTGGAGCCAACGAGGTGCAGTGCACTATGTTTCCTAACCTCTGTATTCGGAATGGAGGTACTAGCATAGAGGGCAATGAAGACCTTTTCTTACACCGTTAATGATGTTTGGTTTCCAACACGTCTTTTTATCGATAACAAGACCCAGAAATGCGACTCCATTTAGGGGTCCAGTTCTATGCAATTTCAGTGCACAAAAAGTCTGCGGCATGTACTTTCTAGTGCAGAATAGTAAAGGAAAGGACTTACGAACTTGAACATTTCGTTTTTAAAGTTACAGTTTCAAAACCCTCTTGGATATTTTTAAGCATTTTGCAAATTGTTTTGGTTTTCATAAGTGAAACTTGAAAACTTGGTCTTCCAAATACACAAAATTACTCATGCCAAGCACGTCTTTAGCGTGCTTTAATTAAATATGCTACTGCGGCTAACATTAGAGTGGCCTAATCAGTTTTAGTGGTTTTCGAGTGCATTAACCATGACCTTGTGATCTAAAGTAGTGGATAAATGGTGAAATTAATTTGGAATTTTGATACAATTGCCTGCTTTACAGTTGAGGAGTAAAAGGCCTCTGTTTTATTTCTAAAATTAAAAAAAAAACAAAAAAAAAATTAAATTAATGAACTGTGCGTGTGTAGATGTTTAAGGCAAAGTGTAGAGAGAGAGAGAGGGGCACACAAGTGATTCAATGATAAGAACAGGTGATGTGCGTCATAAAATCGAATGTAAAAATTATACGTGATTGAATTCCTATATTATGAGTCACTTTCGTTTCGAACTCACTTAACTTAATAAGATTAACGGTAAAAATTATGCAAAACAGTGTCTATCAAAAAAGTTAATTGAAAATATAAAAAAATCTGTAGCTTCACCAATTTTTTGTTTAAATTTTTTGGCACAATAGTGATATTAAAGGGGTAAATGGCTAATTATATGTATTTATATACAGTGATTGGCAAAAGTAACACAACGAATCTTAATTGAAACTCCAGCCTTTCAGAAAAAAGTAAAATGTCCACTGAAGTTCTTAGAATTTGTCTTCTCTATTTGGAATTGTAGTATAATAGTCTCCAACAGGGACTTCCAAACTTTGACAGTTGATAACGGCCATCTTGTTAAGCTACATCTGTCAAATTAGTTAACATTTATTGAGTCTGCTTTTTCAAATCACCACTGATGGATCCGACAGCACGTGTAAATAATAGAAGTGTTCTATCAAAATTAGTGTTGACAACTGAACCTAAAAATCGTTTTCAACTATGAGATCCATTTCTGGATAAGTCGGTTCGCGAACAAAGAACCAAAATTGTCAAATTTGGCATGATACCAATCCACATGAGATCCAAGAGCAATCAATGCATTCCAAAAAAGTTACTGTATGGTATGGATTTTGGCCTTTTTGCGTCATTGGTCCCTATTTCGATCAGAAATAAAATCAATTATCACTGTCAACTGTGAGCATTATAGTTCGATGATTACTAAAGACATGTGGTTTTAATACGACAGCGCTACGTGCCGCCATAGCTCATGCGTTTGAGAACGACACTGGCCAGGCCATCACTGTCAACTATGGATTATTCGAGTGACATGAATTTTATTTATTAGAAAGATAATCTTGTGGCATTACATTTTAAATATGATTTCTGGCATATGACCGCCACGCCTGGCGCGGATGTAGTCCAATCTGGACGTCCAATTTTCGATGACTTTTTCCAACATTTGTGGCCGTATATCGGCAATAATACGGCGAATGTTGTCTTCCAAATGGTCAAGCGTTTATGGCTTTACCGCAAAGACTAATGACTTTAGATGACCCCACAGAAAGTAGTCTAGCGGTGTTAAATCACAAGATCTTGGAGGCCAATTCACAGGTCCAAAACGTGAAATTAGGCGGTCACCAAACGTGTCTTTCCATAAATCTATTGTGGCACGAGCTGTGTGACATGTTGCGCCGTCTTGTTGAAACCACATCTCCTGGACATCATGGTTATTCAATTCAGGAATGAAAAAGTTAGTAATCATGGCTCTATACCGATCACCATTGACTGTAACGTTCTAGCCACCATCGTTATTGAAAAAGTACGGACCAATGATTCCATCAGCCCATAAAGCGCACCAAACAGTCAGTTTTCTTTGGATGTAACGGTGTTTCCACATACACTTGAGGATTACCTTCACTCCAAATGCGGCAGTTTTGTTTGTTGACGTAGCCATTCAACCAGAAGTGCGCTTCATCGCTAAACAAAATTCGCTTATGAAAATCGGGAACAACGGTAATCTCGTTTTGGGCCCATTCGACGAATCTACGTCTTACTTGATGATCGTTTGGCTTCAAATCTTGCACGAGTTGGATTTTGTAAGCACGCAAACCAAGATCCTTCCACAAAATCTTCCATAAAGTGGATGGACACAGATCCAATTCCTGTGCTCGATGGCGGATGGACTCATTCGGGTCTTCCTCAATGCTATGCTCTACAGCAGCAATAGCTTCTTCTGTACGCACCGTACAGCGTCTCTGGGGATGCGAGTTATCAATAAGAGTAAACGTGGTGCGAAAACGTTCCATGGTTAATCGAATTAACTGCTCTGATGGACGATTTTGTCGACGATAAAATGGACGTAGTGCGCGATACGTTTTCCGCACAGAACCATTATTTGCGTTGTTTAGGCGTGAGTCTATTCATGATGAATTGCCAAACCAAACTGAGAATAAATCACTTAACAGCTGTTAAATCGGTCGCCATCTTGAAAAGTAATGCCAACTTAAAGTTCTATACCTCTATAAAAAACACCCGTTACAACGTTTCTTAATGCCAATATAACCCATGTCATCACTCAAATTCAGACTGATTTAAGCGCCAGAGTCATGGAAAATTGGAGATTTTGGATGCGTTCCGCCCACAGAAGCCGAGGAGAGCATTTGATCGTTGTTATATTCCACCTATAATGGCATAAATACATAATTATTTGGTTATTATTATCTTCAGTTAGGTCGTAATTGTGACACACCACTTGCGTTATGTGTCAGTGGCGGGACCTACAGTTCAAAATCGACGCTGAAAGACAGATTTTTAGAAACTTTTCATGCCAATTTTTTTTGTTTACTCTCAGAGTTGTTGTCAGACGAATGCGGATAGAAAGTTGCCAAAGGAATATTCAAATTTCGTTTTGTTGGACTTTGAATAGGGACTCCATGTCTAATAAGCCAACACACTACCTACTAGGCTGTGACGAATCCAATGGCATCGATAGATCTTCCAAACATTAAAACAATTTCGTTGATATCTCTCACAGTCTTTCAATTTAAAGATAGAAAGCCCTTAAATAAAGACCCTATACAATCAATAATCAGAGTTTGGGGGTCCTTAGACAGGGGTGGGAAGTGCCCAGTAAAAATAATGAGAAGTTGTACTGCGAGATTGCGCAGCATGTTGTCTGATAAGTCATCCAAATGGCAGCCAGGTAATCATAGCCAAGGGGGCCTTTGAATGAGTATTACGCAAAGCAATCGTAATTTGTATCTCAACGGCAGCCCACAAGAATATGACTCAAAGACAAAAAAAAAAGAAAAAACTAGGTTCGATATCCATCGAATAAAAGTAGAGAGTCATAAAGGAGGAAGTTCTTAACTTCTACAAATTGATCTACAGCGGTAGAACGTAGATAAGCAGATTAACAAGGTCTTTCAACAAGGTTGTTCTGCAATATATCTTAGGTTCCAGATGGAGCTCTTTTATATAAATACGGATTATGGATCTAAATGAGCCCAAACAAACCATTGCGTTTAATTATAATATTTAGAAAAAAAAAAGACTTTGAAGAGGTTAGGTTAGGTTAGGTTAGAAGATGTGTTCTTGTCAATTAAGAAAAGTACAGTACCCGGAGGTCGAACTGAACCATTGTACAACGTCCTAGTTTCTCACACCACTTATGTTGTGTGTGTTAATTTTTATACATGAGTGGTGGGACCTACAGTTTAAAGTCGACTCCGAACGACAGATTTTTGAGAAACTTTTCAAGACAATTTTATTTACTCTCAGAGTTTTTGCCAGAAATCTGCTGAGGGGAAGTCGCCGAAGAAATACATTTTGTATTTTGTCAAGACTTTGAAGATGTCCTTGTGAAATTTTCTAAAACCATTATAAGTACCAATACATACGGTACTATTAGTACTCTTTAGTACCCCTTAAGGTTTATAAATTTTTTTTGATATGAATATAAATAATAAATCCAGTTAAAGAGTTTAGTTTATCGTTTTTTTTTTTATTATTTTTTTCTAATCGAATGTCAATTATTCTGGGATCTACTTCTTCAAGAAAAGTGGAGCAGCGAAGGGAGTGGCCAAAGGAGCAGCATAAGCAGCTGGGGCAGCAGCATAAGTGGCTACTGGAGCAGTGGCATAAGCAGCTACTGGAGCTGCAGCATAGGCAGCAGGGAAAGCAGCGGAGTGGGCAATGTGATGGGCATTGTAGCTGGAGGCATAAGGAGCCACATAGGAAGCATGACCAACAACAGCGGCGGCAGGAGCAGCAGCATAAGTCAAAGGAGCAGAGTAGGCCAAGGGAGTAGAGTAAGCCAAAGGAGCTACAAGACCGGGTTTAGCGCTAGCAACAGCCAACAAAGCGAAGAAGCAGACAGCAATCTATTTGGAAATGAAATTAATTGTTATAGTTTTCGTTTATCGGTGTATTAAACAAAATAACGTTTTAAACTTACGAATTTGAACATTTTGATTTGAATTTGTTTAGGTTTGATGTACAATTTGTAATTGTTAATGATTGTGTAGGCGTTCAAGTGCTTTTATACTTAAATTTAAGTTGGGTTATTTGACATAAGCAAAGTTTTATAATTTATGCTGGACATGTCATAGAGGACATGCGAAAATATTTAAAAAATTGTTTTAAACAAAAACCCTGCATTTAACATTTATTTTATTTAGTTTAGTATGCAGATTTAATTTTTTTTAATTTAAATTTAAATACCATCTTAAATACTGTTATTCTATAGTTTCATGGGCTTGACAAATTATTTTTTAAACAATTTCTGAAAATACTAGAAAAACATTTTTATTTAAGACAATTTGGACATTCCATAACAAATTAATGGAATTATTAAAATTCCACTTCTATTTAAGTTTTTAGAACTTAAGACCAAGATTTCCGTGTAAATGTAGATTTACAATATTTCGAAGGACATATAAAATTGAAAACTTTCTTCCCTCAAAGCCAGATCGGTAAAGAAAATATTATTTTGAATACCAGAGGAGGCATAGTATTGTAAATGATAATTGTACCCATCTATCCTCGATCAACATGTGTTTCTATGCGGCTTACACTCAAACCAATAGAAAAATAATTTTAAACCTTCAGCAAGGTATGCAATAATTCATACGAGTATTTTCTTATCTAAACAAAACCGGATATTTTATTTTGTAGTTACCCAAAATAAGTGAATAAGTTAAGTTTTATCAAATTTTATACCAAAATCTTCTAAATTTCAAATTGTAGGTATTTGAGACGCATATACAGATAAACATCGAAACTCCGTCATTACGTACACAAATCTGATCCAATCAAAAGATGTTATCTGAGGAATTAGAACTTAAACACCATAGCTACAGTAAAAGATTTAAGGTGCTAAATATTGTAACAACCAGACCGAATAGGACCCAAGTGGACTACGCTATTTAGGGCGTCTCCTGACCTCATACTATGCCAACCATTGCTAGAAGAAATTACAGCACTGGTTATCAAAAATATAAAAAAATGAATAATTCAACATCAAATTGCCGTACACTACTCCCTAGTCACCATCTCCAATAGTTTACTTTATGATACTCCAACCTAATGGACTGCATGAGTAGGGGATGTTCAATAAATGTTGGTCTTAGCTAAGAGGAAGCCACCGTCATGTGTTCTTGCAATTTGTAGTGCCTTATGAGGCAGTTATGGCTGAACAAAAAAGGAAGGAAAACTGTGCTGCATTTATTTATTCTTTTGGTGGCCTGGATTTAGAAGACGAAAGGTTAAGATATTTGACTGTTATTATTCATTTCCTAACCTCAAATCTGCTCTCAACATTTCTGTTGAAAGGCTGTCTAAGAACTGATTTCATGTAAGATCTGAATCACAATCGAAATGGTTTCATCCATGTTAACCTAATTTTTCACATCAGTATGATAAAATTATGAAACGTTGAAATTAGCTATGGAGTTACGAAAGACTAATAAATAAAGTTATCTTCACAATAATTTATTGAGCTTCATTAAGTCTTAAAAAAATTAATTTGAAATGAAATCCGAACGATTTTCATACTGATTTTTCCTAAATTCGGCCCAGTGCTTATATCCTATGGATATTGAGCATATCTGGATTAAAGACAATGAACATAAATTGAAATCGACCAAGAGATCTATAAATATACACAGATTTTTTTAAATTAAATTTCGTACAAGGATTTAGGCTCCCTTTAATAATTATGGACTAGTTTTCATCAAATTCGGTGTTGTTTGCGAAATGCAACGACAAAAATAATTCGACCTTAATATACTGGCCCTCATTAGACATTTATTGACGATCAATCATTAAGAAATATTTTTTAAACCAGAGCTTCTGGTATTGGCTGATTTTCATTAAATTTGTATCCACAATTATTAAGACTTTGGCGTATTATCTGCAAATGTTTAAACATTACTTTATGAGAGTTATTAGCACATGGGAAACCAGCGAGTAATAACTGACAAGGCAATCCCAGTACACATCGGCAATATAATAGAGAACCATAAATGAATGATATTTTAAGTACCCCACGTGTATTTGTTCAAATCTAGATTATTAGACAGAATAGTATGCACTTGCCTTCTCATGGAAACTATTTCTGCCAAGGAAATTACAAAAAATCATAAATAATTCCAAATATTTATATACAATTGATTCCTTTTTAGAAACCATTACAGTTTTCTAAAACCCTTCTAGAGTCCCTGGTCAGAAAAAAATTCTATTAAATTTTAAGTTTTTTTCAATCGTTTTTTTATTTTCTAATTAAATGCTAATCATAAGGGATCTACTTCTTCAACAAAAGTGGGGCAGCAAAAGGAGTGGCATAAGCAGCTGGGGCAGCAGCGTAAGTGGCTACTGGAGCAGCGGCATAAGCAGCTACTGGAGCAGTAGCATAGGTGGCAGGGAAGGCAGCAGAGTGGGCGATATGATGGGCATTGTAGCTGGAGGCATAAGGTGCCACATATGAAGCATGGCCAACAACAGCGGCGGCAGGAGCAGCAGCATAAGTCAAAGGAGCAGAGTAGGCCAAGGGACTAGAGTAAGCCAAAGGAGCTACAAGACCGGGTTTAGCGCTAGCAACAGCCAACAAAGCAAAGAAGCAGACAGCAATCTATTTGGAAATGAAATTAATTGTTATAGTTTTGGTGTGTCGGTGTATAAAACAAAATAAACGTTTTCAACTTACGAATTTGAACATTTTGATTTGAGTTTTTTTAGGTTTGATGTACAATTTGTAATTGTTAATGATTGTGTAGGCGTTCAAGTGCTTTTATACCTTAAATTCTGTTTTAACTTTAGATCGCTGTGTGAGATGTGCATATAAAATGTTATAATTTATGCTGAGCGTGATAGACAAAAAAATTAATGTAAATATTTAAATGAAAAACATTCAAATTTAATTTTAAATTGAAGTGAAATTAATTTAAAAGATTTTTGGTTTTTATTAAATTATTTGTAAAAGTGAACTTCAATTACGGTTTCCGTAGATCCTCCATGGAGGGAAATGAATGTTAAATTTAAATTTAATCACCACCAAGTAGCTCTAATGCTTATCTAAATACACAATTTTTTTTATTAAAAATACAGGAGCCTTTATGAGTACAATTATAGTCCAATCCAATCCAAATTCAGTGAATAATTTTAACAGTATTCCGATGATATTCAATACGATTACCTTTCTCTTGTAGAAGGATGAGGCTGGTTGCAAATGTTCCATTGTTTTAATTCATTCTGTTTACATAAATACATAGATTGGAATCAAAACTTGCAATTATACATCGACTAAGACTTGAAATTATAAAATAATTGCTTTGTACTTCAACAAAACAAAAACAAGATCAACGTGAACGGAAATTTCAAAATTTATTCATTGTCTAAATCTATCTAAGGTTGCTAGGTATGATTAGGTTAGGTGATGTGGCGGACTCCCCATATAGGAAGTGGTTCCACTTAGGACAACATTTAGGCCAATTGTGACACTACAATCAATTCTACCCAAGGCTCCAATATTCACTAGAGAAAACCCACCCAAGTACACAAGAAATCACGCTATTGAATCAATCTTTATATATTAAAGAGCCTGGTCAAATATGTCAGAAAGTGAGAGGGCAAAAACCTCCGTTTCTTCATGCTAAGAGCAGGGCAATGGCATATGAGGTTAAAGACAGTTTCTTATTCCTGTTCACAGCTCTTCCTCCTTTACAGCTCCTGCAGAAATCATTTACCTAGAATACCGTCATGCCTTCCAAAAGGACAGTGGCCTGTAAGGATCGCTACTGTGCGATGGATGGCTATACGATTTAAGGACAGAAGTGAATCGATCGTCTTCTCATCCATACGTGCTCAGCAGTGTCTAGCAATATTGTACGTACCCTCCAGCCGTCAACGAGAGTCTGCTTCCTTGTAAAACTAAAAGATAATATCCAAATTGACTGAGGCAACCGGAATACCTATGCCCTATAACACGTAGGCGATTACGAGCTCCGTACCGACTCTAGTCAGTTCATCAGTAATGGAATTTCCAACGATATCCCTATGTCCCGGTACCCATTTTCTGCGCAGAACTGAACAGTGTAGAGTCGCACAAACTGTCACATTATTTCGGTGTCGAAAAACAATCGTGAAATGCACAGGAAGCAAAAAATTTAGTTTCGATAATAATTATAATTGTTGTGTTTATCGAATCATACTGATACGCATTCATACTTATTTTAATGTCATACTCATACTACTCAGATTCAAAGTTTAAAATACATATGGTACTCATACTTAACAATACGCATGATGTTATTGATTTCGACTCTCCATGACTCATCGTATAAACAAATCACAAAATAAATATGATTCGCGTACGAACGCTACAATACTCACAAGAAGGTTGTGTGTTTGCTCTGCTTGCTGTCTTTGTATTTTTTGTTTGTCTTGTCTTGTTGTGTCTTTCTTCTCTCTTTGTAAATGCAGCAACAACTAAGACTGTAAATTTTGATGAATGATTCGAATCACTCGAATCATTTATGAGTTAGGTTAGGTTAGGTCAGAGTGGTAGCTCTATATCACAAAGCTCACTTGAGCACGCATAGCGGCCCGTTGTGATGCCACGGGTGAACATCATTTATGAGTATTATAAGTATTTTTCTAAATTTATGAATCTGAATGTGTAGGCGTATGAATCAAACATAGTTCAAATGTTATGAGTTTGATGTCAACGTTGTACTCATACTCATTGCAACCTATACTTATAAATCAATGCTGTAGTGAGTACGAATGAATCAGAGTAGTTGGATTTCAATACTGTTGACTCACTTATACTCAAAATTTCATGAGTACTTATGAGTAGCGAAAAAGCGATTCATTGCTGATCTCTGATACATATGCTCTAACATCAATCAGGTCATACTAGAAGCTAGTTACATACATAGAAAGGTCAGGCTATGCTGGTTAACATAACATTGTAATGACGATGGAAATGTGAAAACCAACAAATTAGCTTGTAAAGAGACTTATATTACCAGAGATACTCGGAAGTCCTTACTCCCTACGTGAGGTCCGACTAATGTTATGATACAGTTTTTACAAAAGGCCAACAGTATATGGATAAGAACGGGCGCCAATCAAGAAGAAAAGTATATTCAAAGCTGTGTAGGAAGATTGCTTCGCTGGTTTTAGTGGTCTCGGACTAACCCAAAGTTACATGCAACAAAATGGCACCAAGTACTTATTGCACCTTCTTGTCGAGGACCCATCTAAATAAACCAATCAATATAACATGAATATTTGAATCAAATATTATTTCCATCAATCCAAAAGTATCCTTAGTTAGAATGTAATCACCGTGTAATTGATAAATAATTTTTTACAATTATTTACACCCATCATCACATTAGTTTCTGGTTCCACCAAAAATTTAATTAGGTTTTGTTGTTCCATGCATTAATGTGCAACATCTTTATTAAATAAAAGTCAAATAAAAGTTTAATTATTTCATTCCAAAACAAACTTGAAAATCTGCATTTACATTCACTTACTCTGTCTGTCACGTTCAGAATAAATTATAAAACTTTGCTTATGTCAAATAACCCAACTGAAATACAAAACTTTAGTATAAAAGCACTTGAACGCCTACACAATCATTAACAATTACAAATTGTACATCAAACTAAACAAACTCAAATCAAAATGTTCAAATTCGTAAGTTTAAAACGTTATTTTAACGTGATACACCAAAACTATAACAATTAATTTCATTTCCAAATAGATTGCTGTCTGCTTCTTTGCTTTGTTGGCTGTTGCTAGCGCTAAACCCGGTCTTGTAGCTCCTTTGGCTTACTCTAGTCCCTTGGCCTACTCTGCTCCATTGACTTATGCTGCTGCTCCTGCCGCCGCTGTTGTAGGTCATGCTTCTTATGTAGCTCCCTATGCCTCCAGCTATAATGCGCATCATATTGCCCACTCCGCTGCTTTCCCTGCCACCTATGCTGCTGCTCCAGTAGCTGCTTATGCCGCTGCTCCAGTAGCCACTTATGCTGCTGCCCCGGCTGCATATGCTGCACCTCTTGCCACTCCTTTTGCTGCCCAACTTTTGTTGAAGAAGTAGATTCCTTATGATTAGCATTTAAATTAAAAAATAAAATAAAACGATTGAAAAAAACTTAAAATTTAATAGAATTTAATTTTTTTCTGACCAGGAACTCTAGAAGGGTTTAGGAAAACTGTAATGGTTTCTAAAAAGGAACCAATTGTATTTAAATATTGGAATTATTTATGATTTTTTGTAATTTCCTTGGCAGGAATTGTTTCCATAAGATGGCAAGTGCATGCTTTTCTGTCTAATAATCTAGATTTGAACAAATGCACGCGGGGTACTTAAAATGTCATTCATTTATGGTTCTCTACTAAATTGGGATTGTCTTGTCAGTTATTGCTCTCTGGTCTCCCATGGGCTAATAACTCTCATAAAGTAATGTTTAAACATTAACAGATAATTCGCCAAAGTATTACTAATTGTGGATACAAATTTAATGTAATTCAGTCCATAGTCGGCTCTGGTTTAAAAATATTTCCTAATGGTTGATCGTCAATAAATGCCTAATGAGGGCCAGTATATTAAAGTCGAATTATTTTTGTCGTTGCATTTCGCAAACAATACCGCATTTGATGAAAACTAGTCCATAATTATTAAAGGGGGGCCTGAAACTTTATATGAAATTTGATTACAAAATCTGTGTATATTTATAGATCTTTTGGTCGATTTTAATTTATGTTCATTGTCTTTAATCCAGATATCCTTATTATCCATAAGATATAAGCACTGGGCCGAATTTGGAAAGAATCAGTATGAAAATCGTTCGGATTTCATTACAAATTAATTTTTTTAAGACTTAATGAAGCTCAATAAATTATTGTGAAGATAACTTTATTTATTAGACTTTCGTAACTCCATAGCTAATTTCAGCGTTCCACATTTTTTTATTTTGTTGTGAAAAATTAGGTTAATACGGATAAAATCATTTCGATTGTGATTCAGGCCTTACATGAAATCAGATCTAAGACAGTCTTTTAACAGTAGTGTTGAGAACAGATTTGAGGTTAGGAAATTAATAATAATGGTCAAATATCCTAACCTGGCGTCTTCTAAATTCGAGCAACCAAAAGAATAAGTAAATGCTGCATCCTTTTTCTTTCTTTTTTGTTCAGCCATAACTGCCTCATAAGGCACTAGACGTTGCAAGAACACATGACGGTGGCTTCCTCTTAGCTAAGGCCAAGATTTATTGATCATCCCCTAGTCATGCAGTCCATTAGGCTGGAGTATCATAAAGTAAACTATTGGAGATGGTGAATAGGGAGTAGTGTACGGCTATTTGATGTTGAGTTATAAATTTGTTTATATTTTTGATAATCAGTGCCATAACTACCGCCTGCAGTGGTTAGTATAGTATTAGGTTAGGAGCCGCCCTAAAAGGCGTAGTCCACTTGGGTCCTATTAGGTCTATTTGTTATAATATTTAGCGCCTTAAATCTTTTACTGTAGCTATCGTGTTTAAGTTCTAATTCCTCAGATAACATCTTTTGATTGGCTGAGATTTGTGTATGTAATGACGGAGTTTCGATATTTACTTGTCTATGCGTCGCAAATACCTACAATTTGAAATTTAGAAGAATTTGGAATAAAATTTGATGAAATCTAACTTACTCACTTATTTTGGGTAAGAACAAAACGAAACATTCGGTTTTGTTTAGATAAGAAAATAATCGTATGAATTATTGCATACCCTGCTGAAGGTTTAAAATTATTTTTCTAGTGGTTTGAGTGTAAACTACATAGAAGCACATCTTGATCGAGGATTGATGGGTACAATTATCATTTACAATATTATGCCTCCTCTGGTATTCAAAATAATATTTTCTTTACCGATCTGGCTTTGAGGGAAGAAAGTTTTAAATTTTGTTTGTACTTCGAAATATTGTAAATCTTCATTTACATGGAAATCTTGATTATAAGTTCTAATATCTTAGAAAGAATCCACTTTCAAATAATTCCATTAATTTGTTTTGGAATGTCCAAATTGTCTTAAATGAAAATGTTTCTCCAATATTTTCAGAAATTGTTTAAAAAAATATTTATCAATCCCATGGAATTGCAGAAAAACAGTATTTAAGATGGTATTTAAATTTAAATAAAAAAAAAAACTAATTCCGCATACGAATCTAAATAAAAATGTTAAAATGTTAAAAGCAGAGTTTTTATTCAAAACAAATTTTTCGCATGCCCTTTATGACATGTCCAGCATAAATTATAAAACTTTGCATATGTCAAATAACCCAACTGAAATATAAAACTTTAGTATAAAAGCACCTGAACGCCTACACAATCATTAACAATTACAAATTGTACATCAAACCAAACAAACTCAAATCAAAATGTTCAAATTCGTAAGTTTAAAACGTTATTTTGTTTAATACACCGATAAACGAAAACTATAACAATTAATTTTATTTCCAAATAGATTGCTGTCTGCTTCTTCGCTTTGTTGGCTGTTGCTAGCGCTAAACCCGGTCTTGTAGCTCCTTTGGCCTACTCTGCTCCCCTGACTTATGCTGCTGCTCCTGCCGCCGCTGTTGTTGGTCATGCTTCATATGTGGCGCCTTATGCCTCCAGCTATAATGCCCACCATATTGCTCACTCTGCTGCCTTCCCTGCCGCCTATGCTGCTGCTCCAATAGCTGCTTATGCCGCTGCTCCAGTAGCCACTTATGCTGCTGCCCCAGCTGCTTATGCCGCTGCTCCAGTAGCCACTTATGCTGCTGCCCCAGCTGCTTATGCTGCTCCTTTGACCACTCCCTTCGCTGCTCCCGTTTTCTTGAAGAAGTAGATCTGAAAGATTGAATTTTTACTAAAAAATAAATGCCGATAAAAGACTGAAATTTTAATTATTTTTATTTTTGTTCATTCATATTGTTGACTCCTATTGAACTGAAAGCGTTACGGAGAAGAAATTATTTAGACTTTAAACTTATCTAGTTTCAGTACCTTGAAATGATAATTTATCAGAATTGTTTCACTCATGTTTCAATCAATTGTTTCACTCAGGCCCACAACTCCTGCTTGTCAGTAATTTGTGGGAATGTCAAATCTTTCTGAATGCGTACCAAAACTGCCGCAGCTCAGCGGCAAATTGACATCACAATTTCAGCTAAGTTGTATCATCCTTTTGAAACCAAACATCGTTCACATCAATACCATAAAGAGCGGGTACAATAAAATCGGTTATCACAATGCGATAGGTATCTCCGTTGACCGTAATGATTGCGCCGTCCTCATTTTCAAAGAAATATGACCCAATGATGCCTTCGCTCTATAAGCCGCACCAAACAGTTGCTCGTAATGGGTGCATTGGCACGTGTAGGTTTTCTGAGCACCAAATACGGGAATTTTGCTTATTACCCACCAAGATGAAAATGAGCTTCATCCGAAAAGATGATTTTTTTTTTGGCAAAACCGATATCATCGTACAGTTTCTCGTTCTCGGCCCAATAAATCCCAACGTTGCTCAAGAGTAAATCGATTAATTACGTTCAGTGGAGATAATAACACTGAATTTTGTGACAGAATAGAATAACATAAGTATTGCCAGATTCGAAATAACCGATGGTTCAAATTTAAACCGATGGATGGTCCACCCGATCGTTTGAATTCGAATTTCATCCAGTGAGTCTCACTGCGCTTGCCCACCCAATATATTCAAATGCTAAAATATTGCTACACAGTCAACAAAATAAGAATTCCCTACAGCTGATATTGCTGGTTTTATAACGACAAGATAAAGGTGATGACCTTTGAAGATCTTTTATCTTTTATGATAATAAACTATTGGAGACTTTTAATCTCCTTAAAAATAGGACCAAAATTAGGCCTATGAAGATAATAATAGTACTTTTTATTAATCCTTCACTCCGTTTATCTACATTGTTTTTAAATGGTACTTTTTTACTTATTAACAAAAGTACTATGGGCCAGGAAGATAATAATAGTACTTTTTATTGATCCTTCACTCCGTTTTTCTACTTTGTTTTTAAAGTGTACTTTTTTCTACTTATTAACAAAAGTACTATGGGCCTAAAATATAAAAATATGTAGTACTTTTTATTAATCCTTCACTCCGTTTATCTACATTGTTTTTAAATGGTACTTTTTTACTTATTAACAAAAGCACTATGGGCCAGGAAGATAATAATAGTACTTTTTATTGATCTTTCACTCCGTTTTTCTACTTTGTTTTTAAATGGTACTTTTTTCTACTTATTAACAAAAGTTCTATGGGCCTTAAATATAAAAATAGTACTTTTTATTGATCCTTCACTCCGTTTTTCTACTTTGTTTTTAATTGGTACTTTCTTTACTTATTAACAAAAGTACTAAGGGCTTTGAAGATAATAATAGTACTTTTTATTGTGTTAAATTTGAAATCTTTTTCTTGAAATCCAGTTTATTTTAAAGTGCTTCTCTCTTTTTTTAATTGTTAAGAAAAGCACCATGGGCCTTAAAGATAATAATAGTACTGTTACGAAAATGATAATGCAGTAAGCAAACCTGTTTACAAATTACTGCTTGATATAACAACAAACACCGGCATAAAAAAATGGTAAACAAGTAAACAGAAATCCACAAACAACACTACAAGAATAGATGTAAACAAAATACACAAACAGCAATAATGAATGTAAACAACGATGTTTATATTTATAGAGATTTCGAGAAGGCGATGTCATGAACATTCGCCTTCAAGAACTTTCATCAGACTGTTTACCCTGACATATAAAAGGCACGGCAAAGCAGGGGGGTGTGTGAGTGAAGTTCAGTCAGTCTTGTGTGAAGATGCAGTGCGTTTGAAGAGAGTAATCGTGGTTTGAAGATCACCAAAGATCTGTCGAATAATTGTCTAGTAATTGTTATTGTTTATACAAAGTGTATAAACAGAGAAATAACAAAGAAAAGCAATTGTTGTTGTTTACATCAAGTTGTGAACAGTGGTGCACAGAATTGTGGGAATAATAAAGAATTTCAATTAAAACTAAACACAAATTTATTTTTATTTTATTTACAATCCACGAGCTCATATTTTAAACGTTTTTAAAAGATAAAACCTGACAATACTTTTTATTGTGTTCAAGGTGTTTTAATTTCGTCTTCCATTTTTTTCTGAAAAAAGTGCTTCTTTTTACTTTTCGAATTCAATAAAAAAAGTACCATACTATGGTCCATAGAATTGTTGTTCTTTCATTCAATAAGAACATCAATGGTTGTTATTTCAGTTTCATAATCGTATTTATACTTTCGCTTTATTGTTACACTTCTTAAGCTACCAAAAATGTTCAATAAATACTTGAGGCCATAAAATAATAAAACAACGAAATATGGGTCAATGTTAAATGTTCTCGACAATATTTGCACACAAATGAGGCAGTATTTCTTTGGAATCGACAACAACTAAAATGGTGTTGAGGAAGGCAACCAACAAAAAACAACAAAAAAATCCAAATTGAATAAATGACTTATTGAAGTGTGACATTCAATTCAATTCAATTTTACATGATAGTATTTCCCAAATTGTGCTGCAAAATGTCCCCCTTAATTTTATTCATCACTAAGCTAAGCTATTGACGGCAAATGCATTGAACTCATAATAGTTGTGGGCAATTCAAGCTCATCAATATGCAGAATGCATTTCTTTTGTAAATATTTCTACCGTCAGTCAATAAATAATATTGACGAGTTGGTGGTTAAAAGAAAAGGGGAAAAAATAACAATTTTTTTGTAACAAATTTAATGTGTAATAAAATTATGGTGGCCAAATTATGAACACATTGTTGGTAGGGCAGTGATTGACATGTTACACACTTCTTGTGTAAATAAAGTCTGTGGGTTGAAAGAGAAAATTATAGGGCCATTATTGGCAGTGACTTATTAGTCAATTTGGTGGTAATTATTGGGGCAATTTACAATTTTCTAAACTACTATTGTTTTATTTAAAAAGCAGTTTTTTAAGGGCTACTTAAACCCCCACTTAAAGTACCAAAAAAAGCACTTAAAGATAGAAAACGTTTAGGGGCTATTTTAGTTGGTCCTCAAGTAATTCGCGTTAACGATGCCGGTGACTCATAAACCGCACACCAAATAGTTCATGTTTCATAGAGTATTGACAGCTCTTGATTTGCCTCTGGCTGCTCTTTATATCAGATTCTGAACATCTGTTCATTGTATACATATTGCTTTCGCAAATAAGCATCGTCGCTAGAGATAGTTTTTTTTTCGATTTGCGAAACACATTCCTCACGCAGTGCGAATTTTGATTATAAACTCAAGTATTTACAAGCATTGTTGGTTTGTCAGTGATTGCCGTAGTCTAGTAGGTAGTGTATTGGCTTATTAGACGTGAGGCCACGGTTCAGACAACAGGTCAGACATCAAAACGAAAATATTAAAAAATTTATCTTCGGCGACTTCCTTTCAGCAGATAGGAACAAAAAAATTTGCCATACCAGAGAACAGCAAATAAGAAGAAATCTGTCGATAGGAGTCGACCTCAAACCGTAGGTACCACCACTCATGTATAAAAGTGGTATGAAAAGCTAGGTCGTAATCCTGATTGCAGGGTTGTAATGACCATGTTAAGCATGTTATAAATGATATGGCAAATCATACTCAACATTTTTGATATTGTCACATGCCGCGAATATTTTTTTTACGCACAGTGAAAGACCAAATAGCAAAAAAAGAAAATTATTCACTGTTTATTCATTGCTTTCGCTTATTTGTAAGATAAGCAAAGCTTTATTCAGCATCAATAGCGGCCATGTTTGGAGCCAAGCAGTCAAATCATAAATTAGCCTCCGCTAAACGAATTTAAAGGTCAACCCATTGTATTTTTGGCCACTACTTCACTACCACTGTGCAGTATTATTTTTGTATTTTGTGTCACTATTGTAAACATATTTGGGCGAATGCTCAGTATATTATGACTGACAAGTTTCTGTCTTCATATCGGGTGGGCTATCTTTCGATTTTAATTTGAACACTCGGTTATTTCGAATCTGACAATACTTCTGTCATTCTATTCTGTCACAAAACTCAGTAAATTATTTCCCTTGAACGTAATGAATCGATTTATGCTTGAACAACGTTGGGATTTATTGGGCCAACCAGGAGCTGCATGATGATATCAATTTTGCTATCGGATAAAGCTCACTTTACGTTAATAAGCAAAATTGCTGTATTTAGAGCTCAGGTAACCCACACGTGGTCTTACAGAAGCCAATGCATCCATTACAAGTGACTGTTTGGTGCGGCTTGTGGAGCGGAGGCATCATTGACCCATATATCTTTAAAAATGAGAACGGCGCAATCATTACGGTCAATGGAGACACCTATCGCATCATGATAACCGATTTTTTGTACCCGCTCTACGTGGAGTTAATGTGATCGATGTTTGGTTTCAACAGGAGACAATTGAGCATTTGAAGGCCAACATTTGTGATGCCATTGCCGAGATACGACTCCATACACTCGAAAAATTGCACGGCAGTTGGTTCGATTGAATGAGCTACAGTGAGTGCAGCAGCGGCAGCCATATGAATGAAATAAGGTTCCCACTTCTAACCGGAACAATTCGACGCCTCCGTTCTATAACATTCTAAGTCAAAAAAGTGTGTCTTGAGTTATGAGCTCTCAAAGTTTTCACGCGATATACGACTATATGTGTATTCTAAGTAGATTTTTCCCTACAACTTTGGAACGGATCGGCGCATCTTAACCAAATTTTGACAGTATTTAAGTTAGAGAACGTAGAATTTAAAAATGCAAAACATTAAAAACGTTCTAAGTACACTTAGAACGTTATAGAATGGAGGCGTCGAATTATGCTTTACAACAAAAAAATGAATTTAACAACATTTAAACACAAGTTATTCCATAGTCTAGTAGACAATGCGTTGAACTATTAGACGTGAGGCCACGATTTATACCCCAGGTCAGACATCTCAAACAAAACGAAATATAAAAAAATATTTCTCTCGACGACATCCTCTCAACAGATTTCTGTTAAAAACTCTGAGAATAAAATAAAATTGCCATGAGAAGTTTCTCAAAAAAATCTGTCGTTCGGAATCGTCTTTAAACTGTAGGTCCCGCCCACTTATGTATAAAATTAACACACACAACATAAGTGATGAGAGATACTAGGTTGTAATCCTTACTGAAGGGTTGTAATGACCAACTATGGGTGTATGTTTGTCTTAACCATGGCTTTGTAATTTGAAAAGTATGTTTCAAGTGTTAGGAAAATTTTTTAAGTGATTAAATTGATGAATGATATCCACTCCCTCCAAAAAAAGAGAAAAACTATTACTTTTAGTTTAGCCGGTTTTATTCAAATTCATTTCTTTGATCTATTTCTTCAACAAAAGAGGAGCAGCATAAGCAGCTGGGGCAGCAGCATAAGTGGCTACTGGAGCAGCGGCATAAGCAGCTACTGGAGCAGCAGCATAGGCGGCAGGGAAGGCAGCAGAGTGAGCAATGTGATGGGCATTATAGCTGGAGGCATAGGGAGCTACATAAGAAGCATGACCAACAACAGCGGCGGCAGGAGCAGCAGCATAAGTCAAAGGAGCAGAGTAGGCCAAGGGACTAGAGTAAGCCAAAGGAGCTACAAGACCGGGCTTAGCGGCAACAACAGCCAACAAAGCGAAGAAGCAGACAGCAATCTAAATTTGAAGAAAAAAAGGATTTCATATTACAATTATACTCTGTATTCAAGCATCGCATTTAAACTTACGAATTTGAACATTTTGTTGTGAGTTTTTTTTTTTTTGGGGATAATTCGTTAAGTAAAACTGAATTGAAATACAATTTGTATCGGCAGGTGGAAAGTGTTTAAATACGTTTCTAAACAAAAAGCATGAATCTCTTATTGTTTCTGCTTTTTAAGTGGACAACGAAGTTTACATATGCAAAACATGTTTTCAAATTTAATACGTTTTCTAATGCATGTTTAAGCTGTTGTAGTTACCATAAGTTTGTTAAGTAATTATTTGTTAAACATTAAAAACAATAACAACAACATGCCAAAAAAAAAAAATATACGCATAAATATGTTGAAGGCGTCTTATTAAATTCCGTTGTTGATTATAATTAACCCTGACCTTGCATGTTAATTCAAGCAAAAAAAAGACAAAAATAATACGGATTTTAAATTTAACGGCAGGTAGACTTTCAAAGTCACTGACCAAATGATTATAGATTTAGTTCGATTACGTACGAATTGAGTCTCTTTATAGAAAATGGAAAGAATTTAATTACACTGGAAATGAGAAGAATTTTTTAATCATCTTTAAACTACGTAAACTGAAGGTCTAACGATTTATAGGCATTTTAAAATAGCAATTCATAGATCTTAGATTTGAAGAGGGACTTCAACTTTTCGCAGTAATGTTGAAAAGGTTTTTAACCATTTAAGGTCATCGATAACAAAAAAAATTTTTGCTTTTTAAAGGTGAAATAGGGAGAGAGAAGAAGACGAAAAGCTGTTAATTCATTTGAAAGAAGAACGCGGCCTATTTTATTGCGTAATTAAAAAAAAATTTTACATTTGACAAGATGGATCGGAATACCCACTTAGTGCCCGACTTCAGAGTACAATGCCCAGACGGAAATCCTGTTCAATTTCTAATAGGCTTGCTATCCAGATTAACAGCCCATTTCGGAACCCATTTATGAGGTTTTAAAATCTCCACTATTTCGTCGTCACACATTACATAGGTTAGGTTAGGTTAGGTTAGAGGACGTGTACTTTTCAATTAAGACAAGTACAGTACCCGGAGAGGTCGAATTCACCCATTGTACAACGTCCTAGTTTCTCACACCACTTTTGTTGTGTGTGTTAATTTTATACATGACTGGTGGGACCTACAGTTTAAAGTCGACTACGAACGACAGGTTTTTGAGAAACTTTTCATGGCAATTTTTTATTTACTCCCAGAGTTTTTGCCAGAAATCTGCTGAGAGGAAATCGCCGAAGAAATACTTTTTGTATTTTGTCTTGATGTCTGGCCTGGGGCTCGAATCCTGTCTTTACGTCTAATAAGCCAACACACTACCTACTAGACTACGGCAACTTCAACACACACACACACATTACATACATGTATACATAATTTTATGCATGAGTGGCGGGACTTACACTTCAAAGTCTACTCCGAACGACAGACTTTTTTCAGAAACTCTTCATACTCTCTGAGTTTTTGCCAGAAATCTGCTGAGAGACAGTCGCCGAAGAAATATTTTTTCAAATTTTGTTTTGCTGGAGATTTTTGACGTCGGGTTTGAACCGTGGCCTCACTTACATTATCTACTAGACTACGGCGACTACATTAGAATGTTCAAAATCGCCTATGTCAGCAAGGCTCCCTTCAGAGAACCTCAAATAGTATTCTTACCGCCAGCCACTATATGATTTCTCTCATGGCAAGTAAAGCTAGAGACACCAGTTATACTTAGAGAGACACGTCTTTTCATCTTACTTGGCACTTCCATCCGAACTAAAATTTTTAACCATAACATGCATCCTTATGGAGCCGTAAATCCATTTTACAGCACTTTCGATCAAAGACATCATTTTTCTCCTGCGGCATTCCTAACCATATGAAGATGTCATGTTTTAATGGTAGTAGTTCAGAGATATTTCTGATTACGTGACTGCACTTTTCTCAAATTTTTTTTTTAAGAAACCCTAAATATGGACCCTTACTTACTTAATTGGCTTGCAGGGGCTTCTGCTTCTTGCGGTCCTTTGTCAGTTGGTTACACCATCCATTGATTTGGACCTTCCAAAGCAGACAAGGTCGTCCTATTCGCCGACTTCCGCTAATTCCCGCATCAAATACTCTTCTCGCCGGGGCACTCTCTTCCATCCGAATAACATGGCCGAGCAAACGCAGCCTCTGGACGTTAATGCGCAACACATCATCGTTGTCGTTGAGAAGCACATACAGCTTATTATTGGATTGGATGCAGAAATCATCGTCAACGTGCACTGGATCGAAGATCTTACGTAAAACTTCTTCTGTGCCATAGAGAAGCACAGGGAGGATGAGCGACTTGTAGAATGTTAGGTACTTCGTCCGAGATTCCTTTCTGCTACTAAATTGAATATGGAGACGACAGTAGTACATACGGGGTTGATCCCCAGACTGACAACATTTTTACTGGTGAAGTGAACACTTTTAATTGGATATACGACTTTGTAGAAAGCAGACTTGAACTATGGTAGTCCTGAATTGCAGCGGACTAAACCTTCATTTGGTTTGCAGATTCTTTTAAGCTTAAATCAACTAACAAACTTGTGAATCTAAACCAAATATCAAACAGTAGAAAATTAAACATATTTTTGGTCGTCTTAATTTTCCATAAATGAGTGGAATAAGTCGCCGTAGTCTAGTAAGTAATGTGTTCACTTATTAGACGAGAGTCCATGGTTCAACTCCTGACTGAGAAGTATTCAAAAATATTTCTTTCGGTGGCTTCCATTCAGCATTTCCTGTTAAAAATTTTGAGAGTAAAATAAAATTCCAATGAAAATATTCTCAAATCAGTCGTACGAAGTTCAAAGTTCATGGATAAAACTAACAAACACAACATGAGTGGTGAGAAAAGCTAGGTTAGGTAATACTGACTAAATGGTTGTGATCATCAATTAAGTAAGTTAGAGCGGAATAAGAAGAATGTTGTCGAATATAAATTGAAAATAAAGTTCATAGCAGTTAAGCCTATGGGTTAAGCTTATAGTCTAAGGCCTGGTAACTGCTAGAATTCGAATAACCATAAACTGACTGAATTTATTGAAGCACAAGTGTATTATTTTGTTAAAATAATTTCCATTTCAATAAGAAATCATGGGGAAAATTTTACTACTCGGGTACGGGTTTTTAATAACACTACCAGCCATCACGAAATGTTATCAGGAAACTTAAAATGCAATTGGAAAGGCGCTGTTTCAGAACTGTTTAGGATAGGGATGTAGAGACTAACGATGGAAATTATATTTCTGATAAGAGTCGCCGTAGCCTACTAGCTAGTGTGTTGGCTTATTAGACATAATGTCTCGGGGCAAACATCATGTCAGACATCTCCAACAAAGCGAAATATGAGAAAATATGTCAACGGCGACTTCCTCTCAGCAGATTTCTGGCAAAAACTATGAGAGAGTAAATAAAATTGCCATAAAAAGTTTTTCAAAAAATCTGTCGTTCGGAATCGACTTTACAACATAACAACATAAGTAGTGTGAGAAGCTAGGTTGTTATCCTGACTGAAGGGTTGTAATGACCAACTATGTGTGTATTTTATGTATGTAATCAATTACCAGCCTTCTGCATGTATAGGTTAGGTTAGGTCGTAGTGGTAGCTTTGATCATGTCACAAAGCTCACTTGAGTGCGCATATCGGCCCGTTGTGATGCCACGGGTGAACGCAGTCCCTGTGCTGACCAATTTGCACCAAGATCAGGGAGGAGGAAGAAGTTGGTGAGCACAAGGGCTGCTCATCAGAAGCACGACTACCCCATGCTGTAAAACCAGCCAGAAAGTTTGATGAACGAAGCTATATTCTTGATGTCAATAGATGATAGCTCCGTCAAGCTGACAAGAAACGGAGAGCCAAAGAATCTATTCCTGCACCTAGCAAGTGAGGGACACTGACAGAAGAAGTGGATCACAGTCTCTTCTTCCTCAGCGGATCTGCACCCGCGGCAGAAGTCGTTGAATGGGAGCCGCATCCTTTCCGCGTGTCTGCCCATAACGCCCGTAAGCATGGCCACTGTGGTCGAGATGATGTTACGACCAAGCAACTGGTTCGTACGCCTATTATCCATCAAGGACCAGGAGAGTCTAGTGATGGAGCAGGACTCCTCATTGATAGGTTGGCGTCTCGAAAGAATTTCCTCACAATTGCCAACTTGAACGAGGCAAGTGGCATGCCTAACTCAATCGAAGACGATTCCGGAAGGAGTGCACCAGCTCTGGCGGGCTCGTCCGCCCTACAGTTCCCTAGAACATTACTGTGCCCGGGGACCCAGACCAGTGAGACGCTGAAGCGCTCAGAAAGAAGGTCGAGACAGCGGCGACATTTTCCTAACGATCCTGGAGTTATTCACAAAACCCGACAGAGATCCTATGGCGGCCTGACTGTCGGAGAAGACCGAGACGCGGGTGAAAGGAGCACCGTTAACGGGGATCCATTGAGCGGCCCGGTAAATGGCCATCACCTTCGCCTGAAACACGCTACAGTAGTTCGGCAGCCGGAGAGAAATGTTCAGGTCCAGTTTCCCAGAGTATTCTGCGGGTATGTTAAGTTTACATTTTAAGAAAAAATGTTAAGTTTACATTTTAATAAGACACTACAACCCTAAAGACCACGTAAAAGTAAGAATATAAGGCAGAACGGATTTCGTTTAAAAGTAAATTCAAATTTTTATTTCAGTCTTAAATGTTCAACAACAACAATTTACTTCTTCAAGAAGAGAGGAGCGGCAAAAGGAGTGGCAAGAGGAGCAGCATAAGCAGCTGGGGCAGCAGCATAAGCAGCTGGGGCAGCAGCATAAGCAGCTGGGGCAGCAGCATAAGCAGCTACTGGACCAGCAGCATAAGCAGCAACAGGTGCGGCAGCATAGGCGGCAGGGAAAGCAGCGGAGTGGGCAATGTGATGGGCATTGTAGCTGGAGGCATAAGGAGCCACATATGAAGCATGACCAACAACAGCAGCGGCAGGAGCAGCAGCATAAGTCAATGGAGCAGAGTAGGCCAAGGGGGCAACAAGACCAGGCTTAGCGGCAGCAACAGCCAACAAGGCGAAGAAGCAGACAGCGATCTAAAGAAGAAGAATTATGTGTGATTATTTTTTTTTGAAAATCCTCTTCGGAGGCAGACTAATTGCCACCCAGACAGTTTGAATACTTACGAATTTGAACATTTTACTTGAGGTTTGATTGCGGGGCTTAACAAATTGAATTTGATATCGTTTGAGTTCGAGGCAGAGGCTTTTATACTAAAGTTTTATAAGATAATAATGTCACTGGCCTTATTAAGGCACAAATTAATGATTATAAGGCAATAAAGAAATTATTAAACAGTTTATGAGAGTATGCTGTACTCTTGTACTCTGTGTTTATGGGAGAGATTAACTATTTTGTAGGTTTTTAGCATAAATACATATGTATGTACGTATATCCAGTATATTTTCGTATTCAAGTGCCTTTAAACGCTACCATAAAACTGAATGGTTCGTATGGTTTAACGTTATCCATGATTAATTTTTATGTGTGTGTGTGTGTTTGTGCATTATGAGTACGTGTACGTGTCTAGAATTAAATAATCATGATGCGTAATTTCTGATGGTCAGTTAGGTTGGTCAATTTATTTGGTTTTTTGGCTCTGAATTCAAGCCAAAAATTGCCACACAAATGTATACAATTTCGTTTTGTTTACCAGCTTACTTGCAAAGGCCAATAGATTCGTTTAGTGGCAGTATAAATACGTTTAACTTGAACTAACATTAAACAGTTAACATTTAAACGTTAAACTTAAACAAACAAACTAAATCAACATGTTCAAATTCGTAAGTATTTTAAAACATTGCATTCACTTCCACTTGCAATATATTTACGAAAAGGACTTCTTGTTTTACTGACTATTTTTTATAATTTTCAGATTGCCGTTTGCTTCTTTGCCTTGTTGGCTGTGGCTGCTGCCAAACCCGGTATTGTTGCCCCCTTAGCTTATACTGCTCCCGTAGCTGCTCCTTTGGCTTATACAGCCCCAGCTGCAGCTGTTGTTGGCAGTGCTGCTTATGTGGCTCCTTATGCTTCCAGCTATAATGCTCACAGTGTTGCCCACACTGCTGCCTTCCCTGCTGCTTATGCTGCTGCCTATTCTGCTCCTTATGTTGCTTCTCCCTATGTTGCCTCACCCTATGTTGCCTCCCCCTATGTTGCCGCTCCAGCTCCCGTGCTCTTCAAGTAAACTGTGATCGAATTTGTGTTATTGTTGTTAAAAAAAATAAAGTGCTTGTGAAACGTTAATTTCATGCGATTATTTTGAGAAAACTGCAGGCGTTGTAGCCAAACTGAAATGAATTGGATTATAAATGCTTAAGACGCGGAAGGACATTATATAACAGTGTGTGTGTGTGTTTTTTTTCGCAATTTTAATTGGTATTTAAAGGCGGCCTAGTCCAATAGGTAGTATGATGGTTTATTAGACGTGAGGCCACACTTCAAACTCCAGGTCAGACATCTTCAATAAAACAAAAATTAAAAAATATTTTTTCGGCAACTACTCTTGGCAAAAACTTGCCATGAAAAGTTTCTCAAAAAAAATCTGCCGTTCGGAGGCGACTTTAAACTGTAGGTCCCTCCACTCATGTATAAAAATTAACACACACAGTATAAATGGTGTGAGAAACTAGGTCGTAATCCTGACTGAAGGGTTGTAATGTGTGTATGTATGCTCCTAAGTAGTCTGATGCGGTGTATAATTCTAATATCTTCTCATTGTAATTACATAATAAAGTTTAGATTGCCTTCAACTAAAGAAAATAAAGTATAAAGAATGTGCATTTTAACATATTTTAGAATATTTTTCAAAAATATTTCATGACGCGGGGGGAAGAAGGGAATGATACAGAAACCAAGAGCATAATAATGCGTTGTTCACATCGTGCGTTTTTGTTGTTGTTTTATTTATTTTTTATTTATTTTTCTGGTGTTAAAAACAGACGTCGGCACCAATGTCCCTCAGGGTAAGAACATCTTCGGCTTTTTACACACATAGGACACGAACATCAAGAATGTTCGTTAAAAAGAGCGTAAAAATCTTGTCAGTTTTTAAAGAAGAAGGTTCATGTCGCTTTTTTCAGACTTCAATGATACACCCAAAGAAATATCACAGTAGTATTCACTAATATCAATGAGAAATGATTTCGATTTTTGGAAGAATACTTGCCAAGTTAAATACGGTGTCTTAGTGCAGTACAATTTTTCTATATTTTCCGATCACATATACATATCATTGGGTTAATAAGTAGACTTGACATTATTACTAACAATTTTCGTCTAGGTTAACACATGCCCATGGTTATGGATTAGTGAGTAAGAGAGAGAAAATAAGTTGAGAGAATTTATTTATTTACAGCCATGTAAAAGTGTTAGTAATATACGCTATTTTTATTTTCATTTCATCAACATACATATGTAAAGCTGTCTATCTTTGGTTTAATAATTTTGGATAAATAAAAATAAAATAAAACATCGATTTTATTATTAAAAGAACATAAAGCTATCCATCTTTGGCTTAAAAATTAGGCCATGTTTTTTAGATAAATAAAAATAAAAAGAAATAAAAACCATTTTTTATTAAAAGAAAAAAAAAACGAGCATTCCAAAGCATTTAAAAAAATATACTCTGGGACAAAATAAAATACGCCCAGCTAATGACATAGAACATTTTTAACACAAAATATTCTTCGAGTGTTATTCTGAAATAAAATGATAAAGCATACGCAGCACATGTATTCTTGTCGCAGTCTGATCGACGACTAAATCAAAAAACACAAGAATACATACACATGTACATACGTACGATGAGAGCAACACATTGTTACGCTCTTTGTTTGTGTTCATTTTCCTTCTGTCTTCCTCCCTCTCATCAAGAAATGATTTTTAAAAATATTTAGGTGAGAGCGGGTCGTAATGTTACGACCCGCCATAAGAAATTTTACTTCTACATGATGCGTATTCTTTATATCCATATTCTTTGCTTCAACTCTCTCTATCTACCTTTTTGCCGAGAATGCCTTTCTAAACTTCTTTACCCAATACACAAAAAGTTTCTCTGATCCTTTGAAGTTCCCTTTATCGCAAGCTCCTCTAATTGGCTTTTTTCTATAAATTTCTATATGACCTAGCAAACAACAGACGATGGTCCAATTATCACTGCCTAGCTGTTTAAGGTGGCCAAACAGTCTCATGCTATCCTCTAGTCTAACTCCCATAAGTCGAGTGCGCGAACAATGTTCTGAATGTCAAATAGTGTTACTATGTCCTGTCTTTGGTCTTTCTGTTCATGTTGAATGGTGAACATTTGTCAGTGACGTAGGCTTCCTCTAGGACAATACTCACCCTACTAGTTTCCCTAATGGTTTCGAATATTTCTCGCTGGAGCAGAAGACTCTTGCTCCTGACTTGCTTTCTGCCATTGAACCATCCGTATACCTCAGCAGCATGGCACCCTTTAAAGAGTTTGCAAAATGTTGGAGCCCAGAATAAATATCCTCGGTGTAAATATATTAACAAAGTTGTTGTATTGGGTGTAGTGTTGAGTACCTCATTGAGTTTCACTATTTTCAAGAGGTGCGAATTACTACTACAGTATTCTCTGGGGAATTACGAGGATTGTAATTCGACGCAAAGTTTTTCGCCTTCTACCGAATTCTAGTTTATTTAGAGAGGTGAACAATTCTTATATTTTTTTCTCTCCAATGGATCACATTCCGGGTATCTGTAGGACTGATGAACTGGCACGACCATCAAATTCCCTGATGAATTCTCAACTTTGGGGATTCCTGCAAGCTTGTAACTGACCATGAAATCATGGACCTTGTCAACAGTAGATGGATAGCTTTGGACATGCTCAGAACTGCGCAGAAAATCTAACCAAGGCTGGATAGAAGGCATGCTCTGCTCTGCTTAAACTCCAGAGAGGTAGGCTCAGTACTGTTGTCGAGGTTATTACGTGGCATTGCATTATAGCAACGCATGCGAGGCGTATTGGTCTCGGACATGCTGCAAATAATTTCTGCAGAAGCTGTGGAGATGTGGAGGAGGAGGATAAGACTGTTCTTCACCTACTGTGTACTTGCTCGCTACTTGGTCGGAGGAGAAAGAGGTACCTGGGTGCCTACTATATGGAGGATTGGTTATTGGCAGTTTGAGTCGCTCATTGGAAGTTGCAAGTGGTTCCTGGACTAGGGAGAAATGTGAAACTAAAGTACTAGGTTAGGTTAGGTTAGCGTGGTAGCTTTAATAAGCTAACTTGAGCACGCATAGCGGCCCGTTGTGATGCCACAGGTGAACGCAGCCTCTGTACTGACCAAGTTCCTCCGATTCAAGGAGAGGGAAGTTGGTTAGCG
Source organism: Sarcophaga variegata (assembly GCA_932273835.1). NCBI lineage: Eukaryota > Metazoa > Arthropoda > Insecta > Diptera > Sarcophagidae > Sarcophaga > Sarcophaga variegata. The sequence goes on along the minus strand of OW026362.1, from coordinate 20,698,420 downwards.
CAAGGGCTGCACATTTCCATAAAGCACGACTACCGCACACTGGAAAACCAGCCAGAAAGTTTGATAAACGATGCTATGTCCTTTAAACTAAGGTACTACAATGTGCATTGTGTGTGTGGTCTAAGTGTGTCCGCCCGTAACTCCTTTGAGGGGACAGCCACTTCTACCTACCTCCCTATCTATCACAATTAAAGTGAAAAAGACACGAATTAAACTGGTCTTACTGTACAGATTAGCTGGTCTAACGCATCTTATTTCCATATTTCTTGTTCTTCTACAGGAGAGGCCCTGCATATATTTTTAATCACTCGCAGTAACTATGAAAATATGATTTCAATTGAAATGTTTGATGATATTTCTACCATCAATACACAGACACACACAATATTTAATATTTTTTAAAATATTTTATAAATCCAATACCTTCTCAATCCTTTTGCTTTTGTTTTCTTTTTTATAAAGAAAAGAAAAAAAGAAACAACAAATCTGTTGGAAAATATTTATTGAATAAAAATGAAATCAATTTACGAATCACTTCTTCCACTTTTTACGTTTATCGCAGATTTAAAATAAATACAGAAAAACCACAGAATAATAATGAAAACAGAAAAAACGATTTTCAGATATTGTATGTTTAAGTACCAACAGTTGGAGAAATATGTATGAAATGATTGGATTGGATGATGAACGTACTTGTACATACGAATATCAATATACGTATGTACATACAGAGAGTCAGAGAATAAGAATTTATTTACTCTGCTACTTTATTTTTCTTCTTCTTGAAAAAAAAAAACAAAAAAATAACAGCAATAATGAACGAATTCCAAATACCCTTTCTAGACAATGCAAAATATTTTGTACATCTATGGATGCGCATCTCTTATAGGACTAGCGTTCAAGATGGAATGGAAACTCACTTAGCAGTTCTTTCAAACAATGTGTTTTGCCTCTTAAGAATTGTTACGAAATACTTTTAAAAGACACATTTTTAAATCTTTCACTGTTTCAAAAAAGCCTTTTTTGCCTGCTTAATTAATTGACAGTGAAGACGAGTATACTCGTCATGATCAAACAATGTGTTTTGCCTCTTAGAATTGTTACGAAATACTTTTAAATGAAATATTTTTAAACCTTCACTGTTTGAAAAAACTTTTTTACCTGCTTAATTAATTGCCAGTGAAGACGAGTATACTCGTCATAATCCAACAATGTGTTTAGCCTCTTAGAATTGTTACGAAGTGATTTTAAATGAAATATTTTTAAACCTTCACTGTTTGAAAAAACTTTTGTACCTGCATAATTATTTGCCAGTGGAGACGAGTATACTCGTCGTAATCAAACAATATGTTTAGCCTCTTAGAATTGTTACGAAGTGATTTTAAACGAAATATTTTTAAACCTTCACTGTTTGAAAAAACTTTTTTACCTGCTTAATTATTTGCCAGTGAAGACGAGTATACTCGTCGCAATCAAACAATGTGTTTAGCCTCTTAGAATTGTTACGAAGTGATTTTAAATGAAATATTTTTAAACCTTTCACTGTTTCAAAAAAGCCTTTTTTGCCTGCTTAATTAATTGCCAGTGAAGACGAGTATACTCGTCGTAATCAAACAATGTGTTTAGCCTCTTAGAATTGTTACGAAGTGATTTTAAATGAAATATTTTTAAACCTTCACTGTTTGAAAAAACTTTTTTACCTGCTTAATTATTTGCCAGTGAAGACGAGTATACTCGTCGTAATCAATGTAAAAAGTTGTTGTATTTAAAAGTAGGCAACTTTTACTAAAAATCCTACGTTGCATGTTGGTTTTTTTTAGAAAATTAAACTTTCTTTACTATATATGGCTGGAGCAAGCCTCAATGTTCTCTGTCGTGTCCCCAAAAAGGGAGACCTTAAGATATATGTCAACTACCGCGGTATAAGCCTTCTCCCTATAGCATATAAGGTTCTTACGAGCGTATGAAGGACTGAAGCCATCTGTCAAACCACTGATTGTATCTTATTAGTTTTCAATCAATTGCTGCTGGTTTTTCTGCTCTGCTTTGCCGTTCCTATTGCTGCTGCTGTTGTTTAGGTGCTGGCCCAGATTGCCCCTCTCCCTTGCTGTCATCATCCCCGTCACCCCCATCACCCACGTTAACCCCGTCATTGCCGTCATCGCCACTGCCTAGCTTGCTGCGTTGTTGTCTGTTCTCCTGTTACGTTCGTTTTGTCCACTCCTGATGCCACACCATGTGGTCAAAGCCTCGTCCGTGAGGACGCTGTTCAATGTTAGTATTGTAAGTCCTGCCCTTTATACCGATGTATGTTTAGTGTGTCGCTGTGAGCCACCAGTCCCGAACTGTTTGGAGTTCAACTGGTAGTAATCAATTTGATTGCGAGGTCTGACCCGAGACTTAATTCTGGTACCACGGGAGTCAGGAGGTTGTTGATGTGGCCACTTTTGGGAGCATCGTGATGGCTGAGGTTTGGACCCAAATCGCGGAAAGAGTCTAGTCAGTAGGCTCGGTGTGGAGTTGCATTCTCAACTGGGTGCCGTGACCCAAAGATCGGAAGGAGTTTTAGATAGGCTCCGCTCTTAACCAAGGGGGAAGTCATGTCCAAATAATTGGCTTCGAATTGGTACTCAGGTGTAGCAGTCTGCTACATCTGGGGGCGTTGGTCGATGCATTGTATTTCACCCTGTTCGAAGAGCACCGTGGGATTACGTCCACGCGGACAGGTACCCACGTTAAATCAATCGTCGTTGTATCTTATTAGTGCGGATTCAAACCTAGCAAGTCCTCCATTGACCAGATCTTCATACTACGTCAAATTCTGGAGAAGACTCATGACAAACAAGTCGACACACAGCATCTTTTTGTCGACTATACGACAGCCTTCGATAGCCCCATAAAGAATCGTGTTTTTGGTGCAATGTCTGAGCTAGGTATACCCGCGAAGCTGGAAAGTCTAAGCAGCATAACGTTGAACAACTCCTCAAGCTCCGTCAAGGTAAGAATGGACGTCTCCGAACTTTTTGATACCGTGCTAGGTTTCAGACATAGCGATCCCTTATCATGCGACCTCTTCAACTTCGTCATGAAGAGTGTTGTGAGGAAGGGGGAAGTGCATCGCATTGGCAGTATTTTCCAAAAAAATGTCCGGTTGCTTGCGAGCGCTGGTGACTTTGACAACGAGATGTTACTACTGCCTTTAGTGCTATTGAACGGTAGTCTATTAAGATGGGTCTGGCAGTAAATGAGGGCAAAACAAACTATATGTTGTCGACAAGTAGGGATATGTGGCGTATTGGATCCCTGATTAGGGCCGATGGCTATGCGTTCGAAATAGTCGATGAACTTGTTTATCTTGGCTCCGCCGTTACTACCAAAAATGTTGTCAGTCTGGAGGTCAAGCGACAAACATATTCTTCTTTTAAAACCTCAGATTTAAGTTATGGCACTTGTTGAGCAAACTTGTTGACGCAAACCTGACAAGAATCTGCAACGTTTAGAACTTTTTGAAAAGTCTGACGCTGCAGCTGGCTAATACACATTCAGCGGACGATCGTGGGTACCTTTAAGCATTTCTGGCTTGAATACATCCATTGACCGCCCTATGCGATGAAGACGTCAAAATGTTTGAAGTGCTTGCCTTTCTTTAGAAGGGACATGGAGACCTAAAACAGTTGTGTGCTGTTTGCTCTGAAAATTAACTCCTGGTTTATAGAGAGAATTAGAAGACATAAGAGACATGTATGGATTTGAGGATTTCAGATATTGTAGGTCTCCGAGTGAATAAGTATATGGTGGACTTGGCAACTGCATTGTATCCTAGCTTGGAAAATATTGAGTTTCTACTCATTAAAGTTTGTGAGAAAATGAGTGTAAATTCTTTTTTTCTGGTTTTCTGTACAAAACATGCCACGCCCATTAATTAAATTTAAGCTGGCATTACAATGGCTTTCGTTCAACAAAAACTCGAGTTTCTTTTCCAATCATTTGCAACATTTTAATTTAAGACGACACGAACTTTCGATTGCTACAATTGAAGATGACTTTAATATCATAATGTAGGGTATTTACTTTTGAATTGGTTTTTAAAAATTGCATATTTTATGCGTGTGTGTATTCACAAGTATTCTGTGCGGCATGGAATATTAAACTCAAGACATGCGATTTCATTACACATCACATCGTTCACATCACACAGTGATGGGTGTTATTCTTGATATCTTTATCGATACGGGCATATCGTTATCGGTATTTCGTCGGCATCGACATCGACATCATAATGTTCATCAATTATGTATGAAAGAATGAATTTCTATGATTATTGAAAATGAATTTTGAATATTTGCTGTAGCAAACGAATAAAACTGCATTCAGTCACGGCGCTAGCAATACCGTGAGCAGGGATGCCCTATAGACATACATACATACACAATTGGTCGTTACAAGCGTTTAGCCAGGATTACGACATAGCTTCTCACAACACTTGTGTTGTGTGCGTTAATTTTTATACAAGAGTGTCGGGGGACCTACAGTTTACAGTCGTCTCTGAGCGTTTTTTGAGAAACTTTTCATGTCAATTCTTCTATTTCTTTCAGAGTTGTTGTTAGAAATCTGCTGAGAGGAAGTCGCCTAAATTTTTTTTTTCCAAATTTCGTTTTGTTGGCGATGTCTGACCTGGAGTTTGAACCGTGACCTCACACTATCAAACTAACTATTAGGCTACGGCGACTACTGACAATCGTTTGAAATCGCAAGTTATGGTATGAGAATCATGGCAAGTAATATGAAGTTGACCCAGTTTTTTAGACGATCTGACGAAATCACCTCAAGTGAGGTATGGTTTGAGAAAAATAATTCTGTAGGGCGTCTTTGTTGATCGACGTTTCAAGTTTTTTCAATTTGAATTTCATTTCTTATTAATTTGTTAAAGAATATTTTTTGATTCGCAATGTTTTCTCTTCATATGATTAAATTGCATGGGAATTTGTATATTTTGTTTTCTTTTTTCATTATTTTTTTACGAATAAAAATAATAAATCCGAGTAGTTGTTTATTTAAGTGGCTTCCACATGTATTTTAAACGAATACCAAAGTCTTTTAAAAGCTTTAAAAATGATTAATGTTTTGTAAAGGTAAAGGTAAAGGACCAACCAAGAGTCTCATGCCAATTGACATACACCTAAGCCATCAAAGAGGCCATAATTGGACGACCTAGCTTCTCTCATCACTTATGTCATGTGTTTTAATTTTATACGACACTTTTTTCAAAACTTTACATGGCAATTTCTTATTTACTCTCAGAGTTTTTGCCAAAAAAACTACTGAGAGGAAGTCACCGAAGAAATATTTATGCATACTTTCCTATTGATGTCTGTTCTGGGGTTTGAGCTGAGAACTCACTTCTAATAAGCCAACATACTGCGTAGTAGACTACGGCGTCTCTCCCTATACACGCATGCAAATAGATTTTTGAGAAACTTTACGTGGCAATTTTATTTACTGTCAGAGTTGTTGCCATAAATCTGCTGAACTGCAGCCACCGAAGAAATATTATTCATGTTTTGTTTTATTGGAGATGTTTGACCTGAGGTTTGAACCATGGCCTCACAGCGCACTACCTACTAGATTAAGGCGACTTGTTTTTTGCTTAGAGACGATATATTATCATCATAACATCGTAAACGGCATTTTAATCTCCCGCCGCCAAAGTCATAACGGCCGTGAGCAAACGTTATGAGCATTGTTACTACTTAACTTAACTATTTACACTCACCTGAATAAATTAAATTCCATTAAATACTATTTCTATTAAACAATATTAAATAAAAATAAATTGTATATTTTTTTTAAATCTATTTTTAGGCGTTTATACCCGTAAACAAATCCCCAGTTAATATGCAACAATTTGGAAAACAAAATCAAGCCTTAAGGTATGCACAACTTTATTATTATCTTTCAATTTGTATTTCTTTTATGTTTGCTCAAGAAACGTAAATCATTGCTGTTTAGTATGCTGCTCTTTAATTTCGAGTTGAGACTTTTGGCAGGGTGACTCTGCAAGAAAGAAACAAACAAAAAAAGAAGAAAAAAGAAAGAAGAATTAATAAAACATAACAAATTATGGTATTTCATCAATAATATTATGGCATTGAATAAATAATTATTTATTATACCATAAATAACTACCTATTAACGTCAGTTGTATAAATACTTTTGGGGCAAAAGCAAAATTAAAATCCTGCCTTGAATTGCTAATGAGTTGAAGAGCAACTCAGACTCATTGACTAACTCTTTCCCACGGTAAAGAATTATCAATGAATTATCAATAACAAAAGAAAGCTTAAAGTGCTTATTACCAAGCTTTAGTTACCTTACAATAATATAGGCTGTAAGAAAAATTGGTCTGAGAATAATTTTTTGTTTCTTCTATTAAGTTTTCTGTTTTCGTTTTTGTTTCAAAAGCTTAGTCAAGGATTAATTAAATTATTAACAAAAGGAAGGGAATTATTATTCGTTTTTTGCTTAAGTATTTAAGATTTGTGTTGTACTAACGTCTTACGAAATAAGCGGCTCCTCCCAAGTGGGGATATGTGGCATATGGGGCAGTATAGGCGGGATAGTAACCGGCCGCAGCTACGAAAGGTGTATGCACAGCGGTGGCAGCTACCAAGGGATGGGTTACAACGAGATGTGTTATCACGGGATGCGTTAACACAGGATGTGTAACTACAGGAGCAACAAGAGCAGGAGTAGCATAGCTGACACCAGTTGTCAATAGATGAGGCTTAGCAGCAACACAAGCAAAAAAACTTAAAAAACAAATTGTCAGCTGAAATGAAACAAAAAAAAAGAAAAATGTTAAGAAATTAAATTCCATTCATTTATAAAATTTGTTTGCTTAAATTTTAAACAAAAATACTTACAAACTTTAACATTTTAATGTGTATTGCGAAGAGGCTAAGTGTTGTCAATGGGTTCGTTGGCACAATTAAATTGAGTTGCGTATTCGAAATGTCAGTTTATTTTATATACCGGCACTCATTCCGGATTTTGTTTATCAATTGATTTCTTCTTGCTCATTATCATATTTCTCTCTTTTATTTGATGTATTCTTCTTCTATTCTTCCATTTTCTTGAGTTCTTCTTCAATGTTTGCGATTTTTTTACTCGCATTTTTGTCTTTGCTTACCATAACTGGAAAATTTTATTTAATTTCTTAATAATCCATACATTTATCCACAGTTTTGTTTATTTTTATATATTTGGGTGTGTAAATAAATAAATTTATTCTGGACATTACCCTACAGTCAGTAAAACAAACTGATGTTTGTTATATCCTACCCTACAAAGTAATTTTGATAAGCACCTGATATTTTTGAGATAGCGGAGGTGATAGATGGCGATGCAGTCGCCATAGTCTAGTAGGTAGTGTGTTGGCTTATTAGACATAAGGCCACGGTTCAAACCCCAGGTCAGATATCAAAACGAAAATATAAAAAAAATATTTCTTCGTTGACTTCCTCTCTACAGATTCCTGGCAAAAAACTCTCGAAGTAAAAAATGATAACCAAAACACATGACATGCTGTATGCCCTCTGATATTTCCAGTAGTACCGCTGGAAGATTTTATATTCCACAGTTATCACGGTTCGCATATAGCCTCCACTGGTGATTGGGTCAAGAGTAACAGGTTCAAGTATGGTAACAAACCTTTCCGTCATTGTTTACTACATAATGGCTTCTGTAAATATATGTACATCGTGGCGTTGATTGAATACCATTTCTTCTTAAGACGCTACGCGTCTAAGCTTCTGACCGTATAATATACGTTATTGAAGTTATGCTCTGTATAGGCCGGCGCAAAACGGATTCCCTGGATGAATTATGCGGAGAGTATTGAAGTCGCCGTAGTCTAGTGGATAGTGTGTTAGCTTATTAGACTGGAGGCCACGGTTCAAACCACAGGTCAGATATCTCCAACGAAACGAAATATGAAAAAAAAAAATATTTCTTCGGCGACTTCCTCTCAGCAGATTTCTGGCAAAAACTCTGAGAGTAAATAAAATTGCTATGAAAAGTTTCTCAAAAATTTGTCGTTCGGAATCGACTTTAAACTGTAGTTCCCCCCTCTCACGTATAAAATTAACACACATAATATGAGTGCTGGGAGAAATTACGTCATCATACAGGCGCCAATATACAACATCGACAAAAATACCCTCATCGCCAAAGTAAGTACTTAATACATTTTTATGGAGGAAGTTTTTTTAGGCAAGGTAGTGTGTTGGCTTATTAGACATGAAGCCACGTTTTAAACCTCGGTTCAAATACCTCATACAAAACGATATATGAAAAAATGTTTCATCGGCGACTTCCTCTCAGCAGATTTCTGGCAAAAAACTGTGGGAGTAAAATAAAATTGCCATGAAAAATTTCCCAAAAATCTGTCGTTCGAAGTCGACTTTAACTGTAGGTCCCGCCACTCATCCATAAAATTAACACACACAACATGAGTGCTGTGAGAAGCTACGTCATCATACTGGCTGAATGAGGATGGTAATGACAAATTAATTAAGAAGAAAGGCGCCAAAATACACCATCGGCGAAAATCCCTCATCGCCACAATAAGTACTCCACACATTTTTATGGAGGACGTTTGTAGGCAACGTAGTGTGTTGGCTTATTAGACGTGAGGCCACGTTCAAAAACCCCCCAGTTCAAAAACCTCATACAAAACGAAATATAAAAAAATGTTTCATCGGCGACTTCCTCTGAGTAGATTTCTGGCAAAAAAAAACTCTGAGAGTAAAATAAAATTGCCATGAAATGTTTCTCAAAAATCTGTCCTTCAAAGTCTACTTTAAACTGTCAGCCCCACCTCTCACGTATAAAATTAACACACACAACATAAGTGCTGTGAGAAACTACGTCATCATACTGACTGAATGAGAATGGTAATGACAAATTAATTAGGAAGACATTCGCCAACATACACCATCGGCGAAAATTCCTCATCGCCACAATAAGTACTCAATACATTTTTATGGAGGACGTTTATAGGCAAGGTAGTGTGCTGGCTTATTGGACGTAAGGCCATGTTTCAAACCTCAATTCAAAAACCTCATACAAAACGAAATATGAAAAAATGTTTCATCGGCGACTTCCTCTCAGCAGGTTTCTGGCAAAAACTCAAAGAATAGATAAGAAATTGTCATGAAATTTTTCAAAAAATCTGTCAGAGAGTAAATAAAAATTGCCATGTAATGTTGCCCAAAAATCTGTCGTTTGGAGTCCACTTGAAACCGTATATCCCGCCATTAATCCATAAAATTAACACACATAACATGAGTGCTGTGAGAAGCTACGTCATCATACTGACTGAATAAGGATGATAATGACAAATTTTGTATGTTTGTAGGCAAGGTCAGACGACAACGGTGACATTCCAGAAATTACTACTGCAGAGTAAGGTCGTGCTTAGCTGATAAATAAAGAATCAAAGCAGAGGTCAGCAATGAGTATTCAAAACAATGAGTAGAATCGAATCATACTTATAATTTCTGATACTTATACGCATTCATACTTATTTTAATGTCATACTCTCATATTCAAAGTTTGAAATACTCATAGTACTCACACTTAACAATACGCATGAATTTATTGATTTCGACTTTGCATGACTCATAGTATACACGAATCACAAAATAAGTCTGATTCGCGTACGAACACTACAATACCCACATTAAGGTTCTGATTGCTGTATTCGTCTTTCTTCTTTTTTTGTAAATGTAACAACTAAGACTGTAAATTTTGATAATTGATTCGAATCACTCGCATCATTTATAAGTATTATAAGTATTTTTCTAAATTTATGAATCTGAATGAGTAGGCTTCTGAATCAAACATATTTCGAATTGTATGAGTTTGATGTCAACGATGTACTCATACTCATTACAACTTGTACTTATAAATCAGTGGTGTAGTGAATACGAATGAATCAGAGTAGTTGGATTTCAATACTGTTGACTCACTCATATTCAAAATTTCATGAGTACTTATGAGTAGCGAAAAAGCGATTCATTGCTGACCTCTGAATCAAAGCGTATAAAACAATGGCCGTAGTTTATTAAGTAATATGGCGGCTTATTAGACGTACATACGTATTCAAATCCCAGACTAGACAAATCGAACAAAAAGAAAAGTGAAAAACTATTTCTGTATATCGAATGTGTTTGATGGACTAACACTTACTTGCGAAGAGCCCTTTATAATGTACCTTACCTACTGCAAAAAATATTTTCATAGCGAATCAGTGAAGTTTTCCAAAATTTTTATTTGTTTGAATTCATAAAAGTAGCTTCATTGCAGTTCTTTTTCGTTATTTGTTTTACTTTCTTTTAAATTTGAATTTTGTAATCCTTTAGAAATGACACCCTTTATAATGAGTTTTGTTATTTTGTTTTATCGGCATGTAATTATTGAATACTCGTATCGTTTTGTACCGCTAATATGCAAATTATGTCTCTTCTTTCTATCATTTATTTAATTTTTTTTTTTATAATTCAAATACAATTTCTGCTACGTGATGTTGAGGCATGATTTATAAAAAATGGAGAACAAAAATGAAACGTTTATAATGCTTATCAAATGTTGAATATTTTATTAAAATTTTATAATCCATTGAACCGCAAAGTGTTAATAGAGTAAACCGAAGAATATTTTTTTATCTTGTTGGAGACGTTTGACCTGGGGTATGAACCGTGGCCTTACGTCTAATTAGCCAACACAGTACCTACTAGACTACGGCGACTTCGCTACTTTCTATGCAACATATATCCGTAGCATTCATACATACATAATTTGTCATTACAACCCTTCAGTCAGGATTACGGCGTAGCCTCTCACGCCATCCATATTGTGTGTGTTAATTTTATGCATGAGTAGGGGAACCTACAGTTTAAAGTCGACTTCGAATGACAGATTTTTAAGAAACTTTTCATGAAAATTTTAAATTATTCTCAGAGTTTTTGCCTGAAATATGCCGATAGGAAGTCGCCGATGAAAAAGTTTTTATACTACATCTTGTTGGAGATATCTGACCTGGCGTTTGAACCGTGGCCTCACGTACCTACTAGACTACGACGACTTCGCTTCTTTCTAATATGTATATCCGTAACATTCCTATTAAAAATAATTATAATACGAACGATGTCTGCTTCCAGAACTTCTTCTTTCGTCAATTGCTTTTTCATATAGACCATCACTGCCTATTCCGTTCTATTAATTCGTTCGTTAAACAATTCTGGTTAAATTATAATGAAAATGAAATTAAGAAGACCGGGAATCCGAAATAAAGACAAAAAATATGCGAATATATTTTTTCTTGGCTGTGTATGTGAGAGTTTTATAAATTATTATAAATTTTTCAATTTTTTTTGTTTTTGTTTTTGTCTTTCCATCTAATTTTATTCAATAATTTTTGCACATTTTATGAACATAATACGACGAATGGATGGCGATGACCATTATGTGTTAAATAATGTATGAGAGAATAACTGATTAAAGGGGAATGACTGAGAGTGTGGTATAAACATAACAGTACCGAGGTGTAGTAACTAGAAATTCATTAGCTTTTGCAGGAAATTAAACACCTTAAATGACATTAATAATATGATCTCATTTAGAATAAGAGTCATTATTACAACTTGCCGTTAAAGTAGGGTTTAGTTAAAGGTAACTTTAGCTAAAGTGAACTTTAAAGTCATCTTCAACTTCTTTTCGTTATTACAACCTACAGATAAAATAAAGTTAACCTTTTCAAAAATATCGGAGTGGCGGTGCAATATCGATAACATTGCTCAATTAAACAAATTTTTTAACGCAGTGGCAAAGACGGGTTCCTTTTTTTTGTTGTATATGCTCAATCTACTACATTGTTAAGGCCATAATTACAACTTGCCGTTAAAGTTGGGTTTAGTTAAAGGTAACTTTAGCTAAAGTGAACTTTAAAGTCATCTTCAACTGCTTTTCGTTATAACAACCTACAGATAAAATAAAGTTAACTTTTTAAAAAATGTGGCAGAGCCGGAGCAATGTCGATAACATTGCTCAAATTAAACAAGTTTTTTTTAAACGGAGTGGCAACGACGGGCTTTTTTTATTTTGTTGTGATTGCTCATATCTAATATGGCAGGTTCAAAAATATACTTCACTTTAAAAGTTACTGGTAGGATAACCTTCCCTTTAGCTTAACGCTCACTTCCATCTTATTGTCCACTTATAATAATGAAAAACAATATATCTGCCAGTTAAAATCCTCCCTTTAGTTAATGTCAAGTTGTAATAATGGGCTCTAAATATTCTCTCAAGTGTTTCTGTTTTCATTGCTAATAAACTGGAATAAATGGTTTTCAGAAGCAATCTTTAAGGGGAATTTCAGATAAATAATTTAACGCCATAGCTCCAGGTCCACGCGGTTAATGACTAAAATATATTTGAAGTTTGGTTTCAACATGAAGGTGAAACTTGCCACAAATCTCATGAAAGGTTTTTCAGACTTGTTGTTCAGAGTCATTATTAAACAGTAAGTTCCGCCACTCATGGATAAATTTAAAGCACACAAAATGGGTGTTTTGATATGCTAGGTTGTAGTCTTGGCTATAGAGGGCTATAATGATCAACTAAGTAAATGAGTAAATAAAAATCCAAATTGACTGCGCGATATTTAATCATATTTCAGCTTTGTTTGACGTCTTCCGGGCGTCGGCGGCCTAGAGTGTTCTAGTGGATGACTAATGCGGCTGACAATATCATCTCCTGATTGCTTCAGCGTATGATCCGTAGCTTATCCATCCCTATTTCTTATTTCAATATAGATCAGTTAGGTAGGTAGGTAGAAGTGGCTGTCCCCTCGATGGAGTCATGAGCGGACACACTTAGGCCGCACACAGGGCCCATTGTGATGCCACGGTTCCTCATTTTCCCTATTCCAGGAACCATTCGGAGCTTCCGATGAAGCGACTCAGGCTGCCAATATCCCCATACATCACAGTTCATCCATATCCTCCATGTAGTAGGCACCCAGGTACCTTTTTCTCCTCCGACTTAGTGCCGGACATGTGCAAAATAGGTGAAGAATAGTCTCATCTTCCTCTTCATCTCCACAGCTTCTGCAGAAATCATTTGCAAGGTGTCCAAGACCAATACGTCTCGCATGTGCTCCTATAATGCAAGGCCCCGTAATAACCCCAATAACAGTGCTGAGCCTACTTCTTTGGAGTTTAAGCAGAGTCGCCGTGCGCCTCCTATCCAGCCTTGGCCAGATTTTTTGCGCCGCTCTGCCCTTATTCGAAGTTGCCCACATTCTGTTGACGAGATCTGCGGTTGCATTGTCAATTATAAGTTTGCAGGTCCACAAAGGGATCCCCAACGTAGAGAATTCATCAGAGAGTTCGATGGTCGTGCCCCTTCTGGCCAGTTCATCCGCTATGCAGTTGCTAGGAATATCATTATGTCGCGGTACCCATGTGATACAAACATTATATCGGTTTGCCACCTCATTGAGATATCTGCGACAATTGTACACCGTCTTGGAGTTTATTACACTGGAGTCCAATGCCTTGATAGCCGCTTGGCTATCGGAAAGTATGAGGATGATAGATCGGTTACTATTGCGTCAATGTTCCCTGAGGTCGTTGTGAAGAATTTTCCGCAAGCATCTGCTCCTAAATAACGCAAACCAACCCTATCATAAAATGACACTAATTGTAGTTAAATCACCTTAGTTTTGTCCTTGCAAATATATAGAGAGAGTCCTCTCAGCAGATTTCAGATATTTTGAGAGTAAGTCGCCGTTGAAATATTTTTTTAAATTTGGTTTTGTTGGAGATGTCTGACCTGGGGTTTGAAGTATGGCCTTACGTCTGCCATCACACTACCTACTGGTCTACGGTGATTTCATAATGCAATAGCGCAGCAAAATATTAAGGAAACTCTTTTAAATTTTTATGTGTATTTTTAAATGCAAAATATTGTGTCGACAGCTGACAATTTTTGCAATGAGCTGTCAGCTTTGTCTTTGGAGCTGTGGACGATTGGACGAAATAATCTATGAATTCTTGTATATGTGTATGGGAGTGTGTATATTTCCGTTTATTTTATAATTTTTTTATTTAAACGGAAATGGATTTAAAGTTAAAACGCCATTTTATTAAAAACTATAATCCTTACAAAGAAAAAAAAAAATTAAAAATAAAACTTCATTCAACACGAATCGACCACATTGTTGCCAAAATTAAAAAAAAGAGAATAAATTATAGCCACTTAAAATTCGTGAATGAATTCAAAGGCGGCGTTTTAGTTCGCCTAACAGAAGGGGTGAAGCTTTCAATAAACAAACTTCTTTACGAAACGTAAGAGATTAATTGATGGTTAGTGAGCGCCTGATTCAACCTGCTGGAGCCATGGTAAACTAATCTTTTACTCTCAAAGTCTACTCACAATCCTTAACATGGAGGCCTTTGGATGAAAGTTTGAAACTCATAAATCATGGGCGAGAGTTGAGAGACGAATGCAGGCAGCATTCGTTCTATAAGGTGGTGCGGTTGAGAATGTTAATCTGGACTATGTTGCAAATGGCAGCCTCATCATCAGATATCTAATGCGTATTGATTAACCAAACCTTCTTACAGGAGTCATAAGGAAATACATGCACATAAATCCAGGGGTTTCATTTAAGCGCTTCCTATGTTTAACTTTAAATAAATAAAGTTTGTATGAGACAACATCACACATACATAATTGGTCATTACAACCCTATAGTAAGCATTACGACCTAGCTTCTCACGTCAGTTATGTTGTGTGTGTTAATTTTTATACATAAGTGGCGGAACCTACAGTTTAAAGTCGATTCCGAACGACAGATTTTTTGAGAAACTTTTCATGGCAATTTTATTCATTCGCAGAGTTTTTGGCAGAACACTACTGAGAGGAAGTCGCCCATGAAAGTCCTTTCTATCTTTAACTTTAAATAAGTAAAGTAAGTATGAGAATTCATTGAATTGTCTATTCGTTTGAAAGGCAAATTGATGCCATTATGTGTAGAATATAATATCGTTAAAATGCCCGCCATAGCTTCTGTGGGTGGATCAGGCAGAATTTACCAAATGGTATGGATTCTGTTGGCTTGGAGGACTGTCGGAGTTTGTGGTTTATTTCTATACACCAGAGACTTAAGAAAACCGCTCTAGAAAAAGTTTAAAGAGGTCAATCGCACAATCTAGATGGCCAGTTCACATCAGCTTAACGTGCGATGGGCACCATCTGCAATCTTTCGTACGGGATGGCATATCCACACATACATACATAATTGGTCATTACAACCCTTCAGTCAGGATTACGACCTAGTTCCTAGCATGGCATATCCAGTGAAGCAAAAACTGTGTAGCACGTAGCGTCGTCTTATTGAAACCCCATGTCGTTGGTGTCTAAAGCGATCAATGCAGGCCAAAAGAAATGGTAATCAACGATCTATAGGACTTACCGTTAATAGTGATGGCCTGGCCAGTGTTGTCCTCAATCAAAAAAACCGATGACACCATCAGCCTAAAATCTGTGACTTTTATGGAATGCATTGGACGCTCTAAGAGCTCTTGTGCGAGTAAAAAGTTTTAAAGTTCAGACAAAGTCTTACGTAAGATCATGGATCAATTGCAGGTTAGGTTAGGTTGGATTAGAAGACGTGTACCTGTCAGTCAAGACAAGTACAGTACCCGGAGGTCAGATTGACCCATTGTACAACGTCCTAAAGGAAGGAAGGATACTATAGGGGATAGGATGAAAGGAGGGTATATGGAAAAGGGGGGAGTGGAGTGGGGGGAGATCCATTATATGTTGGTAATGATTTCTGCATCTAACCGAATAATAAGCTGTATGAACTTCTCAACGACATGGACATTGTGCCGAGCTGCGCTGGTTGGCAATGTCGTCCTCATGGCAATGTCGTTCGAATGGATGATGATGCTTCGGCGAACGGGTATTTTTGATGCGGGAATTTGCAGAAGTCGGCGAAGAGGAAGATCTTGTTTGGGTTAGAAGGACCAAGTAGAGAAAGCGCTGTCACCGATTGGTGTAACTAACTGGCGAAGGCGAACAAGAAGCAGAGGCTTCAGGAAGGATGTGCTGAAGCAGGCAGAAATGCAGTAACCGCGTTGTTAATGGCCAATTTAGTAGCTAAGTAAGTCAGGTTCAGGCAGAACTCGCATTTTAATACAAGAATTCTTATTATTTACTCCTGTTGTTGAATTCATTCATGGTGATTTGATAGAACTGACTGAATGAATGACAACTCATTTGATTTACTTAACATCACTTATAACAGTTCCTTTCAATGTTACACTCCTCTTTAATTTCCAATCAATATTGCTGGAAAAGCCCATACAAGTGAGCAACAATTACAATCTGTTTGTGCTGCCATTTTCTTTTGTCTACGCTACTGTTGTTTATAACTGTACTATTAATACAGATGCAGATTATTTAAATTCACGTGTGTGTGTGTTTACATTTACATTTGATATGTAGATGAGAGTATGTGTTCGCGCGTGTGTATGTGTGTGAGAGAAAATTTATTATGTTTGAAAACTAGTCTAGACAGTGTGAAATCATATGGATTTCCTGGTGATGTGGTTCTTTTTTTTTGTTTTTTTGTTGTTGTATTGTTGTTGTTTTTCTGTAACACATGTGCGAATGTGAAAAACGAATTTAAAATGCCCATTCAAAGGATGTGTGTGTGTGATTATTTTTAAACTTTTAAACTTGAAACATTGATTTCTAACAGTTTTTTTTGATGGGTGCTTGCATTTGTATTTGTTTACAGTTATAGTTACAGGCATTGATTGTAAATATGTTTTTGGAAATGAAATTCATTTTAAATGTCTCTTACGTTGTGAAATTGCCTAATGCGTGCGAACGACAAATGCCAAAGGTATCCTTAAGGAAAAGTACTCAAAAAAGCTAAGAAATGTCTGAATACTGCATGCCTGAAGACATGTACTTAATCTCATTTTGATCTCCTGAGAAGGATCTTAATGAATCGAAAGAAGAAGCAGACTTTTAACTGCTAAACACGCGTTTGTCAGCTGATTCTTAACTAAATTTTAACACCCTGCAAACAGACCATAGCGTGATTTGAAAGAAAAATAGAAACTGAATGTAATTTTCGAAGAAAATTTTAAAGAATCTCATTAAGAAGTCACCACCCAGCTGCCAAATTCTGCAGTTTTATCAATGAGCGACTGTTTCTTGTGTACAAACCTGGAGAACTGGTTTGACGGAAAGAGATTTGACTCCAATGTTGAAATTATCTCACAAACAATGTTGCTTTGTTAACCTTGAGAAATCTTAATTTTTGTTTTGGGAAGGGACGAACAAATTCAAGAAATGTTGGGCAAAGTATGTAGAGGTCAAAGGTGACTTGGTTGATTAACACGTTCACGCCGGCGCTTTATTCATGTTTGTATCCTACGGGTGGCTGTTGTATTTATAAGACGTTATTAACCCATTAATGCCCGAATGACTTTTTTTCTAACGGTTACCGTTTTGCTTTTTACACTCAATTTCCTCTCAGAGCATAAAAACTAAGGCAACCTCTGCTGGCAACTTAAGTTGCCACTGGGCACTAATGGGTTAATTGTAATTGTTATTAAAAATAAGTGTTTTTAAGAAAACGTGGCCCTCAGGTATTTTTTTCGACAGCCGAAGTGTTAATGATCTAAATATTTGGTATTACGTGTCGTCTAATAACTTGATCAATTGCAGTTTAGTGCGGCAATGAATAGAATGAGTAACACATAAACCAGAGAATTCTTTACTAAAAGTTTTTGGTGCGAATACCACGGTTTTGATAAGATCTAGTATGATATCTAGAGATCTCTAAGATCTTGATGTAATATCCACCCGAACATAAGCAAAAACCTTACTTTTTGATTTTTAGGTTCGGATATCTCATATACACTCATCCTCCTCACGTTTCTTTATGGCGCAAAAGCATGGACATTATTAAGCACTGCTGCAGCTGCCTTGAAAGTATTCGAGAGAAAAGTAATATGAAAGATCTTCAGTCCAAAGCGAGTTGGCAATGATTTCCGCATTCGATCCAACAATAAGCTGTAAGAGCTTCTCGGCCATGTCGTTCGAACGGATGAGGATGTTCCGGCGAGATGGGTTTCTGATACGGGGGGTGGGGGGAAACTTGAGGAAGTCAGCGAAGAGGATGACCTTATTTGCGTTGAAAGGACCAAGTCGAGGAAGCCCTGTCATTGATTGGTGTGACCAACTGGCGAAGGCTCCCAAGAAGCAGAGGAGCCTGGAAGGATATTTTTACGTTTCTACCTTTTAAAAACGTTTAAAATATGAGCTCGTAGATTGCAAATAAAATTAAAATAAATCTGTGTTTAGTTTTAATTAAAATTCTTTATTTTTCGCACAATTCTGTGTGCCACTCTTTACAACTTGATGTAAACAACAATAATTGCTTTTCTTCGTTATTTCTCTGTTTATAGCATTTGCATAAACAATAACAATTACTGGACAATTATTCAACAGATCTTCAAACCACGATTACTCTCTTCAAATGCACCGCGTCTTCACACAAGACTGACTGCGATTCACTAACTCACTCGCCTACTATGCTTTGCCTTTTATATGGCAGAGTAAACAGTCTGATGAATGTTTTTGAAGGCGAATGTTCGTGGCTTCGCTTTCTCGAAATCTTTATAAATGTAAACATTGTTGTTTCATTATTGTTGTTTGTGTATTTTGTTTACATTTATTCTTGTAGTATTTGTTGTTGTATTTTTGTTTACAATTTTTTATGCTGGTGTTTGTTGTTGTATTTTTGTTTACTTGTTTACCATTTTAACGTTAAGTGACGTAAAAGCAAAACACCTGTATCTAGATTCCTCATTTTCGTAACAATATGCTAAAGCAGACCGAAATCCGATAATAGGGTTGTTAATGGTCAATTAAGTAAGTACGTAAGTAGCTCGACAGTCTAGGTTAATATATGATTGTCAGTTGTAGCAATATGATATGTTTACTTCCGTTAAGGAACTTAGGGCTGTCACAAGGCATTTCCATTTTCTTATTCGCTTTCGATTTTATATTTTTCGTTAGTTTAGTGTCAGCAGTTAATTGGTCTACTTTGGTAGGTTCTTGGATGATAGAGTTGCCATCTTCCTTTCCCTAAAAATAAAACAATGTATTTGGTATGGCGGTGAGAAGCAGTGCTCATTAAATTTTACTATTTCGCAAGAGTTGGTGCAGCTTAATCCTAATATTCTGCTTGTTGTTGATGCTTGGAGCTTTTTGGGTTGATTATTTAGAGTGAACGAAGTGGCTTTAGGCTAGTAGGCAGTGTTTTGGCTTATAAGAAGTGATGGCACGGTACAAATCTCAGATCAGACACCTCCAGGCAAACGAAATACGAAAAAAATATTTCTTCAACGACTTTCTCTCAACAGATTTCTGGCAAAAACTATGAGAGTAAATAAAAAATTGCCATGAAAAGTTTCTCAAAAAATCTGTCGTTCGAAATCGAGTTTAAACTTTGACACGTTAGAAACCTCAGGACCACCTCCAACCAAACGAAATACGAAAAAAAATATTTCTTCAACGACTTCCTCTCAGCAAACTTCTGGCAAAAACTCTGAGAGTAAATGGAAAATTGCCATGAAAACTTTCTCAAAAACCTGTCGTTCGAAATCGAGTTTAAACTGTAGGGACCCGCCACTCATAGATAAAATTAATACACACAGCATAAGTGGTGTGAGAATCTAGGTTGTAATCCTGCCTTAAAGGGTTGTAATAACCCAACTATGTATGTATTTCTCAAGAGATGGTGCTGCCTAAACCTCCTATTATTATATATTTTATTAGTTGCTGATGTTATCCTCTCTCACTAGCTTGGAATTTTCTGGGTGGATTATTTAGAGAGAATGAAGTCTTTTCGTTTGAAACTTGAAATGCAATGATGACATCTCCAGTCAGTAATTTTGCCAAAAAGTTGATTCAATTGTTTCCTTTCAATTCCCTTATGATGGCAATTAAAAAAAAACAAAACGAAACGTTGATGTTTTTCTCCTCTTTTTAAGTTTAATAAACACTTGCCTTTAAAATCCTGGCAGAGAAAAATCAATTTTTGTTTGTTGTTGTCAGTAACTGAAGTTGTTGTTGTTGTTGTTGTTGTTGTTTCTATTGTAAGAAATTCATCATCTTTATAAAAATGGTTGTTATAATATAAGAGAAGTAATAAAGCATGAAAAACAAAAGATTTTTTCATTAATTCTTAAGAGTTTCAAACGGACGGACGGACGAACAGACGGACTCTCAAATAAAAGTCTTTAGTTTTTTTTTAATTTTGTTTTCTCTCTCTCTCTTAAGCTTCAGCTTCATCTTCACCTTCATCTTCGATTTTCATCTTTTCCAGTTGCATTTATACTCACACTTATACACACGCACATTAAGAAAAAAACATGAAGAATTAAAACAAAAGCATGAAAGAGCAGCTGCGGGAGTAGCAGGATCAGCAGAGCGATGAAAAGGAAGGAAGTTGTAGATGAAGTTGTGGAAAAAAGAAAAGAATTTTTTTTGTTTTGTTTTTGTTTTTGTGAAAACAATGAAACGTGAAAACCACCAACAGCAACAGCTACAACGTCATCAGTCAAGGCAGTTGTAAAAAAAAAGAAAAATTACACACACATACATACACACACAGGGATACGTAAGTAATAGAACATGGCATAATGGCAGCAGGATGAAGTTGTAAATAAAGCTGATGAATTGCACTGGTACCGGGGTACTGGTAGTGATACTGGTAATGGTGTGTAGAAGTAGAAGAATTATAAACACAAGAGAGAGGTAGAGAGAGAGAGCATGAAGAGAGAGAGAGAGTGTAGAGATGCCTTATTAAAATCAAACAAGAAAATACTTCATTTTGTGAAAAACAATACAACAATACCATACAACTACAACAACAACTGGCATACCTTTGCACAAACATAACAACAGCAGCAGCAACAGCTACAGCTACACAGCAATAGCTTCCATGAAAGTAAGTTTGGCAGGATATTTTTTCATTCCTCTACCTGTTTGCCATACACTAGTAGCAGTAGTAGATATGTATGTATGTATGTATATAAATAATAAATACCTTCAAGTTTTTATTAAAAAATTGTTTAGTTAGACAAAATAGAATAAAAAAATGGAAAAAAATGAAAAACAAAAACGTCGAGAAAAATATAAAGAACTTGGCAGGGCATAAAATGCGAGAGAAAAACAGCTTCTAAGGAATCCTTAAAGAAGCATCAACAAACTTTTTTTCAATAAATTTTTGAAATTCTTTGCAATTGAAAGGAAATACATACAAAAAAAGAAAACATTTTAATTTAAGTTTTTAATAAATTTGTTTAAAAATTTAATTTTTTTTTCGTCCTTTGCACTGCTTTTGAGACTTCGATTGCAAATGGCAAACTTTTGTGAAGTCGGAGGAATATGGCTGCTGTGGTGTTTGAATAAACAAATCAAATACAATGAATGAAAATATGTGAATATTGCTGTGCTTTTAAGCTTTATAAAGGCAAAAACTTAAGGTCATAGTGCATATGTCATAGCGCCAGAAAGTCGAACGTAAGCTATTGACCATCATCTAAAGCATAAACATACTTCGGTAGGCGTCCAGTAGACTAAATAAGCTGTTTGGTGGAGTCTGCACCCAAATGCCTTGTTTTATTCCTTTTCCTGTTCTTTTAAGTCACATAGGGATATCAGGCAGTGTCGTTATTATCTTTTTTTTAAATTTGTTTTGCTGTGTTTCACGCTTGTTAAACCCATTACATCCCAACCATCTTTAAAACCAAAAAAAAAAACTTTATTGTGTTAAAATACATTTTATTAGGATCTACCTTAAAATAAAAAAAAATAAATTTTTTATTTCTTGAAAAATATGTTTTGGGGCTGTACCCACACGAGTACAATGGGACTTTATGGGTACTAATTATTGCAAAAATTTTTCGCACAATATTTTTGAAAGTGGTCTTATTTTTGCAATTTTGTCACTTAAGTCCAACTTATTGTTGTCAACGAAGTGGATATATTTTTTTATTTCCTGAAAACGATTACGCGACATATTATTGGTAATAAAAGGCATATTTGTGTCCTTATCTAACCGCCAATACATACGCTATCTGGGCAGAGAGCAATATACCCAAGAATATTTTTAGATCTTTTTCAGTAAAACGAAAAGTGTGATTGTTATATTGAAAAGCATACCTCATTGTCTCCTCGACAATCAGATTTAAAACATCCTGATTAAAAATCATTTCAAATACTTCTATTGGAGTTTTTCCCTCCAGCGCCACCTTCATATTGAACATGGAAGTCTCATATAAGTTTGTATTATACATAGTAATATCCATTGGTCTTGTTCTCCATTTTATTGAAGGTTTTGCTAACTTCGACTTTTTGGTTAATTGTGGAAGTGAAATATCACCTTCACTGTCACTGCTACAAAATTATTCTAATTCGCCTGGAACGTCGTGTGGTAGTTCATCACGTAACAAATTGCATCCATAGCAGATAATTATAATATATATACATATATACAATATATAAAAATTGTACATATATTTTCCCGCTTTACCCAAGCGTGTACACCAATACTTATGCTTACCAAACAACACTTTTCTAAATTCTTTAAATAATTCTTTTATTAAATTATAATTAATTAATCTGTTTACTTTACTTTTCACTTAAATTCGACTGCATTTAGTTTAAAATACAAAAGATATACGTCAACATGTGATGAGAAGTGCAAAAAATGACAAAATATAAAAACACTGTACAGATAAAAGAGAATGATAACTTACCGTTATATTTTTTTACTTTCTTTTACTATTTATTAATTCTTTACATTCTCTATTAATGTTATGGAAAATAATATTTTTAAAAAAGTCAGTAACTTTTTGTATATAGCGCTATAAAGTTGGTCGATTTTCTGTACTCAAGCGAGTACAGTGGGAAAGAATAGGTTAATCAAGTATTTCCAGCTAAGGTAAGTTCTGCAATGAATGTAGCATTGCGAAACTACAAACTCGTACAATGCAGGTTTGAAAATTAAAAATCTTCAACCCATCCAGGAGGTGACTAGATTGGTTGAGTATAGAGTTAAGGCCCGCTAAGAAATTAGCACATCCAGTGGCTTTATTGCAAATGCCACGCAAATGGGCAAAATGTGGATTGGCTGTGGATTTTAATGGTATGCAAGATGACATCTGTGCAACAAAAGTAGGTTAGTTAGGCTAGGTTAGAGGACGTGTACTTGTCAATTAAGACAAGTACAGTAGACAGAGGTCGTCCTAGTTTCTCACACCACTTATGTTGTGTGTGTTAATTTTATACATGAGTGGTGGGATCTACAGTTTAAAGTCGACTCCGAACGACAGAATTTTGAAAAATATTTTTTTCATGGCAATTTTATTTACTCTCAGAGTTTTTGCCAGAAATCTGCTGAGAGGAAGTCGCCGAAAAATACTTTTTTATTTTTGTTTTTAATGTCTGGCCTGGGGCTCGAACCCTGACTTTACGTCTAATAAGCCAACATACTACCTACTAGACTACGGCGACTTCAAGATTTCTGTAATGCCTGCAAGAAGGCTTAAGACTCAAAAGAAAAACGTGTAGTGATTTGTTCTTATATGGTGGGGAAAATAGAAGTTTAAATTTAAAAATGAAATGAAACTAAATCCGTCTGAAATTTTACCAAATTTTTTTATTTTCTGGTGAAGTAAATTGTTCCAGTTATGTCTGCCGCGGTTGACCTCACAGTACCTCATACGATCGGACCAATTATCGTACAATACATTTCGAGTGCATGGCGTCGTATTTCGGCAATGGCATCACGTGTGTTGTCCTTCAAATTAACAATTGTCTCTGGTTTGTCGACATAACACTTTCCTTTAACAGCGCCCCACAGAAAATAGTTCAACGGTGTTAAATCGTAGCTTCTTGGCGGCCAATTGACATCACTATTTCGGCTAATTAAACGGCCACCAAACCTTTGACGCAATAAATCGACTGTGGCATGAAATGTGTGGCAAGTTTTACCATTCTGTTGAAGCCAAATATCGTTCACATTAATACCATGAAGAGCGGGTACAGAAAATCGGTTATCATGATGCGATAGGTGTCTCCATTGACCGTAATGGTTGAGCCGTCCTCATTTTCAAAGAAATATGGACCAATGATGCCTCTGCTCCACAAGCCGCACCAAACAGTCACTCTTAATGGGTACATTGGCTTCTGTAAGACCACGTGTGGGGTTTCTAAGTCCGAAATACGGCAATTTTGCTTATAAAGCTACCCACCGAGATGAAAATAAGATTTTTTTGACAATCGTCGTGCCGTTTTTCGTTGACCCAGATTTCCAATAAATCCCCATGTTACTCAAGCTTAAATCGATTCATTACTTTCAGTGGAGATAATCTACTGAATTTTGTGACAGAATAGAATGACATAAGTATTGCCAGTTTCGAAATAACCGATGGTTCAAGTTTAAGTCGATAGATAGTCCATCTGATAGGTTGAATTCATTGCATTTCTTCTATTTTTTTTTTTTTGATACAATCACTGCAGATTATTGATTTTTTAATCGGATTTTCTTTTTTTTTGTATATAAATTGCATATGCATTGACGTGCCTCATAATAATTTATTGATTTTGGTTTATTTTTGTTTGTTTCTCTGTTTTAATAATAAGAACTCTTCTTATATTATTTGCATTTCCATCAATGATAAATAAATCCTCTTGGTAAAGTTCAAAGGGGTTCTTCCTACGCCCACAGAGGGCTCTTATGAAAAGTCAATAAACGAAGTTCAATGGCAAATTGATAAAGTTGTGTCAATAAAAGGGGATAAAAATAATTGCCAACACATATCATTGTATTAATATACATACATACGTTGGAAGACATACAAATTAATATGAACAGACATTTAAAGGTATTGAATAACACTGTCTGCCTATAAATATTTATGTGATTTTGTATTTCGAATTATTAGTGTGAATATATCGATAATTTACTGTTATGTTTTTTTAGAGGTTGTTTTTCTTTTTTTTTCTCTCAACTACTTAATGGAAACGGAACCATTACCATCACATCCTTAAAGTTATTAGACTCTTAGCAACTTAACTTAACTACAGACAAAGGAAACAGGAAGGAATGTTAAACAGATTTTGCTACAATTGGTCTGGTATTTCAATTTACATGTTCTAAAGGTGATTATTTATATAGGGTGGGTCATCTATCGGTTGAAATTCGAACCATTGGTTATTTCGAATCTGGTAATACTTATGTCATCCTATTCTGTCACAAAATTCACAATATTAACTCCACTGAACGTAATTCACATTTCGTTTTCGCTTCGCTAGCTGGGCCAACGGGAAACTGCGCTATGATGTCGATTTTGCCAAAAAAAAGATCATCTTTTCGGATGAAGTTTATTTTCATCTTGGTGGGTACGTTACTCAGAAAATCCACACGTGGTCTTATAGAAGTGACTGTTTGGTGCGGCTTGTGGAGCGAAGGCATCATTGGCCCATATTTCATTGAAAATGAGGACGTCGCAACCATTACGATCAATGGAACACCTATCGCATCATGATAAACGATTTTTTTGTACCCGCTCTTCATGCCATTGATGTAAACGATGTTTTTTTTTAAAGGATGGTACAACTTGCCACAAAGCTCATACCACAAGCGAATTATTGTGTCAAGCGTTTGATGGCCGTTTAATTAGGCGAAATAGTGAAGTCAGTTGGCAGCCAATAAGCAGCGATTTGACACCGTTGGACTATTTTCGAAGGGATGCCGTTTGTCTGCCGACAAACCAGAGACAATTGAGCATTTGAAGGCCAACATTCGTGATGCCACTGCCGAGATACGACCCCATACACTCGAAAAAGTGTACGAAAATAGGTCCGATCGAATGAGGTACTGTGAGTCCAGTCGCGACAGCCATATGAATGAAATGAGATTCCATTTTTAACCGCAACAATTGTACTTTACAACAAAAAAAAAATAAATTTGGCAAAATTTCAAAAATAGCTCGACATTTAGCATCCCTGTAAGTAGCAAGCAAACGCAGACGCATTAAATTGTGAAGTCAAAAGATTATTGGAAGCGTAGGTAGTCTTTTGCAGTTGCGTAGTCTAGTAGGTAGTGTGTTGGCTTATTAGACATAAAGCCAGGGTTCGAGTCCCAGGCCAAACATCAAAGACAAAATACAAAAAAAGTATTTCTTCGGCGACTTCCTCTCAGCAGATTTCTGGCAAAAAAAACTCTGAGAGTAAATAAAAATTACCTTGTAAAGTTTCCCAAAAAATCTGTCGTTTGGAGTCGAATTTAAACTGTAAGTCCCGCCACTCATATATAAAATTATCACACACAATATAAGTGGTGTAAGAAGCTAGGTCGTAATCCTGACTGAGGGTTGTAATGACCAATTATGTATGTATGTATGTAAAGAGCTTTTGTTAGCGATTTCCAAGCTAGCGGTGCTGAGCTGGTAAACGCACTTATTGCAAAATCAGAATAACCCATGAAGTAAACATTGAAAATAAGTTGAATTCTTCAAACACAGAAACCAGACCAGAAATCTCGGTATGAAAGCACCGAGGCCTTGGTCATGCTAAACAAGTATGTGTGATGTTGATTTGCACATTCCTATTGTCTTCACGATACCTAAAATGGTTTCGATTCTGATTTTTTTTATCAAGAATGCCGAGGAAAATTGTCCAAGAATAAGAACCATGTTAAAGAGAACTTGTCTAATGCCAGTTGCATCGTCAATACTGCTGCTCAGTATTTTTTCATGAATAAAGCATATATACGAGTATATAAAAACTCGAATTTTAGAATCCCTGTAAGGAGAAAACAAACGTTCTCAAAATTGTGGAGTAAAACGTTTATACGAAGAGACCCAGCAGATCAGGTATTGGGGATTTTCACATCGTCAGTTGCTTGATATGATCGATGCAACAAGGCCTTCAAGAATGGAAGGCAACTGATTTTTTACTACAGCATTGAACTAATACGGCAGCACTCTTTTCTTAGGGATATTTACAATAAAACCTCTTTTAAGCTAAGAGTAGACACGTAGGGTTAGTCGGAAGGTTTCAACAAGAGGTAACAGCAAGCTCACTAGTAATTGACATCTTTCGCAGCTTTGAGCATCTCTGACGCTACATTATGGATAACGCGCTTTGCTTTTCAGGCTTTGACAAGGGTCCGCCAAATAACTTTTTTTTTAAAATGCTTTAAAAAAAAACTGCTGAATATTTTCTCAAATTTCTTTTTTTAAGTGAAAGTACAATCCTTCCGGTTAATAATGGAAAATAATTTCATTCAAATGGCTGCCTCGGCTGGCCATGCAGTAGCCTACACGATCGGTCCAATTTTTAAGCACATTATCGATTGTGTGCAGCTGTATTTCACCAATGGCTTCACGAATATTGTCCTTTAAAGCGTCAATTGTCTCTGGCTTGTCGGCGTAACACTTATCTTTGACGGTACCCCACAAATAATAGTCCAACAGTATCAAATCGCAGCTCCGAAGTGGCCAAACGACATCAGCTCTGCGGCTGATAATGCTATCTTCAAAAACAGGGCGCAAAACATTGAGTGTAGCTTCGGCTGTGCGGCACGTAGCGCCGTCCTATTGAAACCAAACGTTGCCAATATCCTTCTCTTCAATTTTTGTGAACAAAAATTCGTTCAACATGGCCCTATAACGATCGCCATTGACTGTAACGGCCACTCCTTGCTCATTTTCGAAGAAAAGTGGCCCAATTATGCCTCTGGACCAAAATCCGCATCAAACAGTGACTCGTTTTGGGTGCGTCGGTTTTTCAATGTATGCGTGCGGGTTTTCTGTGACCCCATATGCGACAATTTTGCTTGTTTACATACCAGCCAAGATCAAAATGAGCTTCATCTGAAAAGATGATTTTTTTTTGCCAAAATCGGCATCTTCTGGTGTAGGCTACTGCATGGCCAGCCGAGGCAGTCATTTGAATGAAATTATTTTCCATTATTAACCGGAAGGATTTTACTTTCAAATAAAAAAAGAAATTTGAAAAAATATTCAGTGGTTTTTTTAAAGCATTTTCAAAAAAAAAGTTATTTGGCGTACCCTTTAGCATCTGAGTAAAATCAGGGCACTATATGGGCCTGTTTAAGCTATTTATGTTCGATGTACTCACATCGGGGCTAGATAGTATGCTGGAATAGCGCTGTATCGTGCAACTGTAAGGTTGTTCTTGGATGCCACTGCTGTTCTCTGATATATGCTGAGAAAAAATACTTTCCGCGCTGATTTGTAGAGTACACGGACGGAAATAAGATGAAAAAACGTACAAAGTCTGCCCGTAGTTTCTTGTTCTTGGTTTGTTGATGTTTTTCGCATTTTATATTCGCCTTATAAAGACAGAATTTTATAATTATTCTTGTTTGTTGTTATTGTTGTTGTTGTGGTTTTATTTGTTGTTCCTGTTGTTGCCCGCAACAACTGCACCTTTAAAACTTATACAACCATAAGGAAAAACATGAAGGAGACGAGTGTGTGTGTGCGTTAAACTCTTGTTTTGTAGGCTTTGTGCGGTTTGTCATTTAAAGTTTGAGGATGCAGTGGAACCAGCCCTACGAACACACCTTTTTCATTATTGTCATTGTGTGTCTGTGTCGTCGTTATTGCGATGAATTAAGTCGGGTATTAAAGTACTTCACCAAACTGCAAGTACACAAACACTCAAGAAAATAAAACAAATAAAATAAATATGCGAGGGTTGGGGCAAAATTGATGTTGTATAAGGATAGAGAAAATTCTATTTGTTTAAAGTCTTCTACTCAAGCACTTACTTACTTTTCTTTTATGAGAGATTTTAAAGAGGCAGAGGGATTATGTATGTATTTCACTATGCGAGGTGGTGCAGCCAAATGAGCATCTCAAATGTGACTTGTATGGGCTTTTGGCTTATGGTGTTCATACTGTTTCCTAGTTGAAAGGACCAGGAACATCTTTATGATTAATTTCTGAAAACTTTTACGCCTTTAATCGATCAACGAATACTGCTGCTTTACAAGAAAGTGCCTGTGGTGAGATTGTATCATTTTTGGATTATGTTAAGTTGAATGGAAAGTTACAGAGGATATTACTTGGAGGTCATTGGGAACACTGAAACATTCTTATGTATTCACAGTCTTCGAAACCAGATGTTTAGTCCATCAAGATCGATAAAGTCTGTCGTGTGAATGAATCAGAATTTCTGAAAAATAATACGACGTTTGGATTTCTACTCACTACCCACAATATGCAGTGTTTGAAAGTGGCGTAATGTCTGTTGGGTGTCGGAATTTTCTCTTAAAATCTCTTGATTTATTCGGACAGCCAGACTGCGATTAAGTCTCGAACGAACGTAGTTCACTGTCCGTTCTTGTCCACGAAGATGGTTTGAGGATTTCTCAGAGAAATTTTGGATCATTCAAAGGTAATTCTTATATGGGTACTGGAGCAAAGGGATATAGTTGGAATTGTATTGGTGATGAACTAGCCAGAGTTGGTGCTGAGCTCGCAATCTCCGACAGGACGTGTACAAGTTTTCTTGATCCTGAGAGCCATTTTGTTGTTTTTTTTTTACGCTGAGGAGAAGTAAATGTACCTAACCGCACCATAGGGGAAGTCGTCACTGTCCCCCGTGTGTGGGGCCTCACCCACTAAATCTCCCCTTCCTCTTTTGGACTCTTTGTGTCCACGCCGTAGTCTAGTAGGTAGTGTGTTGGCTTATTAGGCGTAAAACCAGGGTTCGAGCCCCAGGCTAGACATCAAAACAAAATACAAAAATTATTTCTTCGGCGACTTCCTCTCAGCAGATTTCTGGCAAAAACTCTGAGAGTAAATAAAATTGTCATGAAAAGTTTCTCAAATATCTGTCGTTCGGAGTCGACTTTAAACTGTAGGTCGCACCACTCATGTATAAAATTAACACACATAACATAAGTGGCGTGAGAAACTAGGTCGCAATCCTGACTGAAGGGTTGTAATGACCAATTATGTATGTATGTATGTGTCCACTCCGGAACTACCGTGGTATTACTTCGAAGTGGAGTCCGTCTGGCCATTTGGCCCCTTTATATCCATATCCGCGTCCAGATTGCGCGCAACAAAACCCCGAAAAGGTGTCTAAACATCCATTCTAATTCTCTCATCCAAATCAATCTTCTTTGATTTCAGTAAGGCCTCAGTGTAACTGGCTAACATCGCAGAAGTTCTCGACAGTACAGACGCCGACGTTGGCCTCAAGATTCCTTCTTTCCAATCTCCATCTCTCACAATAAAAAAGTGTGTTCCGCATCATCAATCGACTCATCATCATAGACGCACTTTGGTCGGTGTCATCTTCCCCATTTTAAACAGGTACTTTCAAAAGTAAGCGTGTCCGGATAACAGTTGTGTTAAATAGTAGTTAACCTCACCAAATTTCCTCTCTATCCAGCGGGTAATATCGGGGAGAAGTTTTGCCGTCCATCTACCACTCGTCTCAGTGTTCCATTTCTCTTGCCAGTGTTGTATGCTTCGCTTTCTGGCATCGTCGACATTTGCAGTCTCTCCGTGCACGTTTTTAGTCTTCCACACTTTCTTCCGTTCGCTTGCTTGTAGACCTATAGGTATCACACCACTGATTAACAGTATTGCTGACTTGGATATAGTTCTATACGCCACTCTAAGTGCAGCGGTTCGTTGTACCGATGATAAAATTTTCATCCTACAGTCAACCTTCAATGCCTCTGCCCAGATCTCACTGCCGTATCCTGAGAGACATGGATGAAAAGACAACCGACCTCCTTCTGTCCATAAATCGTACAGCCATCCATCGCAGTGTAGCGTTTCCTGCAAGCCAATGTCATTTTGGTAGGCAAGTCAAAGGACTTGGTATTCCGGCAAATGATTTCTGCAGGAGCTATAGGAATGACAAGGAAGAAGAACCATTGTATGAAAAAATCTCTTTTCGGAGATCAGTTGCAATGTTTAGCGCCTTTTAGGATATACCAGCAACCAGAGGGATCGATTCTAATAATTTTCTAGTATTGAAATTAAAATTTTTAAGGCTCTTATAAGCACTAAATCAATTGCCAATTCTAATTCTGCAATTCGGTTCCAAAATCCATTGCAACGGAGTATATTTCTTTTTGCTGGTTTAAGCTGGAGGTCCACACCACGCGTTCTACGCGTTTTCGCATTCTACGCGGTTGTCAAAAAAGTAGAATTACTGTATATATTTGGTGCAAGTTACACGCACTAAAGCGTAGGATGCCATGACGCATAGAACGCGAAAAGTAAATCTACTTTCTACTTTTGTAAGCATCACAAGCGGCGCGCGTACGAAACAGCTGATTTTGACAGGTTGTTCTGTTTCAATTTGTTTAAATCAAAACAAACATTGGCGCGTAAAAAGCGTTGCATGTAACTTGAAGCGTATAATGCGAAGAAGGTATGAAATGCACGCAACGCTTTGACGCGAAAACGCGTGGTGTGGACCTCCAGCTTTAGGGTTAAGGCTACTCAAACTGTGTAGATGTGTATGCCGCTATTAATTTTGAAGATTTTTTCTTATATTTTCTTATATTACAACTGAGCCTCCCTTCTCACTCACTCTCTCTCTCTCTCCTTTGTTGAAATGTGTCAGCAAGTTTTTAAACCGCAACCTGTCATTTGCATTTATGGTACACGGCCCTATTTTGCTTGCGCTTGTGGTCTTCTTTTCGATGACTTTAACGGTAGTAGCAGCAGCAGCCGAAGCAGCAACAATAGCAACAAAAACATCAACAATTAAACCAGCAACAGCAACAATTTTGGAAAATAAATAAATTGAAAGAGTCTTCAATATTTAATACACCCCCAAAGGAAATTTCACACTTTAAAGTGCCAACAAAATTTTTGAAAAGTTAAAAAGTGAAACTTTTTCTGTCGCTTTTTGTTTCCTTTTTTTTTTGCTTTAAAATTGTAAGAACGCCTGCCTATAAGGTCTTGAATGTGTGTGCGCAGGAATGATTTACAAAATTCAAATTGAATTCATTTTTATGCCATGTTTTGCTTCGCATGAGTTATTCATTTCCGGTTTAAATTTAAGCCGTCGTATATGATGATGTATTTTAAGTGGAATTGAATATGGTTATAGTGTTTGAAATTGATAATATGAACATGGAGAAGGTCCATATAAAATGACACAGTATGCATCTAATTTACTGATATTTCTTGACGTGGTAATACTATGTTGCAGGGCTTAAATATCTCAAACTTAAGCTCAGGTTATCTGGGTACTTTGAACTTGAATTCAACAATATCACAGCAGTTGATAATGGAATCTGTACTCGTTTGACTCTATTACTCGGCAATTGTATTACAAAAACCGCCACAGTAGCCTCACCTAGCAATTGGTGAATCCCTTTGATGGTGATTTATAGTTCACGGAACGGAATAAAGAGTGCGTCAAATAAAAGTTTGGGCCAATAAATTTCAATTTAAAAATGCAATGAAACAAGAACGTTTCGAAATTTTGCCAAATTTATACGGTATTCAGATATGCACCATTATTGCGTAAATCGCAATAATCGCCATTATTGAGCTCAATGTTTCATATAAAGTTTCAATTAATTATTGCGCAATAAATACGCAAATTGTTATAATATTGAGTAAAACATAAAATGCAGCACTGTCATAAGTATGTTTAGTAAGCATATTGTAATTAACCGAACACTTTCTGTTGATATTTGACAACTAAAATGTCAACAACGACAAGCAAAAAAAAAAAAAAAAACAAAATAAAAACAATGTTGTTGAAACAACCAGCTGTCAAATGAATATTGAATAAGCAGCTGGACTGCATCTATTGTTATGTCTGAACACTTAAAATATTGTACTCAATATACCGAATATTGACTCAATATCTGAATGCATATCTGAACATAGTATTATATTGTCTGTTGTGAAGTACAATTGTTCCGGTTAGAAATGGAATTTCATTTCATTCATATGGCTGCCGCAGCTGGCCTCAAAGTACCCAATTCAATCAAATCAATCTTCGTACACTTTTTCGAGAGTATGGGGTGGTATCTCGACAATGGCATCACGTATGTTGGCCTTCAAATGCTCAATTGTCTCTGGTTTGTCGGCATAACACTTTTCTTTAACGGCACCCTACAGAAAATAGTTTAAGTGTGTCCTATCGCAGTTCTTGGCTTCCAATTAACATCACTATTTCGGCTAATTAAACGGCCATCAAACATCTGACGCAATAAATCGATTGTGGCAAGGGATGTGTGGCAAGTTGCATCATCCTGTTGAAACCGAACATCGTTCACATCAATACCATGAAGAGCGGATACAAAAGAATCGGTAATCATGTTGCGCCGTCCTTATTTTCAAAGAAACATGGGCCAATGATGCCTTCGTTCCGCAAACCGCACCAAACAGCCAAGTCGTAATGGGTGCATTGGCTTCTGTAAAATCACGTGTGGGTTTTCTGAGCCCCACATACGGCAATTTTGCTTAGTAACGTACCCACCGAAATGGAAATGAGTTCCATTCCATTTGTGGCAAGTTGCATCATCCTGTTGAAACCGAACATCGTTCACGCCAATATCATGAAGAACGGTTAAAAACGCGGTTGTCATGGTGCGATAGG
Organism: Sarcophaga variegata; assembly: GCA_932273835.1. Taxonomy (NCBI): domain Eukaryota; kingdom Metazoa; phylum Arthropoda; class Insecta; order Diptera; family Sarcophagidae; genus Sarcophaga; species Sarcophaga variegata. Next base: position 20,664,631 of record OW026362.1, on the reverse strand, counting down.
CGTTTCGATTGACCGTTGCATGGAAATATGGGCTAATGATCCCTCCACTCCACAAGCCGCATCAAACAGTCACTCGTAATGGGTTTTCTGAGCCCCAAATACGGCTTATACTTGCTTATTAACGTCCGCGCCAAAATGAAAATGAGCTTCATCCGAAAAGATGATTTTTTTGACAAAATCGGTATCATGGTGCAGTTTCTCATTGGCAGATCTAGGCGAAAAGAAAACGAAGCGAATGGTTATGCGGCTTCACCAATTGAACCAATTGAAGTTTGTAAGGCGTCATACCGAGACCCCTTCGCAAAATTCTATGTAAACAATGCCCTTCGATGACGAGTTCATTTTGATGGCATCTCACGCACACTCTCAGCTACAGCATCGAAATGCCCAACATCCCCAATACAACGAAATAAGACCTTCTCTTATCAGATTTCTGGCAAAACCTCTGCTTTAAGAATCTTTTTCACGGCAATTATTTACTCTCACAGCGTTGGCCACAACACTGCTGAGAGGAGGTAGTCCTTGGTACTTAAGTACATAGTTTGTGCGGTTTTATTGCAAAATTTGTTGTAAATTTTAATTTATTTTTTTGTACAAAAATGTTTAAATCAATAGAATTCTGAATAATTCCTCCTTTTAAACCACCAAACCAATGACATTTAAGTTGTATGTATGTGCTGTACACCTTTTTTAGGTGGAAAATGTATTACAAAACGGAAAAAGGAAACCAAGTACCTGAGCATTACATGTATAATGTTTTTTAAATGAAAATACAGAATAACTCTCATGTACACGTCTACAGTACGTGTTTATACATTTATTTCCAAACACACACACTCACTTATACTCATGCATATACGGTAGATACAGCTCTTCGAAATTCTCTCACAAACATAAGTGAGCCAAGTGCAGTTTTGTTAATGTATTTTAAATATATATGTACGGTATGGTATAACAAAATTTATATACATACATACACATGCACTTATACACACAGTTACATACATATTCATACATGGATATTTCTTCAAATAAGTCAAATACTTTAGCACTTGCAAGTACATGCACGAAGGTGTTGAAGAAGGTGTAGTTAAAAGAAATCTTGGAATTTGTTTTCATTATATTGTTACGAAAATGAAGAATCAAAATGTCTTGCTTTTATATCGCTTAACATTAAATTTATAAACAAAAGCAACAACAACAAAACAATGCAGTAAACAAACATGTTTACAAATTATCGTACTGCTTAATATAACAACAAACACCAGCATGAAAAATGGTAAACAAGTAAACAAAAATACAACAACAAACACCAGCATAAAAAATGGTAAGCAAGTAAACAAAAATACAACAACAACACTACAACAATAAACGTAAACAACGATTTAAAAGGCATGGCAAAGCAGGCGAGAGAGTTAGTGAAGTTCAGTCAGTCTTGTGTGAAGACGCGGTGCGTTTAAAGAGTGTAATCGCGGTTTGAAGATCTCCGTTACAAGGATCTGTCGAATAATTGTCTAGTGATTGTTATTGTTTATGCAAAGGGTATAAACAGAGTGAATAACAAAGAAAAGCAACTGTTGTTGCTCTGCAATTGCTTCTTTCCTAGTTTGGTAGAAGTTTGTCAGTACAGAGACTGCATTTACATGTGGCTTCACAACGTCACTACGCGTGCTCAAGTGAGCTACCACTCCAACCTACCTACCTACGGTTGCGAATCATAGAAGCTTACGATAACGCGAAACAAAACCTTAAACTTTCGTTTACAAATGTCTACGTTTTACGTAGAAAATCGTTGTGGATAGAAGAACATACGCTTGGAGAACATTTATGTGATATTGTCAGCACATGATTTGAATGGAATTCTAAGGTTACGGTTCAAACCGCAGGTCAGACATCTCAAGCAAAACGAAAATATGTGAAAATATCTCTTCGGCGACTTGTACTCAGCAGATTTCTAACAAAAACTCTGAGAGTAAATAAAAAATTTGCCATGAAAATTTTCTGAAAAATCTGTCGTTCGGTATCGACTGTGTGAGAAGCTAGATCGTAATCCTGATCGAAGGGTTGTAATGACCAATTACATACAGTGGACAGCAAAAGTCTTAGTACGGCAATATATTTTGACTAAAAGTCCCCACAGGCTTAAGTCCCGGTACGACTTCAAGAGAGTATTTAGGAGATCATTTAAAAGAACGAAAAGATTTACGTAATCACTAAACTTCAAACAAAAGTCAACCGAAAAACTTTCTAATGGTGCTACCAGAAACTATTAAACAAAACTTGTACATTCAATTCCAAATTGGTTAAATGGAGCGCTTGGCCTTAAGGGATATTCTACTAAATACAAGGGATAACATTTTCATATATTAGGGCTTTGAATTTTAAATTTACTCAGTGTTCTCCTTGGGGGTACCCATGGAGTCATCTGAAATTTGTCCATATTTTTCTCTTGCTTTATGAAAAACATTGAAAAATTATTTTTTTGTTGTTTAAATTTTTACACAAACTTTTGGCTAAAATTCATGAAATTGCTGAAAAATATTGCCGTACAAAGACTTTTGCTGTCCACTGTATGTACGTATGTATGTGAAAGTAAAAAAATGAGAGTGTCTTGGCTACTAGCGTGAAGCATTTGGTGCGGAACAGACAGTGAATTCGTAAATAATCTTTGCGTTCCTAGAAACACCACAACCGAGTAACACTATGTTCAGACATGCACTTATATTGAGTAAATCGCAATAAACGGCATTATTGATTTCAATATTTCATATAAAATGTCAATTAATTATTGCTCAATAAAATCATAAATTGTTATAATACTGAGTAAAACTTTAAGTACAGCACTGTCATAAGTACGTTCAGTGAGCATATTACAATTTTCTGAACACTTTCTATTGATATTTGACAACCCAAATATCAACAACGACAAGCAAAAAAAAAACAAAAGAAACAACGAACAAAACAAAAACAATATTGTTGAAACAACCCGCTGTTTTGTTTACCTGCTGTCAAATGAATATTGAATAAGCAGCTGAACTGCGTATATTGTTATGTCTAAACACTTAAAATATTGTACTCAATAAACCAAATATTGACTCAATAAAAGTGCATGTCTGAACATTGTACAACATTTTTATTTACAATTTAGTATGAGAGTCGAACTTAAAGAATTTCGTTATCTTTTTCTAGATAGTTTGTCTTTTAATTTTTGGTGCCAACATATGTATGTAGGACACAATCCATGCACGGAGTTTTAATCTGCCAAACTTCTATTGTCGATTCTAGCCCAGAAAAGCTTTAAAATTTGACAAATTTTCTCCTTAATGGTGATCATTTTTAACTTATGCTCTCATAATACTGCTTCGAGTAACCACAAAGACATCAAAACAGTTCTCTTAGTATAAAATCTTATCTTTCTGATGCCATCTAAGGTAAGCCAATCTGACTTATATAATGCAAAATACAAGCTCTTGAAGCAATCAATTAAAAAAATTTACGCGGAGATTTCTTTTTTCTACATCCGATATGTATGTGTGTGATGTGATGTGATCCTGAATGTTTGTTTGTAGGTGTCTAAGTACCAAGAGAGTGTTACCATTCCGGTAAAATATGAAACTTAAACCACTAAAACCAAAACACGTAGCAATAACAACAACAACAGCAACAACAACAACGGCAGCAACATAAAAAAGAAAACAAAAAACCAAAAGACGAGAGGACGAAAAGAAAAAAAGACGAGAAAACTGCTCATGCAGTGAAAAAGTCACACACAAGCTTAACTAAACTTAAGTACACAAGGAATATTTTGCTATAATACCTACACGTATACACATACATGTGAATATATATATATTGTATGTGTGTGTGTGTGTCTTTATATAATATATTAACCATACATATACACCTATACACGCACTCATACATGACACCTTTACATTAAATTTTTACATTAAAAAAGTATGAATAAATCCTGGTCCTTTGCCACACAATATTGTCTTGTTGTTGTCGTTGTTGTTGCTCACTTGTATTCAAAATTTATACAAAAAAAAAAGAAAGAACAGGAGAAGAAGAAGTTTTTCGGCCACAGAAAAGTAATAAAAATTAGATTTTTTGGTGGGAAATGTTAATTTGTTTTGGGTGTTATTTTTACATGCAATTGTTATTGTCGTTGTTATTGTTGTTGTTGCTACTGCAGCAAGTTTAAAAGTACACAAATGAGGTCACAAACAATGCAAGGAGATAAAATTATAATGAAAAGAAAGGAAGACAGGAAGAAAGAAAACAAATGGAATTATTAATGGATTTTCAGCAAAGATCTGAGATTCATGGAAAACTGCATCAGATTGAGCTCTTTAAACTCTTACGCTTTGAACGATTGAAGTTTAGTGTTCAACAATAAGTTTTTATTCCGTTCCCTGTCTTTAAGGAACGTAATAGATTCCTTATCCCACTTATTACCTCCTTTCTTTACTGTGTTTCCATGTCGTTAATCAAATATTTCCAGTTAAGAAGAAGATTACTGTCTAACGTAACAAGTTCTGGTGTGATAGGGTTGCCATCTGTCGTTGCAAAGAAACTCTTCCATTGAATAGAAAAAACATTCCTGATTGAAAACGTATTGGGATGTTGTTGTATCAGGTATAGTGGCAGGGAACTATATTAATTTCTGATTCCCGGCACTGACCAAATTTAAACAATCATTTGGAATTTTTTAGCAACGTGTTCAGACCACTAGCAACTGTGCAGCTCTTGTTGATATCTTATAGATCCTGTCTTTACATCTGGCTGAGAGCAAGCTGACATCACAGTCATGCACGTTTGGAAATAATTGGGCATACTTCAGAATACATATGTACATACATAATTGGTCATTACAACCCTTCAGTCAGGATTACGACCTAGTTTCTCACACCACCCATGTTGTGTGTGTTAATTTATGTACATGAGTGGCGGAACCTACGGTTTAAAGTCGACTCCGAACGATTGATTTTTTGAGAAACTTTTCATGGCAATTTTTTTTATATTTTCTAAGAGTTTTTGCCAGAAATCTGCTTAAAATACTTCAGAAAATTGACGATAATATTGTAACCGGTATGGGAATGCACGAGAATCCAACATGACATGCTATAGGTATTACACTCGTTAATGTTCCAACATAAGGCGACTATTCGGTGTGCTTCAATTACCGTAATATTATGCTTTTCAATGGTGTTAACGGAACTGTTGTTAACGAGAATATAATCGGAGATGAACCGTTTGAACCATTTGATTCTCGCTGATTCTGACGAAATAAAGGGTGGGCCATTTAAAAGTTTAAATTTAAAAATGCAATTAAACAAAAACGATTTGAAATTTTGCTTGTTGTGAAGTGCAATTGTTCCGGTTATAAATGGAATATGGCTGCCACAGCCGATCTCACAGAACCTCATTCAATCGGACAAATTTTCGTGCACTTTTTCGAGTTTTCGTCATATCTCGGCAATGGCCTTCAAATACTAAATTGTCTATGGTTTGTCGGCATAACAGTTTTCTTTAACTATATACATACATACATACATAATTTGTCATTATAATCGTTCAGTCAGGATTACGACCTAGTTTCTCACACCACTTATGTTGTGTGTGTTAATTTTATACATGAGTGGTGGGACCTACAGTTTAAAGTCGATTCCGAACGACAGATTTTTGAGAAACCTTTCATGGCAGTTTTTTTTTACTCTCAGAGTTTTTGCCAGAAACCTGCTGAGAGAAAGTCGCCGAAAAAATGCTTTTGTGTCTCGAACCCTGGCTTTACGTCTAATAAGCCAACACACTACCTACTAGACTACGGCGACTTAGTTTTTTTAACTGCGCCCCACAAAAAATACTCCAAAGGTGTTAAATCGCAGTTTCTTGGCGGCCAGTTGATATCACCATATCGGTCATCAAACGTTTCAAGCAATAAATCAATTGTGGCATGAGATGTGTGACAAGTTGCACCATCCTGTTGAAACCAAACATCCTTTACATCAATACCATGAAGAGTGGGTACAAAAAAATCGGTTAACATGGTGCGGTAGGTGTCTTCATTGACCGTAATGGTTAAGCCGTCCTCATTGTCAAAGAAATATGAGTCAATGATGCCTCCGCTCTACAAGTCGCACCAGACAGTCACTCGTAATGGGTGCATTGGCTTCTATGAGATCACGTGTGGGTTTTCTAAGCCCCAAATACGGGGTTTATACTTGCTTATTAACGTACCCACCAAGATGGAAATGAGCTTCGTCCGAGAAGATGATTTCTTTCTTGGCAAAATCGAAATTATTGTGCAATTTCTCGTTAAATCCCAACGTTGCTCAAGCGTAAATCGATTCATTACGTTCAGTGGAGAGAACATACTGAATTTTGTGTCAGAACGGAATGACATAAGTATTGCCTGATTTGAAATAACCAATGGTTTAAATTTAAACCGATATATGGCCCACCCTATACATTATTACAAAGAGCAATCCTATCATCCTAGGATCAGCTATAGGATACCAATTCGTGGTTTGACTCAGACCAAGCATAGCAAGGGTGGTAATAAAAAGAAATCTCCCCGATCTTCTTTCTGACTTGAGAAAGCAATACACAATAATAATATTAGGAAAGGAAGGAATAAGGGAAGGAAAGAAGGAAGGCTGTATGAATTTATTTTTTAAATTTTCCAAAAAATTCTTCAAACCGCTGGTTTATTTCTCTAAGTGTAGCCTAAGCTACACTGCTATTGACTGCATACAAATTAAAGTCGATGATAGCGAAAGTATGAGAGAATAATACGAGAATATCACACGATTTACATGCAGAAACTTAGAGGAGTCAGTGCTTAGTTTAGATATCCTATCAACATGTCTCCATACTGTACATGTGTACTACATATGTATGTGTGCTTGCATTATCAAAGAGCGCTCACTCACGAGTGTGGGAAAGTGTAGATAAAATAACAGCAAAAAGAAAAATCCAAAAAAAAAATAAAAGAAGAAAACGATGCTGATGATGATGATTTCGTGTTTGGCATATGGATTGTGACCAATTTTCATATGGAGTAGTATTTGAATTACGAATAAGAAGAAGAAAAGAAAAAAATTGTGGAGCAAAAGCAATAGAAAATATGTTGTATTTCCGTTATACATACGCTTACAAACTTAAAGTTTTAGTTTAAAGCAACAAATTCTTAAAGGATTATATCCGCACACACACACACACACACACACATCATACCGGTATTAGGAGAAGAATTTCTTTTGTAAAGTGAGAAAGAGAGAGAGAGAATCAGAGGGAACAATTGTATGTGTAACAGTGTTGAAAAATTCAGTACTTTAGTACTTTTTTCAGTACTTTTCCAATTCAAAAATATCACAGTACCAGCGCTGCACTTTCAGTACTTTTTTATTATTCCATTCTATGGTCTGCGCTTTTCAACTATTAATGCGTTCGCAACATGTTCAACAAAATGTTAAAGGTAGAATTAGCCTTTAGCTCAGGGTAGCCCAACGTCCATGCAAAGTGTGTTCGTTTTTAGAATACGTAAAGCAAAGAGAACGCTTGCCGAACCGTAGTGTAATTTCGGTAAATATTTAATTTGCTCTACATAGGTATGCTAAAGAGAACTTTAATTCCGTCGACATTTTTTTTCTATTTTTTTGCTTATAAAGAAACTTTAATTTATTAATTTTACTTGTAGTCGCCGTAGTCCAGTAGGTAGTATGTTGGCTTATTAGACGAAAAGCCAGGGTTCGAGCCCCAGGCCAGACATCAAGACTAAATACAAAAAAAAGTATTTCTTCGGCGAATTCCTCTCAGCAGATTTCTGGCAAAAACTCTGCGAATGAATAAAATTGCCATGAAAAAGTTTCTCAAAAATCTGTCGTTCGGAGTCGACTTTAAACTGTCGGTCCCACCACTCATGTATAAAATTAACACACACAACATAAGTGGTGTGAGAAACTAGGACGTTGTACAATGGGTCAATTCGACCTCCGGGTACTGTACTTGTTTTAATTGACAAGTACACGTCCTCTAACCTAACCTAACCTTAATTTTACTTCCAATTTTAAAGCGGAAACACTTCCACTTACACCTTCTTTAAATAGCATGAAAACTTCTAGTAACCGGCTGCCGGCTTTGTAATTGAATCAAATAACATCAAACAATAACATGGCGATTCGAATACAATAACAACAACACGAATGCATGTGGAAGAAAAGCACTTTTTTTGCTTAACAGTGAATAAAATCCAAAAAATGTTATTAAATTACGACAAAAATCTCGTAACATTAACGCCAATAAACACTATGATAATTAAAAAATAACAACAACAACAAGAACAAACACAACTCGTTGGTTGCCTGTTACCTCTGCTCTGCTTATTTTAAAAAAGAATTTAAGACGCGAGCGTAACATTTCATAAAAACTTAACATAATGTAAACAAAATTACAGCAAAGTTCTACATGCCTTATGATTTATAAACGCATTGTTATTGTAAATGAAAAGAATGAACATATCAATGTTAATTTTGTTTATCGTCAAACAATGTTAAGTAGATTCCTACAGCTAACAGCATTTAGAGTCCATCAATACATTCATGTTGTTTATTTTTTTTTCTCAAGACAATTAACATACATATGTCCAAACAAAAACAAAGCGTGTATGGTTATACAAAAGAGCAAACAATTAACACTCTTTCGTCACACAACAATCGACGAAGCATTTTCACATGAAGCCGAATGCATGAGTGTATTTTCGCGCTATACTTACATTGTTAGTGTGCTAAAAGATCATTTCGTATTGTGAATGGGAATGAATGCATGAATAACAAAGCGAAAGAATTTGTGTGTGCATGAAATAGAAGTTTTGTTGGCTGCTGTTTCTTGTACATGCACACTGCATTAAACTTGAATACTGTAGGTGAAGACCATTAGGACTTTGAATGAATAACATTTGAAGAAGCATGAAAGCGCATGCATGACAGTAAATTATTAATTCTTAATGAATGAATGAATAATAACAGCATGTTTATCTGTTAAAACTACATTATTTGTGAGTGAAGTGGAAATGCATATGTAGTTCTGCTAATTGTTTTTGTTTTCTTATTGATAAAGTCATAATAAGAGAAAACAGAAAAATAACTTGAGTGTATTTGTTATTGTTTGATTTCGGTTGTTATGCATACTTTTGAAACTAAAGAACAGAAAGGAAAGAGCTTTGTTTGTTCTATGCAATGGAGAATGCAAGCAATCTACTTACATAACATTGTTTCACCACAAAAAAAAAAAATTAACATTGATTTACATTTCGTCAAATGTAATGCTCTTCTCTCGTCATGTACTTTTTTATGTAACAGGCTACCAACCTGTTGTGTTTGTTCTTGTTGTTGTTTTATAATGATCATAATGTTATTTGTGTTATTAATGTTACGAGGTTCTTGTGGTAGTTTGATAAAATTTTTTGGATTTTATTCACTGTTAAGCAAAAACAAGGGCTTTTCTCCCACATTGTTTGAACTTATTAAAGGTAAAGGAGAGTGCATATGCACCCAATATGCATGTAATTGTTGTTGTTATTGTCTTGTAACGGTCATGTTATTGAGTGATGTTATTAATCAAATTGCTGTAAAGAGAACTATAAAGCCGGTAGCCGGCTAGTAGAAGTTTCTCTGTTATTTGAAGAAGGTGTACGTGGAAGTGTTTGTGGTTAAAAAATTAAAGAATAAAATAATATGTAATTGAAAGTTTGCTTATTGCAAATAATAAAAAGTTGTGTTAATAAAATAATATTTGTATTGTGTTAAACCAATCGTGTATAATTTTGTTTATTAACAACTAACGGAAGCAAATATTTTAAGTAAAATTTTTTTGGTTGTAATTCAATAAGAAAATTTCCAAAATGGTGTACAACAGTGAGAGTGTGGATCTTAAAAAAATAGCAAAAATCAAATATAAGTGAGGTGTTGTTGTTAGTGCAAGGGCGTGAATGCCAAAAAATAAAAACAACAACAACAACAAAAAGGTAAAGTAAAAATTAATAAGTAATAAAAATTAGAAAACTCCATAGCTGGAGTACAAAAGCAGAGTAACCAATTTATATATACATATGTATGTATAAAAAAAATAAATGTTATGTTGTTAGTGGCTTGGCCTTGAATGTGAAAAAATGTTTTTTTTTGTGCGTAAATTCATGTGTATGCATGGTGTATACGCATATATTTTCAAAGGTGTGTGTGTGTGCGGAAGTAAATTGCATTTGATCAACGGAGAGAAAGAGAGGGCGTGAGTGAATGACCAGTTCTTTAAGAGGTGAGTTTTGAAATTATTTGTAACACCAACACAATAAATGTAATTTGTTATGATGCTTGCAAAACAAATGCTGTAGCATCGGTGTTTGTAAGAAAGAGAGAGAGAGAGTGTTGTGTTTTGGGGTACAAAAAAAAACGATTCTGTTAATTGATAAGAAAAACACTAACATTACTGTTTAGAGAGTAATACTGCGGTAATGTTATAATGATTTCAAGGTTATTTGCTTACAAACAAGCCAGTTAAAGGTTTTAAGAAGAAAATTTTGCACCAAGAGGCCTGAGTAAAAGGTTTTGAGTGATTAAATTTCTGTTTAAATTTTTTTTTAAGTTTTTAAGCTTGTTATCTTTATAAATTAAATATTTTTTAAAATTTAATTTTTATTTGTATTTTTCTTATTGCTTCTTTAGTTTAATTAATTTTTTATTTTTATTTTTTTATGCTGCAAATAAAGGGTCCGCCAAATAACTTTTTTTTTTGAAAATGCTTTAAATGAATATTTTCTCAAATTTCTTTTTTTTTATTAGAAGGTACAATCCTTCCGGTTAATAATGGAAAATAATTTCTTTCAAATGGCTGCCTCGGCTGGCCCTGTAGTAGCCTACACGATCGGTCCAATTTTTAAGCACATTATCGATTGTGTGCGGCTGTTATTCACCAATGACTTCACGAATATTGTCCTTTAAAGCGTCAATTGTCTCTGGCTTGTCGGCGTAACACTTATCTTTGACGGCACCCCACAAATAATAGTCAAACGGTGTCAAATCGCAGCTCGGAGGTGGTCAAACGACATCAGCTCTGCGGCTGATAATGCGATCTTCAAAAACAGGGCGCAAAACATCGAGTGTACCTTCGACTGTGTGGCACGTAGCGCCGTCCTGTTGAAACTAAATGTTGCCAATATCCTCCTCTTCAATTTTTGTGAACAAAAATTCGTTCAACATGGCCCGATAACGATCGCCATTGACTGTAACGGCCACTCCTTGCTTATTTTCGAAGAAAAATGGCCCAATTATGCCTCTGGACCAAAATCCGCACCAAACAGTGACTCGTTTTGGGTGCGTCGGCTTTTTAATGTATGCGTGCAGGTTTTCTGTGCCCCAAATACAACAATTTTGCTTGTTTACATACCCGCCAAGATCAAAATGAGCTTCATCTGAAAAGATGATTTATTTGCCAAAATCGGCATCTTCTGATGTAGGCTACTGCATGGCCAGCCGAGGCAGCCATTTGAATGAAATTATTTTCCATTATTAACCGGAAGGATTGTACTTTCAAATAAAAAAAGAATCTTTAGAAAATATTCAGTAGTTTTTTTAAAGCATTTTCCAAAAAAAAAAGTTATTTGGCGGATCCTTTAAAATCAACAAAGTTAACGTTTAGTATGGGGGGAGGTATGGTAGCTGTGTTGAAAAATTCAATACTTTAGTACTTTTCCATTTTCAAAATACCACAGTACACCAACGACTCCTTCAGTACTCCTGTCATGTTCGATGTAAAGCTGACCTAGAAACATACGTTCATATTCAGAAGGTGAAAAGCAATGAGAATGCTCTTCATATGCTAAAAACGAATGTACGTTCCTTGGCGTTCCGTTGACGTTTGACTAAATGGTAATTTTACGTTCTATTACTTTCCGAATCAGCTGATTTTGCTTTGTATATGCCGTTAGTTTTTCTAATCCGTTTCGTACATGTATTAAACATAAATAAATATTTTTTTTTACAAAAGTACCATTTGATAGGAAAAAGTACTCTTTCAGTTATACTTGAGTACCATTTAAAAATTTAAATTTTGCAACACTATTGTGTAGAGTTATACAATCAGTTAATAAAATACATTCTTTTTTATATTCTAGCTTAACTCTCTCTTTCTCTCTCTCTCTCTCTTTTGATTTTATTTTTCAAAATTTTCATCCAATTGTTGTCCCTGATCTCGCCCCTGGTCTCAGTTGCTCTCTGCATGTTCTTTTGTGTGTATTACACAATTCTTACACGTAATTTGATTGTGTCATAATTTGTCAGGATTTGTTGTATGTGAATACCATACCATATGTATGCCGTTAGTATGTGTATGGGTATGTGTGAGTGTATAAAAACTTAAACAACGCTAAAGAGCGTAAGTATTTGTTTGTCTTACTGTGTATTTATAACAGAGAATTTATTATTTTTTGGTATTTGTTGTCACTGTATGTGTGTATGTGTGCAATTGACAGTTGTTTGTTGTGCTCTCTCTCTCTTTCATTTTTATTGTTTTTCATTGAATTATGAAGTTAAAGTTACTAAATTACGTAGACGTGCCTTATGGATAAATACACTTGAACTCGCATACAAATGTACATACACACACTGTCCTGTAGCAGTACATGGGACATTAATGTTAAGGATACTGAATGAAATATAAAAAAACAAAAACAAAAAACTACCAGAACAGAAAAACGTTCATGTTGTGGTCGATTGATCCCCGGAGGGTATACATTGAGCACACAATTATTTAATTGTTTTGCCTTTTAAGCGTTTACTAATTGGAGTCTCTAAATTACTTCTACTAATGCATGGGGTGTTGTGCTATGGTTGGGCAATTATTTTACCTCGGCTTGTATGGGGGGGGATGAGGTTGAGTAGGATAACTAATGTTTTGCTTGTATGCTTGAGGAGATACCAGAAAATACCGACATACAGTTTTCTTTGGAGATGTCCTTCATGAAATTAATGTCGAAAAACTAAAATAAAATTGTAATGAAAGTTAATTTTTGGGCATATTTTCTATCCTTTTTTTCTTCGTTTTTTGTTTTTGGTTACCAAATCTATTAAATTAGTTATTCGGACAATATGCTACCATTTGAAGATAATTTAAGCAAAATTTAATAAATATTTGCGGAAAATTCTTTACATCTTTGAAGGCTTTATAGTTTTGTGTGAATGAAACAATAATTCTCTGTAATAAGACAAAATATGTCGTACATATTAACTGATTATTATGAGGGTATAGTTATTGAGAACGTTATTGGTAAATTATGCGAAATGAAGGCAACAAACAGACAACGAAGTTGCATGAGGCTCTAAAGGCGTTGAAAGATCGTCAACACAGACTGCCATAATGTTTGTTTTACAATAATATCTCATAATAGGTTAAAAAACAATTCTGTACTTATAATGGGTGATTTTTTTAAGAGCTATAGGAAAATTTTTCAAAAAAAACACATAAAATTCAGAAAAATGGATGAAATCTTTATTTGAATCGATAGTACGGTCCATATAATTTAATGTTTGAAGATTATTTCATGCAAATGTTGACCGCGACTGCGCCTCAAATGGTCCATCCGCTTAGTCCAATTTTGGAATACTCTTTCCAACATTTCGGCCGGTATCTCACGATTAATTGCTTCAATGTTGTCTTCCAATGCGTCAATTGAAGCGGGCTTGTCTGTATAGAGATGAGCTTTAACATAGCCCCACAAAAAATAGTGTAAAGGCGTTAAATCGCACGATCTAGGCGGCCAATTGGTCGGTCCCGAACGTGAAATAAAATGTTCACCGAACTCGCCTCTCAATAAGTCCATTGTTACGCGTGCCGTGTGGCATGTGGCACCGTCTTGTTGAAACCACATGTCACGCAAGTCAAGCTCTTGCATTTTAGGCAAAAAAAATTTGGATATCATCTCACGGTAGCCCTCACCATTCACAGTTACGTTACGATTCCCAGCATCTTTGCAAAAGTACGGTCCAATGATGCCACCAGCCCATAAACCGCACCAAACTGTGACTTTTTCTGGATGCATTGGTAGCTTTTGCAATGCTTCTGGCTGACCTTCGCTCCAAAATCGACAATTTTGCTTATTTACGTATCCATTGAGCCAAAAATGAGCTTCGTCGCTGAACACAATTTTTCGATAAAGAAGTGGATCTTCGGCGAACTTTCCAAGAGCCCATTCACCAAAACTTCTGCGTTGCGGTAGGTCGTTCGGATTCAATTCTTGCACCAGCTGTATTTTGAAAGGCTTCACACCTAAATCCTTCCGCAAAATTTTCCACGTTGTTGAGTAACAGAGGCCCAATTGCTGCGAACGGCGACGAATCGATAATTGATGGTCATCATTAACACTGGCCGATCCAGCTGCGATATTTTCTTCAGTTCGCACTCTACGTAAGCGTGTTGCTGGTTTAATGTCCAACAATGTATATTTGGTGCGAAATTTAGTCACAATAGCCCGAATAGCCGCTTCAGTGGATCGATGAAACTGACCATAAAATGGATGAAGCGCGCGATGAACGCATTTTGATAATAAAATTCAATGGTTTTCAAGCGTTGTTCGTTTGTAAGACGATTCATGGTTAAATTATATACCAAACTGAAGATGTTTGACTGTGGAATAAAACACGAAACGTGCGTGAGCTGTTTAAACCAGTGTTGCCAAAAAGATAATAGCTAAAAAATCACCCGTTATTATCGATTTCCTCTGTTGATGTTTATGCAATGTGTTCTAGTGCTATGCCCAGTGGTGTTGGCGAACCGGAACGCTCCGGAACGGTGTTCCGGTACTTCCTTTTTGGACAGGAATGCGTTCCGGAACTAAAGATGATTTCTGATAACGAGAATTGGCTGAGGTTTAGAAAAAAAAAAAATTAAAAAGAATTGCTGATTTTTTTTCTTCCAATTTTTGACGAATTTTTATATGTATTTTTATAAACAAGGGTTTGAACCGAACCCGAACCGGAACAAAAACCGGAACGAACCGGCTTGTTTTTCCGAA
Source organism: Sarcophaga variegata (assembly GCA_932273835.1). NCBI lineage: Eukaryota > Metazoa > Arthropoda > Insecta > Diptera > Sarcophagidae > Sarcophaga > Sarcophaga variegata. The sequence continues at coordinate 20,649,567 of OW026362.1, read as the reverse complement.
CCGTGAACTGGAGTCCGGAACGTTTTTTTCTGCTGAACCGGAACTCGACCCGAACCGAAACAAATACGTGAACCCGAACCCGAACTAATTACTACTTAAGAATTTGAATATTTAAAACCATTTTGTTAACCCTTTCGGCCGCATTTATATTTAACTGTTTAACCAAGAGAATCACTTATTTTTTCCATACAAAACTGAAGAGCGGGTATTTCCGCCATTTTATCGTTAAATCATGGTTTTTAACTGTGGGTCAAATGACGGGAATTCCCGTCATCCCGTATACACAAAATGGGTTTCGTAATGATTTTCGTTTCCTTTCCTTTTTATGCTATATACACGGCCGATCCTGGCGACGGGCGAAAATTGGGGGAAATCTCCCTCACCCGTCGTCAAATTTGGGACATGAGACCTAAAAAAAAACGCCGTCGCCAGGATTATCATGGAAAATCACCCCCGTCGTTAAATTTCGGACATGAGACCGCACAGTACCCAGGATCGGCCCTGCCTATATAACTATATATAAGCGTTCCGCTAAAAAAAATTAGCACAACACCACTGACTATGCCTATGTTTTAAAACATTTGTTGCGGCAAGGCTGTCAAATCTATCTTTTATCTGCAAAGCCATGTGTTAAGTGAAAGGTTTACCATTAACGATTATGACTTGTTCATCAACCGTAGAACGCGTAATTCAAACGTGTGGTTGCTTTTCAAGATTTACGAGACAGGACTATAAGTAAATTTGATGAGACTGGAGGCGTTACAGATATGGATTACCGAATTGCTGAAAACAAGTCGACGTGGTCTAATAGGTAGTGTGTTGGCTTATTAGACGTGAGGCCTCGGTTTGAACCCCAGGTCTGACATCTCTAATAAAACGAATTCTGAAAAACTATTAGGTTAGGTTAGGTTAGAGGACGTGTACTTGTCATTAAAGACAAGTACAGTACCCGGAGGTCGAATTGACCCATTATACAACGTCCTTACAGAGGGAAGGATAATAGGGGGATAAAAAAGGAGAGGATGTAGGAAAGGGGAGAATGGGAAGTGGAGGAATTACACAGATAAGACACAACAAAAAGGGGAGGGCGCGACTACACTGATGAAGCCCTAGCGCCTCTCAACGAGCCTAAGCCATTAATGAGTCTATGGAGAGCCTTGATGTCGGCTCTCGACACAGAATTCAAACTCTCAAAGAAGGCCCTGCCAAGGGTCCTCAACTTCAATCTACCATGGGCTGGGCAGTTACAGAGGAGGTGTTCAATAGTCTCCAACTCCTCCTCATCGCAACATGCCCTGCAATAGTCCAGCTGGGATCTGTTCCAGATCGCCGTCAACGACCAAATCTCGCAGCACCCCGTGATAAAACCGACAAACAACCTTAAGCTGGCCTTATCCAAGCCCAGCAGCCAACCTGTTCTCCTATTGTCCACAGCAGGCCATAGACATCTAGAGACAAAACAACCCGATCCGTTCCCCCAACGCCTCTGCTCTTCCTCCCTGACCCATCCATTGATGAGGCCGTAGAGCTGACAGACGGGGGGTCAGGACCAACTATCAAATCGCCCCCAGAAAGCGAACCTAACCTAGCGAGGGCATCCGCCGTCTCGTTACCCAGTATTCCGCTATGACCCTGAACCCAGCACAGACGGATACGATCTAGTCCAAAAGTCCTCAACGACTCCTTGCACTCGCGAACGAGCCGTGATTTGCGCCAGACCGACACAATGGCCCTAAGGGCAGCCTGACTGTCAAACTGAAAAACTATTTCTTTGGCGACTATCTCTCAGCAGATTTCTAAGAGAAACGAAATAAACAAAATTGCTATGAAAAGTTTGTCAAAAATCTGTCGTTCGGAGTCGACTTTAAACTGTCCCGCCACTCATTCATAAAATTAAAATAATGAACATAAGTGGTGTGAGAAGCTAGGTCGTAATTCTGATTGAAGGGTTGTACCTTGGTTGGGACCCTCCCCAAAGAAATATTTTTTCATATTTTCGTTTTGCTGGAGATGTTTGACCTGGGCTTTGAACCCTGGCCTCACGTCTAATAAGCCAGCACACTACCTACTAGACTACGGCCAGTTCGAATGTTAAAATGACTACGAGGGAATAATTCATAGCATTATCGCTTCTTTCGATTGTTTCCTCAGAGTTTGCGGCAGGCAGTCTTCTCTCAATGACTGGCAAAGGAAAATTAGGACAGAACTTGAGTGGCATATGCCTGTTGACAGAAGTGGTGTTGCTGTTGCCATTAAGAGGCAGTAAATTAAGAAGTCATCGGTTTATGACGTTTTATTCAATTCAAAAAGAATAATATGAGACTCATTTCTTAAACAATTCATTTCAATACGTATTTCAAAAAAAAATTCCATTGAAAATGTCTTACCATAGCCCATCTGCCTTTTGTTTAGCGATTTTTTTTTAGTTTTTTTTTTACTTATGCAGCCTTATTTGTAAGAAATCAAGAAAAGAATGAAAAAAAGAACAAGAAAAGTGCGAATAATAATTGAGGACCAGCTCAACTTGAAATTGCCCATAGAATTCTATAAAATAAGAAAACAGTACCCCACTCGAGAGTGGAGAATACGAAAAAGCCCGAAAAGATTTGAAATAATTTTTCCACAATAAAAGACAAAGTTTTTTATTCTCATGATTTTCGTTTTTCGTTTTTCTGTGCTTCTTTCTTAGTTCCCCAAAGTATTTGAAAGCGCGCCATTGTAATTTTAGTAGATTAACAAGATGGTCAACAGGATAAGAAATTGTAGCAGCAACAGCAACAACAGCAACAACAACTTAAAATATACTTGTAACAAGAGAGATAAACATAAATTGAAATTTAAGGACTCACAGCACAATAATAATGCTGAAGGAAGGAAAGGAAGGGAAAAATAAAATGAAAAAAGGAAAATGGAAATACATACAAGAAGAAAAGGAAGAATTGTAGATGAAAGCATGAAAATGAAGATGAGATTAGGAAGGAAGAAAAATAAACTGTGTTGCTAAGAAAATCGCTTTGGAAAATGGAGGGCGGCGGGGAGGAGGTAGCAAAAAGAGGGTTTCAAAAATCAAATAAAAAATCATGATTCCATTTAACGCCAGCATAAATCAAAATTCTGTAAGAAAAAAAATCAGCATCAGCGTCAGCAGTAGAGGCATAAAAGCGAAATCGTCAAATATTTATTGAAAGAAAAATTTAAAAAAAAAACAATAAATCCCCACCTTCTTAACTTTTACTGGCAGAAAAAAAATTCATTTTTTTATTTTCTTTTAATTTCTTTTGTTTTTGTTTTATTTTACATTGAAATTCTTATTAATTTTCGTTTTTTGTTTTGTTTTCAACAATTTTTTTTGCTTCATATTTCTATCAACAGCACACTTTATGGCTGAGCACTGGAAATTAAACAAAAAAACTCCCACGGAATAAGAAAAATTTTTTTTCTTAAAAAATATTCACTCTGTAGCCTTCAGATCCTTAAAGTGTCCCAGTTGTTTTGCTGCCGGAAAAAAAAGAGACTTACATTTTTTTGTAAGGAAACAGGAATGAATGTTTGTGTTTTAACAACAACAACTTTGGAGGCACTCTTTTTGGTAGCACCTATGTCATCATAAGGCCACAGTCCTAACCACAGGTCAGCTATCTCCAACAGAATGAAATATGAGAAAATATTTTTAGCGGCGACTTCCTCTCATTAGTCTTCTGGCAAAAGCCCTGAAGGTAAAAGTAAAGTTGCCATGAAAAGTTTCTCAAAAATGTGTCATCCGGAGTCGGCTTTAAACTCCTCATTTATAAAAATGTATAAAAATAACACACTCAAGGTTGTGGTCCTGACTGAAGGGTTGTAATGACCAATTATGTATTTATTGGTACGTTTTTACCTTTTAAAAACGTTTAAAATATGAGCTCGTAGATTGCAAATTCCTTATTATTCGCACAATTCTGTGTGCCACTGCTCACAACTTGGTGTAACAACAACAATTGCTTTGTTTGTTTGTCCTCTGTTTACACCCTTTGCATAAACAATAACAATTACTAGACAATTGTTTGACTGATCTTTATAGCGGAGATCTTCAAACCACGATTACTCTCTTCAAACACACCGCGTCTTCACACAAGACTGACTGCTCTTTTACTAATTGTCTGCTTTGCTTTGCCTTTTATATGGCAACGTAAACAGTCTGATGAATTTTCTTGAAGGCCAGTGTTAGTGGCTTCGCCTTCTGGAGATCTTTGTAAATGTAAACGTTGTTTCATTATTGTTGTTTGTATATTTTGTTTACATTTGTTCTTGTAAAGTTTGTTGTTGTATTTTTGTTAACTTGTTTAAAATTTTTTATGCTGTTGTTTGTTGTTATATTATGCAGTGCGATAATTTGTAAACAAGTTTATTGTTTTGTTTTTGTGGCTTTTGTTTATAACATTAATGGTAAACGATGTAAATGCAAAACGCCAGTATCTATATTTTTCCATTTTCGTAAAGTATGCATGTGTGACATCAACCGGGGAACTTCGAATGCCCCTAAAATCAGGAACCGAAAGCATTATGTGTTAAGTGCATTAAAATACTTGTATTGCTCCACAGTATATTAAACGTCAATAAAGTAGGGTTAATCGTCCGGTTCTCACCAAGTGTGTACACAACGCCGATTGTTCAGGAGCTAAAGATGACTCCTTAAAATCATTATAAGTTGAATAATTTGTAGGATAATGTTTTTATTTTATAAACGAAGTAATCATGATGGACAATTGCAAGCCTTCTCTGAGTTTTAAGCCTGTATTGCTACCATTTGGTAGTCAACATAGGCGACTTGGTTATTCCCACGAAGAAATCGATTAAATACCTTGGGGTTAGACTGTACTCGAAACTGACCTACTCAGAGCAGATAGAGTATGCAACAGCGAAAGCAGCTAGAATAACAACTCAACTAAGTAGAGTGATGGCAAACATTGGTGGACCCCTCCCAAGTAGGAGGAAACTACTCATGGAGGCTGGAAATAACATACTCCTCTGTGGGTCTGAACTCTGGGCTTCTACTTTGGGCTAGAAAACTACTGTCTGCGCAGAGAATATCTTCTCTTCGAGTGACATCCTCGTATCGCACGGTATCGACACAAGCTGTCCTAGTTATAGCCGGAATGGTTCCCATAGACCTACAAGCATATGAGCGCCGGATGATCTTCAACGCCTTCAAAGTCGTACTTTACCGACTTAACCACAAAGCATAGAAACGATAAAGCACGAAGTCTTCCTAAAATGGCAATATCGCTGGGAAAATGGAATGTGGACATATAAACTGATTCCAGAGATGCAAGTTTGGAAATACAGAAAAAACGGCGAACTATACTACTATATAACCCAGATGCTGACCGGTCACGGATATTTCAGAGAGTACCTGCATCGCATGAGGAAATGCCGCTCGTCATTCTGTATCTATGAAGAGAAAGATACGTTAGGTGATTCCGAAAGGCCGAAAGCCGAAGCTGAAATTGGCGTCATTAGCCCTACAAACGTCGTGCTGAAAATGATAAACAGTAGAGAGAGCTGGAACGCAGTAAAACACTTTGCAGAGTACGTCCTGCGAAGGAAGAATTTTGACCTAGACGCAGCAGAATGAGAATAGAGCGGAGCCTGACGATGATGGAACTGGCACATAGGCTGGAAAAGGGGTCCACCTCGAAGTAATGCAACCGTGGTTCCGAGGTGGAATGATTCCCCGGTGAGGAGACAATGCGGGTTTTTTGTCGGTATACCCAGTGGGGGAGTCCGACATATCATGCCTGGTGACGACCATCAGAAAAAAAAAATATTGCTACCATTTATCAGTTTTATTTAAATAACGACGGACACAAATCGAAGTTCGATGTGCTGTTTCCATGCGTATTAATACGGTTTAATGTAAATCACGGCTTCTTCGTAAGTGAAAAAAGTCTTTAAGGACCTTCTTTGACCACATCGAATCTCTCTATGCTGGATTCCGGGACAGCGGTATACTCGGTAATGAGACGGTGGATGCTCTAGCTAGATTAGGTTCACTTTCTGAGAACCACTTGATAGTTGGTCCTGATCACCTAACCTGCCACTTCTACGGTCTCATCATTGGATGGATGAGGGAGGAACAGCAAAAGCGTTGGAGGGATGGATCGGGATGATATGTGCCTAAGTGTTTATGGACTGATATACTTATACTTTGATAGAACAAGTTTGCTGCTTGACTTATATAAAGCCCAATCAAGCGACAGATGCTTCTTGGCAGGAGCAACTAAAGATATTGAAAGAGTCGTATGGTTTTCATTTAATTACGATAACGTAGCACCAACGATTGTAAAGCCTGGTTTGGCTGTGATGTATCGTATATCGAGATCGCTGGGCTTAAATCGCCTACCAGTTTCCGACTTGGATTAGAAAAGGGGAACTATATTTTATCGGGACAAGGCTACAGTGGTGGCCTTGTAATTAGAAACGATGTTTCTGGAACAGAGTTCTCTGGACTGACGAAGCTATGTTTAATTTGTCCCAATCTGATGGAAAAACGTATGTAAGGCGTCCTCCAAACAAAGCCTTTGACCCCAGGTTCACAGTGAAAACTGTAAAACAAATTAACAAACATATGTACATGCTGCTAAGTCGTTTCTAATTATAAGGCCACCACTTTATGTATATCGATACAGCAAACGATCCTGTGACTTGCCGAAGATGCAGTGAATTTGGAACTCATATGATACTCAATCAGATCACATTAATGGACATGGGAATGTACAATAAACATGGTCAGCTTATGTGATGATATGTAGTGAATGCTACTTTACAATGGCGAAGGCATGATTGAATTTCAGAAACTCATAATCTATTTTCTTAAATTTGTGAACTCTGATGACAACATTACAACCTTTCGGCCAGGATTACAGCCTAGCTTCTCACACCACTTACGTTGTGTGTGTTAATTTTATACATAAGTGGCGGGATCTATATTTTAACGACAGATTTTTTTGGAGAAATTTTACATTGCAATTTTTATTTGCTCTCAGAGTTTTTGCTAGAAATCTGCTGAGAGGAAATCGCTGAAGAAATATTTTTTTTTATTTCCTGCTTGCCATGTTATGTTTGATCTGGGATCAAACGACTTCTTTCGAATCCATACATACAGATCGTTTCAAAAAACCTGAAAAGCATATACGATACCAACCAGAGGTCAGCAATGAGTATTCAAAACGATGAGTAGATTCGAATCATACTTATAATTTCTGATACTTAAACGCATTCATACTTATTTTAATGTCATACTCATACTACTCACATTCAAAGTTTGAAATACTCATGGTACTCATACTTAACAATACCCATGATGTTATTAATTTCGACTCTCCATGACTCATCATATACACGAATCACAAAATAAGTATGATTCGCGTACGAACACTAAAATACTCACAAGAATGTTGTGTGTTGACTTTGCTTGCTGTCTTTGTCTTTTTCTTTCTTCCTTTTTTTGTAAAGGCAACAACAACTAAGACTGTAAATTTTGATGAATGATTCAAATCACTCCAATCATTTATGAGTATTATGAATACTTTTCAAAATTTATGAATCTGAATGAGTAGGCGTATGAATCAAACATATTTCGAATGTTACGAGTTTGATGTCAACGTTGTACTCATACTGATTGCAACTTGTACTTATAAATCAATGTTGTAGTGAGTATGAATGAATCAGAGTAGTTGGATTTGAATACTGTTGACTCACTCATACTCAAAATTTCATGATTACTTATGAGTAGCGAAAAAGCGATTCATTGCTGATCTCTGTACGATACCAACATCTTTTTAAACTTAGAATACCTGCCATTATCCTTTTTTTATTGAATTTATGAGTAAAAAATGCAGCACACTTAAGGGCGTAACGTAAATTTTTTCCCCAAGTTTTGAACACTTTATCTAACCAACTACCTGTTCTCTCTGTTACAAGATATTTTCTTTTATTATTTTGTTGTTGTTGCAGTTGCTGATAATAAATAAAAATTTATGTCTGCATTACATGTAGCAGTACATGCAATACAACAGTACAACATAATGTATCCGCACTTGAGTTCGCAGTAAGTTTCTTTAAGGATTTCATTTAAAATTTTTGTTTTGTTCGTTGCTTTAAAGTATTAAAAAGGAAAAATGAAAGAAACGAAAGGCAAAGCAGTGTAAATGAAGAACAAAAATCCATTTTAAATACAATAAAAACAACAACAGCAACATTAAGATATTGTTGCTAAAACCCAAAACGGAATACATTAAATCATAAAAATTCATTTTCTCCAGCAGACAATGCACCTGGTCCTGCCTGGTGACTAAGAAAATGAGAAAAAAATGGAAAAAAATGAACTTTTCTTTCGCCAACTTTTGCTAGCGTGTCTGCAGCCACAAGTTTTTGTTTTTTGTTTTCATTCTTAAAAGCAGAGAGGGACACACAGCTGAGCAGATGAGTAAAAACAAAAAATAAAAAAATTTAAGAAAAACTGAAGATGTAATGGAAAAACTTAAGCTTTTAAGACAAAGGACGAGTATTACAAAAAAAGGAAAAAAAGAAAACAAATTAGTGGGAGAGGGAAAAGGAAAAGAAAATAAAGAAATTAAAATTACAAGGCAAAATACATTAACAGAGATTGAGCTGAGTGTAGTAGTAGTAGTAGAGTGTAAATGAATTTGAATTTTTGAATTCTGAAAATGAAGGCAGAAAGAGAATACATCAGCGTAATTAAAAATTAAAGATTTCTTCTCTCAGTTTCTAATGGTACTATGTACTATCAATACAGAAGCAAAAAAAAATTTTTAAACATTGTAAAATGAATTAAAATTTAAAAATATTTCTTTCATTCAAAATATTGGGTTCTGCGATTAGAAGTTTCAAAATCGTCTGTCTGGCAAGGCTGCTGTCATCTGATGTGTCATTTATCTTTCGAAAGACAGGATCGTTAAATACCCGAAGAGCATATTACAAAACAATTTAAATTTGCAACAAAAACAGCAATTTTTAACGACTTTCAAGCATTATGGGGTCAGTGTAGTTATGTTAGAGGGAGAGCGACTCTGGCAGATAATCCAAGTAGATTACGTTTTGATTTGGATCTCCGTCCATGTAAAATTTAATTCACGCAACAAATAAATTCCAATTGATTTGGAAACCAACATTCGTCACATCACGGTGAGATACCGCCATAAAAAGTTTTCGAAAATTTCCTCTTAAAAATCGTCTGCTTCATCGAAACGATCAATTGTCCTTTGTACGTAACAGCCAAGTATGAAATTAAAGTGAAATGAAAGCTTTACCGAAATCAAAGCTTGAGAGTACAATAAATTTGGAATGAAAAGTTTCTCAAATCTGTGTGTCATGGGTAAAATTAGTGGTGTGGTGAAGATAGGTTGTAGTCCTGAATAAGGAGTAAGTAAGTTACATAATGTTCTCATGATATTCGCCATTGAAGTTACCATATCTGACGAGTCAAAAATCTTATTGAATGTTTTTTTTTTTTTTTGAAGGGAGCTTCAAGATTTGAACTCGAAACTACATTGCTTGACGTTAAACATGACATTTTCATCAAATTGCTGTTAGAAAATATCATACAGCCAATTAACGTCATATCCAAATCCAGTAACTTTCCACAAATGATATCAAATAGGGCATTGACGTCCAACAAGTTTTTATTGAGTGATTGCTAGGATTGGAACATACACTCTATTGCCTGTACCTACATCAGCCTGACTCTTATTTGTTTTGTTGCCAGAAAAACGGGTTTACCTCTTTAATTGCTTGTGGCGAGTATACTCGTCAGAGAAAAATTAATATTTTTCGCCTGAAGTCAAGTATACTCGTCTTGCAGAAAGAAGAAATTGCATTCGTATTATTATTCAACGAATCTACTGGATTTTGTTTCCAGAGAAAAGTCAAATAAAGGTCTTTTGAAAAATGTAAATTTTAGAACATACTTTAGTTCGGCAACAATAGCTTGTATTGAGCTGAAATAAAAAATTCTGGGAAAGTAGCGTTACAAAGTTTGTATTGTATTGTAAAAATATTTATTTTCTAAAAAACCAAAAAAAAAACGTTTGATTTTTAATTATAATTGTATGCTTTTACAAGCAGAAACATTTAAACTCTGTTTATAACGAGTATACTCGTCTTGGCGGGAAAATAGTTAAGAAGCCAGAAAAAGCTTTTTCAAATAAAATTAAAGAGTTAAAGGGGTTAATACCAATAGATTTGTGCAACCAAATGGTAGTTAAAAATTACACGGTTTTCGTAGGCAGATTATTATCTAAAGGGTCCGCCAAATAACTTTTTTTTTTGAAAATGCTTTAAAAAAAAAAACTACTGAATATTTTCTCAAATTTCTTTTTTTATTTGAAAGTACAATCCTTCCGATTAATAATGGAAAATAATTTCATTCAAATGGCTGCCTCGGCTGGCCATGCAGTAGCCTACACGATCGGTCCAATTTTTAAGCACATTATCGATTGTGTGCAGCTGTATTTCACCAATGGCTTCACGAATATTGTCCTTTAAAGCGTCAATTGTCTCTGGCTTGTCGGCGTAACACTTCTTTGACAGCACCCCACAAATAATAGTCCAACGGTGTCAAATCGCAGCTCCGAGGTGGCCAAACGACATCAGCTCTGCGGCTGATAATGCAATCTTCAAAAACAGGGCGCAAAAGATCGAGTGTAGCTTCGGCTGTGTGGCACGTAGCGCCGTCCTTTTGAAACCAAATGTTGCCAATATCCTCCTCTTCAATTTTTGTGAACAAAAATTCGGTCAACATGGCCCGGTAACGATCGCCATTGACTGTAACGGCCACTCCTTACTCATTTTCGAAGAAAAATGGCCCAATTATGGCTCTGGACCAAAATACGCACCAAACAGTGACTCGTTTTGGGTGCGTCGGCGTGCGGGTTTTCTGTGCCCCAAAATGCCACAATTTTGCTTGTTTACATACCCGCCAAGATCAAAATGAGCTTCATCTGAAAAGATGATTTTTTTTGCCAAAATCGGCATCTTCTGGTGTAAGCTACTGCATGGCCAGCCGAGGCAGCCATTTGAATGAAATTATTTTCCATTATTAACCTGAAGGATTGCACTTTCAAATAAAAAAAGAAATTTGAGAAAATATTCAGTAGTTTAAAAAAAAAAAAAAATTATTTGGCGGACCCTTTAGTACCTCCACTTGGTTTACTTGGAACCTGACGGTTCGTTAGGGTCCTGGGGAATACTTATTGGTGTTCGAATTTTTTCCTAAATGGTCTCTATTGTTTGTTGGGGACTTAAAATTCGTTTGATTCTCATTAAGCTCTTTTATACTGCATATTCGTAAATTTCTTTACTGGCGATTAGAATTGTTTTATACTCGCCTTACGGTGCGTTTATTCATTGAGTCCAACCTTTTTCTATTTAAAGTCTTCAAAGTGAGTCATAAAAGTAAAAAATTTATTTTAAGACTTAAAAAAAAGTCAAAAAAAGGGGGAGAACATATCTAATATCGCTATACGCCTTATGTACACACACATTCGTATTTATTAAGTTAAACTGTTGTTTGCTGTGAACTTTGAAGTGTTCGAAGTGTTTGCGTTAAACGTTGACAAGTAGAAATGGAAACTGAGCTTCAAAAGGCTTAAACATGGCCAACATAGAAATGGTGTAGTATTGTTACGAGTACGTTATATTCGAATATTAATCTGTACTAAAGGCAACTACAACAAGCAAATTCTCAAATTACAGACGATTAAACACGACTGTAAGGTGCCCTATAGCATGGGGTGTTTTGGTAGAATATGTTTCCGCTCCCTGTGGCAATCATAAACGAACCACAAATGCCAACGCAATTAAGGGTTGCGAACAGTTTATCAAATCTCTTTAAAGACGTCCATACAAGTGTTTACTTTGAAGAAATTGGAACCAGATACGAAATGGATTCACCATTGAGTTGAAGACATGAATTAGAGAAATTTTTTCAAATTATCTTGCAAATGTGAGTATAACACTGAGAGAAAATTATAAACATCAGAACACGTTTAAAGCAAATATCTTGAGGGACTGAGTAACTTTTAAAGTTTTTTTTTCGTTTTATCAAAACCACATAAAGTTTATAATTGTTTGCTGTTAAAGGCCTGTTTACGGTTAAAACTTTTCTTATAGGCCAGGATTAGGATTTTGTTGTCCAAACTTTACAAACGTACGAATTTACATTTTTTCAGATTTAATGTGGAGATGGTTCCCACTGAATTGAAAATTTTTCCACCTTTCACTAGTTACTTCACTACACACGAATTATTTACGAAACTCAATGTATCACAATGGCATTGTAGCAAATGTAGAGTAGGCCATATATCGGTTTTAATTTGTAGCATCCGTTATTTCGAATCTGGCAACACTTGTGTCATTCTATTCTGTCACAAAATTCAGTATATTATCTCTACTGCATGTAATGAATCGATTTACACTTGAGGAACGTCAAAAAGAAACTCCACGATGATACCGATTTTGCCAAAAAAATAATCTTTTCGGAGGAAGCTCATTTTCATCTTGGTGGGTAGGTTAATATGCAAGTATAAGTCGTATTTGGATATCAGAAAACGTACACGTGGTCTTACAGAAGTCAATGCACCCATTACGAGTGACTGTTTGTTGCGGCTTGTGGAGTGAAAATATTATTGGTCCATATTTCTTTGAAAATGAATACGGCGCCACCATTGCAGTCAATGGAGACATGACGGTCGCACCAAGATAACCGCTATTTTTTACTCGTTCTTCATGGTATTGATGTGAACGATGTTTGGTTTCAACAGAATGGTGCTACTTGCCACACATCTCATGCCACAATAGATTTATTTTGTCAAACATTTGATGGCAGTTTAATTGGCCGAAATGATGATGGTAATTAGCCGCCAAGAAGCTGCGATTTCTTGATATCTTTGGACTATTTTCTGTGAGGCGCCGTTAAAGAAAAGTGTTATGCCGACAAATCCGAGACAATTAAGCATTTGAAGGCCAACATTCGTGATGACATTGCCGGGATACGACCCCATACACTCGAAAACGTGCACGGAAATTGCTCCGATCGAATGAGCTACTGTGAGTCCAGCCGTGGTAGCCATAAAGGTGCAATAATATTATTGAATTAATTTTTAAATGTAAACTTTTAAATGGCTCACTCTTTAGTTTCACGTCTGTCAGCAGGTTGACATATCGGGTCCGCCATCTAACGTTTTTTTTCTTCAACTAGTGCTTATTTCGTGAATGGTAACACTTAGCTCATGTCTGATTTGACAGATAATTAATTTTATCCTTCCGCTGAACGAATGTGGTTGTGTATACGCTTGAGCAACGCTGGGAAATATTGCGACATTACTTTGAAAATCATGGTAATGTTGCAGGATGTGTGCGAAAATTGCGTACGGATTTTGGAAGAAGAGAAGCAAGCACCGTCAGCTCCGTTTGTTCGTTATCTTGTGAAAAAAGTGAAAGAAACTGGCATCCTCATCGATAAAACAAAGCGTGAAAAGTCAAAAACAGTGCGTACACCCGAGAATATTGCTGCTGTGGCAGAAAGTGTGCGTGAAGCGCCATCAACATCAATTCACCGTCGTTCTCAACAATTGAACATTTCGGAGACATCATTGAGACGAATTTTGCATAAAGACCTTGGTATGACGCCATACAAAGTCCAATTGGGTCAGGAGTTGAAGCCAATTGATCATCCAATGCGTTTTCGCTTCGCTAAGTGGGCCTGCAATCGACTTACAGAAGATGCCGATTTTGGCAAAAAAAAAAACATCGTTTCAGATGAAACTCATTTTGATCTTGGCGGGTATGTAAACAAGCAAAATTGTCGCATTTGGGGTACAGAAAACCCGCACGCATACATTGAAAAGCCGACGCATCCAAAACGAGGCACTGTTTGGTGCGGATTTTGGTCCAGAGGCATAATTGTGCCATTTTTCTTCGAAAATGAGCAAGGAGTGGCCGTTACAGTCAATGGCGATCATTATCGGGCCATGTTGAACGAATTTTTGTTCACAATAATTGAAGAGGAGGATATTGGCAACATTTGGTTTTAACAGGACGGCCCTACGTGCCACACAGCCGAAACTACACTCGATGTTTTGCGCCCCGTTTTTGAAGATCACATTATCAGCCGCAGAGCTGATTTAGTTTGGCCACCACGGAGCTGCGATTTGACACCGTTGAACTATTATTTGTGGAGTGCCGTCAAAGATAAGTGTTACGCCGACAAGCCAGAGACAATTGACGCTTTAAAGGACAATATTCGTGAAGCCATTGGTGAAATACAGCTGCACACAATCGATAATGTGCTTAAAAATTGGACCGATCGTGTAGGCTACTGCATGGCCAGCCGAGGCAGACATTTGAATGAAATTATTTTCCATTATTAACCGGAAGGATTGTACTTTCAAATAAAAAAAGAAATTTGAGAAAATATTCAGCAGTTTTTTTTTTCAAGCATTTTCAAAAAAAAAATAAAAGTTATTTGGCGGACCCTTTACATATATTCTTCTCTAAAGACATTGCCTATTTCATGAAGGAGGGAATGGGGTTTGTATCAATATTCTAGTCATTGTATTTAAATTTGCTTGTTAATCGGTAGGGGCTTCCATTCCTTCTTTTCGTTACAAAATAGTCTATATTTCGAGCAGTTGCTGACCTCTTTTTAAAATGCTAGTTACCCTTTCTATCAGCAATCGTTAAGCAGAACTCAATTCCTACCGGGTATATGTGGTAAATTGTCTGACAAAATTAGTGCTGAGATAAAAGTACTTCGTACGTTGTACATCGATCCTAGTAGTAGAGGTCCTAACTCAAATGTAGAAGCATTTTTATTAACTTCTCTATACGAAGAGTGCATGTTATCGGGGCAAATTTTTTCTTTGCATATTTCTGATCAAATTTTTCACTTCGTCTAGATTTTTCTTTTACTGACATGACGCTAGTGATACTTTTGTTTGTATATGAAGTGTTGTCCTTTACTTTGGTATTTGTATCGATCCTTACGATTATGAAAATCGATATTTTCGTAGAATATTGTTTGGAATTCTGATCAAGAAAGTTATTAAAAAAAAACGTTTCGCTATGTTTATTGATTAGAATTGAGATTTCAACCAAAATTTCCTGATCGGAATTACTGCCCAATAGGTATCGAATGGACCCCTTAGGTAGCCATCCCAACAAATAATACAAGGTTTTTTTCAAACCGAATTTAAAGGCAAATATATGCGAATGTGTGTCCATAAGGTGATATGTGGTAGACGAGGAGGTATACTTTGCCTCTTTATTGTACAACTTTTTCTTTCAATTATTTTTTCACTTTTTGTCGTGTGATTCTTTAGCTTCTTCTACTTTTGCTTCTTCTTCTTTCCACATTATGCTTTGTGCACACAATTTAACTCGATTTGCCTTTGAACATGACAAACTGTTCAAAGTGAGTGTCTAAGAAGAGTTGTAGTTGTAGTTTTGCTTGTTTCCTTTGTTGCTGTTGCTGTTTCAGTTGTTGTTGTCGTTGTTGTATAGTTAAAATACATTTTATTTTCTTTATTGCTGCTGTTGTTGTTGTTGGTATTATTGCTATAAGTTTAGTTGTTCGTTTAGCAAACAATAACAACAACAACAACAACTGTTGTTGGTTTATAGGATTTGTTGTCAACTTAAAGGTTGTCTTGAAAATGGCTTAAATTTCCATACAACACACACGCTATCAACTACAAACTCTTATGAGCAAATGTAAGTAGGAAGGTAAGAATTGGTTGAGGTCGACAAGAAGTTACTCTACTGACTTAATTGCAATATACACATGCATTGTGATAATGAAAACGGTTTTAACCTCAATTAGTTGTCATAATGCAGTTTCGAACGGCTGCTAATAGAATTACCGAACTGTGCCTATTAAAGGCAACAAAGCCAAATGAATTTCGGATTTTTGTGAACTTAAAAAAAGGTTTGCTCGGAGAAAGATTGCTTGAATTGTTGAATTAGGTTGGGTTCTGTTGTCAGCCAACCCATTAAATTTTTAGCAGAGGTTTGTCCCACTAAACAGCTGATTACATTTATTATTGTGTTTGTGGTTCTAAGTGTGGTTTTGAAGTCACCGTAGTCTAGTAGGTAGTGTGTTGGCTTATTAGACGTAAAGCCAGGGTTCGAGCCCCAGGCCAGACATCAAGACAAAATACAAAAAGTGTTTTCTTCGGCGACTTCCTCTCAGCAGATTTCTGGCTAAAACTCTGAGAGTAAATAAAATAAAATTGCCAAGAAATAGTTTCTCAAAAATCTGTCGTTCGGAGTCGACTTTAAACTGTAGGTCCCACCATTCATGTATAAAATTAACACACACAACATAAGTGGTGTGAGAAACTAGGACGTTGTACAATGGGTCAATTCAACCTCCGGGTACTGTACTTGTCTTAATTGACAAGTACACGTCCTCTAACCTAATCTAACCTTGTGATTCTTAAATTCACTAAGAACTCACAGTCGTCAGATAGATAAAATTTTTAACAACGAACGTGGGAAATTCTGTTGCTAATAAATTAGCAGATACAATCCGTTCCGATAAGTTGTCTCTTCTATAAAGATGACAAAAGCAATTTTCCTCCTGAAGTCCAGACTTTTTTCTAATAGCAAGCAAGTACTGCAGAATTTTATAGGATGCCAGAATTCTACAAAAGTTTAGGGTTGTTGTATAGGGTGTAGTAGTAAGAAATCTTCTTCATTAAATTCTATTTTTGCACAAGAGTTTGCGCTGCCTTGTCTATCTCTCTACGGTAACCTAATGCCATCAGATGGATTATTTGCAGTTGAAAGTTTTTTAATTTTTGAAAATTCAAAACCATCCGGAATAAATTTTTTTTGGACTACCGCTATATAAAGAGTGGGCCATTTAAAAGTTTAAATTTAAAAATGCAATGAAAAAAACGGTTTGAAATTTTGTAAAATTAATTTTTTTTTATGAAACACAATTGTTCCGGCTAGAAATGGAATGTTATTTCATTCATATGGCTTTCGACGCTGGCCTCACAGTGCCTCATTCGATCGGATCAATTTTCGTGACTTTTTCGAGTGTATGGGGTCGTATCTCGGCAACGCATACATACATAATTGGTCATTACAACCCTTCAGTCAGGATTACGACCTAGTTTCTCACACCACTTATATTGGGTGCGTTAATTTTTTTATACATGAGTGGTGGGACCTACAGTTTAAAGTCGACTCAGATCGACATATTTTTGAGAAACTTTTCATGGAAATTTTTATTTACTCTCAGAGATTTTACCGGTAATCTGCTGAGAGGAAATCGCCGAAGAAATACATTTTGTATTTTGTCTTTGATGTCTGGCCTGGGGCTCGAACCCTGGCTTTACGTCTAATAAGCCAACACACTACCTACTAGACTACGGCGACTAGTATCTCGGCAATGGCATCACGAAAGTCAGTCTTCAAATTCACAATTGTCTATGGTTTGTCGACATAACACTTTTCTTTAAGGGCGCCCCACAAAAAATAGTCCATCGGTGCTAAATCGCAGTTTCTTGGCGGCCAATTGACATTACCATTTCGGCTAATTAAAGGGCCGCTAAACGTTTGACGCAATAAATCGATTGTGGCATGAGATGTGTGACAAGTTGCACAATCCTGTTGAAACCAAACGTCGTTCACATCAATACCATGAGGATCGAATACAAAAAATCGGTTATTATGGTACGATAGATGTCTCCATTGACCGCAATGGTGGCGCCGTCCTCATTTTCAAAGAAATATGGGCCAATAATGCCTCCGCTTCACAAGCTGCACCAAACAGTCGCTCGTAATGGGTGCATTGGCTTCTATAAGACCACGTGTAGATTTTCTGAGCCCCAAATACAGCAATTTTGCTTATGAACGTACCTACCAAGATGAAAATGAGCTTCGTTTGAAAAGATGATTTTTATTAGCAAAATCGGTATTATCGTGCAGTTTTTCGTTGTCCCATATAGCGAAACGAAAACGAAGCGGATGGTCATGTAGCTTCAGCTCTTGAGCTAACTGAACTTTGTAAGGCGTCGTACTGAGATCTTTTCTCAAAATTCAACGTAAACTGGTGCATGAAATGTTCAGTTCTTGAGAACGATGGCGAGTTGTGTTGATGGATTCTTTCGCATACTCTCAGCAATAGCTTCGATTTTTTTGGGTGCTCGCACGCTCATGTCTTAGCGCATCAACACTGAAACCTGTTTCACAAATACCAGGCACTGTTGGTCCTTCTCTGCGACCGAATTTTGTACGACATTATCGTGCAATTTCCGACCAATTTTGTTTCATCTCCTAGTTGGATATTTATTTGTGGTATAAAAATATGTCTAAACGCTGTCCTAGGCATGACCTCATCATTTAGAGGGGATTCACCGCATAACATTACACAACATAGGGCAGTAATTAGCCGTAATGTCCAGTACTTTATAAAAAATAAATTAACACACATGGTTGGTGTGAGAAACTGGGTGGTAATCCTGACTAAAGGTTTGTAATGACCAATTATGGAAAGTATTAGATTCGATGGCTGATTGCCCATGTCTCGCTAATTGCTTGATAAAGAACTTCTTGTCCAATAAATATTGGCGCACAAAAACAAGTACATGTTGATGATAGATGCTTAGTGTAGGGTATAAATAGTTTGTTTGTGTCTGCTTATTTAAATGTTGGCCTTTGGTTTTGTAGGCATAATCGTATGGGTAAGAAAGAAAAAACTGGAGGAGTGGTTGTAGAGTTTTTTTTGCTTTTGATTCTTAAAGCCTAAATTGTAATAGTGATGGTAGCAGTTGTGGTAGTAGTAGTGGCATGGGTGGTAGTAGTTTCGTTCGTTGGTAAATGTCTTTAATTATCCGTAAAAGAAATTTAAGGAGGCACTTAAACTGTGATTATGGATTATTGAGGGTCTGAGCATTTTTTGAGCATTTAAATGCTAAACAAGATGAGACGTCTTTTAAATGCTTTTTCACTTTTTTTTTCCTTAATTGTTTGGCTGGTATTGGGTTCTCTTTCGGTATTTTTTTCATTTTTTTTGTAAGTGGAGAAATACATTAAAATAGAAAATATTTAAGGATTACAGACAATTCATTGGTCAACCATTGATATTGGTTTGGTGTAAGGGATGATGATTTCCAAGCACAAACAGTATGTACGAGGGTTGTCGAAGAAATGCTTGAATCAGTTGAATCAGTTACTTAAACACACTTTCACAGATTCAAACAGTTAGAATCGTGTATTCTTTGTTTACTTCTCATAGGCATACGACTTAGAAAAAGTGGTAGACGATCTACATTGATGTTTTAGAAACATCACGCACACATTTGATGGGACTTATCGATAAATTGAAACAAATCGATGTTTCTTTCATTGGTCAAAAACGATTAAATATCGATGTTTTTTATGCGATGCATTGAAATTACAAATACATCAACCCATAAATATGAAGATCCATCATATACAGAGACAGGCTTGCGTTGGTTTAACCGTGTATATGAGAATCAATTTTATCAAGGCATTGCAGGCTCTGAGAGAGATGTACATAAGGCTGTTGCATGCGGTAGAGAGGAAAAGAGTCATTAAGACTGTGGTTAGGTTAAGAGAAAACTAATGTGAGATTCATCACAATGCCGTGACCGTGGCAAATCAATTGGCTGTACTCTAGACATTCCCAGAAAACCCGATGATTTTGGAAAATGCTTTACAACGAGTATGAGTAATAAAGGGGAAATGTCCCCCTTTTAAGAGAGGGACTATTCCGTGAAGTTGCCGTAGTCTAGTAGGTAGTGTGTTAGCTTATTAGACGTAAGGCCACATCGTAAGGACATCGAAACGAAATATGAAAAATATTTATTCGGCGACTTCCTCTCAGCAGATTTCTGGCAAAAACTCTGAGAGTAAATAAAAATTGTCATGAAAAGTTTCTCAAAAATCTGTCGTTTGGAGTCGACTTTAAACAGTACGTCCCGCCACCCATGTAAAAAATTATCGTACACAACATAAGTGATGTGAGAAGCTAGGTCGTAATCCTGACTGAAGGGTTGTAATGACCAATTATGTATCTATGTATGTACTATTCTCTGATATACCCATGGGTGAAGTACACATAGTGGGGCAGAAACGAGGTGTTCGAGTTAAATAGAGTTAATGTTCGCATGGCGGCCTTTATGCTTTATGCCAAGATGAATTTTCATCCATCTTCCGATAGCGAAGTCTTACGCTTGGAAGCATTCACATGAGTTTTCCCATGAGTACCCCATAAATCACTCTATGACCTTACAGTACCGCTCCTGTCGTTCTACCTTAACCAATCCGCATGCTATTGAAGGGTATGGACTTCCATTAGACTACCGGTACGCCCAGGGGCTGTGTACCTAAACACACTGGGATTTCTTTGCTTTATTTCAGTTCCCTTAATCAAGTTTTTTCAGTTAAGCAGATCCTTTCTCCCTATAAATGGTTATGATGAATTAGTTTTCAAAAAAAGGGAATTTTATCTGAATTGGTTTGCAAATACGCGGAACTATCTCAACTAGAGTACAAGGTATTAGAAATGTAAGCGTCAAAATTACATGCATACGTACATAATTGCTCATTAAAACCCTTCAGTCAGGATTACGACCTAGCTTCTCACACCAGTTATGTTGTGTGTTAATTTTATATCTGAGTGGCAGGTCCTACAGTTTAAAGTCGACTCCGAACGACAGTGTTTTTAGAAAGTTTTCATGGCAATTTTATTAACGCTCAGAGTTTTTGTCAGAAATCTGCTGAGAAGAAGTCGCCAAAGAAATATTTTTCATATTTCGTTTCGATGTCTGGCCTGGGATTTGAACCCTGGCTTTTCGTCTAATAAGCCAACACACTACCTACTAGACTACGGCGACTTCAATAATAATTTCTAGACAATTATTCGACAGATCTATATAACGAAGATCTTCAAACCACGACTACTCTATTCAAACACACCGCGTCATCACACAAGACTGACTGAACTTCACTAACTCAGTCGTCTGCTTTGTCTTGCCTTTTATATGGCAAAGTAAACAGTCTGACGAATGTTCTTGAAGGCGAATATTCATGACTTCGCCTTCTCGAAATCTCTTTATTATTTATTTATATCTTATTTATTATTGTAATGTTGTTTGTGTATTTTTGTTTACTTGTTTACCATTTTTTTTATGCTGGTGTTTGTTGTTATAGTAAGCAGTACAATAATTTGTAAACAGGTTTGTTTACTGCATGTTTTGTTTTTGTAACTTTTGTTTATAATTTGAATGTTAAACGATGTAAAAGCAAAACACCAGCATCTAGATTTTTCAATTTCGTAACAAGATGAACTTTCTTAAGAGACACATTCTAAAAACATGCAAAAACTCTTCGATAACTATGGTCATTAGCAACATTGATAACATTTCCTCAATTGCTGGGAAGCAGCTACTCAATTAGTGATCACTATCTTTTAATTCCTTTAATTTACACCATCCCCCCCCTCTTCCACTCGAGTATCCTCTATGTTAACCCTTTCTCTGACAGGCAACAGTGGGTGGCCTTTTTTCTTTAGTTTTGCTTCTTTTGGTTACAAGTGCTGTCAATTAAAAGTTATTTTCCTTTATTAAAGAGGACAGACGACAACAATAAAAAGAAGGAGTAGAAAAAAATTGAAACATCGTTGCTTGTACGAACGAGGACATGCAGTGTAATTTGAGATGACTTCAGGTAATTTGAGCAACACAATGATAGACCACGTCTTTTGGGTAAAACTCAATGGCAATTTATTTTGGAAAATACCAACCAACCAACCAAACAACCCTGAAAAAGGAAGTCCTTGTTTCTTGTTCTCTTTTAAAAAGGAGTGTGCCATGGTAGTTGTTGGTATTTAAAAAATTTTGTAAAAAAGGAAAACATGGGAAAGGGATTAAAATGAAAGTATTATTTTCATGAGGTATACTTACTTTTTTCTTTCGTTCATTTTGACATTTAATGTCAGTTTTAAAAGCTTATGCGCTAAAAGGGGTAATTTTTTTCCAATCGTAGTAACACACACAATCTCAATCAAAAAACGTGTCTAATGTGCTTAGACTCGCAAATACGTATGCAAATACAGAGGACCACACAGACAACTTTATTTTGGGACAAATGACGTAATTTTACATACGGTTTGTGTCTTTAATAACTTGTGTCTCTAATAACTACAATCTATTGGCGATCTTTACATCTGCTGGAACCAAGGTTGTAACTGCCTTCCGCAATTATAGCTTTTGTTTGGTTGAGTTTTATAACTGCAGTGAATTCCTCAATTCAAAACACTTTGAGAGGTTTTTGAAGCTCTTTGTGGCAATAGATTACAAAGAGCTAGCCGCTCAAAGAGGTAGTAAAGGGTGTTTTTTTATAGAGGTATAGAACTTTAAGTTGCAATAAAGCAACGATGGATTATTCGATTGACAGGAATTTTATTTATCCGAAAGATAATCTTGTGGCATTACATTTTAAATATGATTTCTGGCATATGACCGCCACGGCTGGCGCGGATGTAGCCCAATCTGGACGTCCAATTTTCGATGACTTTTTCCAACATTTGTGGCCGTATATCGGCAATAATACGGCGAATGTTGTCTTCCAAATGGTCAAGCGTTTGTGGCTTTACCGCATAGACCAATGACTTTACATAGCTCCACAGAAAGTAGTCTAGTGGTGTTAAATCACAAGATCTTGGAGGCCAATTTACAGGTCCAAAACGAGAAATTAGGCGGTCACCAAACGTGTCTTTCAATAAATCTATTGCGGCACGAGCTGTGTGACATGTTGCGCCGTCTTGTTGAAACCACATCTCCTGGACATCATGGTTATTCAATTCAGGAATGAAAAAGTTAGTAATCATGGCTTTATACCGATCACCATTGACTGTAACGTTCTGGCCACCATCGTTTTTGAAAAAGTACGGACCAATGATTCCACCAGCCCATAAAGCGCACCAAACAGTCAGTTTTCTTTGGATGTAACGGTGTTTCCACATACACTTGAGGATTACCTTCACTCAACAGCAATAGCTTCTTCTGTACGCACCGTACAGCGTCTCTGGGGATGCGAGTTATCAATAAGAGCAAACGTGGTGCGAAAACGTTCCATGGTTAATCGAATTAACTGCTCTGATGGACGATTTTGTCGACGATAAAATGGACGTAGTGCGCGATACGTTTTCCGCACAGAACCATTATTTTTGAAATAAAATTGCACTATTTGCAAGCGTTGTTCAGGCGTGAGTCTATTCATGATGAATTGCCAAACCAAACTGAGAATAAATCACTTGACAGCTGTTAAATCGGTCACCATCTTGAAAAGTAATGCCAACTTAAAGTTCTATACCTCTGTAAAAAACACCCTTTAGAAGCAATTGATTGTTGACCTACTGTATTCAGTGTTTTTCATACCATTTGAACGTGTAAAAACGAGTAAAAATATCGAGGTGCCAAAAGAGGTCCAATGGATATTCTGGCGGTGTATAGAAACAATACACCAAAGATCTACTGGCAGTGGATTTTCACAGCTGAACATTCGTAAAGGCAGTAATTAACTGCTTCCCCTCTCTCTACACCTTGTGGGTTAAACTGCGTCTCATTCCTTTGGGATATCGGACTGAAAACGATAAGTAAGGCTGAGTGATGCCACTAAAGATGCCACACGCTTTTCACTGTAATTTGCGTTCTTCAACTAATTCTTCTCTTGTAGTCATATTCGTTGGTAGTAGGTAGTGTGTTGTCCTATTAGACATGAGGCCATGCTTTAAACCCCAGGAACGAAATTTGAAAAAATATTTCTTCGCCGACTTCCTCTCAGCAGATTTCTGATAAAAACTTTGAGTGTGAAATAAAATTACCATGAAAAATTTCTCAAAAATCTGTCGTTCGGAGTTGATTTTAATCTGTAGGCAACGCTACTCATGTATAAAATTAACACACACAACATAAGTGGTGTGAGAAGCCAGGTCGTAATACTGACTGGTTACAATGAGCAATTGTGTTTGTATGAGGCAGGTTTTATATCGTTTTATTTTCTCAACCTCATCTTGGGATAAAGACCATCGCCACCAATCTTCATATCGTTAGTACTTCACGTTTAGCTTCAATCGTAGTACAAATGAATCGATTAAATGTTGTAAGCTTGCTCCAGAGTTTTAAATTATTCACAGCATCCCTTATCTCTCTTACATTACCAAAATGGAAATCACCGATCGAGCTTCCCCTGACACAATTGCCTCTGAATTAAAAGTTTCAAGTTAACGGAATACCTTCACAAGCATGTTCAATGGTCTATTCCTACTACAAGGGATCGAGCTCTTGCCAAACAATGGGACTTGTTCCCTTGTTGTTGCTCTCGTTTAGCATATCCGTTCGTAGTCTGCTCTCCCTGCAAAAATATATCCTGTCACTAATGACATCAAGAGATTGAAATCTATTATCCATAAACACTATGCCCTCTTTTCGATCGCTCACAATCTATTCTTCTAAAGGGTGTTTTTTATAGAGGTATAGAACTTTAAGTTGGCATTACTTTTCAAGATGGCGACTGATTTAACATCTGTCAAGTGATTTATTCTCAGTTTGGTTTGGCAATTCATCATGAATAGACTCACGCCTATGCGTTGTTCTTCCAAATAGTGCAATTTTATTTAGAAAATAATGGTTCTGTGCGGAAAACGTATCGCGCACTACGTCCATTTTATCGTCGACAAAATCGTCCATCAGAGCAGTTAATTCGATTAACCATGGAACGTTTTCGCACCACGTTTACTCTTATTGATAACTCGCGTCCCCAGAGACGCTGTACGGTGCGTACAGAAGAAGCTATTGCTGCTGTAGAGCGTAGCATTGAGGAAGACCCGAATGAGTCCATTCGCCATCGAGCACAGGAATTGGATCTGTGTCCATCCACTTTATGGAAGATTTTGCGGAAGGATCTTGCTTTGCGTGCTTACAAAATCCAACTCGTGCAAGATTTGAAGCCAAACGATCATCAAGTAAGTCGTCGATTCGTCGAATGGGCCCAAAACGAGATTACCGTTGTTCCCGATTTTCATAAGCGAATGTTGTTTAGCGATGAAGCGCACTTCTGGTTGAATGGCTACGTCAACAAACAAAACTGCCGCATTTGGAGTGAAGGTAATCCTCAAGTGTATGCGGAAACACCGTTACCTCCAGAAAAATTGACTGTTTGGTGCGCTTTATGGGCTGGTGGAATCATTGGTCCGTACTTTTTCAAAAACGATGGTGGCCAGAACGTTACAGTCAATGGTGA
This sequence comes from Sarcophaga variegata, assembly GCA_932273835.1. Lineage (NCBI taxonomy): Eukaryota > Metazoa > Arthropoda > Insecta > Diptera > Sarcophagidae > Sarcophaga > Sarcophaga variegata. Next base: position 20,624,229 of record OW026362.1, on the reverse strand, counting down.
TCGGTATAGAGCCATGATTACTAACTTTTTCATTCCTGAATTGAATAACCATGATGCCCAGGAGATGTGGTTTCAACAAGACGGCGCAACATGTCACACAGCTCGTGCCACAATAGATTTATTGAAAGACACGTTTGGTGACCGCCTAATTTCACGTTTTGGACCTGTGAATTGGCCTCCAAGATCTTGTGATTTAACACCGCTAGACTACTTTCTGTGGGGCTATGTAAAGTCATTGGTCTATGCGGTAAAGCCACAAGCGCTTGACCATTTGGAAGACAACATTCGCCGTATTATTGCCGATATACGGCCACAAATGTTGGAAAATTCATCGAAAATTGGACGTCCAGATTGGACTACATCCGCGCCAGCCGTGGCGGTCATATGCCAGATATCATATTTAAAATGTAATGCCACAAGGTTATCTTTCGGATAAATAAAATTCATGCCAATCGAATAATCCATCGTTGTTTTATTGCAACTTAAAGTTCTATAACTCTATAAAAAACACCCTTTAGTAACCAGATGGAATTCTCTAGTTCCAATGATCGAAAAAACTTACTTTTAAAAAATTCAATAAAGAAAAGTCTCATTGATTTGGAAATGGGTGATCTATAGATAGAATCCAACATAAATAATTTTCAGAACCTTTTGGACGTTTTAAAACCAATAAAATTAGCTGTGGAAGCTTTATGTCGGCGAGAAGTTAATATTATAACAGCTGATGTGATAGTGAATACTTTATGCCAACAAATTTCTTCAATTAATACTTCACTAGGAAAGACAATGTTTGAATCTCTTATATACCGAATTGGAGAAAGAAGAGATATAAAATTGTATACCTTGACCAAATACTTGAAAGATCCTGAAATTTTTAATAAAAATAATAAATTTTTTCCGAATGCTTCAAAACACTCAATTATTTTATATGCAGAACAAATTTATAACCGTCTTTTTACTGAAAAAAATATAGAATTAGAAGAAATAGAAAGCAACGATAATTATATTTCAGAAGATAAAAATTTTGCGGACATTTTAAACGATGCAATAAATAACATTTAGTGAAATATCAACATCAAACACTAATGTACCTACCGGTCCGATAAAAAAAAAGTCTTATAATTTTTTGGAGAAAACATAAAAAGTCTTTTAGAGGCCTTGTTAACTATTAAGCCAACATCTGTTGAAAGCGAGAGAGTTTTATCTCTCGCGTGTCAATATGTTACCAAAATTAGAAACCGACTTTCAGATGAATCAATAAACGCATTGTTGAAAAAGTATTAAAATACTGAATTTTTTAACACTGTGACACGATGTTATATGCACTCAAGTTAATAATCGATTTCCGCAGTGAGATAACGAGTTCTACTGCTATAAAGCCAAAAATGAAAGACATTCAGATGCAAACTATGAATAACGTTTACTATCCTAATTGGCCGTTTTACAACCCGATTAATTGATTTCGTCGCCTCTGCCTACGCCAGTTGGTTACACCAATCGATGACAGGGCTATCTCGTCTTCGTCGCCGACTTCCGCAAGTCCCAGCATCATCCTCCTCCATTCGAACGACATAGCCGAACAAGCAGGAGTTCATACAGCTCATTATTAGATCCTATGCGGAAATCATTGTCATCTCGCAATGGACCGAAGATCTTACGTAGGAGCTTTCTCTCGAAAGCTGCTGCATCAGTGCTTAATAGTGCCCACGCTTCTGCGCCATAAAGAAACACGGAGAGTATGAGCATCTTGTAGAGTATTAGTTTTTTCGTACGAGATAGGTCTCTGCTACTGACTTTCCTATTGAAACCATAGTAGCACCTGCTGTCAAGAATGATCCTTAGCTTGATCTACAGACTGACAACGTTTTTGCTGTAGGGATTTTGAACTTTCGGCGCCATATTCCTTTACGAATGACGTTGACTGCCAGCGGAGAGCACTATAGGCCGACGATTCGCAACATCTTTTGACCCGAATTGAATGAATTGGACCACCAACTGCACGTGGGTTCAACAGAAAGACGCTACATAACACACAGCTTTCTGCATGAACAAATTGAAGGCATGTTCCTCTCAAGTGGAGGTGATAGGCGCTGGTCACCGTGCGATCGTTTGGTTTAATGTCGTTAGACTTTTTCTTGCAAGGTTTTCTTAAGCCGCAGGTATATGCGAATCAAACACAATCCACAGGGATAATCAAAGCCAACATAATCCATATCATTATTGAAGTTCAGACTGATTTATGTGCCAGGGTGGTAGAAAATTGATCATTTCGGATATGTTGCAAGAAATAATTTTTGAAGACAAAACATAAATCCGTTACAACAAACCGAAACTTAAGTAAACGTATTTGAAGCCCATTCTCAACATCCAAACCGAACATAGGTGATGCAGTGCATTAGATGCGTCAAGACTGTTAACCTTTTAGTACATACTTAGTCACGGTGCCCTAGTTTTTTACACCACTTATGTTATGTGCGTTAATATTAACCATGAGTGATTGGACCTCCAGTATAAAGTGGATTCCGAACGACATATTTTTAAGAAATTTTTCATGGGAATTTCTTATTTACTCCCAAAGTTTTTGTCAGAAATCTGTTAAGAGGAAGTCGCCTATGAAATATTTTTTCATATTTCATTTCGTTGGAAATGTCTGGGTTTGAACCGTGGCCTCACATCTAATAAGCCAATGCAATACCTACTAGACTATGGCGATTTAAAGTTACTGACAGAAAAAGTAAAATTTTTCGGACAGTAAAATATGTCATTAGCGCCGACCTCTGTACAATACAAACGTAATCAAAATCCTGTTTCTTATGAAGGAGAGCTTCAAATTTTTTTTTTTTGATACCCAATAAGGCAAAAACCATTGCCATAGTCTACATTTGTTTGTCACAAAAATATAAAACACAGAAATATTCATAAAATATTGCCATTTGAGTCCTTTTGTAACAATATTGACTAAAATTTTTTACAAGTTTATCAATTTTTATTATTTTTATGTTTTAAATCGTATTGAATTTATAGGTGAGGGAGATTTTTTCTGTTATTCCATATCAAATGGTCATTCGTAATTGAATTACAAACAACATGAAATTGTATTTAAAAAAGTATTCGTATGTTTATGGTTTTGATTTTAAAAATAAAACAAAAAATTGAAAAAAAAAATTATTTCTGTGGCTAAAGGTCGAAACAGCATGCCCTTCTACTCTTCATTTAATCAATAAAATTTTACATACGAATGCAAGCAGGACTTGAAGTAACTCGAAGACGATAAATCTGTTGGCAGGGGTTTTACAACAGAAGACGATCATGTGGTTTGTGTCTTGAATATTGAAGAGTAGGATTCAATAATTTGTTAGCTCTTTATCTCGTAACTCGAAGTAGTGTCAGTAACAAAGTTATTTATTTAATTTTTAAATCCTAAGCCAAACAGTCTCAATAGGCAGTTGAGTAGCAGGGGCCTCTCACGTACGACAAAACTAATCTTATATATAAAAATGAATGTGTGTTTATTTGTTTGTGGGTTTGTTTGAAGTCTATAGACGGCTGGACCGATTTTATTGAAATTTTAACAGTACCTTCCTGTATGTCTGGAAGGAACTATAGGCTTCTTTTATTTTAAAATTTCAAGTAGGCGAGGTGCCACGCTCATTGGGTATGTGAGCGTATTTAATGTCGCATATCTCATAAACTGCAACAGCAAGAGTCCTCAAATTTTGTATGGACGACTTTGACGTATATATAAACAAAATGGGCGGATTGGCCATAGTGGGCGTGTCACCTCCCATAGTCTACGTATATAAAAATGAATGTTTGTTTGTATGTACCTTATAGAATTGTAAACTATGCATTTGATCATGTTATGATCTTTAGCAAAGTTGTTGCACATGAACCGGGGAAGGTTTCTAAGTTGGTATGACTAATTTCCGGCAGGTGGCGCCACTGAAAATTACTTAAAATCAATTAAATAGTAAACTGTACATTCTTTAACAAAGTTGTTGCGCATGAGTCGACGGAGGTTGATGCGATTAATTTCCGATGGATGGCGTCACTGAAAATTATTCAGAATGAATGACAAGCAATTGGTCGATCTACACCTCAAGCGCGGAAGAAAAGAGCATTACGAGCCTCAGGATCAGACGAGCATTGAGACTGGAAAATCTTCGAGTATATGCCGCTGAGACCCGTTCGCCTGAACCACTTGAACAACGAGAAAAGAGATTAAAAACTGATCGAATGCGTACTACTCAGGCCCGTTCATCTGAATCATCAGGAAAACGGGAAACAAAATCAATAAAAATGATTCAAAATTAATTGGACATGTGTGTAATGTCTTTCCTTCAAATTTATTTTAGTTGGTGGCGCAGCAACACGCGCAGGATACAGCTAGTTCTCTATATGACGCTCATCCTCCCCGAGTTTCTTTATGGCGCAGAAGCGTGAGCAGCAGCTTTCGAGAGAAAATTCCTACGTACGATCTTCGGTCCATTGGGAGATGACAATGATTTCCGCATAAGATCCAATAATGAGCTGCAAAACTTATCGGAGGTGTATCGTAGGCTACTGCATGGCCAGCCGAGGCAGCCATTTAAATGAAATTATTTTCCATTATTAACCGGAAGGATTGTACTTTCAAATAAAAAAAGAAATTTAAGAAAATATTCAGTAGTTTTTTTTAAAGCATTTACAAAAAAAAAATTATTTGACGGGCCCTTTACATGAGTGGTGGGACCTACAGTTTAAAGTCGACTTCCTCTCAGTAGTTTACCGCCAAAAACTCGTGAGAATAAATAAAATTGCCATGAAAAGTTTCTCAAAGAGATCTGTCGTGCGGAGTCGTCTTTAAACTGTAGGGTCCCGCTACTCATGTATAAAATTAACACATACAATATAAGTGGCGTGATAAGTTAGGTCGTAGTCCTAACTGAAGAGCTGTAATGAGCAATTATTCAGAATTTAAAAGTTGTCTTGTACATTGGGATGATGAAAATGAAAATTTTTTAGCAATTCTTAGTACTGCCATGAATGGTGTACAGGCGGCTGTATGAGCAATATTAGGCTTCAAATGTTTGCATGTACAAAACTTAAAAAGCATATTTACAAATTGTATTTACTTTTAAATTTTATTTTAGTCAGAAATAAAATTTAAAAAAATTAAGGAGAATAGTTTTTTATTTCATAAATTTGTAGTAAAACTCACCAATTAAACTGACTTCATTGCACCTTAATTGAGCGTGTGGCATATGAAGTTTCACTGAAATGAATTGAAAAAAAAGATTTAATTTAAAAAGAATTCGTAGTTTAATTTACAATTTTCACACAAATACACATTCATACATAGACAGATAAATAAATAGAATGAAATATTTATTAAATGGTGAATATGCAAACAAATAGTAATTGCAACAGGTTCAAAAAAAAACAACGTTTAAATTGTGGCAGGTCTTGTAGTGCCTTTGGGCATTTCTATTAAGACATGAGAAAATTAACATGTAACGCTAACATATATAACACTTCACGGGTATGGCCCAGAGATCAGAAATGAGTATTCAAAAAGATGAGCAGATTCGAATCATTCTCATAATTTCTGATACTTATACGCATTCATACTCATTTTAATGTCATACTCATACTACTCGTATTCAAAGTTTAAAGTACTCATCGTACTCTTACTCAACAATACGCATGATGTTGTTGACTTCGAGTCTCCTTTACTTAGCATTTACAAGAATCACAAAATAAGTATGATTCGCGTACGTACACTACAATACTCACTAGAAGGTTGTGTCTTTATCCTTTTTCTGTTTTTATGAATGCAACAATAACTAAGACTGTAAATTTTGATGAATGATTCGAATCATTCGCATCTTTTATGAGTATTCTAAATTTATGAATCTGAATGAGTCAAACATACTTCGAAAGGTATGAGTTTGATGTCAACGTTGTACACATACTCATTGCAACTTGTACTTATAAATCAATTTTTTAGGGAGTACGAATGAATGAGAGTAGTTGGATTCAATACTGTTCACTCACTCATACTCAAAATTTCATGAGTACTTCTGAGTAGCGAAAAAACGATTTATTGCTGATCTCTGGTATGGCCCCTACTAATGTGTGATGTAAAGGGTGTTTTTTATAGAGGTATAGAACTTTAAGTTGGCATTACTTTTCAAGATGGCGACCGATTTAACAGCTGTCAAGTGATTTATTCTCAGTTTGGTTTGGCAATTCATCATGAATAGACTCACGCCTGAACAACGCTTGCAAATAGTGCAATTTTATTTCGAATGCGGAAAACGTATCGCGCACTACGTCCATTTTATCGTCGACAAAATCGTCCATCAGAGCAGTTAATTCGATTAACCATGGAACGTTTTCGCACCACGTTTACTCTCTAAACAATTTAATAACGCGACGAGTTTGTTCTAATACCAATTTGTAATTAGCATTGATCAAAAAAAACATAACCTTCAGAGTCGTCTTCCAATTCATCTTCAAATTCATTACTATCGCTCAATTCCAGATCGGCAGATAATGGTTCCACTTCAGTCTTTTTATACAGAACATCAACAACTGCTAAATGTAATGCGTGGTTAAGGCAAAATATACCACCAACTGGGTCTGACAAATTTTTTCATAACATTTGGTCCGTCGGTTGCTGTTGCGACTATGTGGTTTTCAAAGGTGATGTTGTATTCCTTTAATCGAGTTTCCAGAAGATCGCGGATTTCCAAAGCTCCATTTTTTTCGGGAATATATACCATTCCTAGGTTATGTAAGCTTCTTTCCCTTTTTATACTTGTCTATTCATCCATAACAAGGGAAAATCTAGATTTATTTTTTAACTGTGATTCAATACATATGTTGTATAATTTCATTTTTAACTTCACCAAATCTACTTATTATTACGTTCAGTTCTTGAAAGCTGAAACCCTTTAAGCAACATCAATTCTCTTATGAACGTACTTCTCGTTATGGATCTTATGGAAAAACCATCAACTGCTGCTAAGTTGGACACTTTGGCTCATGTCTTCTTTTTTGTTTTTGGAGTTTTGCGTTCAAATTGTAAACAATTTTCATTCACAATAATTCCCGGGAATTCCCAAACAAATTTCCCGGGATTTCGGGATTGAAAATTTTGCGGAATTCCCGGGAATTCCGATCTCCGTGAATAACATTAATTATTACATATTTTATGTCTTTCGCTTTTCAACTATTAATGTTCAACGTAATGCTAAAGTTAGTCTTTAGACTCGGTTAGCCAAACGTCCACGAAACGTACGTTAGTTTTTAGAATACGAATACGAGCAATGAGAACGCTTACCGAACCGTAATGTAATTTCAGTAAGCATTTACACTCAGCCACAAAAGTATACATACGGATAACAAATTTCAGAAATTTTTTTAACCAATCCGTTTTCGTTGAAAATCTTTATAATTGTCTGACATCTTTCTTAGATTTTAAGATGGTCTTTTGCTGTGGTTCAGAAATTTGTGAAATTTGTAAATCGGTTGCATACCTTTGTGGGCCTATGCAGGGCCACAATTCAGTTCAATTTCAGAAATTTTTTAGCCGTATGTATACTTTAGTAAATGTGTGTACATTTCTCTTCATATGCTGAAAACAAACCTATGTATATTCTATTACGTTCCAACGATGTTTTACTAAACGGAGTTTGGTAAATGAGGAACACGTATAAGTCGTTAGTTTTTCTGTTCCATTCCGTACGTGTATTAAATATAAATTAATAAATATTCTAGTAGGTAATGTGCACGGTTGAAGTCGCCGTAGTCTAGTAGGTAGTGTGTTGGCTTATTAGACGTAAAGCCAGGGTTCGAACCCCAGGCCAAACATCAAAACAAAATACAAAAAAGTATTTCTTCGGCGACTTTCTCTCAGCAGATTTCTGGTAAAAACTCTGAGAGTAAAAAAAAATTGCCATGAAAAGTTTCTCAAAAATCTGTCTTTCGGAGTTGACTTTAACCTGTAGGTCCCACCACTCATGTATAAAATTAACACACACAACATAAGTGGTGTGAGAAACCAGGACGTTGTACAATGGGTCAATTCGACCTCCGGGTACTGTACTTGTCTTAATTGACAAGTACACGTCCTCTAATCTAACCTAACCTAATGTGCACGGTTCAAACCTCATGCCAGACTTCTCCAACAAAACGACAAATTAAACTTTAAACGACTTTAAGCAGTAGGTCCCGCCTCTCATGTATACAATTAACATACACAAAATAAGTGGTATGAGAAGCTAGGTCATAATCCTGATTGAAGGGTTGTAATGACTAATTATGTATCGGATTTTACAAAGTACCATTCAATGCAAATTGGTACTTTTTTAATTATAGTTCTGTAACATTTCAAAATTTCAATTTTGCAACACTGACGTATCATATAAAGCCACCCTAGTGTATCTATTCTTCTATTAGGTTAGGTTAGGTTAGAGGACGTGTACTTGTCAATTAAGACAAGTACAGTACCCAGAGGTCGATTTGACCCATTGTACAACGACCTAGTTTCTCACACCATTTATGTTGTGTGTGTGTTAATTTTGTACATGAGTGGTGGGACCTACAGTTTAAAGTCGACTCCGAACGACAGATTTTTAAGAAACTTTTTCATGCAAATTTTATTTATTCTCAGAGTTTTTGCCAGAAATCTGCTGAGAGGAAGTCGCCGAGGAAATACTTTTTGTATTTTGTCTTGATGTCTGGCCTGGGGCTCGAACCCTGTCTTTACGTCTAATAAGCCAAAACAATACCTACCTGACTACGGCGACTTTTGTATTACTTGTATTAAATATACATAAATTAATAAATATTCTAGTAGGTAATGTGCACGGTTCAAACCCCATGTCAGACATCTCCAACGGAACGAAAAATTAAACTTTAAACGACTTTAAACAGTTGGTCCCGCCTCTCATGTATACAATTAACACACACAAAATAAGTGGTATGAGAAGCTAGGTCATAATCCTGATTGAAGGGTTGTAATGACTAATTACACTTGTGGACATACAATTAAGTTATTCTTGCATGCGGTTTGCCAAAACCCACCTCCATAAAGACGAAAAATTTTGGATATTAGTCGTATGGAGTGAAGAGTCTAAGTTTGATATCTTTGGAAACGATGACAGAACCTATGTAAGACGTCCTGTCAATACGCAATTAGACCCAAAGTACACCAAAAAAACCGTAAAGCATAGAGGTTCGTCAGTAATGGTTTGAGGTTGTTTTACCTCATCCGGCGTTGGTGCATTGGTAAGAATCGATGGGAAAATGACTGCGGAAATGTATAAATACATCCTATTGAACAATTTGACAAAAGATTATGAGCACGAATTACCACTAGCGTGGATATTTCAGCATGATAACGACCCGAAGCATACATCTCGGGTACATAGTTAAAGCTTGGCTTGCTGAGAAAAAAATAAGGGTTCATGATTGGCAAGCTCAAAGAATCCTATTGAAAATCTTTGGGGGATCGTAAAACGAGCAGTTGCAGCCAAAAAATCTAGCAGCAAAAATGCACTTTGGCAGCTTATCCAGGCAGAGTGGAATAACATTAGTCCTGAGCAGTGTCGCAATTTAATCAACTCAATGCCACAAAGATGTACTGAAATAATACGCCAAAAAGGGTTCCCCACAAAATATTAAAGGTTCAAAATAGTTTGGGGAAAAATAAAGCAATTAAATTAAATTTTCAATATTTTTTTTTCAGATAACTTAATTATGTGTCCACTTAAATTTTAGGTCTGGTATCAACTCCGTATCAAAACATTTTTTATAATGAAAAACTATTTAACTTTTTGTTGTTAATTAATTATTAAGCATATGAAATTAATAAATATAAGTTTTTTTTTGTTTCCATTTTTCTTAAATCTTTTTAATTTTTACAAAAATGACAAATACTGCAATGTGACTTAATTGCGTGTCCACAAGTGTATGTGTTGTATTTTACAAAAGTACCATTCGATGAAAAAAGGTACTTTTTCAGTTATATTTCAGAACTTCAATTTTACAACACTGTCATATAAAGCCATCCAAGTGTATCTCTTCGTTTATTAAATCTCTCCATTTACGGAATTTATACACAGGATTAAACGATTGAAAATGCAATGAAAAGAAAATGGAAAATACAGTCGATGGAACTTATAAATTTTTCATCGACTTCCAATAACTAATAATAATGATTCATTTTTTTCTTTAGTTTGGATTTCAAGTGTTTTCAAAATATTTATTCCCGTTTTGCTAACACTAAATTTCGAGCGTAAATAGAAAAACCGTTATTTGTCCCATCATATACAACTGCCATAACAAAATACCTTTTTAATCTGAACAGAAAAAACAAAATACATGAAAGCAACTCGTCGAAAATGAACTTTTGGAAGGTATTAGGAATTCTTTCAAATGTAAGTTATTGGATACACATGCGCTTAACATAATTACACCACAATTACTATTAGAAACATTGATGTGTTGCATACAGCATCCAATGAAACAGATTTGACAGACAGACAGAATAAGTTGAATGCTAAAGACTTGCACAATTTAAAATCAGTTACATTTAGTGGCTGCTCGTGGACGGTTGTTTTAAGCGGACAAAAAAAAGAAAGAAAGAAATTAAAAGCAAAGCATAGAGAGTATTAAAATTAAAATGCAAAAAAATGAATAGAGAGTAATGAGTAAAGAGAAATTTATAAGAAAGTAAAATAAGAGAATAGAAATAAAAGTCTTTCTCTCTTGAATAAGAAAAAAAGAAAGAAAAGAAGAAACAAATACAAGTGCAGTGTAATTAAAATATTTTACTATGACTGAAGAGATTGAAAAGTTTTTTTTTTAAAGAAAAGAGAGTGAATAGAGAGTTAAATTTGAAGTAATAAATGAGTAGCAATAGTAGTACTAATGCTCTAACAAAAAAACATGTTTAAACATGTTCGTATACAAATTATAAATATTTTACATGCCGTGGTGTAAACAACGCAGTGTAAACAATTGTATATAAAAAAGTGACAAAAAAATAATAAAAAATATAAAAATATTTGCAAAATAAAAAGTAAAAACATTGAAATTTTTTATAAATGTTACATTATTGTTGTTGTTAGTTTGTCTTGTTATGCAAAACAAAAATTTCAATTTTCGGCAAATTTATATATATTTAGTGAATGTGGCGTTGTGTTCAAGAGTAACGGTAACGGTAAAATATTAATAAAGGATTTGTGCACAATTCTCTCTCGTGTCTGTAGTGTTTTAAACGTTAAATAAGCAGGTTGTCGGGAAAAAAAGAAAATTAAAAAAAAATTAAATTTTGTTAATATAATTAAAAAAAGAAAAATTAAATTTAACAACAAAAAGAAAATAAAAAATAAAATATAAAATTATTGTGAAAAATTAAAAATATTTTTAAATAAAAATTATCAAGGAAAGGTAAAAAGTGAAAAGTTTCTTAATCTCAACCATAAAATTAAAAGGATAGGATATTGAATAGAAATTATTGAACATACAAAGGTAAATACATAATAATTTCTTTTTTTTAATTTAAATTTTTTATTTTATTTATAAAAATAATAAAATTTTCATACACAACCACCTTAAAAACAATCAAAAACAATGAACAAAACTGTTTATGTTTTTTGCTTTTGAATTTATTTACCGGTTTTAAAAACAAACAAACAAACTTACTAACACCATTGTTATTGCGATTATTTTCTCTAACATCATCATCATCATAATCATCATCATCATCATCATGTGCATATTTATATCAGTGATTACTTTCCAAACTCAAACCGTGTTTGAGAGAATGTTTTTACAAATTGCTGTGCACCAGCAGAAGAGGGCATGAGTTGCATTGCATTGTTAATACTCTGCTGGCTTTGCTTTACTACTTTTATAGGTTTCTCAGTGTATGTGTGTCATTTGTAATTTTTCATTTTTCTATTTACAGTTGTTTGCATATTTATACGAGTATGTTTTCTTACGTTTTGTTTTTCATTAGTGTAACTCTGTGCTCTCTATGTGTTAAAACTGTATGTCTACGTGTGTTTGTTGTTGTATATAAAGCATGCTGAGTTTGTTTATTTTGTATTGGTATAGGGCAAGGAACTTTTATTGAAGGAAAACAAAAACTTAAAAAACTAGAAAAAAATAAGAGAAAAACAAAATATGAACGAATGAAAGAGAGAGAGAGAGAGAGAGAGAGAGAGGTAAATACCGAAAACTACAATAGCAACTAAATGAAAAGAGTTTGCAACAATTAAGGTTTTTTCTCTATTATTATTATTGTTGTTGTTTGCAGTTGCTCCTTTCTTTTCAAATTTTTTTACATTTTCTGTTTACTTTTATTGAAAGAAATGCTTGGTTTCAACAAACGTCAAATGTTATACCCTCTATCTCTCGGCCTCTCTTTCATTGTTTTTTTTAATTTTCATTAAAAAGAATTTAATTTCAACTCATTCTCACAATATAAATAATTGCGAAGCTTCTTAAATGGCTCAAGGACAATGGCTTATTTAACATGGCTTTAATTTGCTTAGCAACTTACTTGCAAAGGCCTACAGTCAACAGCAATTATAAACTAAATATTCTCGGACCTTTTTAGCGAAACAAGTGAAAGAGCCAATGAGACTAGAAGCCATGAAAGCCTGGAGTTATAGGATGTAGTTGATCGTTACTTCCTTGCGATACCAGAATTCGTTTTCGCTCTTTATTTTGTAACGAAAATATCGAATAAATCCTATGATAATGGTTTACACCTTCCAGAATGTGCCATGTTTTCGTACCATAAATTGAATCTTAGATTGTCTCCTTGCACTAACCGATTACTGTAGTAATTATTAAAACTGAAAAAATGGCACTAAACACTGCTATTTACAAATCTATCGTTGACGATGATAAACTGTATGTCCTGCCCCTCGTGATAGTTGTGTGAAGGCCAAAATTTAGTTTCCAAGTTTTCGTTCTCTATGGGCACTTATAGGTGGTGTTGCATCGATAATACTAGGTTCGTAGTAATGCTGGCTGATTTTCAAAATGTATCAATACAAAGTTTGTATGCAGTTCTACCACTGTATACAAACAATGTAGATATGCAAAGTAACGAAACAATGCATCAACTATAAATTCGATGCCTGATTGGTTTTTGACTGCATTAAAAATACACATTGACGATGTTTTGAAATAGTATACATTGTAAACATTTTGTATAGCGGCTTTATGAAACACTATACTTTGTTCAAACACAAAGCAACTAACATTTTGCAAGTCAGCCGCTCAGTGCCATATCCTCTTCTTCCTTCTTTCTCCACTTATCCACAATACACATCTACAAGCCCTCTATTTCCGGCAACTAACGGTGAGTGTTTTAGTTTAAAAGTCGAGATGGTCTTACAAATGCTCAGTGGGATTAATATCAAGCGACTGAAGTGCGATGAGAGCGGTGTGTTTGAGAGCGTTGTTGCGCTGGAATACAAATGTAACTCCTAAAACATAAATTTGTTCGAAATTTCGATGTAGTTTAGTAGATACTGTGTTGATCTACTAGACATGAGGCCACGCTTCAAACCCCAGGTCAGACATCTCCAGGAAAACGAAATTTGAAAAAATATTTCTTCGGCGACTCTCAGCAGATTTCTGGCAAAAACACTGAGTGTAAATAAATTTGCCATGAAAAGTTTCTCAAAAATCCATCATTCGGAGTCGACTTTAAACTGCAGGTCCCGCTACTCATGTATAAATTTAACACACACAACGGAAGTTGTGTAAGGAGTTAAGTCGTAATCCTGATTGAAGGGTAAGAATTACCAATTATGCATGTATGTATGTTGCATTATCCTTGCTCTCTTGTACCATGACCTTTACCAACAATTTGTATAAAATTTCATTGAACTTTTTTACATCAGATGGAGTTTTATTACCATTTCTCGGAGGTCCGAAGTTAACTCTTTTTTCCGTGGTGCTATTCTTATATACATTGAGCGCCAAAAGTGAGTAAACACCAGTGAAATAATTCATTTTCTTCGGGTAGCGAGAAAAGTAAATGAGAATAGTCGAATAAATTTCCAAAAATAAAAACGTTTATTTATTACTTATAAAATGTTAAAACAAAAGCAACAATTCACGATAAAATAACTTTTTTTATACTTAAGAACAAAAGTGTTGACTCACTTATATTCTTATATTCCCTAAAATCTCCCTTTTTATTTTCAAAATGTAAAATCAAAATGTTTACAAAAATACTAGAAATTCTAGCAAAAACATAAATTTATTGCTCTGGAGACGACTTTTGCATTTTACGCGCAAAGACGGTAACTAATGATGAACAACTTTACATAACTTTTTGTTTAGATTTTTGTACAAAAAGGTTTAGGTTTGGAAAAAACTGCAAAATCGAGAATTAAATTCCAAGCCAATGGGCAATCACACACGAGAACGATTATGAGAGAGGTGAGCAGAGTGGTTTTTTGCTGGCATAATTTTTCAATCGCCTTCTATCCGGATTACCAGCACAAAACTAATACATGCACATTTTTAAAAATGATCCATACATCAAATGAATGCAAAAATACTAATACATACAAAGCTGTGTATACGTATACAATTTTATGCCAGATGAAATAGTGTCTCGTGTGTGACTGAAAGAACAAAAATTGTGCGGCTTAAAAAATAGTCTCATGTGTGATAGCACAAATAAATTGTTCGTCTTTCAAAGTCGTACAATTTATCTGTCGCATCAAAATCGTTGTCTCTGAACCATTGAAACCGTCTTCCGCATGTTGCTTCTGATAGATCATGCTCTACCAGAAAGCCTCAAGAAGCATTCGATGCGCCCCTCTAGGACTTATCTTCAAATGATAACAAAAAAATTAATGCTTTCAGCAAATCATCATTCTCTGGCATAAAATTCGCCATCTGCAACACGATAGAATGATGAATATGTATATGTTACTTCTGGTGTTCCGCAGGGTAGCCCTTTGGGTCCTTTACTGTTCTTATTGTTTCTTAATGATCTTCCTTGTGCTATTTCTGATTGTAATATTCTGATGTATGCTGACGACGTTAAATTATTTTATACTTTTGATGATGATCATGGTCAGGCTGTTCTTCAGCGAAATATTGATTTGTTTGTAACTTGGTGTAGAATTAATTTAATGGATCTTAACTTGAAAAAATGTAAATTCATGGTTTTCTTTCGCGGGGGCGTAATTTCGTCCACTTATGTGATAAATTCTTGCCCTTTGGAAACTGTGACTACATTTCTTGATTTGGGAGTATTATTGGATATGAAATTGTCTTTTATTGATCATATTAGTATGATGATTGGCAAGGCTCGGGCTGTTCTTGGTTTTGTGAAAAGATGGGCTAGGGAATTCATTGATCCTTATATAACGAGACTGCTATACATTTCACTTGTTAGACCTATTTTGGAGTATGCGTCTATTATTTGGAATCCATACTATCGTTGTCATAGTGATTCAATAGAGTCTGTGCAGAAGCAGTTTTTATTATTCTGTTTACGTGGCTTAGGATGGGATTAAGCCAATAGGTTTCCGTCATATGAAGCTAGATTAGGTTTAATAAAACTTCCAACTTTGGAACGTAGAAGTACTGTTTTAGGGGTTTGTTTTGTTTTTAATCTGGTTAAAGGTGATATCGATTCTGAATTTTTGCTTTATAACCTGAATTTCAGTATTCCAGCAAGATTTTCACGGCACTATCGTCCTCTTTCTTTAGATTTTTATAGAACGAACTATGGATGTAATTTTCCTTTTCGTAGATTATGTAATGATTTTAACTTATATTATGATTTTATTGATTTTAATTGTAGTGTTTGTAATATAAAACGTAGCTTATATGCTGGCATTAATTTGTAAATTATTATATAAAAACGTGTTTTCGTTCTTGTCTTGGCATAGGTAGTTCCTTTTTATTGTTACTTTATTCAGCTTGTGATTAATTTCTGTAGCTGATATATGTTCTCGTTGCCATTACTTTTCCCTTAGCCGCTACAGTCCGGACTGTAGTGTGTAAGTGTAATGGGGAGAGGCCCCCGCGGTCGGGTCAGGGTGGGTTAGTGTGAGGCCGGGGACGTTCGAAGAAACAAACAAAAAAAAAATGAACTGTTTATCATTGCCAAGAAAAAAAGAAAAAGCTCATTCCCAATAAATGTTCCCAGTGAAGGAATTTTGTATCCTGACAATTGTATCCTGACGCTCACTTCATACCGGTACACCTTCTCCATAAAAATTTTAAAATTATTTTCGTTTTTTATTTTTCTTTTCATTTAACATTTTCTCCAGACAACTTTATTTATTTGTTTGTTTGTTTTTTGTTTCTGTATTTATTCATACGAACATTCGTATGCACATACAGTGGACAGCAAAAGTCTTAGTACGGTAATATATTTTAGCCAAAAATTTGGTATAAAAATTTAATCAACAAACAAACAATTTTTCAATGTTTTTCATAAAGCAAGAGACAAATAAGAAAAAGTTACAAATAACTCCATAGGTTCGCCCAAGGAGAACACTGAGTGAATTTAAAATTCTAAGGCCTAATATATGAAAATGATATCCCTTGTATTTAATAGAATATCCCTTAAGGTCAGGCACTCCATTTAACCCATTTGGAACTGAATGTACAAGTTTTGTTTAGTGTGTAGTGTCTGGTGGCACCATAAGCAGGTTTTTTAGGTGACTTTTGTTTGAGGTTTAGCGACTACGTAACCGTTCCTTCAAATAATCTCATAAATACTCTCTTGAAGTCATATCGGGACTTTGTGCAAGTGTATTAAGCCCGTGGGGACTTTGTTTTGTCAAAATATATTGCCGTACTAAGATCTTTGCTGTCCACTGTATGTATGTATGTATGTTTATAACCATAACAACGAATTAACATTTCATTTCATGTATCCCCACCAATATTTGCACACAACGACAATCCAATCTTCATTTCTTCCTTTAATGACTGTTCTGCACTGATTTCTCTTTTCTCTTGTACTATAAAGGAATTGCTTCTGTGTTTGCATTTCAATTTTAATTTTAATTTTCATTTTTTCTTCACTTTTTGTTCTTGCTTTTGTTGTTATGCCTGTTATGTCTGTTTAAATTTCTCTTTTCCTTTGTTTGTTGATTTTGTTTTGTGTTGTTTGTTTGTTTGTTTTACTTGAAATTCGCTTCGTTTCTTTATGGTTGCTTTGTTTACATTGCCGCCTGTTTTGAATTATTTTTCTTTCATTCCTTTCTTTCATTCTTTCTTTCATTCATTTTTATCCTTTATAAGCATCTGGGGAAGGACGGGGAGCATGTCTATTTATATGAAATTTCGCTTAATGTTCTGTTTTTTTTCTTTTAGCTCTTCCTTAGAAAATTTACAAAGAAATTGAAATTCATTAACTCTCGATTCCAATGAAAGCACGTGCAACTTATTGTTCTGTTCAGTTCAGTTCAGTTTTGTTTTCTTTTCTTTCTTTTCCGTTGTCTTTATTTTTTTCATTAAATTTCATTTTAATTAGTCGATGCTTTTACGTGGCGCTCTGTATTATTGTTGTTGTGCCACGTTTCCTCAATCTTATCATATCAGATTTCTTTCACGTATTGTCCTTTGTAATGTATTGAGTGACGTTATCTGCCTGTATCCTTTGGTTTTGAATAGAACTTTTGTTTTGTATTTATTCATCGGGTCTATTTATACTTTAGATTGTATTGATTACGTGGGTATTTAAGAGATTCAAAGACAGTTTAGTGGATAAAAAAAATCTTTTTATTCATGTAAAGGGTGTTTTTTATAGAGGTATAGAACTTTAAGTTGGCATTACTTTTCAATATGGCGACCGATTTAACAGCTGTCAAGTGATTTATTCTCAGTTTGGTTTGGCAATTCATCATGAATAGACTCATGCCTGAACAACGCTTGCAAATAGTGCAATTTTATTTCGAAAATAATGGTTCTATGCGGAAAACGTATCGCGCACTACGTCCATTTTATCGTCGACAAAATCGCCCATCAGAGCAGTTAATTCGATTAACCATGGAACGTTTTCGCACCACGTTTACTCTTATTGATAACTCGCATCCCCAGAGACGCTGTACGGTGCGTACAGAAGAAGCTATTGCTGCTGTAGAGCGTAGCATTGAGGAAGACCCGAATGAGTCCATCCGCCATCGAGCACAGGAATTGGATCTGTGTCCATCCACTTTATGGAAGATTTTGCGGAAGGATCTTGGTTTGCGTGCTTACAAAATCCAAGCCAAACGATCATCAAGTAAGGCGTAGATTCGTCGAATGGGCCCAAAACGAGATTACCGTTGTTCCCGATTTTCATAAGCGAATTTTGTTTAGCGATGAAGCGCACTTCTGGTTGAATGGCTACGTCAACAAACAAAACTGCCGCATTTGGAGTGAAGATAATCCTCAAGTGTATGTGGAAACACCGTTACATCCAGAAAAACTGACTGTTTGGTGCGCTTTATGGGCTGGTGGAATCATTTGTCCGTACTTTTTCAAAAACGATGGTGGCCAGAAAGTTACAGTCAATGGTGATCGGTATAGAGCCATGATTACAAACTTTTTCATTCATGAATTGAATAACCATGATGTCCAGGAGATGTGGTTTCAACAAGACGGCACAACATGTCACACAGCTCGTGCCACAATAGATTTATTGAAAGACATGTTTGGTGACCGCCTAATTTCACGTTTTGGACCTGTGAATTGGCCTCCAAGATCTTGTGATTTAACACCGCTAGACTACTTTCTGTGGGGCTATGTAAAGTCATTGGTCTATGCGGTAAAGACACACACGCTTGACCATTTGGAAGACAACATTCGCCGTATTATTGCCGATATACGGCCAGATTGGACTACATCCGCGCCAGCCGTGGCGGTCATATGCCAGAAATCATATTTAAAATGTAATGCCACAAGATTATCTTTCGGATAAATAAAATTCATGTCAATCGAATAATCATCCATCGTTGTTTTATTGCAACTTAAAGTTCTATACCTCTGTAAAAAACACCCTTTATGATACACATGTATGCACACAATATTCTATTCATTCATTCATTCATTTAGCTGACGACTTACATACATATGTATGTTATTGAATTAACTTTTGAAAATTGCCACGTGCTGAATTTTCTCAAAAGAAATCTTCTTTTATTTCATTGAAAAATGATTTTTTAGTACGGTATGGCAAAAGGTATTACAGGTATTCCCTGATAGTTATGATGTTAAGGCTCCTCCCCGCTTTGATCGTGCAATCACTAATCGCTGAGGTTATCTGTAAACTTGGGAATGACCAGCCTATAAAAGCAAGGACATTACCAGGCATTCATTACCAGACAAGTCAACAATTATATGAAGAAAACTTGTTACACAAACGAACAGGATCTTATTAGGTCGCACGTGAAAAGCGTATTCTGCACTTCCATTTACGATTCATCGTTTCTAAAGCATACAGGCCTTAGAAAGTAAATCACACACGACAGTAATGTTTTGGGAAAGAGACACGACATTTTACTTCTACATTTGTGATAATTTTACATCTTATCAACAAAATTTTAGGTTCATGATATTTTTCTTAAGATTTTGTTAATATTAGGAAGAAAAATTAATAATATTTTGCAACCTATATTTGGTTAAGAATTTTTATTTACATATTATTTAGATCAACACAAATTTTATTCTGGTCATGAATTTAAGACATAGGCAAAATAAAACTCAATGAAGCTCAGCTTCATAAAAAAATCCTAGTATTTGGTTGGAAATCCTTTATTTTGGATCACAGCAGCACATGTCCTGGGTAAATTTTCGACTAATTCCATACAATGTTGCTTTGGAATCGCATACCAAGCTTTTTGGATTTCTTCCCACAAATCGTTTACATTTTTTGGTTTTACTGCTCGTACATGTTCCTCAACATCATTCCACAAGTTCCCAATTGGATTGAAGTCCGGGGATTGAGCTGGCCACTTTAAAACAGTGATATTGTTTTCCTCTAAGCAACTCTTCATTAGACGTAAGGTGTGCTTAGGGTCATTATCATGCATAAATTTCCTTATTAGGGGCATGTTGTCTTCAGCGAATGGTAGCATAGTGTCTGTTAGAATGTTTTTGTAAACGTGTTAGTCCATTTAGTATTAATCTTGTAAATGGAACCCACACCATGCCAGGAAAATGCTGCCCACACCATCACATTTTCCCCACCATGTTTGACCGTTTTAAGGGTGTACTTTGGGTGATGCTCCAGGTTTGGAGGGCGCCATGCGTTCTGCTTTCCATCAGAGCCGAAGCGGCAAAACTTCGACTCGTCGCTCCAAAGTATATTTTTCCAAAATATCGGTTTATTGAGATGTTCTCTGGAAAACGTTAGCCGGGATTTGATATTTTTTTTGACACAAGTGGTTTACATTGTGCCATACACCCACGCAAGTTTTTCTCATTTAGACGTCTTCTTATTGCCCGAGACGAAATATCAATATCAAAATCCAATGCAATATTATTTTTTATTTTACTTGAGCTCGTGAAAGTATTATTAGCAGCTAGTTTACATACATAATTGGTCATTACAACCCTTCAGTCAGGATTACGACCTAGTTTCTCACACCACTTACATATGCTGTGTGTGTGTTAATTTTAGACATGAGCGGTGGGACCCACAGTTTAAAGTGGACTCCGAACGACAGATTTTTGAGAAACTTTTCATTGCAATTCTTTTTTCTCTCAGAGTTTTTGCCAGAAATCTGCTGGAAGGAAGTCGACGAAAAAATACTTTTTGTATTTTGTCTTGATGTGTGGCCTGGGGCTCGAATCCTGGCTTTACGTCTAATAAGCCAACACACTACCTACTAGACCACGGCGACTTCTGCCAAAATTAGTGCTGAGATAAAAAAAACTTCTTACGCCGTCCATCGATCCTAGCAGTAGAGATAATAATTCAGATGTAGATGCGATTTGATTACCTTCTTTATACGAAGAGTGCATGTTATCGGGGCAAGTTTTTTCTTTGCATTTTTTTGATCAAATTTTTCACTTCGTTTGGATTTTTCTTTTATTGGCATGATGTTAACCATTATTTTGTTTGAAATTCTGATCAAGAAACTGATTAAAAAAGTTACTTTATGTGAATTGAAATTTGCTGAGATACGACCCCATACACTCGAAAAAGTGTACGGAAATTGGTCCGATCTAATGAGGCACTGTGCGCAAGTTTGATCAGAATTGTTTAATAAAGTTGGTTTCAAGAGGACAAGAATAAAAGTGTTTAATTCCTTGGACAAATTAAAGTCGCAACTTTGTTAAGAGTCCTCCTTATCGCTCTGCAATCTCCAATTTTTTTTTCTGGAAGGAATTTCATTTACAAGAACATTCATCGACAGTTGCTGCATGGTTTTATGATGATGCCACATGTACCACATGATTACAATTACAATGTATTTTGCCATGAGTAAAACGTGCAAATGGTCGATATATAGAAACGCATCAGATGCTGATGTACTGCGATAGAAATATCAAGTTTAACTATATACGTACGTACGATATGTATGTATATAAGCTTCCATCAGGAAATTGTATACAAAAGTATGTATTTATTGGTGTATCGCATATGTATACAACAACGAAGGACATCTTTATTACAAACACACACGCACTCACACGCACTCTCTCTCTAAAATTTGAAGTAGAGGTGGCAGTTGTAGTAAAAATACTAGACGTAGTATAGTAGAGTCGTAGTAGTAGTACTACACATCGTCCATACGTTCATACGTCCATATAACTGCTACGCACGCATAGTAAATATTTTTTGTTGTTGTTGTTTTTTGTACATGCAACATATTTATGTGCGTATTCTCTGCTACTCTCCGTATTCTCTCGGTGATGTGAAATCAAGCCCAATACAATACAGGAGGATGTGTGTACAAAATAAATACACACATGGATTGCATGTAGTATACATACATATATGGACACAACATGACTGACTGGCTGACTGTTTTATATGCAATTACTATGTATGTATTATGTACATACGTACTATTGTAGTATTTATCATACTATTCGTATACATAACCAAAATCAAAATAAAATTGAGAACAGAAATGAAAATCAAGAAAATAAAGGAAATAAAATTGATGTCTCTCTCGCTCTCGCTCTCTCTCGCTGTCTCTCCTTCACTGCTGCCTGGTGTACGCCTAAATGATTGTGACTGTGAGTGATGGTGTGAAAACGTGTGGAAAGGCTTACATAATGCATCCGAAAATTGTGTTTTACACTCTACTACAGTGGCAATTGCCCAAATGGATACAACAACTCGTATAGTGTCGTATATTTTGTGGCTACAGTATAGGCATCATACAAGCAAATAAAAAATTGTCTATGCAACATGCAACATAATGCCTCTACATATGTAGTATTCACTATGCATATACCGTTTATATGTATGTATACATGTGTATATGTATTCATAGTGCAACAATAAATAATTTCATTAAAAACCATAAAATATTTCGGTCTACGGTTTCTCTCTCTCTCTCTCTCTCTCAGAGCTGCTATTTATCGGTCAGTGGCATTTGTTGCAAATGTCGGCAGCCTAACTGGTCGTAACTGTATATACACATGGTTGTAGTGAAGAGCCACTCACAAATTACACCATTTGCCAGAAGCGTTCCATATTTTGAGGAAAAATCTTGTATCATTACACAGCCCAGCAAATTTTGACTTTTTTTGTGCAAATAAGTTGCCTCCAGGTATTTCCGAAGGCATTTTGCTCGCTGAACACGAATCTGGGATCTTCATTAAGATTTAAAAAAAAATTCAAAATGGCGGATCCATATAGATTTACCTGACCGCCATATTGAATCCGCCATTTTGGATTTTTTAAATCTGAATGAAGATCTGTAATCAGCGACCCCAAGTAAATCTGATTAATTTTCAAGGACCTCCGCAATGTGTTTCTTTTTCTCTTGCACCCCTTGACACAAACCCACCCCTTACTTTAAGGGTGCATGCAAACAATTTGGCTTTGGGCTCATTTTAAAGAGCAAAAATCAATTGTCAATTTCTGACAATAGCGATGGTTCTAGCACGTCAGTGTTTAGCTCCACAATTTTGCAAAAATCGGCAAAAGCGATATTTTTAGGGGATTCAACCCCCTTTTTCTCGAAAACCCATATTCGTGTTCAGCGCGCAAAATGCCTTCGGAAATACCTGGAGCCATCTTATTTGCAAAACCCATGCAGGGCTGTGTTATTATCTTCAAAATCATTACTTAGTTCAATTGGTTCTCTCATCACGAATTCACTACAACTAAAGTGTTCCAAAGAATATATTCCAGACGATAACCAGCATGCCGTCTTTTGCTCTTCTGAGAGACAGTACCTAATCCATTGCCATTTCCAATTTCTCAGCTCCTTAGCTATAGGCAACCCAAAATCTGCAAACAGCTTGTCATTGGAAATCACACACTTGACCAGAAGATTTGGAGAATTCATCGAAGACATTGATTTAACGGGTGATTTTTAAGCTATCATCTTTTTGGCAACACTGGTTTAAACAGCTAACGCACAGTTTCGTGTTTTGTTTCACTGTCAAACATCTTCAGTTTGGTCTATAATTTACCCATGAATCGTCTTACAAACGAACAACGCTTGCAAATCATTGGATTTTATTTTCAAAATGCGTGCTCTGTTAAGAAAGTTCATCGCGCGCTTCTTCCATTTTATGGTCAGTTTAATCGACCCACTGAAGCGACTATTCAGGCTTTGGACAAATTTTTCGGTACCGTTCAACCCGTCTAGGCCATCTAAGATGTTAGAAAATAAAAATAAATTAAAAAATTTTATTCTACGTACTTTTGTGCTAATGTGTCCAATATTTGCTCTGATCCAGGCCTAGGTTAGAGGACGTGTACTTGTCAATTAAGACAAGTACAGTACCCGGAGGTCGAAATGACCCTGATCCAGGCCTAAATATTTCCAAAAAATACTTTTGGGAACAACAAGTTTCGCTTCTGTAAGGAAGGTAATAGGACTTGAAATTATTCATTTCAGATTCAACGTTTAAAGCGGTTTAGGCTTGTCTTATTACTTTGACTTTACGGGTTCACCAGTTTCTATTATCAATCTACCCAGATATTGATCTGGTGATATAGGTCTTAAGATCATCTTCATTGTGATCGGGGGTGTCTATTTAAAGGATATGAGAAGAATAAGAGAAATTCATCGTTGAAGTCTAGTAGGTAGTGTGTATATGAAAAATATTTCTGCGGCGACTTCCTCTCAGCAGATTTCTGGCAAAATCTCTGAGAGTAAATAAGAAATTGCCATGAAAAGTTTCTCAAAAAAGTGCCGTTCAGAGTCGACTTTAAACTGTAGACCCCGCTCCTCATGTATAAAATTAACACACACAGCATAAGTGATGTGAAAACCTTGGTTGTAATCCTGACTGAAGGGTTGTTATGACCTATTATGTGTGTATGTAAGAGGAATTTGTCGACAATAGACTTGAAGTTAAGGAAAGATTGTCAATTTCATTATAAGGACAGATAGGCAAAGCCTTGTATTTCTTTTAAATTTCAAATGAACTTGTTTTCGGCTGTTTACGTAGGGAACAGCGTTTCAATATGCAGCACAGTTAGCAAACGTTCCTCAATGCCCTGTCTCGTTGGCGTGTTGTCGCTTCTGGTCGTTCCTCTATTTTGGGGATCGATCGCGTGGCCCCTTTTGATATTGATTATCTGTAAAATACTGTTTTGATAGGGGTTTCGATTTCCTTATCCCGAGCAGAAGTGACTGGACCTTTGACACGACCGTTCCACACGAACTCCTGGATGTCTACACCGACGGCTCCAGACTCGATAACGGGGTGGGCAGTGGAGTATATTTTGGTATATAATTGGACCTGAACATCTCACTCCGGCTGTCGGACTACTGCAGCAGTGTGTTCCAGTGCCGTGGATGCATATTCGCCGAGGAGGAGGAGACTGTTATCCACTTCCTCTGCCAATGACCATCCCTTGCGGGGCGCAGATATAGGTTATTTGGCTCTCTAATCCTTGTCAGCTTGACGGAGCTATCGTCCATTGATATCAAGGACAAAGCCTCGTTTATCAAACTTGCTGGCTGGTTTTCCAGCGTGGGGTAGTCCTGCTTTTTGGAAATCTGAAGCAGTCCTTGCACTGACCAACTTCCCCGTCTTGGATCGGAGGAATTTGGTCAGTACAGAGGCTGCGTTCACCTGTGGCATCACAACGGTCCTCTATGCGTGCTCAAGTGAGCTTTTTTGGTAAATTAAAGCTATCACGCTAACCTAACCTAACCTAACCTATCATACGTTCTGTTTTAAAGAAACAGTTTAAAAATCTACAATAAACCCGACTATATTTTTGAGTTCTCACAGAGATTCTCTTTATGTACACCATATATGTACATATGTAACCTCTCGTACCTTGTATGTATATATGCAAGTGCAAGTGTGTTCATAACTATTTTTGGGGATAAAGGACATACAAACAAAAGATAAAGAATTCATGCGTTAGTGGACTTTCGGTATATTTTGTGCATTTGCATATGGTAAATAAACGAAACAAAAGTATATAATGGATGGGTATGTATACATACATAGGTGATACAGATACAGATACATACATTTTTCATCGGATGTTGTTAACGAATACAGGAAAAAAAACACCAAAAATATAGTAGAAGAGGAGCTAAAAATAGTAAAAATTTATAGTAAAGGGTGTTTTTAATAGAGGTATAGAACTTTAAGTTGGCATTACTTTTCAAGATGGCTACCGATTTAATAGCTGTCAAGTGATTTATTCTCAGTTTGGTTTGGCAATTCATCATGAATAGACTCGCGCCTGAACAACACTTGCAAATAGTGCAATTTTATTTCGAAAATAATGGTTCTGTGCGGAAAACGCATCGCGCACTACGTCCATTTTATAGTCGACAAAATCGTCCATCAGAGCAGTTAATTCGATTAACCATGGAACGTTTTCGCACCACGTTTACTCTTATTGATAACTCGCATCCCCAGAGACGCTGTACGGTGCGTACAGAAGAAGCTATTGCTGCTGTAGAGCGTAGCATTGAGGAAGACCCGAATGAGTCCATCCGCCATCGAGCACAGGAATTGAATCTGTGTCCATCCACTTTATGGAAGATTTTACAGGAAGGATCTTGGTTTGCGTGCTTACAATTTCCAACTCGTGCAAGATTTGAAGCCAAACGATCATCAAGTAAGGCGTAGATTCGTCGAATTGGCCCAAAACGAGATTACCGTTGTTCCCGATTTTCATAAGCGAATTTTGTTTAGCGATGAAGCGCACTTCTGGTTGAATGGCTACGTCAACAAACAAAACTGCCGCATTTGGAGTGAAGGTAATCCTCAAGTGTATGTGGAAACACCGTTGCATCCAGAAAAACTGACTGTATGGTGCGCTTTATGGGCTGGTGGAATCATTGGTCCGTACTTTTTCAAAAACGATGGTGGCCAGAACGTTACAGTCAATGGTGATCGGTATAGAGCCATGATTACTAACTTGTCCATGA
Organism: Sarcophaga variegata; assembly: GCA_932273835.1. Taxonomy (NCBI): domain Eukaryota; kingdom Metazoa; phylum Arthropoda; class Insecta; order Diptera; family Sarcophagidae; genus Sarcophaga; species Sarcophaga variegata. The sequence goes on along the minus strand of OW026362.1, from coordinate 20,597,656 downwards.
TGTCCAGGAGATGTGGTTTCAACAAGACGGCGCAACATGTCACACAGCTCGTGCCACAATAGATTTATTGAAAGACACGTTCGGTGACCGCCTAATTTCACGTTTAGGACCTGTGAATTGGCCTCCAAGATCTTGTGATTTAACACCGCTAGACTACTTTCTGTGGGGCTATGTAAAGTCATTGGTCTATGCGGTAAAGCCACAAACGCTTCACCATTTGGAAGACAACATTCGCCGTATTATTGCCGATATACGGCCACAAATGTTGGAAAAAGTCATTGAAAATTGGACGTCCAGATTGGACTAAATCCGCGCCAGCCGTGGCGGTCATATGCCAGAAATCATATTTAAAATGTAATGCCACAAGATTATCTTTCGGATAAATAAAATTCATGTCAATCGAATAATCAATCGTTGTTTTATTGCAACTTAAAGTTCTATACCTCTATAAAAAACACCCTTTACAACACCAGTAGCACACATCCCTATCTGCTGTTATGGTACATAAAACTATTCTTTTGCATGTATGTATGTATATGTGTGTATGTTTAATTACCAATATCATTATGGGCATTTTGTAATTATCATTATCCTTATGGTCGTAGTTATTATTATGATGTCTGTCGGTATCATCAATATGCATAGACAGTGTCTCTGTCTGTGGCTGTGTCTACATAATACATACAATACCATGCAATACAATGAAATGCAATACAAGGAGTGTAGTTTTTTTACTATCAAACTATTGCACGTGTGTGTGTTTCGTCTGTGTGGTAGGCTAGCTAGCTGGTCAGTTTTGTGCAGAGCACAAACTGAATCAATGACAGATTGTCTGAATGGTTATTTCATGGAATACTACTATGTATTCTTTATATCATTGTTATTGTTGTTGTTGGTTTTTCTTTATTTTTTTTTAAATTTTTTTCGTACACAATACAATTGGGAGTAAACAGGAAATATTGTCAATTTCCATTAATCGATCGATAAACTATAGGAGTGTGTGGATGTGTATGTATGTACTGCATTTGTAGTTGTATGCTGTACATATAGGTTTGTTTATATGCAAATCATTCATGATGACTGCGATGATGATGATGATGATGACAACGTCAACAATGTTTATGATGATTATAATGATGATGATGATGCCAGCACTAGCAGCCCTAGCTGCCTTCGTAATTGTAGACAATTTTTCACACATGATTTTCCATGTATTTACTGTGAATACATGGCTGTAAATACATACATATTCTCGTATTCTCGTATGTTAAAGTATGTTTATTGTTATTTGTTTGTTTGTTTGTGTTGTAGTAGTAAAAATATTTACATAAATTACTATACACAGTAAGTAACGTTATTTACATGTAACCATGACGTTGCTACCGGTTTTTGGTTGCTACCATCAGTAGTACAACTGAAATGAGTTTAAAAAAAAAATTCAAAATTATTTAGAAAAATTTGGAAAAGGTTCACGTGTCTCAATTGGCTCAATTGTTTTACGAAAGTCTTTTTATGTTTCTTAAGAGATCCTGTATTACTGATCCTAACAGTTCGAGTATCATCCTTATTTTTTTAAGATTTCTTTTGCTGTCCTTAAAGCCCCTTTTTTTACTTGTTAAAAGCGTGGCAGTTTTCTCAAAGCAGCTGAATGTTTAAAAAATGTTCGAATCAGAGAATAATCACGCGAGTCGTGGATACTTTTTCAATTCGAATTCAGGCATAAGTCAGAGAAAGGAAAATAGAAAAAGACGGAAATTTTTCTCAAGCCCTATGTGTTTGAGGTAATCGAAACTTTTGTTAACAACTTTAAATAAAAAAGATTTGATCACAGCCTTCGCTGTGGATTCCAAAAATACTTGTTCAGAATGGAGATGGCCTTGAGCACAATATGTAGATTCTATGATCATTAGTAATAAAAACTGTGCGGTATTAATGCGTGCCGTAGAAGACACCCGTTTCATATATTAGATGGGCGGTTATCCATGCATCCATTATCAAGACGCCGTATTCCAGTAGGCAGTGTGTTGGCTTATTAGACGTAAAGCCCGCGTTCGTATCGCATTTGAGACATCAAAACGAAATATGAAAAAAAAATATTTCTTCGGCGACTTCCTCTCAGCAGATTTCTGGCAAAAACTCTGTGAGTAAATAAAATTGTCATGAAAAAGTTTCTCGAAAAATCTGTCGTTCGCATTCGACGTTAAACTGTAGATCCCGCCACTCACGTATAAAATTATCGCACACAACATGAGTGGTGTGAGAAGCTAGGCCGTAATTCTGACTGAAGGGTTGTAATGGCTAATTATGTATGTACATATGTATGGTTATCTATGCAGACATGCTGAAAACATCTACTACATGCAGGATTACGACCTAGCTTCTCACACCACTTGTGTTGTGTGTATTAATTTTTTACATGAAATTTGAAGTCGACTCCGAACGACAGATTTATGAGAAACTTTTCATGGCAATTTTTTTTCTCTCAGACTTTCTGCTAGAAAACTGATGAGAGGAAATCGCCGAAGAAATATTTTTTCAAATTTCGTTTTGTTGAAGTTGTCTGACCTGGGGTTTGAACTGAGGCCTCGTGTCGAATAAGCCAACACACTACACACTGGACTGCGGCGACTTCGAAAAGCATTTACACCTTATATAAACTGAGGGCAGTACCCGCAATACCTCTAGAATACCATGTCCTTTTTTCAATATACTTTTCAGAATCCCCACTTGTACTGGTATTGGCATAACAATTCGTCATTTTGGAATATCTAGTCTGAATATCTTGTTCACAAATTTCTTTACAACGTTTCTAGGCATATCTCGTGTGTTTCTTGGGGTTTAAACTCTAATTTCAATTAATATTTACGACTATTTGATGGAGTTATTATGACAACTTCTGTGCTTAACTCTATTTCTTGTGTCGAATCGCACTAGCCCGGTTTTTTTTTACAGTTGTTGGCATTTCAAGTATTTTGTATTTGCAGACTAAATACAGCTTCATGTTCAATATTTCCCTTTTATATGGATACTCAGCATATTGAATACAAGTAATCACTGCAACAATACTAGGGCGTGTCTTCATTCTACATTTGACAGTTCTTAGCACAACATTGTCGGTTGTTATCTTATGCAGCAGTTTCGATTGCATTATCCCTTGACTTTGTTGTCTGGAAGTCTTTCTAGTTATCCGAGATTCTCTTGAATTCCTTTACATTTGTCTGTAGGTTAGGTTAGGTTAGGTTAGAGGACGTGTACTTGTCAATTAAGACAAGTACAGTACCCGGAGGTCGAATTGACCTATTGTACAACGTCCTAGTTTCTCACACCACTTATGTTGTGTGTGTTAATTTTTATACATGACTGGTGGGACCTACAGTTTAAAGTCGACTCCGAACGACAGATGTTTTATTTATTGAGAAAATTTTCATTGCAATTTTTATTTACTCTCAGAGTTTTTGCCAGAAATCTACTGAGAGGAAGTCGCCGAAAAAATACTTTTTGTATTTTTGACTTTGATGCCTGGCCTGGGGCTCGAACCCAGGCTTTTGCGTCTAATAAGCCAACACACTACTTACTAGACTACGGCGACTTCAAAAAAGTCGTAGGTTGATATCTATTGCTGCCATAACACAATTGTGGGAGAAAATCTTTCGTATTCCAATGAATTTAACAGCATCAAATATCCAACGAATCAAAAGGCTTGTATTAATGGTACTTGAGTTTGCTTAACAAAATTCCGATTCCTAAATAGAGAATCAAATTTGATTTTCTTTTCTACGTCATACCTGCTTTTATGTGAGATAGTTGGCTCTTAGAATGCTTCAAATACCTTATAAAGGGTCCGCCAAATAACTTTTTTTTTTGAAAATGCTTTAAAAAAACTACGGAATATTTTCTCAAATTTCTTTTTTTATTTGAAAGTACAATCCTTCCGGTTAATAATGGCAAATAATTTCATTCAAATGGCTGCCTCGGCTGGCCATGCTGTAGCCTAAACGATCGGTCCAATTTTTAAGCACATTATCGATTGTGTGCAGCTGTATTTCACCAATGGCTTCACGAATATTGTCCTTTAAAGCGTCAATTGTGTCTGGCTTGTCGGCGTAACACTTATCTTTGACGGCACCCCACAAATAATAGTCCAACGGTGTCAAATCGCAGCTCTTGTGGAATTGTTGATTTGTTTGGAATCAGTTTCTACTCAACATTCCATCAAACTGATCATAGGATTTACTAATCAAGCTTATATGGGTCGGCCATCTATCGGTTTAAATTTGAACCAATTGAATACATCTGGCAATACTTTTGTCATTCCATTCTGTCACAAAATTCATTATATTTTCTCCATTGAACGTAATGAATTGATGTACGCTTGAGCAACGTTGGGATTTATTGGGCCAATGAGAAATTGGACGATGATGTCAATTTTTGCCAAAAAAAAGAATTCTCTTTTCGAATGAATCTCATTTTCATCTTGGCGAAAGAGCAAGTATATGGGGCTCAGAAAACCCACACGTTGTCTTACAGAAGCCAAGCACCCATTACGAGTGACTTTTTTATCCGGCTGATGGAGCGTAGGCATCATTGGCTTATATTTGTTTCAAAATGAGGACGGTGCAACAATTATGGTCAATGCAGACACCTATTGCACCATGAAAATCGATTGTTTTGTACTCGCTGTTCATGGTATTGATATGAACGATGTTTGGTTTCAATAGGATGGTGCAACTTCTTGTCACACATCTCATTTCACAATCGATTTAATGCGTCAAACGTTTGATGGCCCTTTAATTAGCCAAAATGGTGATGTCAATTGGCCGCCAAGAAGCTGCTATTTGACACTGTTGGACCATTTGCTGTAGGGCGCCTTTAAAGAAAAGTGTTATGCCGACAAACCAGAGACAATTGAGCATTTGAAGGCCAACATTTGTGATGCCATTGCCGAAATACGACCCCTTACACTCGAAAAAGTGCACGAAAATTGGTCTGATCGAATGAGGTACTGTGAGGCCAGTCGTGGCAGCCATATGAATGAAATGAGATTCCCATTTGTAATCTGAATAATTATACTTTACAACAAACAAAATAAATTTGGCAAAATTTCAAATCGTTTTTGTTTTATTGAGTCAGGATTACGACCTAGTTTCTCACACCACTTATGTTGTGTGTATTAATTTAAGTCGAATCCGAACGACAGATTTTTGAGAAACTTTTTCATGGCAATTTTATTTACTCTAAGAGTTATTGTCAGAAATCTGCTGAGAGGAAGTCGCTGAAGAAATATTTTTTCGTATTTTATTTTGATGTCCGACCTGGGGCTCGAACCCTTTTAAATGGCTCACCCTATATTATAAGCTTGATTAGTTTTACCTGTGCCATCATTCCAAATTGTCCAGATTGCTAAGATACCCTGTCTTATTTCTCATAAAATTTTACATTGAATTTCCAATTCATTTTAAACTTTATTGCGCAGCCTTAAATGTTCGTTTTATCAATATTCTACTGTGTTGGTTTAAGTCTGCATTTTGCATATATGAATACTGCATACATACATATATGAATATGCAATTTTAATTGCCTGCAACAAAACATTTTTTTTCCTCTTTTTTCCACAAACACACACACATGCACATGCACATGCACATGCACAGAGAGTGTTTATTTATGAGAAAATATGCATACAAACATTTAATTCACACATATACTTGCATTACATATGCAGTAGTATGGTATACAATACAATAGAGTAGTATACCACATATATATGTATGAATGTGTGTATGGGTATGTATGTATGTGTATGTGCCTACTGCATCTGTTGTGTGCTGGTATATAAACCGTTATATACAGACTCCAGCAAAGGAAAAATCAATAAAATGCAACACATAAAGCAGATAAAATAACCGGCCGGCCGGCCGGTATTTAAATCAGAGAATATCGTGTGTATGCCTCGTTATTTAAACCATCCAGCCAGCCATACAAATTAACTGAAGAGCAAAAATTCATATTTTTTTTCGGGTTTTTGCTTTTTGAATAATTTAAAGCGCGATATTAAATCAGGAAAAATGAATTTTAAATCTGAAGTTTAGATTTTTCTGGAAAGTTTATTAAAACCAGAATATATTTCTATGCCAAGCCAGGCCATTATAAATAATAACACATGATACAGGGATTTAATTAAACCTGGAAGGGAAAGAGCAATAAAATTGTTGTTTAAAGTAAGGTTTAAATGCTTTAACTTTAAAAAATTTTATTTGAAATTATATGTACGCCTTACGCTTGATTAAAGCATTTTTCAATTGTGTTTCAGTGATGAAAGACAGGGCATCAGGTTTTTTATTTTAATGTGGATTGATGTTGCCTTTAAATTTTATGACAATCGAATTAAATGTTACGAAATGTTTACATACATACATACATAATTCAACACTGCAACCCTTTAAGGCAGGATTACAATCTAGCTTCTTACATTAGTCAAGAATGACGAATTGTTATGCAAATATCAGTAAAAGTGGGGATTCTGAAAAGTACATCGAAAAAAAGGACATGGTATTCTAAAGGTGTAGTGAGTACTGCCCTCAGTTTATCCCATTCGCTGCCAAGCCTAAATTATTTGAAATCATTCCCATTGCCATTTATATTTTGAGTGTTATTGTTTACCAAAACCCTGTTATTTCTTGGTAAGAGCACATACATATATTATCATACATAATCATTTACAAGCAGAAAACCAAAGACGAATTGCTTTAAAATTTTGTTATAAATACACGATGAAGTTGATTTTTGCGTGAAGAATAAAGTATTATTTTTGTAAAAAAAAATTATTTGTAGTATTTTTAAATATTTATATTATGTTTGTGACAAAAAAAATTTGCTAATTCAAAAGCCTGCATGTTATAATATATTAAAAGTAGGACGAGTATACTCGTCTTGGCACTGCGGGATACCCTGTCAAAGACGAGTATACTCGTCCTTGGCAGCGAATGGGTTATAAAAGGGTAGATGCTTTTCCAAGTCGCCGCAGTCCTGTATATAGTGTGTTGGCTTATTAGACATGAGGGCTCGTTTCAAACCCCAGGTCAGACAACTTGAACAAAACGAAATTTGAAAAAATATTTCATCGTCAAGTTTCTTTCATCAGTTTTCTAGCAGAAAGTCTGAGAGTAAATAAAAAAATTGTCATGAAAAAGTTTCTCATAAATCTGTCTTTCGGAATCGACTTCAAATTTCATGTAAAAAATTAACACACACAACACAAGTGGTGTGAGAAGCTAAGTCGTAATCCTGCATGTAGTAGATGTTTTCTGCATGTCTGCATGTATAACCATACATAACATACATAATTGGCCATTACAACTCTTCAGCCAGGATTACGACCTAGATTCTCACACCATTTATGTTGTGTGTGTTAATTCTATAAATGAGTGGCGGGAGCTACAGTTTAAAGTCATCTCCGAACGACAGATTTTTTGAGCAACTTTTCACGGCAATATTTTATTCACTCTCAGGGTTTTTGCCAGAAATCTACTGAGGGGAAGGCGCCGAAGAAATACTTTTTGTATTTTGTTTTGATGTCTGGCCTGGGGCCCGAGCCCTGGCTTTACGTCTAATAAGCCAACACACTACCTACTAGACTACGGCGACTTCAATGTTACGAAATGTTTACATAATTCGACATTACAATTCTTTAAGGCAGGATTACAACCTATGTGAGAAGCTAGGTTGTATGTTGTGCGTGTTAATTTTATACATGAGTGGTGTAATCTACAAATTAAAGACGTCTACGAAGGACAGATTTGTTTGGGAAACTTTACTTTGTCAATTTTATTCACTCTCGGGGTTTTTGCCAGAAATCTGCTGAGAGGAAGTCGCCGCAGAAATATGTTTTGCAGAGATGTCTGACCTCGTTTTTGAACCGTGGACTCCCGTCAATTAGGCATATTTTTATCACAGAATTTTTTATAGTTATTGAGAACGACTTTTAAGACATGCAATTACACACACACACACTTGGTCATTAGAACCCTCCAGTCAGGATTACGGCCTAGCTTCTCACATTACTCATGTTGTGTGTGTTAATTTTTTACATGTGAGTGGCTGGAGCTACAGTTTAAAGTCGTTTCCGAACGACAGAATTTTTTTTGAGCAACTTTTCATGGCAATATTTTATTTGCTCTCAGAGTTTTTGCTAAAAATCTCCTCAGAGGAAGTCGCCGCAGAAATATTTTTTGCTGAGATGTCTGACCTGGCGTCAGGTCACATAAACCAACACACTACCTACCTACTAGACTACGGCGAATTTACGAACTGTTTATGGATGCCAAAATTCTGTTTAATTATGTATATTTTAATCACAGTATTGTTTACAGTTATTGCGGTAAAAGGTGAAGCCAATAGAGAACGACTTTTGAGACATGCAATTACCCTACGCTTAATAGATAGGAATTTTCCCAGACGGGATTATTACGACAAATTAAGAAATATTTATTTATTAATTACAAAACAATTACAAATTATATTTTAATTATATACGAGCGGAGTAACTTTACCATATACTCGGTGTATTGTCACAGACCAGAGTCTCTGGTGGGAATCGAACCCACGACCATCACGCTAATAGCACAGCCCTGCATGGGATTTGCAAATAAGATTGTTCCAGGTGTTTCCGAAGGCATTTTGTGCGCTGAACACGAATCTGGTTTCAAAAACTTTCCATCACGTCAGGTTTTCGAGAAAAAAATTCAAAATGGTGGATCCAATATGGCGGTCGAGGTTTATAAAAATTAATCAGATTTACTTGACCGCCATATTGGATCCGTCTTTTTGAATTTTTTAAATCTGAATGCAGATCTGTAATCATTTGGAAGAGCAAAAATCAATTGTCAATTTCTGACAATAGCGATGGTTCTAGCACGTCAGTGTTTAGCTCTACAATGTATCAAAAAAGGCCAAAAACGCTATTTTTAGGGGGTTTCAACTACCTTTTTCTCGAAAACCTGACATGGTGGAAAGTTTATGAAACCAGATTCGTGTTCAGCGCACAAAATGCCTTCGGAAACACCTGGAACAATCTTATTTGCACAAAAAATTCCAAATTTGATGGGCTGTGTAATCTAACACACTACCCACTAGACTACCAGGGCACCCAATAAGAAATATATTTTAATTTTATTAGCAGTTTTCTTTGGTACATCTCCTCGTTATCCCCTTCATTATTCAAACATATTTGATTTACTCTTTATTCTCTCGGCCGGTAGATAAAATATTTGTTTTTTGAGAAACACTAGAACGTGACTTTTAGAATTTATGCGACACATTATTGCAAACAAATAGGAAGAATAAGCTAATTTTATATGTTTATTATTTTCATTTTTTAACATTTTTTAATAAACGTTTTTTTTTTGGGGAAGAGATTTTAAAATTTAGAATGTTTAGAGATGGTAGACAACAACCACAGGTTCAAGAAGAAAATTTTTTCGCCATTTTTAGTTCAACTCTGTGTTCAAAATGAATCTTTTTATATAGTTAAACCTGAAGTTTAGTAGGTGGTACAGATCATACATCGTATATTTGAAAAATTTTTTCTTCGGCGACTTCCTCTCAGCAGATTTCTGAAAAAAAAATTCTGAGAGTAAAATAAAAATGCCATGAAAAGTTTCTCAGAAAAAATCTGTCGTTCGGAGTTGACTTTAAAACTGTGGTTCCCATCACTCAAATATAAAAATTAACACACACAATTAACTTGTGTTGAAGATGTCTGACCTGGGGTTCGAACAGTGGCCTTACGTCTAATAAGTCAACACACCACCTACTAGACTACGGCGGCTACAAAGATAAGTAAATTACTGAATTATCATCATCGATCAGAATCGTGTTTGTTTGACGTTGTTGCAAGGAACACAGTTCAATATGAATTGGCTTCGTTAAGATTCAGCAGCAGTAATTTACAGATGAATATTCGATTCATTTGAAGTGTTCTACACAGGGTCTGTCAAATGGTTTGCTGTGTAATGTTTAACCGATAAGATATGATAGAATGACTCTATATTCATATTTTCAACAAATATTTTGAAAATCTATGGTGATTTTTATTATTACTATGCTTAAGAAGAGATCATTTAATTTCATTAATAACACGGTACAATTTGGAACATAATTCTCCGTAAAAAATTCAAGAAAATCTAGAATAAATCTTTTGTCTGCTTCATCTATCTCTGAACAGTTGCAGTGTGAATAGTTAGATTTGAGTCGTCCCCTGGCTGTTTGAACAAAAGTTTTTCTATTTCTTTTCAGTTCTTTTGATATAAAACGTCTGAAGTTAATTGTTTAGTCTGCCTATTGTTGTAATTATTGAATAGGTTGCCGTTGGCAATTCAGTTAATAAGGATTGTTACATACCGAAACTTTAAAATATAGGTCGAGGTTTGAGGCCGCAGTCTAATAGAGAGTGATTTAACTTATTCAATGTGAGCTTATGAAAAAATATTCCTTCGGCAACTGTCTCTCAGCAGAGTTCTGGAAAAAACTTCGATTGTAAATTGCCATGAAAAAGTTTCTCAAAATTCTGTCATTCGAAGTCGACTTTAAGCTGAAGGTCCTGCCACTCAAATATAAAAATAACACACACAACATAAGTGGTGTGAGAAACTGACTGAGGGGTTGTATTTTCATCAAATTGCTGTCAGAAAATATCTCTTACAAGGCAATGTAATCGAATCATATTAATAAGCAGCATTACAGCCTATAAACTTCATATCCAAATCCAGTAACTTTCCACAAAATGATATCAAATAGGGCATTGACGTCAAACAAGTTTTTGTTGAGTGATTGTTGGGCTTGGAACATTTGCCGTTTTGCCTGTACCTACAGCCGTCTAGGTCTTATTTGTTTTGGTGTCAGAAAAATTGTTTTACCTCTTTAATTGCTTGTGGCGAGTATACTCGTCAGAGAAATTTGAAAATTTTTCGCCTAAAGTCGAGTATACTCGTCTTGAAGAAAGACAACATTGCATTCGTGTTATTATTCAACGAATCTACTGGATTTTGTTTCCAGAGAAAGGTCAAATGAAGAGCTCTTTAAAAAAAAAATGTAAATTTTAGAACATAGGTTAGTTTGGCAACAATAGCTTGTATTGAGCTGAAATAAGAAATTCTAGGGAAGTACCGCTTAGTTATTTTATAAAAATGCGCAACATTTGATTTTTAATTATAATTGTCTACTTTTATAGGCAGAAGCATATTTTCTGTTTATGACGAGTATACTCGTCTGGGCTGGAAAATACTTAAGCAGCCAGAAAAAGTTTTTTGTAATAAAATTAAAGCGGTAAAGGGTTAATAAAAATAGATTTGTGTAACCAAGTGTATTTATGTTGCAGGCTGCAACAGTTTTTAATCAAAATTGTTCAAACGATACTAAATTTTAAACTCCGTGAAGAGATAAACTGCGCCTTAATTATTCTCCCACAATTCTGTAATAATTTGTAAACTGCTACCACTTTCACGTCTATAACTGCAATGAAACTTAAATTTTCTTTATGTTGCAAACCATTTTAACACAGCCACACACACTACCATTATTTGTATTCTCCTTTATTATGTGGCTGAAAACTAATGATTTGAGTCTATAAATAGAATAAAATTGGATGAAAACTAATCACTTTCTTCATTTATATTTGGAGAAAAAAAAATAAAAACAAAAACAAGAAAATAAATTCCATGTTCTAATAAAAAATCTGTTTCCCTTCACAAAGAGCTCATAGATGGATGAAGAAGAAGAAAAATATACAGTCAAACTTTTTTTCAACTTTTAAAAGAAACAACAAGAACAAGAACAACACACGCCAGCACCCCAAAAACCAATAAAGCCAAGAAAATTGGCAAAGTTACAGGAAAATGTCCTGAAACATTAACATCGACAAATGCAAGCAAGCAAGCAAGCAAGCAACGAGTACGACGACGATGAGTACATTAGACAAGAGACAAGAGAGTGAAAATGCCACACTTACTTAAAACAACTTGATTTACTTGCTGCGCTCACTCACACACCGACCTAATAGAGAGATCGTGTGGCGGGAGAAATGGCAACGTAAAGAAACCCACAAAAAGTTTTTAAAAAGAATTACAAATGCAGTCAAGGCAGGCAGGCAGGCAGGCAGGCAATCACAGCCATATATACGAGACTATTTATTAAATACGGCACAACATTATTCACAGTCACAGTCACAGTCACAGTCACAGCCGTAGCCGCTGCTTCAGCCACACAGTCAACTCAAATTTAGTTGCGAAACAAATAACAGAGTGCCTTAAAGAATTGCAAAGGAGGAGCGTGTCGTATATTATTAACACGGAAACTATATTGTGTACTATGTTTAGAGAGATTTTTATTTCACTAAAACATTTCAAAGATAAAAGCTGCGAGAGTTTGGGAAATTCTCCATTAAAATTGATACAAATTAATGCTTTAAAAATGCTTCACATTTTCTGGTAAAAGAAAATTCGCTTCATCTACTCTATTGATTTGTAAGGCTGCTAGAAGATCTCTGTCGAGCGTTATGATTAACTCCAGGATCGTTAGGGAGTGTCGCCGCTGTCTCTACTTTCTTTCTGGGCACCGTTACATTCCGGGAAACTGCAGAGCCGACGAGTTCGCTAGAGCTGGTGCTCTCCTTCCGAAATCCTAATCAATTGACTTGAGTATGCCAATTACTTACTTACTTACTTAATTGGCCATAACAACCAGTTTATCGGATTTCGGCCTGCCGCAACACATCCTTCCAGGCGCCTCTGCTTCGTGCGCGCCTACGCCAGTTGGTCACACCAATCGATGACAGAGCTTCCTCGATTTGGTCCTTCCAACGGATGCAAGGTAGTCCTCTTCGCCGACTTCCGCAGATTCTCGCATAAAATACCCGTCTCGCCGGAGCATCCTCCTCCATTCGAACGACATGGCCTATATTAATACGCTGTACAACGTCCATGTCGTTGAGGAGCTCATACAGCTCACTGAAATACAGAAATCATCGCCAACTCGCACTAGACCGAAGATCTTGCGCAGTACTTTTCTCTCGAACACTCTCAAGGCCGCTGCATCTGTACTTAATAGGGCCTGGGTATGTCAATTACCTCGGTTAAATTGGCCATTGTGCGGAAATTCTTTCGAGACGCCAAACTATCCTGGGTCAATGAGCAGTCCTGCCTCACTGGTAGACTCACTTGGCCCTCTGTGGATAGAAGGCGCACCAACCAGTTACTCGGACTTGATCGTAACGTTATCTCGATCACAGTGGCAATGCTTACAGATCATTGTGCTATAGGTGGACACGCGGAAAGAATGCAGCTCCTATGTAACGACTTCTGCCATAGGTAAAGATCTGCTGAGGAAGCGGAGGCTGTTGTTCACCTTCTTTGTCAATGCCCATCTCTTGCGAGGTGCAGATATAGGATATTTGGCTCTCCAATCCTTGACATCTTGACGGAACTGTCATCCATTGATGTCAAGGATATAGTTTAGTTCATCAAACTTTAGGGCTAGTTTTCCAGCGTGAGGTAGTCGTGCTTTTAATGTGCAGCCCTTGCGCTGATCAACTTCTTCCTTAGTTTGGTGGTACTGCGTTTACCTATGGTGTCACAACGGGCCGCTATGAGGGCTCAATTGAGCTCTTGGTATCCAAGCTACCACTCCAACCTACCTACCTACTCTATTAACTTACTTACTGACTTAAATCTCAATGTGAAGCCTTAAGGTAGTATTAGCCGAACCTTATAGACCGTAACGGAATGTACGTTCATCTTTAGCGTATGAAAGCCAATGAGAATAGGATTACGTTAAGCATTTGAATTATTTTTGTTACGCTATCAGCGAAAGTATGTGCTGTTACGTTGCGTAAACGTTCTGCTAATACCAGCTTTCATTGGTCAACTGTATCTATTAAGCTCTTTTACGACTACTCGTTTACTTACTTACAGACTTATGTGTCCATCTGCAGCTTTAATGTTGAATTAGCCGAACGTTTATACAACGTAACGGAATGTACGTTCGGTTTTAGCGTATGAAAACCCAATGTGAACGATTACCTAACCGTAATAGGTTTACGTTAAGCACTTGCATTATTTTCGTTACGCTATAAACGAACGTATGTTCCGTTACGTTACGTAAACGTTCTGCTAATACTACCTTTCATTGGTCAACTGTATCTATAACGCTGTCCTATGTCTACTCGTTTACTTACTAACTTAAATTTTCGTTACGCTAACGATGAAAATATGTTCCGTTACGTTACGTAAACCTTCTGCTAACACTACTTACTGACTTAAATGTCTATCTGTAGCTTTAATGTTGAATTAGCCGAATATTTACACAACGTAACGGAATGTACGTTAGTTTTTAGCGTATGAAAATCCATGAAAACGATTACCTAACCGTAATAGGTTTACGTTAAGCATTTTCGTTACGATATCAACGAAAGTATGTTCCGTTACGTTACGTAAACGTTCTGCTAAGATCACCTTTAATTGATTAACTGTATTTATTACGTCGCTCTGCGAGAACTGCAGAAAGCATTTACATTATTTTCGTTACGCTATAAATGAACATTTGTTCCGTTACGTTACGTAAACGTTTTGCTAATACCACTTCTCATTGGTCAACTGTATCTATTACGCTGTCCTATGTCTACTCGTTTACTTACTTACTGACTTAAATGTCCATCTGAAGCCTTAATGTTGAATTAGCCGAACGTTTACACAACGTAACGGAGTGTACGTTCGTGTTTAGCATATGAAAACCGATGATAACGATTATCTAACCGTAACAGGATTACGTTAAGCATTTGCATTAGTTTCGTTACGCTATCAACGAAAGTATGTTTTGTTACGTTGCGTAAACGTTCTGCTAATTGCACCTTTAATCGATTAACTGTATTTCTTACGTCGCTCTACGAGAACTGTAGAAAGCATTTGCATTACTTTTGTTACGCTATAAATAAACATTTGTTGCGTTACGTTGCGTAAACTTTCGTCTAATACTACCTTTAATTGGTCCACAGTATCTTTTACATTGCCCTACTAGAACTGTAGAATATTAGAACAACATCCGCGGAATATTTTAGTACAACATCCGCTCTATTCTGCTTCTTGTTAATGACAAACTATTTCACCCACTGTTTAGCTACCTTCTACTCTCCCTCCCCTCGTATATTTTTTATTTGTTCGAACTAAATAAAGTTGCAAAAATATAAAATAAATAAAAAAGGAAAGCAAAAACAACAACACTAACAACAAAATAGCCACAATATTAGCAAATATTGAAATGCAATTTCCTTGACAACAACAAAAAACAAAAAAAGAGCGAAAGAAAGAAATAAAATTTCCAATGACTAGGATTTTGTATGACATTTTGTAACGCCGCCGCACACACACAATCAAGGCAAGACACCATCGACCATATTTCCTAAACACAAGCGACGAACACTGCTTAAAAGGCATTTAAAGAAGAAAAAACAACACCGAAAATAAAAGAAATATTCGCCAATTTCACTAGGAAATGTATGTCTTTTAAGCATTGAATAGACAGCAGACCATCCATTAAATGTTTTTCATTTGCGTTGGCATATTCAATAGAAAAGAGAACGACGCACAGGACACATACAGGGGGCTTAGAAGCCACTTAAAATTGTGTTGCATTTACAAAGCCATTGTATTGACGGAAGCAGCCTTTTTTGTATGCAACAGAGGAAGTATTTGCATTTCTTTTAAATTTTTGTTGTTTTTTTTTGGGCTTTCCACAATAGGAATTCATAATGAGGTTTTCAATTATAAGAAAATCAGTTTTAAATAGAGTTTTCGAACGAGGGGGGATATATTTTTTAAAAGAAAATAATTCCCTGTTGCAAAATTTTCTTTTTTTCTTTTGAATTTCGATTATTTACAGCAGTCAGACATGACGTATGAGCAATATTTGATACATCATACCACTAAGTGGTTATGCTGCGTAAACAATAAAATATTTTTATACAAGCAGCTGCAGTTTAGACACCCAGCTGATGGAAGATGTTAATAGGAGCTGATGGTTCTACCATTGCAACAGCCTATCAAACTTAATTATATAGGGTGGGACATCTATCGGTTTAAATTTGAAACGTGGGTTATTTCGAAACTGGCAATGCTTACGGCATTCTATTCTGTCACACAAAATGCAGTAGATTATCTCCACTGAATGTAATGAATCGATTTATGCTTGAGCAACGTTGGTATTTTTTGGAAATTTATTTCCATAACAAGAACAATTGGTCGGAAATTACTCGAAAAAGTCGTACAAAATTTGCTCGCAGTGATGGACCTACAGAGGTCGGTATACGCAAATTTATTGATAAAGTTCGTGAAACTGGTTTTATTGTTGATGAGTTAAGACGTGAGCATGCTCCTATAGTACGTACACCGGAAAATATCGAAGCTGTGACTGAAATTGTGCGTGAGAATCCATCAACGTCAACTCGTCATCGCTCTCAAGAATTGAACTTTTATTTCACGCACCAGTTTACGTCGAATTTTGGGAAAAGATCTCAGTATGACGCCTTATAAAGTTCAATTGGGTCAAGAGTTGAGGCCGCATGACCATCTGCTTCTTTTTCGCTTCACTAGGTTTGGCCAAAGAGAAACTGCACGATGATGTCGATTCTACCAAAAAGAATTCATCTTTTCGGATGAAGCTCATTTTCATCTTGATGGGTACGTTAATAAGCAGAATTGTCATATTTGGGGCTCAGAAAACCCACTCGTGGTCTCGCAGAAGCCAATGCACCCATTACGAGTGACTGTTTGATGCGGCTTGTGGAGCGAAGGCATCATTGGAACATATATCTTTAGAAATCAGGTCGGTCAATGGAGACACCCATCGCACCATGATAAACGATTTTTTTTTAAACCCCCTCTTCAACGTGTTGGTGTGAACGATGTTTGGTTTCAACAGGATGGTGCAACATGCCATACATCTCATACCACATATGTACATACATACATACATAATTGGTCTTTACAACCCTTCAGTCAGGATTACAACCCAGTTTCTTACACCACTTATGTTGTGTGCCTTAATTTTATAGATGAGTGGCGGGACCTACAGTTTAAAGTCGATTCCGAATGACAAATTTTTGTGAAACTTTTCATGGCAAGTCGCCGAAGGAAGTCATACATTAGGTTAGGACGGAGTGGTAGCTCTGATATCACAAAGTTCACTTGAGCACGCATAGTGGCCCGATGTGATGCCACGGGACTGCGTTTAGTCCCTGTACTAACCAAGTTCCACCAAAATCAGGGAAATGGAAGAAGTTGGTCAGCGCATGGGCTGCACAACAAAAGCACGACTACCCCGCACTGGAAAACCAGCCAGAAAGTTTGACAAACGAAGCTATATCCTTGATGTCAATAGATGATAGCTCCGTTAAGCTAATAAGGATTGGAGAGCCAAATATCCTATATCTACACCTAGCAAGAGACGGGCACTGGCAAAGAAAGTGAACAACAGTCTCCTCTTCCTCAGTGGACCTGCATCCACGGCAGAAGTCGTTGAAAGGGAGCCTCATTCTTTCCGCGTGTCTACCCATGACGCAATGACCTGTAAGTACGGCCACTGTAGTCGAGATGACATCACGACCAAGACCAATTAATCGGTTGGTACGCCTTCTATCCATCTCGGGCCAGGTGAGTCTAGCGGTGGAGCAGGACTCCTCATTGACCGTATTAGGATTCCAGTCATTCCTACTTGGAATCAGAGAGTGGAAACATCTGTCAACAAAATATTCAGCAGGGAAATAGTCCATGTTCACAGGGGCCACTGGATAAACCTCCAGAATAGTGGAGTGACCAGAAGGTACAATGTGCCAACGAGAGAGAGCATTAAGTCTATTCGCAGCAGCGACCTGCTTAGCGAGAAGCACAGTAGGAAGCCAGTTTAGCATTGCAAACCTTGTCAAGAAGTCTGACGTTGTGTTGTGTGTCCAGAGCAGTCCACCAGAAAGCAACACCGTATAAGAGGTTGGGTTCGATGACCGTAGAATATATCCAACGCATGAAGGAAGTCATACCACAATTGATTTATGTATGTCGTCAAACGTTTGGTGGCCGTTTAATTAACCGAAATGGTGATGTTAATTGGCCACCAAGAAGCTAAGATTTGACACCTTTGGACTATTTTCTGAGGGTTGCCGTTAAAGAAAAATGTTATGCTGACAAATCAGAGACAATTGAGGATTTGAAGGCCAACATTTGTGATGCGATTGCCGAGATGCGACCTCATACACTCGAAAAAGTGCACGAAAATTGGTCCGATCGAACTGAGGTAATGTGAGGCCAGCCGTGGCAGCCATATGAATGAAATAACATTCCCATTTGTAATCGGAATAATTATACTTTACAACAAACAAAATAAGTTTGGCAAAATTTCAAATCGTTTTTGTTTTATTACGTAATTGGTCATTACAACCCTTCAGTCAGGATTACGACCTAGTTTCTCACACCACTTACGTTGTGTGTTAATTTTATACACGAGAGGCGGGATCTACAGTTTAACGTCGATTCCGAACGACAAATTTTTGTGAAACTTTTCATGCCAATTTTATTTAATCCCAGAGTTTTTGCCAGAAATCTGCTGAGGGGAAGTCGCCGAAGGAAGTCATACTACAATTGACTGATTTCGTCAAACGTTTGGTGGCCGTTTAATTAACCGAAATGGTGATGTAAATTGTCCACCAAGAAGCTTCGATTTGACACAGTTGAACTATTTTCTGTGTGGCGTCATTAAAGAAAAGTGTTATGCCGACAAACCAGAGACAACTGAATATTTAAAGACCAACTTTCATGATTCAATTGCTGAGATACGACTCCATATACTCGAAAAAGTGTACAAAAATTGGTCCGATCGAACTGAGGTACTGAGGTACGTCAGCCACGGCAGCCATATGAATGAAATAATATTCCATTTCCAACCGGAATAATTGTACTTCAATCGTTTTTATTTTATTGGATTTTCAAATTTAAACTTTTAAATGGTCCACCCTTTAAAATCACTGAATATTTCAGTCAATGGGAGTGCATTCTTTCCGATACATGTCAACAAATAAAGATTTTTCATTTATTTTTTTCTTTTTCTGTTGTTTGTTTTGTTTTATGGTTTAAGTTTTGTTTAAAATTAAACGTTTCAAATATCTTTGCCAATGAAAATTCAATGAATTTTTTTTTGCACATTTTTTGCTCTTCTTCTGCTTGAGTTTCAATATTAAAATTTTATTGAAAATATTTATTCATTCAAATAATGACAAGTAGTAGAGGAGGATGCTGTGTTTAAAGTATAAATAAAAAATATTCAATTATTTTTATTATAATTTTCATAAGAATTCCATTGAAATTTCAAAAAGTCTGCAAAAAAAAAAAAAAAAACAATTCTTTTGGATTGAAGCCTTCAATAAAAGGGAAAATAAAACTCAAATGCGGTTGAATTGTTGTTGAATTTCTTTTCTTTTTGAAGTGTTTTCGTAAATATTCTATTGAAAGAACTTTTTTATACACCCGAAGAAAATAATTTATCTTATTGATTAATGTGGTTTTTCTTTTGGGAAAACTTCGAACCAAAGTGATTAGAAAATTGATACGAATTTATTGAAAGTCTTGGTCATTGTTAGCCATGAGCTTTGGCATGTTTGTGACAATATACGAGCATGTGGATAACGAGCCATACATAGTTTAGCAAATTTTTAGAGGTTAAGAATAAAGGAAAAAGTATGTTCGAATAGAACTAGGTTTGGGCTGGATAGTCTAGTAGGTATTGTTTGTTGACTTATTAGACGCGAAGCCACAGTTCGAACCTCAGGTCAGACATCTCCAATGAAACAAAATATGAACAAATATTTCATCGGCATTTTCCTCTCAGCAGGTTTCTGGCAATAAGTCTAAGAGTAAAATTATATTCCCAGGAAAAGTTTCTGAAAATCTGTCGTTCGGTGTTAACATTAAACTGGGACCTTCAGTTTAAATTACGAACCTTTAGACAGGATTACGACCTGGCTTCTCCCACCACCCATGTAGTGTGTGTTGATTTTATATATGAGTGGAGGGACTAACAGTTTAAAATCGACGCCGAACGACAGGTTTTTGAGAAACTTTTCATTGTAATTTTATTTGCTCTCAGAGTTTTTACCAGAAGACTGATGAGAGGAAGTGGCCAAGAGAAATGTTTTTTTTTTTGATATTTCGCTTTGGTCGGAATGTCTGAGATAAACGCCTATTAGACTATGGCGACTTCATTCTATTCTTGAAGTACAGATACTGCTCCTGAAGTAGGTACATCTGCGTGATTAAATTCTGTTCTACCAGGGTTTCTCTTTTTAGTTTTTGGCTTTATAAAGATAGCTGTTGTCATTTGCTCTGTTATTTCTCGATGCTATGTGTCAGAATTTATGGGCCCTAATGTCCTAGTTTACTGGGCTGACTGATCAGCTTGTTCACCAATGCTGTTTGATCCACTTCAACTAAGGCGATATTCGCGATACCCGATTGGCCTTCTTCAGGATTTCTACCGAAGGAAAGGGGTGACGTGGTAACAGTGACCACCCTGGTCTACAAACATCTTACAGAAGGCAGACATACAACCATTTGGAACGACTACATGGTTGCTTATAATTATCACGAGAGGAAATGTGATTGTAGAAGTTCAATTAGGCATATAGCCTTGCGGATTCCCGATGTAAAATAGTCGCCGTAGTCTAGTAGGTAGTGTGTTGGCTTATTAGACTTGAGGCTACGGTTCTAGCCACGAGTTATACATCCCTACCAAAACAAAATATGAAAAAATTTTTCTTCGTCTGCTTCCTCTCAGCAGATTTTTGGCAAAAACTCTGAGAGTGAAAAAAATTGTCGTGAAAAGTTTCTTAAAGAATTCTGTCAGTCAGAGTCGCCTACATAAGTAGGCGTGACCATATCTTCTGTACGACCATAGATTCTCTTACGACCTAGCTTCTCACACCACTTATGTTGTTGTTAACTGGTGTGAGAAGCTAGGTCGTAATCCTGACTGAAGAGTTGTAATAATTAATTATGTATGTATGTATGTACGTATGTATAAGCTGTCTAACAAGTAGAATGTTTTCTACACGGGGGCCATGACCATGACTTAAAATTTGTGATGGAATAATACCTTCAAAATTTCTTAAATTACTCGCGCAGCCAAGTTGTGATCAAGTTCTGACGAACATTATCTCGATGTCCGTATTCGCTTACTAATGCTGGGGATATTGTTAGCGCTATCTCAGACATGGTGTACTGATTGCCTCAGATTAACTGGATATTCTGTGATTGATTTTCAAGGAGCTTCAACTCCGTTGACAACATAAGAACAGCTCGTGTGTAATATTGCTATACACGACAGAAGGCATGCCGATAGTCTTGCTATTCCCTCAAATAACTTCTGTAGGGCCTTCGGAGACTGAGCTGGTGATTATCTATCGCCTCAGGTGTCAGTGCCCATCTTTTGCCATGAAGAGCGTTAGGTTCTTGATTTGAATGAGGGTTAATGCAATGAAAATATTGCTACGTTTTCACCTTTCAAAAACGTTTAAAATATGAGCTCGTGGATTGCAAATAAAATAAAAATAAATCTGTGCCTAGTTTTAATTAAAATTCTTTATTATTCGCATTTATCATTTTTGTACAATGGGTCAATCTGACCTCCGGGTACTGTACCTGTCTTGACTGACAGGTACACGTCCTTTAATCTATCATTCGCACAATTCACAACTTGATGTAAACAGCAACAATTACTGTTCTTTGTTTATACTCTTTGCATAAACGATAACAATTACTAGACAATTATTCGACAGATCTTTGTAACGGAGATCTTCAAACCACGATTACACTCTTCAAACGCACCGCGTGTTCACACAAGAACTGACTGAACTTCACTAACTGCGTCGACTGCTTTGCCTTGCCTTTTATATGGCAAAGTAAACAGTCTGATGAATGTTCATGAAGGCGTTCATGACTTAGCCTTCTCGAAATCTCTATAAATATAAACATCGTTGTTTACGTTTATTATTGTAGTGTTGTTGGTTGATTTTTGTTTACTTGTTTACCATTTTTCTTATGCTGGTGTTTGTTGTTATAGTAAGCAGTACGATAATTTGCAAACAGGTTTGTTTATAGCATTGTTTTGTTTTTGTAGCTTTTGTTTATAATTTTAATGTTAAGCGATGTAAAAGTAAAATACCAGTATCTAGATTCTTCATTTTCGTTACAATATTTATTTTGAAATTGCAATGATTTCCTCTAGGGAATGTTTGATCTTCGAGTTGGATAGTTATGTGTAGTATTATAGTAAATATGACCTTCCCTTTTTCTACAGCATTATACAAAATTTTTTATAAACTTTTCATTTCGAGTGTATTATTTGCCAAAGAAAAACGAAATTATTTTCAGTATATTTTTGTTAAAACAATTTCTGACATTGATTCCATTGTCAAATTCTTTATTGATATGTTTGATTGTGTGTGTATATTGTTTGTAATAAAATATTTATGAAAATTTAATAAAACTTCAAAGTATTTAAACACAAACACACACAAACACTCGTATTCATTTCCTTTCTATGTTTCTTCTTTATATCCTGCTCCGCTCTCTTCAATATCATCATCAAAATCATTATTATTTAAGAATTTAAGCAACAACAATACCAACAACAATAAAACTTAACCATGGTCATATTTAAATAAAATAAAATAAAGAAAATAAACAAAAAATGAAATGAAAAGAAAAGAAAAAATATGAACAAGAAAACTTTTCTAATTCTTTTCTTCAAATTTTTCTAAGCAATTGAATCGTTAATGGCTTATAAAAGCCAAAAATTAAACAAAAATTTACTGGATGCCAAACAAAACATAACGAAAGAATGGAAAATGTTTCCGTTTCGTCTCAATCTTGAAGGCGGGTTATTTTCATAAAAGAATTGAAAGAGGGATGGGGGAGGATGTAGTTAAGCTACTGAACATGGAAAAAGTATAAACGTTTCGAAAATTAAAAAATGCTTGTGATCTAATTAGAATATATATTTAAAGAGATCTACTAAGATTACATATAATCGTAGATTTTCCAGTATAAGTTGCAAGAAAATATTTGCTCATGTACTTTAGTAATCAAATAACTATGTGAAGTAGTCGTAGTCTAGTAGGCAGCGTGTTGGCTTATTAGAGAACATTCAAAGAATATAAACTAAACATTTATAGTGACGAAGAAAAACAGAACAACAACAAAAAAAGAACAACAACAAATCAACAATTAAGTTCTAGAAATTGACAGGCCTAAAATAAATGAAGTACAAATAGACCGAAAGATAACGTTGCCAGACAGTTGTAATAATGAACGTAACGTATACACATCTACACACATAATTGGTCATTCCAATCCTTCAGTCAGGATTACTACTTAGCTTCTCACACTACTTATGCTGTGTGTGTGTTAATTTTATACGTTAGTGGCGGGACCTACAGTTTAAAGTCGACTCCGTGCATCAGATTTTTGAGAAACTTTTCATGGCAATTTTATTTATTCTCAGAGTTTTTGCCAGAAATCTGCTGAGAGGAAGTTTTGTCGAAGAAATATTTTCTCATATATTGTTTCGTTGGAGATGTCCGACCTGGGTTTTGAACCGTGGCCTCACGTGACTTCACTGATTTGATCGATTAAACTGCAGATACTTTATGGAAGTCCTAAACTCTTTATACCTGGGAGGCATAGCTGCCAGATGAATGAGGCTCGAAATCGTCAAATATTTGAGAAAAATCTTAATTTATAAATTTTTTTTTTCCAAAAATGGAGAAATTTTATATCATTTTCAGGAAAAAATTGTTTAAGGATTAAGCAATCTATCCTAGTGTTGTAAGCGCAGCAATAATATTGCAGCATCTTAATCTTATCTATGGGTGGAGTAAATATTAAGGAATTAGAAGCTCATTCGGAGCATGAGAATGCAGTGTAATGTTGGCTAGAACCAACACATTTTTCAGTTGCTTCAGTTCCTTTTTAAGATCTTATCGTCTGATCTTACTGTTTACACCATTTATAAGCGACCGAGAATGGAATACAACTCTCATGTAAGGGTCGGTGCCTCAACGTCTATTTTGAGGTTTCTCGACCGTGTACAGGAGAGGCCGTAGTAGCTCGTTAAAGACGGTAGTGTATCCAACATCATTAAATCATTGGAGCATCGTTCCAAAGTGGTTTGTGTTACACTGTTTTATCGCTACTACAATAGGATTTTGCTCGAACAAAATAAGGTGACTTGTTCCCAAAAATCATATATTCCTACGTAAAGCTCGCCTTTCGAGCACATCAGTATGTGGTCGATTGTCCAGTGGATCGCACACTGCTTTACAGTAAAAATACATTTTTTAGTCGGACTATTGGTATGTGGAACTCAATTCCTGCAGAGATCTTTCCTGCTACTTATGATATAAAAATATATAAGCCTAGTTTCCATAAACACTGTTCCCTCTTTCCTTCTTCCCATAACAACATATTTTCATAGTTCCAAACACAATGCCATCCATCCCCTGAGTGTTGGTCGTACGAAAAAAAATAACTGCGCTTGCCTTTTTTCTTCCGATGGTAATATTAAAAGCTTTACTGGAATTTTTAAAATTATTAGGGTATTTAGGAGCTGAAATTTTTTGACTTTTAAGGGGTTAAAAAGTATAAAATACAGAAAAATTATCACAGGTATTCGATAGTAACTTAAAAATATAAAACTTTACTCCTTGTTTTTACTAACATAAATTTCCAATAGTAACAATTGCAAAGTAAATACAAAGCTTAAATAGTCTTTGAATATGATGTAAATTTTTAATTTCTAAAAATCGTTAAAATAAGGGCATAAATCGTCACATCGTCAAAATGATATTTTTGGAGCTCAAAATGGTCAAAATGACGATGAATCGTCAAATCTGGCAGCTATGCTGGGAGGGGAAATATAAGTTGGCAGTTCGTTTACTTACATTTTTATAAGCGTCCTCCCTCAAGCTAGAATTAGCAGAACGTTCACGTAACGTTCATAGTATATTGTACGTTCGGCTAATTCTACCATAAGTTATTATAATTAAGTATTCAAATAAGTTTCTCCTTCTTTAGGCCGTAGAATATAAATCACAAAATCATAATTTTGTTAGAAGCGTATTAAATTTCTTTCTTCAATATAAGTCTCATTTGCAAAATCGAAATGATTTATTATTCCGCTTTATTTTTTCGTTTCGTTGCCAAGTGAAACAGACAGTGACTGACATGAAAGTCAAAATAAGCCCGAAATAATAAACAAAACAAAATGGAAGAAGAAAATGTTCATTCATTCCATATTTCCAGGAAAATTGATTATGATTAGCAAAAAAAAAAATGGAAATTGATTTCTGCTATGACAGACAGACCGACAGGTATCAGTGATTTTGAGTAAAGGGTCCGCCATCTAACGTTTTTTTTTCTCAACTAGTGCTTATTTCGTGAATGGTAACACTTAGCTCATGTCTGATTTGACAGATAATTAAATTTATCCTTCTGCTGAACGAATATTTGGTTCAGGAGTTGAAGCCAATTGTCCATCCAATGCGTTTTCGCTTCGCTAAGTGGGCCTGCAATTGACTTACAGAAGATGCCGATTTTGGCAAAAAAAAATCATCTTTTCAGATGAAGCTCATTTTGATCTTGGCGGCTATGTAAACAAGCAAAATTGTCGCATTTGGGGCACAGAAAACCCGCACGCATTCATTGAAAAGCCGACACACCCAAAACGAGTCACTGTTTGATGCAGATTTTGGTCCAGAGGCATAATTGGGCCATTTTTCTTCGAAAATGAGCAAGGAGTGGCCGTTACAGTCAATGGCGATCGTTATCGGGCCATGTTGAACGAATTTTTGTTCACAAATATTGAAGAGGAGGATATTGGCAACATTTGGTTTCAATAGGACGGCGCTACGTGCCACACAGCCGAAGCTACACTCGATGTTTTTCGCCCTGTTTTTGAAGATCGCATTATCAGCCGCAGAGCTGATGTCGTTTGGCCACCTCGGAGCTGCGATTTGACACGGTTGGACTATTATTTGTGGGGTGCCGTTAAAGCTAAGTGTTACGCCAACAAGCCAGAGACAATTGACGCTTTAAAGGACAATATTCGGAAAGCCATTGGTGAAATACAGCTGCACACAATCGATAATGTGCTTAAAAATTGGACCGATCGTGTAGGTACTGCATGGCCAGCCGAGGTAGCCATTTGAATGGAATTATTTTCCATTATTAACCGGAAGGATTGTACTTTCAAATAAAAAAAGAAATTTGAGAAAATCAAAAAAAAAAGTTATTTAGCGGACCCTTTATAATGGCTGAGGAAGATTAATTCAATTTCAACAAAAAAAAAACTTTCCATAGAAATTAATTTGAAAACATTTGACATGAAAATATGGAAAATAAGGAAAAAAATACAGTCACAGAAAAAAGTCTACACACACCTGATATTTTTTTTTTTTTAGTTTTCTAATAATTTCTATTTCAATTTGAACCTTTTTAATTTGATAAAATTCACCAGTGGAAAAGTCTACATACAGTGCCGTATGTAGACTTTTTTCTTTGACTGTACGTTAAAAAAATATGGCATGTCATGCAATAGTTTAGAAAAAAGCAAGGAAATGATTATGATTTTTGGTGGTCTTTGCTGCTGTACTGAAGCACTAAGATTTTATTCTGAGACTCTGTCAAACAGGCACACTTTATTATTACAGTTTAAGCCCTTTTAAGAAGTCTTTAATTTACCATAAATCATCCTCAATTTGTATACATTTTTATTTTAATAGCCTTTAACAATGTGCCTTGTTTACTTGTATTTTATTTTGTTTTATTCCATCTTAGTCCATACCATTCCATTCCATTCTATTCTATTTTTATTTCTACCATTAATTTCTCTTCTAATATGTACTCCTCCTCTGTCTTCTTTTTCGTTCACATCTTATAAGAATGTATGTACACAGTATTCTACCTCTCTCTCTCCCGTAACCGTAACCCAAATGATTTGTACACGTTATTTTCTTCTTCATTATGAATGCCATACAAAAAGAAATAGTTTTTCTTTCTTTCCTTTCCTTTTCCCTTCTAATTCATTTGTTTAGCTTCTCTGCAATTTTTACGTTTTTATTACTTTGCCAAGGTAGTGCGAGTGGCAGCTATAGCAACAGCCGTTAGCAACACAGCATACGGCTTTAAGTTGAGAAATATTTTTAGCTGGAGACCCATTTTCTTGCATTATTATTTCGCAACAGACTCCCGCTGGAATTTCTGTTTATACAACAACGGCATTTTGCATATGCTTTCCACATTAGGGTGGTTCATGTTGGCCTGGGGGGTAAAATTAATTGAAGAAGTATTTTTCCTTGACTTGTTTCCTTTGTTACAAATTTTAAATCATTTTTGATGGCTTAAACAATCGGTGTCCATAATATATTGAGAACGAAATGAATAAATTCCTCACGTCTATGAAATGTCATTTGAATACAGTGCATCTGTTTGGTAAAAGAACCGACAAACACTGCCAACTGCGCTTTAAATAAGAGGCGTGACCATATAAATACACCACCTGGCTTGTTAAGAACGCAACGAACCAACGAAGAAAACCAAGGGCAACTTCATTCATCTAAAGTGTGGCTTATCGAGGGAAAGATTTTCCATTTACAAATATGAATTGTTCAACAACTTAATACATATTCATACATACATATATGTATCAGAGATCAGCAATGAATCTCTTTTTCGCTACTCATAAGTACTCATGAAATTTTGAGTATGAGTGAGTCAACAGTATTCAACTCCAACTACTCTGATTCGTTCGTAATCAGTACTACATGGATTTATAAGTACAAGTTGCAATGAGTATGAGTACAAAGTTGACATCAAACTCATAACATTCCGAATATGTTTGATACATAAGCCTACTCATTCCGATTCATAAATTTAGAAAAATACTTATAATACTTATAAATGATACGAGTGATTCGAATCATTCGTCAAAATTTACAGTCTTAGTTGTTGTTGCATTGACAAAGAAAGAAGAAAGACACATTAACAACAAAGACAAAGACAGCAAGCAGAGCAAATTCACAACCATTTAGTGAGTATGTAGTGTTCGTACGCGGATCATACTTATTTTGTGATTCGTGTATACGACGAGTCATGCAGAGTCGAAATCAATAACATCATGCGTATTGTTAAGTATGAGTACGCTGAGTATTTCAAACTTTGCATATGCGTAGTATAAGTATGACATTAAAATAAGTATGAATGCGTATAAGTATTAGAAATTATAAGTATGATTCGAATCTACTCATCGTTTTGAATACTCATTGCTGACCTCTGATATGTATGTAAGTGGATAATACAACCCTTCACAGTCAGGATTACAATCTAGTTTCTCACACCACTCATGTATGAAGAGTGATGGGACCTACAGTCTAAAGTCGACTCCGAGCGACAGATTTTTGAGAAACTTTTTCATGACAATTTTGTATTACTCTCAGGGCTTTTGCTAGAAATCTGCGGAGAGCAATTCGTCCAAGAAATACTTTTTGTATTTTGTCTTGATGTCTGGCCTGGGGCTCGAACCCTGGCTTTACGTCTAATAAGCCAACACATTACCTACTAGACTACGGCGACTACTCACACCACTTATGTTGTGTGTGTTAATTTTTAGACAAGAGTGGCGCAAACTACAGTTTAAAGTCGATTCCGAACGATTTTTTTGAGAAACTTTTTCATGGCAATTTTTAATTTACTCTCAGGGCTTTTGCCAGAAATCTGCGGAGAGCAATTCGTCCACGAAATACTTTTTCGTATTTCGTTTTGTTGGAGATTTTTGATCTGGGGTTTGAACCGTTGTCTCAAGTCTTATAAGCCAACACTTTACCTACACTACACTATGGCAACTTCAGGGAACCAATAATTTCTTTGCAAAATCATTTCAAACTTACTTACTTAATTTACTTAAGTTTACAACCTAGCTTCTCACACCATTCACGTACTTAACTACTGCGACTCGAACTATGAACCCATTACCAATGAAAAAACATAGGACTGAAGCTTCATATCGATAACTTCAGCTATCGGTGTTTGTTATTGCATTCAACTTCATTCATCGAAAGTGTCACTTATCTAGTGAAAGATTTTCCATGAATTGTTGAACAACTTAATAACACGTAAAAATTGTTGAAACTTATCTTAAAACTAGTGATTCAAACGTGTTCACTTGTCGAGTAATAAGGGTTTAATTATGGTCCTCATAAGATTATACAAAAATTTTAGGAGACCAGAAGCGTTATCGACAATCTTATGCCTTTGCACCATCGCATTGCTTGCCCTGTGGAAAATATCATTTCTTTTAGGAAAAGTCCAGGCATTTGACTGATTTGAAATTGTATATTTTCTATTGGTTTGCTATTGTCAATGCCAATGCCAATGCTTAAAACTCGTCCAACGTAATGTGTAATCGATTGGACAAAGAAATGGAAGATCTCTCTCCGATCTCTCTATGATCTCTACCCGATCTCTCTCCGATCTCTCGTCGAAAGTTTTGACTTAAATTTTGCTTAATTCCAAGCATAGAAATGAAAACTCAGACTCTTTCACGTCTACATTACCGTATCTGGAAGCTTAGAAAACGGCCTAACTGACGTGGGCCTTCTCCCACATAGTTGCAATCTGGTTTTCAACATTAAGTTGCAATTCGAAATCATGTTCGTTCCTTGTTCACGCTTTCGCTTAAGAATCCTTACATAATCTGGAAGCTTTTACTTATTGCAGTACACTTCTCCATCAATTTTAACGTTCATCATGGTTTAAAAGAATTTTGTATTACTAGGGCAATACGACTCTTAATTTTTTAACTCTCAGGGCATTGCTGTGACCGTTTAATTTAAGTGGAGTTATTTTAAATAGCACTGAGATGTCATAATTTGAGAAAGAAAAGAAGGTAAACTTTTTTAAGTGCACAAATCGATAACTTGCCCGGTTTAGGTTCCTGAGAGCTAAGCGTTCACACAAAACTTACCACACGATCTCTACAATATCATAATAGTGTTGACATATTGTATACATTCTTGGGAAACTTTAGCCTGTTAATCCTAAAAAAATAGGCAAGTCTAACTAGAATTTTTGACAATCAAACCTCCATGTATGTCTCTAGATAATCTGCAACGTCTCAAACTAATTTTGTTGAGGACTAAGCTTGGCAGATGGGTTCATATTATTGTATAAAAGGTGGTGTTAATTGTTTACAATGGCTTGAAGTCTACAGTAATGCTATCTTAAACAAACAAACTATCGGCATATATTATAAAAGGAAAAACATGTGAATTTCTTTTGCCAAAAACCCGCTCTCGTGGCAACTTGTTCCTTTAAACGTATCAAACAGAAGTGCTTATAAGAATACAGACATGAGAGAGGAATTGATCCGAACTGAAATACTACATGAAGCATTATTCAATATTGCTCGAATTTTTCTAGAATGGACATACATACATACATACATAATTGATCATTTCAACCCTTCAGTCAGGAGTACAACCTAGCTTCTCACACCACCTAGTAGGTTAGCGTGGTAGCTTTAATTTACCAAAAAGCTCACTTGAGCACGCTAAGCGGCCCGTTGTGATGCCACAGGTGAACGCAGCCTCTGTACTGACCAAGTTACGCCGATCCAAGGAGAGGGAAGTTGGTCAGCGCAAGGGCTGCACATTTTCAAAAAGCACGACTACCCCACGCTGGAAAACCAGCCAGAAAGTTTGATAAACGAGGCTTTGTCCTTGATATCAATGGACGATAGATCCGTCAAGCTGACAAGGATTGGAGAGCCAAATAACTTATATATGCGCCCCGCAAGGGATGGGCATTGGCAAAGGAAGTGGATGACAGTCTCCTCCTCCTGGACGAATCTGCATCCACGGTAGAAGTCGTTAAATGAGAGTCGCATTCTTTCCGCGTGTGGCCTGTAAGCCTGGCCACTGTGATCGACATGATATTACGGCCAAGTCCAAGTAGCTAGTTGGTACGCCTTCTATTCATTGTGGGCCAAGTGAGCCTAGCGATGGATCACACTACCTATATTGGGTGCTCATTTTACACATGAGTGTCGGGACTTACAGTTTAAGGTCGACTACGAACGATTGATTTTTTAATAAACTTTTCCTTGGCAATTTTATTTCATAGAACGGAATGGCATGAAATGGAATTCACGGAATTGCTCGAATACTTTGCACATGGTGTTGGCCAAAGAAGAGTATGGGAACATTCCTGACGAATAGTCCTGAATACTCGAATGATGGAAATTACTTAAGATCAGCTATTGCCAATCACGTGGTTAAAGATTGCCAGTTATCGATGGACCCGACTAATTGGAACTTAACCCATTCGCTGCCAAGCCTAAATTATATGAAGTCATTCCCATTGCCATTTATATTTTGAGTGTTATTGTTTACCAAATGGCTAAATGGAAGCCAAGACGCAGTCATTCAATCTCATCAATCTACGTCCATCATACCCCAAGAACAAAGTTCCCTTCATTATATTGATGCTATTCCTCCCACACAATAAAAGAAAAACCCAACTCGCAAATGTAGAGTTTGTGCAACGAAAAGCATTCGAAAGGAGACTCGAGCTGTCCTGATAGACCTCCATTATGTATTGGACTTTGTTACAAATCTTATCATGAAGATAAGGTATCATAAGTGATTTAGTTTCTATAAAATTTTGTTATAAATACACGATGAAGTTGATTTTTGCGTGAAAAATTTTATTTGTAGTATTTTTCAACTTTTTTACATATTTATATTATGTTTGGGGCAAAAAAAGATTTGCTAATTCAAAAGCCTGCATGTTATAATATATTTAAAGTAGCACGAGTATACTCGTCTTTGACAGGGTATCCCGCACTGCCAAGACGAGTATACTCGTCCTTGGTAGCGAATGGGTTAAAAATGTCTTCCACCTTTTCTCTTGCCACACAGCTTTATCTCTTGCATTATTCATAAATAGAGAGCGAAATACAAAAAAAAGAAGGAAAGTAAAGTAAAAAGAAATTTCGCCTCTTGAGTATTGCGTTGCTGTTAAATGCAGCAACACAGAGATTCTCGATTATAGCAGCAGCGTTTGTACAAAAGAATTCAAGATTAGAGTGGCCAGATTATTAATGTTTGCTGGTCTATTAAAGGTAGAACGTAAAAATATGGAGATGAATGATAAGGGAATGGTGAATGGCTTATAAAGAAAGAGGGAACGTTTAAGACTCATAGTTTTTATCTTGTTTTTGTAAACAATTAGACAACAGACAATGAATCTACAATGAATCCTTAAGCAGAATACAATTTTAATATCATATTTATGACAAGTAAATAATTTATCAGTTCAGTTTTTTTTTAACAAAAATTTCAATTTCTATACTTTCAGATTGTTTCTGGAAGCCAAAGTTTGGTGAGTAAATGTAAAAGAATAAAATGATTAAAAAAAAAACTACAAAAAATTTAAAAAAATAGAATCCAAGCGAAATACCACTAAGTGGGATTATAACGTTGGATCCAAGTGCATTTCTTTCTTCCTGACTTAGGCCAATTGCTGTAGAATTTTTTTTGGAAATCGGTTCATTGACAGTCTTCTATTTCTGGTGATATTTTATTCAACTCGAAACATAATAGTTTAAAAAATTCCTAACAAGTGTTGAAAACCTAATGTTTCTCTATTCTTAGTCGACACATCATCTGCAGCAGTCTTTAGTATTTTATACAGCTCCACCTTAAAATATTGACAAAATATAAGCGCTTCTATACGTCAATTTATTGTTAAGAATTTCTGAGTTGTCTCTCCCTTCGTTTGGACCACATTACAGCTTTCAAGACATGTTTACATATGTACATAGTGATGGTCCATAACAAATGTGAGATTTTCCGGTTACCCTCAGAGTTTCTATCAGACGACTGCTATGGGACTATGAGTAGTCTTCGAAAAATTTATTTTTCAATTACTTTTTTGCAGGATATTCCTGCTTAAGTTTGGATTTGGAGCCCTTGACCACTAACTAAACACACTATTAGCTAGGCTGCAGTGACTCGATAAATAGTATTTGATTAGATACACTTTTTTGGTTACATACAGCTGCCATATACAAGTTTTTAAATATGGCCGTCGGTGCAACAAGCTCATTGGCATCATAAGATTTGACTCCACTATCAATTCCATTTCTTCTCATTCCTAGTAATTTTCGTTTTTAAATTTGAATGTTCGTAGTCGCCGTAGTCTAGTAGGTACACTACCTACTTGCTTATTAGACGTAAAGCCTCAGTTCACACCCCAGATCAGACATCTTCAACAAAACGAAACTTGAATATTTATTCGGCGACTTTCTATCATCAGATTCCTAGCAAAACCTCTGAGAGTAAAATAAAATTGCCGTGAAAAGTTTCTCAAAAAAATCTGTCATTCGGAGTCGACTTGAAACTGTTGATTCCTCCACTTATGTAGAAAATTAACAAACACAACATAAGTGGTGTGAGAAACTAGGTCGTAATGCTGACTGAAGAATTGTGATGACCAATTATGTATGTACGTATGTATAAGCGGTCTGACGAATAGAGTGTTTTCTATACGGGGGCCATGACCATACTTAAAATTTGTGCCAAATTTCTTAAATAACTTGCGCAACCAGGTTGTAATCAAGTTCTAACGAACATTACCTTGATGCCCGTATTCGCTTACGAATGCTGGGGATATTGTTAGCTCCATCTTCGACATGCTACCCAGCACAGGTCTACTGAATGCCTCAGATTAACTGGATATTCTCAGCTTGTTTTTCAAGAAGGTTCAACTCCGTTGATAGCATGTGTGTAATATTGTAATACACGACAGAATTCGTGACGATAGTCTTGGTATTTCCTCAGATAACTTCTGTAGTTGCCTTGGGGACTGAGCAGGTGATTATCTATCGCCTCAGATGCCAATGCCCATCTCTTGCCATGAAGAGCGGGAGGTTCTTGAATTGAATGAAAATATTGCTACGTTTTTACCTTTTAAAAACGTTTAAAATATGAGCTCATAGATTGCAAATAAAATAAAAATAAATTTGTGTTTAGTTTTAATTGAAATTCTATATTATTCGCACAATTCTGTGTGCCACTGTTTACATCTTGATGTAAGCAACAACAATTGCTTTGTTTGTTATTCTTCTGTTTACACCCTTTGCATAAACAATAACAATTACTAGAGAATTATTCGGCAGATCTTTGTAACGGAGATCTTCATACCAGGATTACACTCTTTAAACACAGCGCGTCTTCACACAAGACTGACTGAACATCACTAACTCAGTCGCCTGCTTTGACTTGCCTTTTATATGGCAACGTAAACAGTTTGATGAATGTTCATGAAGGCGAATGTTCATGACTTTGCCTTCTCGAAATCTCTGTAAATTTAACGTTGTTGTTTACATTTATTATTGTAGTGTTTGTTGGTATATTTTTGTTTACTTGTTTTCCAGTTTTTTATGCTGGTGTTTTTTGTTATATTAAGCAGTACGGTAATTTGTAAACAAGTTCAGTGTTTTGTTTTCGTAGCTTTTGGTTATAATTTTAATGTTAAACGATGTAAAAGCAAGACACCAGTATCTAGATTTTTTCATTTTCGTAACTATATAATATATGTACATATGTATGTATGATTTGAAGGCATGGTCGTCTTAGTATGGGAGCCAACTTAAGGTTGCAACTTACATTTCAATTAATTTGAATGAACCAGAAAATCAATCCAATGAGTTGAAATGGTCTTTTGTTTAATTATCCTGGTAAATTATAATACTTTTTTGTCTGTTGTATAAATTTAGCAGAACATGAAGATATTTGCCCCCTGTTTTATTTAAATTAAAAACTTTGTATTAATTTTCTTGCCTTATTAGAAATATCATTTTCAATTTGTTGTTGCCACATTTTAAATTTATTCATCTAAGCAAGTGTTGCAATAATTTGTAACAAAAAAAAAAAAAAAAAACGAAATCGAACGAAAATATTAAACGACTGTTGCATGCATTTTACAAAACATTTATTAAATACCTCTTCATACATATCAATATCCTCTCCCTCCCTCGCCGCTCTCTGTTGCTCTGTATTCGATACTGTTTCTGTCTTCATCATACAATACATTTATGATTTATACTCTCGATAATCCTATACGTACGTACTTATATGCTGGTTGGTTTTTAATAACTGATCAACAGCATCTGTCTGTCCATCGTTCTCTGTGTGTGCGTGCAATCATCCGTTATTTAGTCAGTTCATATATATGACTTTAATACTATCACTTCTGTAGTTGTTGTTGTCGTATAACGACCGACTCTCTATTATAGCGCAATACAGAGAACCCTATTGATTTTTCAAATAAAAAGCAAAAAAAATCTCATGCTTTTAATGCCTGCCATATAACCTATTAAAAGTGATTTTTATATCCCACCCACTAATACATTAATACTCACATACATACATACATACTCATTCAAATTGCAAAGGCAGGCAAACGTGTAAATACAGGCTAAATGCTGATACACTGAAAGAAATCTTTTAGAATTTGTGTTGCAATTGAATTTTAAACATAACTTTGATGATAGAATAGCGTGGTAAAGCTTTGTCACAGAATTCTATCCTCAGGGTCAGTCATCTGGATAGGCTTTACACTCGAGGGCTTAAGATCACTACAGCAGTTTGTCAAACGTTTTAATGCCAGTATATGCCGGCATTTGTAAGAAACATTTGAATGACAATGAGTTGGTTCGTCTCTAGATATCATGAGATTGTTACCAACTTACTACTGATTACAGTTGGAAGCAATGGAACTCTCCAGCTCTGCTCTCAGTCATTGTGTTTTCGAAGGACTCCTTTAGTAGGGTACTTAAATAACATAAAACTCGTTATAAGTAATGATTGTGCTGTACTATCCGTACTTATTGCCCTGTCATGCTGTCTACTTATACGCTTTAGATACTCCTTTATCAAATGTGAGTATTTCCAAAGTTTAAACGAATTTGTCGAAGTGATGATGATGATTTGCCGTGATGCAGCAAGTGCTATACTGATCGTTAGGCAGACACCTGCACTTGTTTCCCTATCATGCTGTCTATCACGCTTTAGACACTCTCCTTTATCAAATGTGAGTATTTCGAATCTGTAAACGAAATTGTTAAAGTCGTCGTAGTCTAGCAGGTTGTGTGTTAGCTTATTAGACATGAGGCCACGGTTCAAACACCAGGTCAGACATCTGCTACAAAACAAAAATATGAAATAATATTGCCTCGGTGACTTCCTCTCAGCAGATTTCTGGCAAAAACTCTGTCGTTCGGAGTCGACTTTGAACTGTAGGTCCCGCCACTCACGTATTAAAATTAACACGCACAACATAAGTGGTGCGATAACCTCGGACGTAATCCAGACTAAAAGGCTGGTAATGACTAATTGTGTATGAATGTATGTAAATGAATTTGTCTATAACTCATCTGAAACGGATCTGGATAGAGGAGGGGTTTCACGATAGAATTCTCCATGAATTTGGAAAATGCCTATAAACAAGGATCTAAACTAGACTGCGGTAGACTTTGACTTTGAAAAACTTAATACCAAGTCAAGTGCACGCCTCTCAAACTATTGCAGTGTGCAGAAGTGCTCTGACTTCAAATTAGCACCCAAGGCTGTCCTGAGCTCAACTCTAAACTGATTAACAACTTGCATGATTCCATTGATCTTAATTCGAAATAATTTTGTGTCCATCTCATATGAATACTGGAGTAGCCACACTCCAACTTTGGAAAAATCCTTTTACCTCCTTTAAATTATTATTTTGTGCCAACAAATCGTGAGCTGATAGGGAATCCTGCTTTGCCGCAAAGCCCATCATGCCTAGGATAAAAAAGATACCAATTAACTATAGGGTGGATGATTTAAAAGTTTAAATTTAAAAACGCAATAAAACCAAAATGGTTTGAAATGTTGGCAGTTTTTTTTTTTTGGTTATGAAGTACAATTGTTCCACTTAGAAAAGGAATTTTATTTCATTCATATGGCTGCCGCAGCTGGCCTCACAGTGCCTCATTCGATCGGAACAATTTCCGTGCACTTTTTCGAGTGTATGGGGTCGTATCTCGGCAATGGCATCACGAATGTTGGCTTTCAAATACTCAATTGTCTCTGGTTTGTCGGCATAACACTTTTCCTTAACGTCGGCCCACAGAAAATAGTCCAAAGGTATCAAATTGCAGCTTCTTAGCGGTCAATTGACATCACCATTTCGGCTAATTAAACGGTCATCAAACGTTGGGTGCAGTAAACCGATTATGGCATGAGATGTGTGAGAAGTTGCACCATCCTGTTGAAACCAAACGTCGTTCACATCAATACCATGAAGAGTAGGTACAAAAAAATCGGTTATCGTGGTGCGATAGGTGTCTTCATTGACCGTAATGGTTGCACCGTCCTCATTTTCAAAGAAAAATGGGCTAATGTTACCTCCGCCCCACAAGCCGCACCAAACAGACACTCGTAATGGGTAAACTAGAACGTATCGAGATATTTACCACTGTATTGATCTATATTGATGATGAGACGTTGAGACTTTGCTTATCCATCGCTCATGTCTGTAGGTGTGCATCTCTGACTCAACGCAAACTTTTTTCATCCCGTAGTTTCGCTTATCTGCTGTTTCTAGGCATCAGACAAATTATAAGATTCATTAAACTTTGCATCTATTCTTCAGCTTAATTAACGGCAAATTGTATTTTAAAGTGTAGCTGCGAGACTGGTCTATATGGTCTAGTCAATTAGCTTTGAGGCATAACTTCTTGTGGTATCACAATAGGCCGCAAAGTGCACTTAAACTGACTTTAATTTCAAGAAACCTACCAGTTCTGTCTATCCCATCCTATCCTAAGTCATTTGCTTAACGTTTTATATGATAACACTACTGACTCTACGGAAGTTTAGCAAATCCTATCTTATAGCGACTAGGGAATATGGGGGATTAACCATTCCTTACTTTCCTATAACTCAGGGCCTTTTTTTCC
The DNA here is from genome assembly GCA_932273835.1 of Sarcophaga variegata. NCBI lineage: Eukaryota > Metazoa > Arthropoda > Insecta > Diptera > Sarcophagidae > Sarcophaga > Sarcophaga variegata. The sequence goes on along the minus strand of OW026362.1, from coordinate 20,559,514 downwards.
TGTTGTTTTTCACAATGGATCTATAGTTTAGAGGTAAAATGCTGAATTGCCAGAATTGTACTACTTTCGCAGGCAATTTATCGAAACTAAGCTTTTTCATCCATCGTACGCGCACTGGGGTCTTTCGCTGTGGTTATTGGTTCTGTGTAACTTCTTGTCGCCCATTTTTTTTAATGTAAACACAGGTACGAAAAGAAGAGATCTCCCAAGATTTGTCAAGATGAGTTAATAATTGGTCAGACTGTAATAGGATTTGATGAATGCTTTCCATTAATACCAAGAAGGATACATTCAATCAAAAGGAGTGTTTCAATATCAGATGTAAAGGCAGACATCGAGGCAAAAATCATGATCATTACAACCCTTCAGTTAGGATTACAACCTAGCTTCTTACAACACCTATGCTGTGTATACTAATGAGTAGAGCGATCTACAGTTTAAAGTCGACTCCGGACGACAGATTTTTGAGAAACTTTTCATGGCAATTTTTATTTACTCTCAGAGAGTTTTTGCTAGAAATCTGCTGAGAGGATGTTAGGTTAGGTCTGAGTGGTAGCTCTGATTTCACAAAGCTCACTTGAGCACGCATAGCGGCCCGTTGTGATGTCACGGGTGAACGCAGTCTCTGTGCTGACCAAGTTCCACCAAAATCAGGGAAGAGGAAGAAGTTGGTCAGCGCAACTTCTGAGACTGCTGAGTGGAAGTCGCCGATGAAATATTTTTTTGTATTTTGTTTTGTTGGAGATGTCTGATATGGGGCTTGAGCCCTGGCCTCACGTCTAATGTGCCAACACACTATTTACTAGACTACGGCGACAGTGGTGAACGCATTGTCCAAATTCGAATCTTTATTTGATAGTCTCATGGTGAATACACATCATACGTGAATAGCCATCAATTTTCTTTACTTGCCCTCAGGATGGAATCGTCAAAAGCAGTGTTTGCCATGAACCTCAATTGAGTCTGTATTGGAAATTCACTATGAATTAAAAACATTCTCAGATTTCTGACTCCAATAGAGTTGCTTAATTTAAATTCCACATGATGTTTTAAATTAATTCTATTTCTTTCAGTGTACCATTGAAATTACACACACCGTACGAAATATATGTATGTAAAGTTTTAACGTTTGTAAATGGGCAAAGTGATGAGGAGGGAAATGATAAAGAATGAGATGAAAGGATTTTTTGCCTTATGGATACTGGCTGGCTGGCTGGCTGGATTTAGTGTTGAAAAAGTCATTAGTGCAGCTATACAGAGAGCTAGAGAGAGAGCATAATGCATAATACCACCATTTTCATACATATTGTATGAGCATAACTCTATAACTGTATGATTATATGATGCTGATTTTATTCTCTCTTTCTCTCTCCTATTCGGTATCTTTCTGTCTCTTTCTGCTTTAGAGTGTGCAAGTGAGTGATGTCGTTGCATGTATAAGAGTGTTTTGCACTCAAGTATAAAACATGCATGACTGTGGCATACATTTGGAAAAACTAAAAAAAAACACAAAAACGAACGAATGAATGAATGAATGAATGACTGATAAACTGAAACACATAATAGTAACAACAAAAAACCTTTACATATACAAACACACACTATAAACACAAATACTTTTGCAAATACGCAGTCATTGCCTTTAACGGCAGTTGCCGGTGTATGTAAACTGATGATGGTGAGTGTATGTCTGTGATTTTTAGTCGCTGATACGTGCTAATGAAATGCAAGTGAATGAACGTTTGCGTATGTAAAACACTTTAACTCTGCGCTTACCCGGACCCCGTTAACTCTTCTTCTACTGGAATTTTTTCTTTTTTTATATTTTTTTTTGGTTGTGCCCTGCCTCGGTTATTTAAACCATTGAAGGCTGGGGTTTTTTTTTGTCTGTTTTTGTGTGGCTTAACAACACAATTGTTGCTATTGCTGCTGCCACTGCTGCTTTCGACGCTGTATTCAATGATAATGACGATGATGATGATGATGATGATGATGATGTTGGCAACAGTGTGAAAGAGGGCATGAAAAGCGAAGGATTTTTATTCGATTTTCATCCATACATGTTGATTTGTTTGCATCACTAGAACTTTGATGAGGTACAATTTGTGTTTTTTCTGTTTTCTTCTCACTTCACTTTTAATTTTTTTTTTTATTTTATTTCTGTTTTATTTTCATGTTGCACTCAGAGAAAAGAGAGTTTTTTCCCTCCACTGTGTGTGAATTTCGTTTTTTTTTTTAAATTTCTTTCATACTTCAAGTACTTGGCACTCTCATTGTATTAAAGTATCTGGGAGTGTGTGTGTGTGCGTTTAAAAAATTATTTTTTTTTCGTTGAAAAGTTCATTGAGTTGAGATTTTTTTTTTTGCCTCGCTCTTCAGTAGAAATCAGTGCGTTTACCATTAAAATCAAGTAGATTTTCAATTAATTTTTTCTCCAGTTTCTGTTTACTTTAAATCACACCTTTTGACGTTTATTTTACTCTTTTTTTTGTGTTTGTATTAAAAGGGAAAAATGGGGAAAAGAGGCGACTGTAGTAATAAAAAACATGAAAAATTAAATCAGCAGGCAGCTCTAGTTAGTGCATCAGTATCATGCAAGGCTAGTAGAATCGCTTTAAATTCATTGGAAATCAATCATAATTGACTTGGTTTCATTTGTTGTGTATATTTTTTAAGTGTCAGCTAAAAAACAAGTGTTAATTTGATGTTGTTGTTGTTTTTTCTCTGTCTTTTTTTTACTCAACTTTTCATAGGGTTTTGTTCCCCTCCGGATACTTTTGGTTGTTGAATATGACACAAGTGTCTGTGTGTGTACTAAAACTGTTATTTATATATGTACTGAAGTCAACATTAATTTGTATTCATTGATCGTTAAGCGATTTCAATGAAATTCAATTCCAGCTGCGATTCAATTTGATGAAGAACTGGTTGTGAAGCGTAATAAAATTTTATTGTGCCTCCAAAGGACTTCTTGTGACTTTAAGAAGTTTCTCTGATGATTGACAAATAGCTCGCTTAAGGCGTTGCCGCCAGGTGTATTGTTACACTCTGAAGAAACTAAAAACATACATACACAACTGGTCATAACAGCCCTTCAGTCCTAGTTTCTCACATGAGTGACGGGACCTACAGTTTAAAGTCGACTCCGAACGACATATTTATTGAGAAACTTTTCATGGCAATTTTTATATTTACTCTCAGAGTTTTTGCCAGAAATTTGCTGAGAGAAAGTCGCCGTAAAAAAATACTTTTTGTACTTTGTTTTGACTGGCCTGGGGCTCGAACCCTGGCTTCACGTCTAATAAGCCAACACACTACCTACCAGATTACGGCGACTTCAGAAGCTATAAGACATTTTTTTAATTTTCCTACACCCTTGGAGAATAAATCTTGAGATAAGCCATCCTGGCCTACATAACAGTTCAATGGGGAACCTCAAAGAATTGTTCCTGAAAGTATTTTCCCTCGCCTACGTTTTTGTTACATCTGAAGATTAAACAAACTGAAGATCCTAAATAGTTTAACATTTCTCGTCATCTAGACTATATACATACATACGTAATTGGTGATTACAACCCTTCAGTCAGGATTATAACCCAGCTTTTCACACCACTTATGTTGTGCGCGTTAATTTTATACATGAGTTGTGGGACCTACAGTTTAAAGTCGACTCCGAACGACATACTTATTGAGGAACTTTTTCATGGCAATTTTATTTACTCTCAGAGTTTTTGCTAGAAATCTGCTGAGAGGAAGTCGACGAAGAAATATTTTCAAAACATTTTGTTTATTGGAGTTGTCTGATGTGGGGTTTGAACCAAAGCCTCACGTCTAATAAGCCAACACACTACGACATAGTCTAGACTCATCTTATGATTATGCCAAGGGCAAAGAGTGTTTCAATTCATTTGTGGCCAGCTTATCAGCACAATTCACGATTTCTTTAAGTAGGTTTACTGGAGAGATGAGAACATCACCTACAAGAGCGTGAAAACAATACTCTTTACTCCATCGATAGAGTTTAACTTAGGTTATGTTGGAGTTGTAGCTTTGCTACCAAAGCTCAATTGTGCACGCATAGCGGCCCATTGTGATGCCATAAGTAAGCGCAGTCACAGTACTAACCGAATTCCACTGAACTCAGCGAAAAAGTTGGTCAGCGCAGTGGCTGCACGTCCCAATAATCTAATTGTCTCTAGAACCAGAAATCATATCATTAGATTATAATTGCCACACGGAGTTACCAGGCAAAATGCTTAACATTTTAATCGCAAACATTTGCATCATACTGATTCCAGACCGATTCAGATTTACTTAGTCCAAGGATTTCATGGCAACATATAGAAAGGATAGGAGTAAGACGGGAATATATAGAGAAACCGAAACCCTGCTAAAATACGATTTTTCAAGCAGAGGTACAAACATGCGATACGGGAATATATAATCTGAGGAATGTGATACTGTTGTGAGCTCTTTGTCTTGGGGACTGTTTAGGTTAGGTTAGGTCTGAGTGGTAGCTCTGATTTCACAAAGCTCACTTGAGCACGCATAGCGGCCCGTTGTGATGCCACGGGTGAACGCAGTCCCTGTACTGATCAAGTTCCACCAAAATCAGGGAAGAGGAAGAAGTTGATCAGCACAAGACAGCAATTAACGATAAAGCTTTAAGTATTACATTGGTGCCTGGCCATCATGCAGTGATTGAAAATGTGGAAGCCGTATATATATGTGTCGCCATAGTCTAGTAGGCAATGTACTGGTTTATGAGACGTGAAGCCAGGGTTCAAACCCCAGGTCAGACATCTACAACAGATTTCAGCAGATTTCTGGCAAAATCTCTGAGAGTGAATCAAAAAAAAAAAATTGCCAGGATAAAGTTTCTCAAATATCTCTTGTACGGAATCGACTTTAAACTGTAGACCCCTCCATTCATGTATAAAAAAATACACAACTAAATGACCTATTATGCATGTATGTATTATCTATGTTTGTAGATAAACCAATGCCTTTTGGGGTATTTAAAAACCCTCTCATCTATTCAGATACACTTGGTCAAATCCGATCAGAAAAAAACCATGAGTATTTGAAAAATAAACCTGAACCCTATTGGCATCATTGAAAATTATAAATGCAGGGCATATGGCGAAGACATCGAAAGGATGGAAGGATCTTCGTAAGCTCGAGAGGAGAATATTTACCGAACGGTATATTTAGGTTATCGAAACGATTAAAAGACCTTCGTAAGCTCCAGATACCAATATTTTAGAGGAGAACATTTACCGCACACAACTTATCTTACAATGGTGTGCAAGTTGCAATACACTTCACCTTAATGTTGAGCTCGCAAAAGGCCAAATTGATAGCTTAGATGTCTAATGTGAGAAGCGGAACTAGTAAAGGGTGCTTTTTATAGAGCTATAGAACTTTAAGTTGCAATAAAACAACGATCGATTATTCGATTGACATGAATTTTATTTATCCGAAAGATAATCTTGTGGCATTACATTTTAAATATGATTTCTGGCGTATGACCGCCACGGCTGGCGCGGATATAGTCCAATCTGGACGTCCAATTTTCGATGACTTCTTCCAACATTTGTGGCCGTATATCGGCAATAATACGGCGAATGTTGTCTTCCAAATGGTCAAGCGTTTGTGGCTTTACCGCATAGACCAATGACTTTACATAGCCCCACAGTACAGAAAGTAGTCTAGCGGTGTTAAATCACAAGATCTTGGAGGCCAATTCACAGGTCCAAAACGTGAAATTAGGCGGTCACCAAACGTGTCTTTCAATAAATCTATTGTGGCACGAGCTGTGTGACATGTTGCGCCGTCTTGTTGAAACCACATCTCCTGGACATCATGGTTATTCAATTCAGGAATGAAAAAGTTAGTAATCATGGCTCTATACCGATCACCGTTGACTGTAACGTTCTGGCCACCATCGTTTTTGAAAAAGTACGGACCAATGATTCCACCAGACCATAAAGCGCACCAAACTCAGCTTTTTTGGATGTAACGGTGTTTCCACATACACTTGAGGATTACCTTCACTCCAAATGCGGCAGTTTTGTTTGTTGACGTAGCCATTCAACCAGAAGTGCGCTTCATCGCTAAACAAAATTCGCTAATGAAAATCGGGAACAACGGTAATTTCGTTTTGGGCCCATTCGACTAATCTACGCCTTACTTGATGATCGTTTGGCTTCAAATCTTGCACGAGTTGGATTTTGTAAGCACGCATACCAAGATCCTTTCGCAACATCTTCCATAAAGTGGATGGACACAGATCCAATTCCTGTGCTCGATGGCGGATTGACTCATTCGGGTCTTCCTCAATGCTACGCTCTACAGCAGCAATAGCTTCTTCTGTACGCACCGTACAGCGTCTCTGGGGATGCGAGTTATCAATAAGAGTAAACGTGGTGCGAAAACGTTCCATGGTTAATCAAATTAACTGCTCTGATGGACGATTTTGTCGACGATAAAATGGACGTAGTGCGCGATACGTTTTCCGCACAGAACCATTATTTTCTAAATAAAATTTCACTATTTGCAAGCGTTGTTCAGGCATGAGTCTATTCATGATGAATTGCCAAACCAAACTGAGAATAAATCACTTGACAGCTGTTAAATCGGTCGCCATCTTGAAAAGTAATGCCAACTTAAAGTTCTATACCTCTATAAAAAAACACCCTATATTATGACTAAAGTGTTGTATTGTCGCAAAAAGTTTGTATATCTGTAGCTCGCTTGAAGGGCAATGGTCCTCTGAAATGAGCAGAAGACAGCAGCAAATATTTCTATTTCCATTTGCGATTCATGACGATTGATCCCATAATACATTCATCTCTGTAGGGAAGATGTGCGATGAACTGTTTATCAATTACCATAACCCAGGGGCATTTTGACAACCCTCCTCTCAAATTTTCCTTTGCCCTCCGGTCTCTCTCCATTACAATTCCGATTGGACTAAGACTTTTTGACAGAGTAGACGTTGGAACCTCTATAGATTTCTGCAGATATCAGTGTTGCCAACAATGTCAAAGTAGCGGAATGCTTGAATTTGACTAGCCCCATCAAAGCTTTTAACAAATACGTTCTTATCTTCATATTATTGAAATTAAATTTCTCATTGAAATTAATTTTGTTTTCGTTTATAGCCGTCATATTTCCCAAATGCCCCAAATTGTCTGAAATCCATTTAATATTACAACGCGTTACTGCCACTCAAATCAAATGACAGCAGCATTCAAAATCTATTAAAAACCATCACATTCAATTAAATTTATTGAAATTCACACTCACTTTGCTTTGTTTTTTTTTTCTCTCACTCACTTTGTTTTTCTTTTTTGCGCTCGTGCCTAAATTCACCAGCCATCCGTTCGACTGTTTGGCAGTCGTCTCCGTCTACTGGCCTGGCTTCCCTTCCAACATGATTAATTATGTTTGTCTTTTACCAGACTGACACTTCAGCCTTGATTTATGTGCTGTTGCTGCTACTGCTGCTGCTGTATTAAAATTTTTATAGAAATAGGGGTGGGGGGGGGGTTATTGGGAGGGGGTAGCGGAAATTCGAAGTAAATGAAGCGTAAAATCCACACAGAAACTATTTTTTCGATTTTTGACTAAGGCTTGTTGCTTTCCGCCAGTGTTGCTTTGGGGAAAAAGAGAAATGCGAAAAGCAAAAAGATGACTTCAATGCGCAGCTTTTTTTTTGCCATTTTCACTTTAACGGATTTATGTAAGTGTCTATGTTGGCCCTCCTCCCCCTCCCCCATCTTTATCTATTGTTAAGGCAGATAAAAAATCGATAAAACATTATCATTATCTATTAAAATAAATCTCGTTTACGCCTTATACGAACGAGTAAATGTTTAACATCGATAACCAACTGACAAACTGACTAACCAAACGGACTCATAGGGTTTTCCCGTTACGTACGACTACAATCATTACGAATGTTCTGTATGGCACTTACGTGTAAAGTGATAAACGCACACAAAGCCAAATAAAAGAAACGGGAATTAGAGTTACACTTAAAAAAATATGCTGTTGAATTTGCATTTTCATGAGTGTAGTGAATATTTTATTGTGGACGAATGCAAAAGCATACAGTGGCCCTGACATTTTTCTAATTTGTTAAAGAGACGTATCAAATCATAGACTTTATTCGGTGGCCATCAGACACATTTTGATACTCTCTTTCTATACTCGTAATCCGAATAAGTGATTTGATTTGTTAGAGTTATTTCACCAAAATATTTAAGTTTCTCTACGGCTTGATGTTCCAAGTATTTTTATGTTTGTTCTCTTCCTCGTGATTTTTTTAAGCCAAATTAGAAATATTGTTACGTTTTTACATTTTGAAAACGTTTAAAATATGAGCTCGTTGATTGCAAATAAAATTTTTTTCAATTAAAATTCTTTATTATTCATACAATTCTGTGTGCCACTGTTCACAACTTGATGTAAACAACAACAATTACTTTTCTTAGTTATTCCTCTGATTATACCCTTTGCATAAACAATAAAAATTACTAGACATTATTCGACAAATCTTTGTAACGGAGATCTTCAAACCATGATTACTCTCTTCAAACAAATCGCGTCTTCACACAAGACTGACTGAACTTCACTCACTCAGTCGCCTGCTTTGCCTTGCCGTTTATATGGCAGAATAAACAGTCTGATGAATGTTCTTGAAGTCGCCTTCTCGAAATCTCTATAAATGTAAACAACGACGTTTACATTTATTATTGTAGTGTTGTTTGTGTATTTTTGTTTACTTGTTTACCATTTTTATGCTGGTTTTGTTGTTACATTAACCAGTACGATACTTTGTAAGCAGGTTTGTTTACTGCATTGTTTTTTGTAGCTTGTGCTTATGATTTTAATGTTAAACGATGTAAAAGCAAAACACCCGTATCTAGATTTTTCATTTACGCAACAATATGCTCGGTAATCTAACAAGTTGTAGATTTGAGCGCATTCCCTAAAGGGATCCTACAAGCTAGGAAAAAGAAATTCGAATTAAATTTTAAGTATCATCTACAAAGGCAAGTACCAAGAACTTGGGTATCATTCTTGAGTCCAAACTGAACATGGAGTAAAGAAAGAAGAAAGCAATGAGTGCCTTGGACGTGGCTGCTAAAACTGCAATGAGCTTAAGTTCTCGGATATGTTTACGCCATGTACGGTGGCCATATTTCAATACTACGTGAAGTAGAACCGAATCATTCAGGTTTTAGAAGTGATGACATGGTATCAGAGAGAGTTTTCGGGCAAACATACAAGACTCACACTTCCACACGAGAAGAATAGGTTGCTGAAGCTGTCATCACCGATGGCTCCCAAATTGAATGCGGAAGTGGATCGGAGGTGTATTCCGATAAACTGCAATTGCATTTGCAAAACTCTCACGATGATTTGGAATTTGGATAAACGTACTACCGCTGCAAATCTTTTACTCAAGGGTTTTGTAAAATTCCACGAAAAATTTCCGAATTTCGCAGGCAATAAGGGCGTAGAAGTCACCGTAGTCTAGTAGGTATTGTGTTGGCTTATTAGACGGGTTCGAGCCCCAGGCCAGACATAAAAGACAAAATACAAAAAGTGTTTTCTTCGCCGACTTCCTCTCAGCAGATTTCTGGCAAAAACTCTGAGAGTAAATAAAAATTGCCATGAGAAAGTTTCTCAAAAATCTGTCGTTCGGAGTTGACTTTAAACTGTAGGTCCCGCCACTCATGTATAAAATTAACACACACAACATAAGTGGTGTGAGAAACTAGGTCCTCCTAGGTCCCGACTGAAGGTTTGTAATGACCAATGTATGTATGTAATGTACACCCCTGGAAATCTTTTAGTCCAGGGTTTCGTAAAACTACACGAATAATTTCCGAATTTCACAGGCAATAAGGGCGTAGTATTTTGATTTTTGTGCTATAAAATGTTGGTTTCTTTCTGTGTAGTCTAATATATGTATTGCACGGCACACAGTGGCATAAGCATATGTAAGCAAATAGTTGTTGCATGCCCCCAAAAAATAAGTGATAGACAGAGACCTCCCTTTGGCTTTACAACACAAACAGATGGACGACAGAAGTTAGAAAACGTACAACGCACGTACAAATGGATTGAAAAACAAACACACCAATAACAACAACAACAACAACAACTAAAATGCTAAAATGAAAAATTTATTTATCTCTCCCATAGTGTAAGTGTGCATGTAAGTTTTTCAGCTTAGCGTACGTGTATAACCATTGCCAGTTTATGTATGGAACATGATATGTCACTAAGTATTTATGGGTGGTGTATGTATGTGTGTGTGTGTGTTTTTTTAAAGACTGATTGAATATGGGGAGAGAGTGTCTGAGTGTGTATTAGTATTTTAAGTCAATAAATTTATTATGGAAGTTAATTTTATTTCATGCTTTCTCTCATTCACTCTCTTTCTCTCTCTCTCTGTGTGTGCCCTTGGCTTTTATGCAATGCAACATGTGCTACGCTTCTGTTTCTATTCGAGATTTGCCACATCATGTCTAAGATAGTGGTTTGTGGATATTTTTGTGATTTTTTTTTGGAGAATTCTTCTTGTTCTTCTTCTAACGCTGCCAAAGACATAACTGAAGTGCGGGTTTTTTTCTTTCTTGTTGTTGTTCCTTTTCCTTCCCAATTCGTTTTCTGTTTCTTTTTCTTTTTTTTTTGGATGACTTTTAAGATTCGTTTGTTTTCTTTTTTTTTTTTTGTTCATGTATTCTTGGGCTCTATTATTTTTATTGTTACTTAAGTTGGCTTTAAGCCACACCACACTTCTTAAGAAGTTTACTTTATCGCTTTTATTTCTTCTCCCCCCCACCCCATTCTATTACGATTCTAGAGTCTATAAATTATTGACAGAGAGAGAGAAAAAAGAGAGAGAGAGTGAGTGCGAATAAAAGAAAATCCACTTGTTACTTGAGCACGACAACTTCTTATTTCATATGCCAACACAAATGCCACAGCATTGTAGCGTATGTGTTCAAGTACTTCCAGCAAGCAGCACATTTCTACAAATTGTTGTCGTTGTCGTTGTCGTTATCGTTTCTCTGTTTTTTTTCTTTTTTTTTTGCTTTGAAAATTGGAAAAGAACTAAAACTCTTCTTTACTTTACTTTACTTTTTTTTGTTTTGTTTTCTTCTTAACTTTCCCCATTTGGTTGGTTTTCCATTTCTTCTGCGATGTCTTTTGAATTTCTGCAATTTCCTCAATGAATTGAAGAAATTTGTAGAGATGACTGTGTGTCTGTGATTCTATTTTGAAAGCGTTTAAGTGTTAAAGCCAAATAGATGAAGACATTTGTAACAATTGCTTTTTATTGCTATTATTGAACGAAAATGCCATCGTATAGGGAAAAGAGGCAGACAGCCACAAGGCAAAGATTCATAAATTCTTAGGGAATGTTGGAATACAAATTGCATAAGCAATTGCATTTCGAAATATATTTAAAAGAGTTTAACGATTACAGTTCCATTTTAATATGTACAACGTACGGAATGATAATTGTAAAGGATATTGAAAATCATTGATGAGATGTTTCAATGTTGGGTGTCTATCTAGCCATGCTAATGGAATTAAAATTTGTCGTATTTTCAAATAGTTTTGAAGTATTGAAAAAAGGGGTTCTTAAATAGAAAACGATTTGATGAAAAGAATTTGATTTTTTGGGTAATTTTCTCGTACTCAATGCTTAACTCTTTTATGTCAGCGATTCCATGTTCGATCTAATACTTATAAAACTCTTGTGAACCAATAATACATACACATACGTAACATAATTGGACACTACGACAACCCTTCATTCAGGATTACAACCTAGCTTCCCACACCACTTATGTTGTGTGCGTTAATTTTTATACATGAGTGTCAACACCAGAGATCAGCAATGAATCGTTTTTTCGCCACTCATAAGTACTCATAAAATTTTGAGTATAAGTGAGTCAACAGTATTGAAATTCATCTTCTCTGATTCATTCATACTCACTACAACGTTGACTTATAAGTACATTTTGCAATGAGTATGAGTACAACGTTGACATCAAACTCATAACATTCGAAATAGGTTTGATTCACACGCCTACTCATTCAGATTCATAAATTTAGAAAAATACTTATAATACTCATAAATGATTCGAGTGTTTCGAATCATTCGTCAACATTTACAATCTTAATTGTTGTTGTAGAAAGAAAGAAAAGGCAAAGACAGCAAGCAAAGCAAACACACAGCCTTCTTGTGAGTATTGTAGTGTTCGTACGCGAATCATACTTATTTTGTTATTCGTGTAAATGTTGAGTCATGGAGAGTCGAAATCAACATCATGCGTATTGTTAAGTAAGAGTACCATGAGTATTTCAAACTTTGAATATGAGTAGTATGAGTACGATATTAAAATAAGTATGAATGCGTATAAGTATCAGAAATTATGAGTATGATTCGAATCTACTCATCTTTTTGAATACTCATTGCTAATCTCTGGTTGAGACCTACAGTTTAAAGTCAACTCCGAACTACAGATTTTTAAAAAACTTTGCCAGAGTTTTTGCCAGAAATCTGCTCCGAAGAAATATTTTTTCATATTTCGTTTCGTTGGATTTGAACCGAGGCCTCACGTCTAATAAGAGAACCAATAATTCCTTTGCAAAATTATTTCATACGTACTTAATGAATTTAGTTAGGTTTGCAACCTAGCTTCTTACATCTTTCAGGTGGTATGTGTTATTTTTTATACATGAGTGACGGTATCTAGAATTTAGAGTCAACTCAGAACTACAGATTTTTGATCACAGTTTTTGCCACCATAGTTCTATGAGAAAGTCGCCCAATAAATATTTTTTTTATATTTCGTTTTCGTTTTGTTCGATATATCCTAACCAGGCATACTTACTAGAATATAGCGACAAAAAAAATCATTTCATATGCCTGATGGTTCTTAAGTCTTTCTATAATTCAGTTCTATTTCTATTGACTTCAGGTTCTTTTCGGAAAATTATAATAAACCACTTGCGTTTGAAAATGAGAAATCCAGATATTGGTATTTTGCTTTTACATCGTTTAACATTAACACTAAATCTACCGATACTTCATGTATTCCTATTCCCACCAAAGGGGGTCAAATGACCCGTCTGGAAAATGTTATATATATTACTATGTCTTGTGAGAAATATATCAATTAGGCCAATTTGGTACATGAATAAAACAAATTTTTTAAATAACGACTCAAAATAGTTTATATATCAAATTTAAAAACAAAAATAATACAAGAGAAATATTAAATATTCTTCAATTAATTCTCAAATTTAGAAAATAATTAAATAATATGCTAACTTTATTCATGTTCACATGTACATTTTCCATACACATATTTATTGCAACAGATTTTCGTAGTCTTGTTTTCTTTGCAAAAACCAATTTGGTAATTTTTTCGCATTTGAACACGTGAATCCGAGCTTGAATTTGTTGGCGTTTTCTGTTTCTTTTTTTATTTTTCCTGTTGCCCATTTTGAAAATCTTCGACAAGTTCTTCAGCTAATTGAAATAAAAATTGCTGTCTAGAGATTTTTACGCCGGTTGTTTCTCTGTATAAAACCCAAGAGTTGATTCCAGACAGGTCAAGAATATTGAAAAAAATCTGCACAGGTCATCTTTGCGATTTCGATTTCACAGTGTATTTTCTGGCCATTTCTCCGTGCTTAGTATTATTGTAAAACCTAATCGTTTCAGGTATACGCTTGCCATCGGTTTCAATGCTTACAGATTTATGCTTTGAGCTTAGCAGAAGGACTTTTTTGTTTGGCTTACTTTTGTAAATAGTAAGTGAACAATGTTTCGATTTATATAGTTTTGTGGAGAAGAGTGGCATACCATCTTTCGCCTCCTTGGTGAATTTTTCTCTTCTCTTTTGTTCCCGCGGATCGTTCCAACAATAGTGTTTTTTTTCTAGTAGCTTTTCAGCTAGTGATGCGCTTGGTGAGTTTTATGTCACGGAATAGCAAAAATGTTCAAAATCACAAGAAATTCCAAATCAGGAAACATAATCTTTGCATGGGTCAAATGACCCCTAGCGGTATTTAAGGTAGATTACATATATTTCTCGCTAAAAAAATTAACAAGAGAGGAGTAAATCTTGGAAAACACATTCGATGTTTTTGTAATAAAAGTCGTAAAAGCAAATGGCGATGGGATAATGTTATTTTCAAGAAATTCTGACAAAAGTTCATAATGGGTCATTTGACCCGTCATGGTAGGTTTAGTGTTAAAATTATAAACAAAAGCTACAAAAACAAAACAATACAGTAATCAAACCTGTTTACAAACTATCGTACTGGTTAATACAACAACAAAACCAGCATAAAAATGGTAAACAAGTAAACAAAAATACACAAACAACACTACAATAATAAATGTAAACAACGATGTTTACATTTATAAAGGTTTCGAGAAGGCGAAGTCACTTATAAAGATTTCGAGAAGGCGAAGTCATGAACATTCGTCATCAAGAACATTCAGCAGACTGTTTACTCTGCCATATGAAAGGCAAGGCAGAACAGGCGACTGAGTAAGTGGAGTTCAGTCAATCTTGTGTGAAGATGCGGTATGTTTGAAGAGAGTAATCGTGGTTTGAAGATCTCCGTAACTAAGATCAGTCGAATAATTGTCTAGTAATTGTTATTGCTTATGCAAAGTGTATAAACAGAGTGAATAACAAAGAAAAGCAATTGTTGTTGTTTACATAAAGTTGTGAACAGTGTCACACAGAATTGTGCGAATAATAAAGAATTTTAAATAAAACTAAAAACAGATTTATTTTTATTTTATTTGCAATCTACGAGCTCATATTTTAAACGTTTTTTAAAATATATAAAACCTAACACTGTCTATTAATACTTCGTCATAATGTAATTGCTACCACATCACTTTTGCTAGTCTTCTGCTTGTCCTTGTTATAAAATAATTGAAATGCAAGTTTTTCTTTTTATACCTTTGGGTTCTCAGAATAATATTGTTTACGTCACTCATATGCCTGGTTAGTTTCCATTTTAGTTGGCTTTCATATTTTTCTTCTTCTTTTACTTTCAACACACACACACTTTCTAAAATCAAAAATATTTTCCGAGTATTTTTTTATATTTTTGTTTTAGAAAAAAAATGTTTTAATTTGATAACTGCCGCACGCACACAGATATGTACACACATACATACATACATACGTTGAAAAGGATGTCATTACGTTTATAATGCCAGACATTTTCTTATTGTTTATTGTGTATGTGTATATGCACGCGTATGTGTGTTCGTGTTAGTTTCCTGTTTTTTTGCTTTTGTAAGCAAAAAACCAAGAATTTCTGGAATTATTTTTTTAAATGCTTTTCAAGCTTTTTCTCGTTGTTGTTGCTTTTTGTTTATCTCATGCTTTCTTCTTATTTTCTTCGAATTTTCTTTGGTTTTTTTCTTTCAAGTTTTTTTCCTTGATTTTTTCTTTTTCTTTTAAGTTTTTTGTTTGTTGTTGTTGTTGTTGGAGTTAAACGTTTATGTTTTTGACACCTTTGAGACTTTGTCACATTTGTTTAAGCAATTTATGCAACACTGGCATGGTACTGTGTGGTGTGTACTGTGTGCTGTGTGCTGTACTATGCTGTATGTATGGTAGTTGGATCTCCCAGTTGGAAAGCATGTCACATGTCATTGGTCTACATAGCAGGGATATAAAAACATTAGACGATACGCATAACAAATGACAAAAAGAAGGCTGACATTGCAAAATCCAATCTAAGAATAAAGAATTCATTTTTGGTGAATGAAGCAGGTATTAAACGATTTCCTTAATTTTTTCAAATCTTCAACCTCCAGCATTTTTTGTGGTAAATTGAATTCCTTCTAAGGATTAAAGCTTTTGAATTCCGTAATCCGCATATCTTATCGAAGTTATGTGTCAGTAGCAAAATTTAAAAATTTAAATTCAAAACAGCAACGAAAATTTCTTTTTTTACGCTTAAAAATTTCCAACGTTTTACCACTGGCAATGCTGGGTTGGAAATAACCTCGGAGAAGATAGTGAGACATTCGCCTGTGACTGTAATATTGATTTCATGGACGCGGATACCCCGAAGGTAACAACAAGGCCAACGCACTTGCTAAAGCAGACACCACGGACTAATCAATTGAATTCCACTATTGAAAGCCGCCTGCCAAAGTCATAACTCTATGAATTTACGATAACGGTTCTTTCATGATAATTTCCGATAGAATTTGTCACAATTTTCACAATCACTTTTCTGGGTTTTTTCAATTTTTTTATCAACGCCTACCCACCATTCTGCCGCTTATAATTGTGTTTGCATAACCTTTTCATCCACCACGATAATCTTAACGTAGGCGTATGAGTGTTAAAAAATTGTGATTTTGAACTATTAATTATACGTCAAGGGGGGCCGATATAAAAAAATTGTTTTTAAGTTTAATTTTATTTGTAAAAAACCAAAATATTTTTATTAAATTTAATTTTTATAAAAATTAACATACATACATAGATACATGCATACATAATTGGTCATTACAACCCTTCAGTCAGGATTACCACCTAGTTTTTCACACCACTTATGTTGTGTGCATAGCTGCCAGATTTGACGATTTATCGTCATTTTGACGATTTTGAACTCCAAAAATATCATATTGACGATTTGACGATTTATGCCCTTATTTTGACGATTTTTAAAAATTAAAAATTTACATCATATTCCTTACTTTAGTACATTAAAAGCCACTTTAAGCCTTGTACTTGCTTTGCAAATTGTTACTATTGCAAATTTATGTTAGTAAAAAGAAGGAGTAAAGTTTTATATTTTTAAGTTACTTTCGAATACCTGCGATAATTTTTCTGTATTTTATTCCTTTTTAACCCCTTAAAAGCCAAAAATAAAAATAAATAAAAACAAAAGCCTAAAAAACCTCGTAGTTGAGAATAATTTATCTCTTGTCGTTGCAGAAAATTTTTAAAATTCGAGTATTGCTTCTAATATTATCATCGGAAGAACAGAGGCAAGCGTCGTTATTTTTTTTTCGTACGACGAACACTCAGGGGAAGGATGGCGTTATGTTTGGAACTATGAAAGTATGTTATGGGAAGAAGGAAAGAGAGAACAGTGTTTATGGATACTAGGCTTTTTTATTTTTATACCATAAGTAACAGGAAAGACCGCTGCAGGGTTTGAGTTCCACATACCAATAGTCCGACTAAAGAACGTATTTTTACTGTAATGTAGTGTGCGATCCAGTGGCTATTCGACCACATATGGATCTGCTGGTCGAGAAACGAGCGTTACGTAGGAATATATGATTTTCGGGAAAAACTTCTTATTTCGTTCGAGCAAAATCCTTCTGCACCGATGCTCCATTGATTAAATGGAGTGGGTTACACTACCGTCATTAACGAGCTACTACGGCCTCTCCTGTATACGGTCGAGAAACCTCAAAATAGACGTTGAGGCATCGACCCATACATGAGAGTTGTATTCCATTCTCGGTCGGTTATAAATGGAGTAAACAGTAAGATCAGACGATAAGATCTTAAGAAGGAACTGAAGAAACTGAAAAATGTATCGGTTCCAGCCAACATTACACTGAATATTCATGATTAGAATGTCAAAATCTTCTGACTCCTTAATATTTACACCACCCATGTGTCAATAAACAACACTGGGATAGATTGTTTAAACCTTAAACAATTTTTTCCTGAAAATGATATAAAATTTCTCCATTTTTGGAAATAAAAATAATAAATGCAGACGAGGGTGTCTTATTTTTGAACTCAGATATGTACATACATTGACTTTATAGGTTTTACTACAATACAAATAATGTTGGTTTTTAAAAACCCTTAATTAATTTATTTATTTTTTCTGACGATTTTTTGACGATTTCAATAAACGTCTTTGTCGATTTTGACGATTTTTTCACGAATATTTGACGCTTATCTGGCAGCTATGGTTGTGTGTGTTAATTTTATACATGCATGGTGGGACCTACAGTTTAAAGCCGATTCCGAACAACAGATTTTTCAAAAACTTTTCATGGCAATTTTATTTCATTATTTTTTTTTTGCCAAAAACTAACGAGAAACTGCTCGACAATGTCGATTTTGCGAAAAAAAATATCATCTTTTCGGATGAATCTCATTTTCATCTTGATGGATACGTTAAGAAGTAAAATTGCCCTATTTGGGACTCAGAAAACCCACACGTGGTCTTATAGAAGCCAATGCACCCATTACGAGTGACTGTTTGATGCGGCTTATGGAGTGGAGGTATCCTTGGCCCATATTTCTTTGAAAATGAGGACGGTTCAACCACTACGATCAATGGAGACATCTATCGCACCATGACAACCGATATTTTTTATACCCGCTCTTCATTGTGTTGATGTGAACGATGTATGGTTTTAACAGGATGGTGCAACTGGCCATACATCTCATGCTACAATCGATTTATTGCATCAAAAGTTTGATGGCCGTTTAATTAGCTGAAACGGTGATGATAATTGGCCGCGATTTGACACCGTGTGACTATTTTCTGTGGGGCGTCGTTAAAGAAAATTGTTTTGCCGAAAAACCAGAGACAATTGTGCATTTGAAGGCCAACATTTGTGATGCCATTGCAGAGATACGACCCCATACACTCGAGAAAGTGCACGAAAATTGTTCCGATCGCATGAGGTACTGTGAGGCCAGTCGCGGCAGCCATATGAATGAAATAATATGCCATTTCTAACCGGAACAATTGTATTTCACCACAGAAAAATAAATTACATACCAGTTTTGTTTCATTGGATTTTTAAGTTTAAACTCTTAAATGGCCCACCCTATATTTTCGGCAGTGCATAGATTGCGATGATGGACAAGGCTGACCATATCTGTAATGTTTGTAGTCTCTTAAAAAATCTTTCTTTAAAATATTGAGAATTCCTTGCATAATAGGGCCGATTATGATGACCACAAATATCCCATAATGGTCGCGTAATATGGTCATTAGGGTGACTCTTAGCTATATGGAATATTTATTGTCGAAATTTTTCTAGTCTAGTTTTCTAGTGAACATTGGCAAAAAAAAAATGATATCGTCAAAGTTTCAGATCAATCGGTTGGGATTAAGACGTGCCGCAAGACCGATGAAATTTAGGTGAAACCATAAAATTTAAGTTTCATGACTTATAACTTTAAAAATATGAATTTAATGGAAAAATGTTGTTAGAGGAAGTTGTTTGCTATAAAGTTTCAAACAATTTTCCCCTTGACAACATTTTTCTAATTCCCAGCGTTGAGAAAATAAATCGGAAAGATTCGGATTCTGACTTTTAATTTTAAGGGCCACCCTAATGGTCATGTTTGAATCACCGCCTTTGAAGTTCAATTTGTAACTATTTTTACGTTTTCTTTGGTTGTGAAACGATCTTTATTCGTACATGGAAAACCTACCACTAAATAAGTGATACTTTAGATGAAAGATAGGATACAAATACAAAGTTTGTATGCAGTTCTACTACGGTATATAAATTTTGTACATATGCAAAGTTACCAAACAATGCATCAACTGTAAATCCGATGCCTGATTGCTTTTTGACTGCGTTAAAAATAAACATTGAAGACGTTTTGAAATAGAATACATTGTATATATTTTGTACAGCGGCATTATGAAACACGATACTTTGTTCAAATACAAAGCAACTAACATTTTGGAAGGCAGCCATATTCAACAGCTAATAGGCTTACCCGATCGATGGCTTGGAAACCTCTAAATGGATAACCCGATATTATGTTTTGCTGCACTGTGTCCATTTTTGTACCATTTCTTTGTATTTATCAATTATTTCCAAGGCAGTCTCTTTCAAAAATTAAAGAATAATTGCAAATAAAAAGTCGCCGTACTATAGTAGGTAGTGTGTTGGCTTATTAGACGTGGGGTTTGAACCGCCCCCATTTCCCCCTTCAACAAAACGAAAATATGAAAAAAATATTACTTCGGCGAGCAGATTTCTGGCAAAAACTCAAAAAATCTGTCGTTAGATTCCGCTACTCATGTTTAATTTATACACTTCGCTTTGACAACAGAAGTTTTTTCCCACTTGTAGATTTATACTCTAACAAGTTGAGGTTATACGGCTCAGAATTACAAATGGATCGCTTGAAACTGGAATATTCCCAGAGGACTGGAAGGAATCGATGGTTACGCCTGTTGAGAAAATTAGAAATACTATTAAATGTGAGGAATATCGCCCGATAAATACCCTGAGAACATGTGAGAAGATTATTGAGAAGATAGTTAAGAACCAATTGGAGGAATATTTTGAGGGACATGACCTACTATCGAAGTATCAGTCAGGCTTTAGAAAGAGATATGCGTGCGAGACGGCAATTAACTATGTGATAAATAGATGGAAATTTATAGGAAATGATCGCAAGGTTCTGGCAATTTTTTTGGATTTCAAGAGAGCTTTCGAAACAATAGATAGGGATATTTTGCTTAGGAAACTTTCATGTTATGGCATTAAGGATAAGGAATTGGAATGGTTTAGATCATACCTCACGAGACGTAGACAGATAACGAAGGTAAATGGTGTTGAATCGAGTAATATGGAGAATGATTTTGGTGTCCAACAGGGTTCGATCTTGGGGGCTTTATTGCTCATAATATACATAAAAGATATTTAGAACGTAATAGGGAAATGCGAGATAGTTTTATATGCGGATGATACTCTCATTTTTACTGAGTGTACAACGTGTGAGGAATGTTATGAAAGGATTGGAAAGGATATGGATAATGTAAATAAATGGCTGAGGATAAACAAATTGAAATTGAATGAGAATAAAACAAAGTTGATGAAAATGAATATGCACACTAATAGGTCATTTGGAATAAATAATGTGGAAATTGAAAAGGTAGACAGTATTATTATTATTTTTTTTTTTTTTTTTTTTATATATTTTGCTTAATTTTTAAATTTGTAAAATTTTTTTTTTTTTTTTTCCTTTTTTTTTATTATTATTTTATTTATTTATTTATTTACTTCATGTTTTATACAACTTGTATTAGGTTTACAATTTAAAATTATAACAATAAATATCGAAATAATAACAAAATTAAAATAAAATAAAAAAATAAACTAAAATTATTAATTCATTACTATTTATTAATTACTAGTTCCGCGAAGCAATATAGCTTGTCTGCAGAAGTATTAAATAAATAGGTTTTGCCACTAAAAGTGATATTTATAAATAGAATAAAAAAATAAAAAGTAAATAATAAAATACTAACTAAATGGAAAAAAAAGTGAAAATTATACAAAATAAAATGAAATAACATAAGTTAATCTTGCGAGCTTACGAAAAAGTTTTTCAAAAGTTTTTTTCTTTTTTGTTTGTACTGAATATTTAAAAGTTCTATTGGTAACATATTGAAAATTTTTGGCAGAGTTACTTCTAAAGTGTTTTTGCCGTAATTATTATGGAAGCTACCAGTTTTAAATCTACCTCTCGCTCTTCGCCTCGTGTTGTGCTGATGATCAATCTTTTTGAGAAACCTTGAATCATTATAGAACTCTGTTGCTAATGTTGTATAAAAAATAGATTTAATATTTAATATACGCTGCTCCTTTGCTAGGCTACTATTTTTAACTGTATTGTTGACTATTCTGTTGTTGTTATTGAGGTATCTGGATCCATTGGCGATATTATTATTGTTGTTGTAGTTGTGGGTACTAATATTGTTGCTATTGGTACTGTTATGACTGTCATTGTTGTAGATTCTGTTGCTGTTGTTTGTGTAGATGTTGTGCAAGAAGTTGTTGGTATCGATAATGTTGATCCTATGGTTGTTACTGTGTATGTTGTAGGTATTGATACTGTTATTTGTATGGTTATTAAAATTGTTGTTGCTGTTGTTGATGATGCTGCTGTTGTTGTTAATGAAGCTGTTGTTGCTAACTATGTTGTTGCTGACCATGCTATTATTATTGATGATGTTGCTCGCAGTGTAATTAATAATTATATTATTATTTATATAATTATTATTGTTTATGTTTAAGCGTTGATTTTTTTTTAGAATTTTTAATAGTCGATCCTGAGTTTTTTGTAGTAATCTACAGTGGGTAGCACTTCCCCATGCTGCAATCCCATGCCTAATGTGCGACTCTGCAATTGCGAAATACGCCTGCCTTAATACATCATAGATGGCACAATTGCTTAGATGATATAGCATGTAGGCGGCTTTCCTCAGCTTCTTTTGGAGATAATCGACATGCATATTCCATTTAAATTTATTATCAACGTAGACTCCCAGATATTTGTAAGATGTCACAAGTTCTATTAGCGTGACGCATGTATCATTGTTGCTGCTGCTATTATGCAGACAATTTGTGTCATGAAACTTAATTACAACGTTAGAGTCAGTAAAATTTGGTGGTTTTATATGCATAACTTTTGTTTTTTGGGCGTTTATGATAAGACCGTTATCGTGACACCATTTGGATGCAATATTTAATTGGCTCTGCATTACCTCTGTAGCATCTTGGATAGACTCACTCGATACCACAATTGCTGTATCATCAGCGTATGCAAAAGTTTGGCTATTATGCAAAGCGTTGAGCATGTCATTAGCATACAGTATATAGAGAATTGGCCCGAGTTTGGATCCTTGTGGCACTCCACAATCTATTCGTACTTCTTCGCTTAGTTCATTATTTATTTTTACTCGATATGACCTACATTCAAGATAGTTTTTAAACCACAGTAAAGTATTACCTCTAATACCGTTTATTTCTAGAATTTGAAGGAGTTTGGTATGTGACAGAGTGTCAAAGGCTTTACTGAAATCAATGAACAATACAAGGCAATGTTTTTTATTACTTAAGCAGTTATTTATATAATTAGCAAAATTTCCTAATAGATTGTTAATATTTTTTCCCTTTTGGAAGCCAAATTGATTACTATTCATTATATTGAATTTTTTTATGAAATTATTTAGTCTTCTAACCACTACTTCCTCCAGAATCTTCTCTAACACAGGTAAAATTGAAATTGGCCTATAGTTATTATAGTCTGATTTCGTTCCACTTTTATATATTGGCCTTATTATAGATGTTTTCAACATTTTTGGCACCATAGCATTATTCAGGCTTGAATTTACTAGTTTAGTTATTGTAGGAGTTAAGATTACAGCATTATTCTTGATGTCTTTTGTTCGTATTCCATCGAGTCCAGCACTTTTTTTAATGTTTAAATTGTTCAGTATATTAAATATTTCCTGTTCATTAGTGTTTTCCATAAAAATTGAATTTTGTGTTGTAATTTCCACATTGTGTAAGGTTTTAATGTTACATTTGTGAATTATTTTATTTACATTTTCCTTGAGGTTTGTCGCAAAGTTCTTTAAAATACTTGTAATGTTATCATTTTTAAAATTTTGTAAGATGTTGTCATCTATACTTTTTGATTTTTTTCCAATTATTTCATTAATGATTTGCCATGTAACGCGTATGTTATTTCTATTTTCTATGAATTTATTCCTATAATAGTTATTTTTCACGTAGTATCTGGATTTCATAATTGATAGGGAATTGAAACTAAATGAACATTTAGAGTATATATATAGGAAAATAGGGGAAAAGATAGGTTTCTTTAAACGGCTGAGAAATAGGGTCTCAATGTTAACATCGATTAACATATATAATACAATGCTGAAGCCGCTATACATGCTGTACTGAGCAACAATTAACAAGGCTCCAGAAATTACAGAATAAAGCGATGCGTTCTATATTACAACTGAACAGATTTACACCAACTACTTCGATGTTAAATGCACTGAGATGGCTTAATGTGCGTAAAAGATTATAATTGAACACGCTGAATTTTATTCAAAAAATGAAAATTGGAGAAGCACCAGAGTACTTAACTGAACAATTAAAATATGTTGGAGAAGCGCAACCCTATAGACTGAGAAATGCGAACGAGTTTAGGCTACAGCGAGCAGATACAAGTGCAATGCAGAAATCATTGTACTATAAGGGACTGAATTTGTACAATAAAATGCCAAACTATTTAAAGAATGAGATAAATATCAATTTTTTTAGGAAAAATGTTGTAACTTTGTTAAAAATACTAATAGTTAAACTCATAGTTATAATAAATATAATATTTAATATTTGTAAAATTTTGTGTTAAGAAAGTATTTTGAATACTACTAAATAAACTTGAATTGAAATTGAATTCAATGTATAAAAACTAACACACACAACATAAATGGTGTGAGAAGCTAGGTTGTAATCCTGACTGAAGGGTTGTTGTAGTGACTAATTATGGGTATATCCAGACAAGACAGTTTTTTAAAAAATAAAAAAAATTGCAAATAAAAATCTTGAATTATTTTTGAGAAATTTACAATCGAAACAAATTCCATCCCCCGGGGTATAGAATTACATGAAACACGGCTCTTAAATCAAGTTCAGTTCAGTACGAGCAGTGCTATACAAAATAATTTTTTTTTTAATTTATATTCGGGTAAAAAAAAATAGAGAGAAAAACTTCTCAAACAAAAAACGAAACAGAAAAGAGAAAAGCGAGAGGAGAAGAATGGAAAGAATAGAAGAGAGAAAAACAGCCAATCATTTATTATTTTAATTACCCAACATTAAGTTGCGGAAAACATTCTTTTTCTTTTGAGTGATTTCTAAAGGGTACTTTGAACTTTGACCCAAATCTTAATCAACCCGTATTAAAGAAGCAGCAACAACAGCTATAGCAACAGCAATAATCAGCAGCAACGGCAGCAACATTATCTACTGCAGCTATATCAACAAATACGAGTACGAGTACAAGTACGAGTATTGAAAAAGGGTTGTGTGTTGCAAAAAAATAAACAAAAAAAAGAAGAAAGAAGGGGGAGCGTAAAGGATTTAAAGAGGCAGGAGGTTATAAAATAAATATCAACATTAAACAATACAATACAATACAATGAGAAAACAAAGGAAAAAGGAGGAAAAAAGAGGAAGAAGAGTGAAAAAAAGGGAGGAGAAAGAAACAAAAGATACATTGTTTTTAAGTACAAATTACACTTTAGCTTGGCCGCTTTCTATACATCTCCTACTTATTATGGCCTGCCCCCCCCCCCCTCCCTCTATGCATTACAAAGCATTTGCGATTATTTTGTTCATGTTACAAGTGTTTTATGGTATACTTACTATGCTCTTCTCCTCTCTTTCTTTTATTTTCATTCATCTTGTTTTGGTTTTTTTGATATTAAAATACCAACTTGAACCCTCGTTTTTTTTTGTTTTCTTTTCACTTCTACAGTAAGATGCTGCTGCAATAAAAACGAAACTTTTTCCTTGTATGAGATTTTTCGTGTGACATTTTATTGACATTTTCCCTCGCCTATCCCTCGTAATTACAAGTTTTTTCTTTTATTTCTTTCCTTTGTTTTAATTATTTGCGTGTGTGGCAATTATATAGGAATTCCTGTCATCGAAGATGAAAGTTTAAACCACAGTTTCACAGCAGATTTGTTGCATTTCTAGCATGTATTGCAGAAGAATAATGAAATTCTGATTGATTCTGCGTTTTATAGGCACACTTTGTTGCAATTTTAGGTGAATCTTTCAATATTTTCAACAGAAGAACCTACGTTCACAATATTAATTGAACTTAATGTCCCTGGGTTCTGGGACATAGCGTTATATTCGGTAATCAGACGGCGGATGCTCTTGCTAGATTAGGTTCACTTTCTGAAAGCGATTTGATAGTTGGTCCTGATTTCTTTATCTGGAATTTCTATGGCCTCATCACTGAATGGGTCAGGAGGGAAGAGCAGAGGCGTTGGGGCGGTGGATCGAGATCTTATGTATCCAGATGTCTGTGGCCTGCTGTAGATAGTGATAGAACAGGTTTGCTGCTTGTTTTAGACAAGGCCAACATGAGGTTAGTTATTGGTTCCATTACAGGACACTGTGAGATTAGGTCTCTGCGCGATGAATCGTGATGTTCTGTGTCTAGAAGTCTATGGCTTTAGGTTAGGTTAGGTCGGAGTGGTAGCTCTGTTATCACAAAGCTCACTTGAGCACGCATAGCGGCCCGTTGTGATGCCATGGGTGAACGCAGTCCCTGTACTAACCAAGTTCCACCAAAATCAGGGAAATGGAAGAAGTTGGTCAGCGCAAGGGCTGCACAACAAAAGCACGACTACTCCGCACTGGAAAACCAGCCAGAAAGTTTGATGAACGAAGCAATATCCTTGATGTCAATAGATGATAGCTCCGTTAAACTAACAAGGAATGGGGAGCCTAACAACCTATATCTACATCTAGCAAGAGACGGGCACTGGCAAAGAAAGTGAACAACAGTCTCCTCTTCCTCAGTGGACCTACATCCACGGCAGAAGTCGTTGAATGGGAGCCTCATTCTTTCCGCCTATCTACCCATGACGCAATGACCTGTAAGCACGGCCACTGTAGTCGAGATGACATCACGACCAAGACCAAGTAATCGGTTGGTATGCCTTCTATCCATCTTGGGCCAGGTGAGTCTATGGCTTGCTATAGACAGTGATAGAACACTTTTGCTGCTGCACTTAGATAAGGCCAGCCTGAGGTTAGTTATTGGTTTCATTACAGGGCACTGTGTGATTAGATCGCTTATAGGAATCTGGTTCAGATCCTAGCCGGACTATTATGGGTGTGCTGCGACAATGAGGAGCTCGAAACTATCGAACACCTCCTTTGCAATTGTTCAGCTTTCAGGAGGTTAATGCTGAGGAGGCTTCTTCAAAGGTTTCGACTCTCTGTCGAGAGCCGACATTAGGGCTCTTCAGAGATACATAAATAGGTTGAGCTGGTTGAGAAGTGCTTCATTTGTTGCATCATTTTCTCATCCATAGGACACCGTATTCATTTCACAATTTATACACGGATTGATAGAAATTGTAGGTTTTATTCAGTAAATCTTGATATTAGTTTTGGTGGACTCGTTATTTTTTTTTTATTTACTTTTTTTTTCTTTTTCAAAAAAAAAAAAAAAAAGTTACGATTTCGTTCATATTTATTCCCGTATTCAAATGCCAACAATCTCCGTATGTTGCATATGCAACTGTAATAAGAAGACTTATGTGTTATTTCCACTATTTTTACACATTCATTCTTCATGCTTTTTTCTTTTTTTACTTCTCGGTTTACATAGCTTTAGTTTGCGTTTTTTCCCTCTTATTTCTCTCTGTAGACCAATTGCACTGTTTTTCCCTTATTTTTTTAGCAACGTTTTTTTTTTTTTGTGGACATGACATGATTAATACGACTGCTGACATGTTGATCGAATGCAACGATGATTTTAAGCACATAAGCAGGAGGGGGAGTTACAAGTAAAAAAACCAGAGTGAATGAGATGAGGAGAGGAAAAAAAATTCTAAAGCTGGAAAATAAACAAGAGGTTGAGTAAAAACGAAAGATTCATAATAAAATGTAAAATATTTGGATTATTAGACGGGTATCCGTTACAGGGTACTTTCGCTTTTATTCAATTTTAAAGTCTCGTTTTAATAAAATGAACATAAGAGAAGAGTTATAGCAATCCACATGCTTTTTTTCCTCAATAACAACGGTTTCTGCGGTGACAATTGTTCTTTGACACAAGCTACCTGAGTACGGTCTTAAGAAATCGAGGCACTAGAATGTTTGTAAATTATATTCGTTCCACCGATTACTGCATTGAATTTTTCGTGCCCAGAACATCAAGAAGGACTGCTTCTTGCACATTTCTTCAGTTGGTTACGCCAATCGCTGACAGGGTTTCCTCAATTTGGTCCAACGTTCCAACGTAGACAAGGTCGTCTTCTTCGCCAACTTCTGAAAATCTCCACATCAAATTCACGTCTGGCCGAGATATCCTCTTCCATCCGAGGAACGACATGGCCGTGCTAGTGCAGCCGCTGGATGTTAATGCGCAGCACAATGTCCATGTCGTTGAGAAGCAGATACATACATATGTACATACATATTAGATTCGATGCAATGAACCGAAGGTCTTACGTAGGAATTTTCTCTCGAATACTCTCAAGGCTGCTGATCAGTATTTAATAGTGTACATGTATCTGTGCCCTACAGAACCACAGAGAGTTGCGTCGTACGAGAGAGGTCTCTGCCATTCACATACCTATTTAGACAATAGTAGCATCAGTTGGCAAGAGTTATCTTACTTTTGATCACCGGTCTGACATCGTTTCTGCTGGTAAATTCATTGACAACATCGAAAGTATAACTATCGGCCGTATTTTGGGATTCGATAGGCCGTCCCTACTGTTCCTACTTGTCGACAACATGTACTTCGTTTTGCGTTCATTTACTGCCTGACCCATCTTAAGAGACTCTCATTTAACAGCACTAAAGGCAGCAGTAACATCTCGTTAGGGACGCCGTATAATGTCGGCGTCGTTAGCGTACACAAGCAACTGAACTTTTTGTGGAAAATAATGGCATTGTGATGCACCCGCCATTTGCAGGACATTCTCCATGACGTAGTTGAAGAGGTCGTATGATAGGGAGTCGCCTTGACTGAAATCTAGCACGGTATCAAAAGGTTTGGAGAGGTTTATTTCTACCTTGATGGAGCTGCAGACGTTGCTCAACATCATTGTGCATGGCCTTATCAGCTTTGCAGGAATACCGAGCTCAAACATTTCAGCACAAATAGAATTCCTCGTGGAGCTTTTGAAGGCTGCCTTATAATCGACAAAAAGATGGTATGTGGCGATTTGTTTTTCATGGGTCTTCTTTAGGATTTGGTGTAAGGTGAAGATCTGTAGGGAGAAGGCTTATACGCCTGTAGTGGGCGCACATCATGCGCTCTCCCTTTCGTGGGAATCTTCGAAAGACACTTTTGTTCCAACAAAAGAGTGCACGATTCACCATCACTGGTGCCTACGTTCTAAACCCACCCCCTACACACTCCAACCACTCGCCCTCCGCGGGACTGCCGTAAGGAATTACTTCGCGGAGAGCTGGTTAGCTTTAAAGCTTTGTCACACTAAGTTAAATTTCGCCTCCGTTTCTCCAGCCTTCTGAGTTCTTGCATAACTTCAGCCATTGTCTGACTGTATTGGCTCCATAGAATCCTAGAATTCAACACCTTTTCCATAAGCCTAGTTGGTTCAAAACTCGTTTCCCCGGGCCATCTAAATCTGGGGCAGCATGTTAGAATATGCTCCACATCTTCCTCCTCATCTATACAGTTTGGGCATAAAGGGAAAGTATCATGTCCAAAACAGTGCAGGTACTTCCTGAAGCACTCATGACCAGTTAGGAACTGGGTCACGTAGTACTTTAGCTCGCAATGTTCGTTCTCCATCCAAAGGGTTACATCAGGGACAAGGTGGAATGTCCACCTTCCCTTTAAACCGTTCTCCCATCGAGCCTGCCATTTGTGCATGGAAGTCCTTCGTTCCTTCGCTTTTATAGCTGCCGTTTGTCCTGGATACTCGAGACGGCGAAAGTATATCCTTCTCATCTCATCCGCCAATATGGGTATCGGTATTGTCTTTGCCAATACCATTATCGCTTCATCAGCCAGTGTCCTGAAGCCACTTATCTGTCTAATCGCGCTTAGACGATACACTGAGGACAGTTTCCTCCTTGTCGTCCCTACGGAGAGCGCCTCCGACCATATTGGGCAAGCATATAACATTATTGAAATCACAACCCTCGATATTATTCTCCTCTTAAATGGATTTGGTCCTCCAGCGCTTCCTGGTTTACAGATGCCTTTTCGCCGATGTATTTCACGTGCTCCTTGAAGTTCAACCTGTCGTCGATAATCACTCCCAGGTATTTTATCGCCCTCTTCGATTCGATTCTAGTGCCTCCAGCGGTCACTTCCATCTTCTCCACTATCTTCCTATCATGTATTACAACAAATATGGTAATACATGAACACATCTGTACACATATGTATGTACATAAAAACATAGATGTATGCATACATAGGGCATAAGGAATAACCCAATAAATATTTTTCAAATTCACATAAAAATGTCTTCTTCTTCTGTGTTAAGTACAATACCAAGTCGTAGTAGCAGTAGTGCATGTATGCTGCACTTTATAGTGGCTTGTTAACAAAGCAAGCATTTAAGTGAATGTATGTATAAGCTCTTATACATGTCTATGTATATGCTTGTATGTATGTATATATGTTCGAATATTTGTTTGTAATTGTTATTAAGCATTACTTACTTGAATATAAAAAAAAATTTGTTCAAAAATGTGTTCAAATGTTTCTGAGAAAATGAATGAAACTGCAAGTAAGACAAAGAGAACATAAATTTTATGCATTACCACTACTACTACTACATCTACTCATATTCACACTCACACATGCATGCATTCATACGTAGTCTTTCATACTGTCTTTATAAGAAGTGAAGAGACTATAAAATATATTTTTATTCCCTGTTTTGTGGTTACCATTTTGCCAAGCGTTACAACAATAGCAACAGCTAATGTTGCAACAACAACAAAAACAACAATGAATACAATAACAAGCATTATTATTTAGTAGTTTTTAGTACCGAGTAGTACTAGTAGTAGCAACACTTGCCGTACATATCTGTGTCGTTATCTGTAGCTCCGTGTATCTTAAAATGTCTTCACATTTCTCACACACCATAAACAATACTGACTACACACACACACACACACACACACTGTGTGACTCCTTAATAGTGCAGCACAATATGGGACACTCGTTTCATTCATTATACAGTTACACACAGTGCACATGCTACAACAACAATATATCGCACTACCATAAAGAATTTAACAAAATTTTAATACAACACAATGACTACTTGACTTCCTTTTTTTTTTTTGTTTTTTGTTTTTTTCTTCTGCTGCTACTGCTGGAATATTACGTATGCACAATGGGATGAATTTGCTTAAATGGGGTTAAATTAAAAAAAAAAATATGTATCGGGTCCGCCATCTAACGTTTTATTTTTCAACTAGTGCTTATTTCGTGAATAATAACACTTAGCTCATGTCTGCTTTGACAGATAATTAGTTTTATCCTTCCGCTGAACGAATATTTGGTTCAGGAGTTGAAGCCAATTGACCATCCAATGCGTTTTCGCTTCGCTAAGTGGGCCTGCGATCGACTTACAGAAGATGCCGATTTTGGCAAAAAAAAAAAAATCATCTTTTCAGATGAAGCTCATTTTGATCTTGGCGGGTATGTAAACAAGCAAAATTGTCGCATTTGGGGCACAGAAAACCCGCACGCATACATTGAAAAGCCGACGCACTCGAATCGCGTCACTGTTAGGTGCGGATTTTGGTCCAGAGGCATAATTGGGCCATTTTTCTTCGAAAATGAGCAAGGAGTGGCCGTTACAGTCAATGGCGATCGTTATCGGACCATATTGAACGAATTTTTGTTCACAAAAATTCAAGAGGAGGATATTGGCAACATTTGGTTTCAACAGGACGGCGCTACGTGCCACACAGCCGAAGCTACACTCGATGTTTTTCGCCCTGTTTTTGAAGATCGCATTATCAGCCGCAGAGCTGATGTCGTTTGGCCACCTCGGAGCTGCGATTTTACACCGTTGGAGTATTATTTGTGGGGTGCCGTCAAAGATAAGTGTTACGCCGACAAGCCAGAGACAATTGACGCTTTAAAGGACAATATTCGTGAAGCCATTGGTGAAATACAGCTGCACACAATCGATAATGTGCTTAAAAATTGGACCGATCGTGTAGGCTACTGCATGGCCAGCCGAGGCAGCCATTTAAATGAAATTATTTTCCATTATTAACCGGAAGGATTGTACTTTCAAATAAAAAAAGAAATTTGAGAAAATATTCAGCAGTTTTTTTTTAAAGCATTTTATAAAAAAAGTTATTTGGCGGACCCTTTATAAGAACTTCGTATACATATTTACATATGTACATACATAATTGGTCATTACAGCCCTTCAATCGGTGGTGGGACCTACAGTTTGAAGTCGACTCCGAAGGACAGATTTTTTTAAGAAACTTTTTCATGGCAATGATTTATTTTCTCCCAGAGTTTTTGCCAGAAATCCCCAGAAAGGAAGTCGCCGAAGAAATATTTTTTCAAATTTCGTTTTAGTGAAGTTGTCCGACCTGGGGTTTGAACCGTGGCCTCAAGTCTAATAAGACAACACACTACCTACTAGACTACAGGGACTTCAATGCATATTTACCATCTGTTTCCATCATCTTACGTTCTTCTTTTTTTGTCCCCCTTTAGTCGTCCTCTATAATGAACATATAGTTGCTTCACGCTATGGGTTCCACCTTTCGTAACATTGCCTAGCTTTCTTTGGATGGAATTAATCAAGTTTTATCTGCTTAGCAGGTGCTTAGTTTACTTTTTTCTTACGAACGAAATGATAACACGCAATCAGTAGTAGTTCTATAAGTCAATTCTATTGAATGTAGTTGAGGATCTTAGGTTGGAGCTGGATGTAAATAGTGTAGCGTTTTTAGTTCTTCTCGACCACACCAAGGCATTCGATACAGTCAATCATAAAATTTTATTGAATAAACTCCGGAAGCTGTTTAATTTTTCTAATTCTGCCGCTAGTCTAATATTTTCTTATTTGTTGAACAGATGTCAGAGGGTTCATTTAAATGGGAAGATTTCTGATTCGGTTAATATTTGTAGAGGTGTTCCCCAGGGATCAATACTGGGGCCACTGTTGTTCTGTATGTATGTTAATGATCTACCGGATGTTTTGGTTGACTGCCGTGTTCATATGTATGCTGATGATGTGCAGATTTATGCCAGTACTCGTAAGGAGAATATTGATTTTTGTTTACATTCTGTTAACCGTGATTTGGATAGGATTGACCGTTGGGCTTCGGCGAATGGACTGTGTATTAATCCCTCAAAGTCCAAATGTTTAATGCTTTCGAAGACCAATGTTTCGTTTGCCATACCTGGATTGAGTATCAGGGGAAATAAAATTGACTTTGTCCAGTCTGCTACCAATCTGGGTATTGTATTTAATGACAGATTATCGTGGTCTGGCCATATAAGTGTCGTTGTTGGCAGAATATATGGCATGCTTCGGAATCTATGGGCGGTCATTGATTCAACTCCTTTTGAAATTCGTATACAACTTGCTAAAACTTATTTAATTCCTGTGCTATTGTATGGGTGCGAAATTTTTGCAAACTGCGATAGTAATGACAATCGGAAACTAAACTTGGCATACAACAATATAGCAAGATACGTCTTTCTTAAGGGTCGCCGGGATCATATTTCTCATTTAGCGTACCAGATATTTAGTGTGAAATTTGATAATCTTCTGAAAATTAAATGTCATAAAATTATTAATACGGGACAGCCGGAATATTTATTAGGCCGAATTAAGTTTGCTAGGTCATGCCGGGGCATGAAGATTATTCAACAAAGTTACAGGACTCTTTTGTCACAGCGACAGTTCTTTATACACACCACTAGTCTCTGGAATTCCCTACCACATTACATCCAAAAGATAGGCAATGCAAATGCGTTCAAAAAGGAGTTATTTAAATTGTTCTCTTAATGAAAAGTTTGTTACGTTCTTAGCATGGTTATTATATCGGCTACATATTTATCCTTACTTTCCTTTACCGATTTTTGTAAATATTTCTTTTTATATTATTGGAATCCTTTATTTTTTTTTAACTTTTTATTTTCTTTTTATTTCTGTAGTATTGTTAGTTTTTCTATATTGCTTTAAATTATATTTCTACTTAAATTTAATATTTTAATCAATTTGTTATTTTTACTTAACTCCTTATATTTCACAATTTTTATTCTTCTTTTATGTTTTATATTTTACTGATCCTAAGCATAGCACTATAACTTATAAGATTAAAATCTTGTTGTGTTATGTTAATTATAATAAAAAAAAAAAAAATAGGCACAACTCCAGGACCGCTTATACCAAGGCCATGTAGTCCTCATGACTCAATTTCTAGTGTTCTCGGGTATTTTGACTTCACCCTTATTATCTCCTGGGCAAATGTTGAGTGATGTGAACAGTTGTCGTTGGTTTCCCTATGAGTAATTTGGCGCGCTTGTCATGTGTGATATACCGTATAATTACTTACTTACTTAATTAGCCAATTAACAGATTTCGCCCTGCCTTAACACATCCTTCCAAGCGCCTGTGCTTCTTGCTCGCCTTCGCCAGTTAGTTACACCAATTGATGGCAGGCCTTCCTCGATTTGGTCCTTCCAACGCAAGCAAGGTCGTCCTCTTCGTCGACTTACGCAAATCCCCGCATTAAATACCCGTCTCGCCGAAGCATGCTCCTCCATTCGAACGGCATAGCCAAGTCAGCGCAGACGCTGGATGTTAATTCGCTGCACAACGTCCATGTCGTTGAAGAGCTCATTGTAATGGGATGCATGCAAACAAGGTAAAGTTTCTGACTGCGGTTAACTTGGCCACCTCCAGAATGATGCTTGTCTTGTAGTGTTCAATGTGACAAGCAGCCTCCACGTTGCTCCTCCTGGATGACATACTAGCACCCGCTAGATTTTAACTAATGCGTGCAGCGAACTCCAATCCCCTGGACTTTAAATTTGGGTTGCGTGTAGGGTTTGGAATCCACCACGTAAAAAAATTATCCAATGAAAAGCAAAACATGTGATATGATATGCCGCATGTCATTTAATATTTCCAGTAGTTCCGCTGGAAAATTTTATATTCCATGGTATCACATATTGCTTATAGCATCCACTGGTGATTGGCTCAAGAGTAACAGGTTCAAGTATGGTAACAATCCTTTCCGTCATTGTTTGCTACATAATGGCTTCTGTGAATATATGTATGTCGTGGCGTTGATTGAATATCATTTCTTCTTAAGACGCTACTCGTCTAAGCATCTGACCGTATAGTATACGTTATTGAAGTTATGCTCTGTATATGTAGGACGGCGCAAAACGAATTCCCTGGATGAATTATGCGGAGAGTATTGAAGTCGCCGTAGTCTAGTAGATAGTGTGTTAGCTTATTAGACTGGAGGCCAAACCACAGGTCAGATATCTCCAACGAAACGAAATATGAAAAAAAATATTTCTGCGGCGACTTCCTCTCAGCAGATTTCCGGCAAAAACTCTGAGAGTAAATAAAACCTGCCATGAAAAAGTTTCTCAAAAATTTGTCGTTCGGAGTCGACGTTAAACTGAAGGCCGCGCCACTCACGTATAAAATTAACGCACACAACATGAGTGGTGTGAGAAGCTAGGCCGCAATCCCGATTGAACTGTTGTAATGGCCAATTTTTATGTATGTTTAGGACGGCGCTAAACGGACTCCTTGATTGAATTTAGCGGAGAGTATTGAAGGTGGTTATCGTTCTAAAAATTTCAATACGAAGATGGAATATTTTTCGTCGCTCTGAGGACTTTAGCTGTATTGTTGGGGTTTGTAGTCAAAGTCTTTTCAACCCCATCAACACTTACTTACTTACTTAATTGGCCATAACAACCCGTTTATCGGATTTCGGCCTGCCGCAACACATCCTTCCAGGCGCCTCTGCTTCGTGCGCGCCTACGCCAGTTGGTCACACCAATCGATGACAGGGCTTCCTCGATTTGGTCCTTCCAACGGATGCAAGGTCGTCCTCTTCGCCGACTTCCGCAGATTCCCGCATCAAATACCCGTTTTGCCGGCGCATCCTCCTCCATTCGAACGACATGGCCGAGCCAGCGCAGCCGCTGGATATTAATACGCTGTACAACGTCCATGTCGTTGAGGAGCTCATACAGCTCACTGTTGTATCGGATACGGAAATCATCGCCAACTCGCACTGGACCGAAGATCTTACGCAGTACTTTTCTCTCGAACACTCTCAAGGCCGCTGCATCTGTACTTAATAGGGTCCATGCCTCTGCGCCATAAAGAAGCACGGGTAGGATGAGTGTCTTGTAGAGTGTTAGTTTTGTCGTACGAGAGAGGTCTCTGCTACTCAATTGCCTATTGAGACCATAGTAGCACCTGTTGGCAAGAGTGATCCTGCGCTTGATCTCCAGACTGACATCATTTCTGGTGGTAACGGCGGAGCCAAGATAGATGAATTCCTTGACCGTATCAAAAGTATAGTTATCGGCCGTAATCTGAGAATCAATACGCCGCGCATCTCGACTCGTCGATAACATATACTTTGTTTTGCCCTCATTTACTGCCAAACCCATCTTGGTAGACTCGCGTTCAATAGCACTAAAGGCAGCAGTAACATCTCGCTTCGTACGCCCTATGATGTCAATGTCGTCAGCGTACGCAAGCAACTGGACACTTTTTTGAAAAATAGTGCCACTACGATGCACTCCTGCCTTTCGCAGAACACTCTCCATGACGAAGTTGAAGAGGTCGCATGATAAGGGGTCGCCTTGTCTGAAACCTCGCACGGTATCAAAAGGCTCGGAGAGGTCCATTCCTACCTTGACGGAGCTACAGGAATTGCTCAACGTCATTCTGCAAAGCCTTATCAGCTTCGCAGGTATACCGAGCTCAGACATTGCGGCAAAAACACGATCCCTTATGGGGCTATCAAAGGCAGCCTTATAGTCGACAAAAAGATGGTGTGTGTCGACTTGTTTCTCGTGGGTCTTTTCCAGGATTTGGCGTAGTGTGAAGATCTGGTCGATGGTGGACTTGCCAGGTCTGAAGCCGCACTGATAAGGTCCAATCAGTGTTTTGACGAGTGGCTTCAGTCGTTCACACAATACGCCTGTAAGAACCTTATATGCGATAGGGAGAAGGCTTATACCCCTATAGTTGGCGCATATAGTAGGGTCTCCCTTTTTCAGGACAGGACAGAGGACACTGAGGTTCCAATCGTTGGGCATACTTTCCTCTAGCCATATTTTGTAAATAAGCTGGTGCATGCGCCCTACCAACTCATTACATCCGGTCTTAAACAATTCAGCGGGGAGGCCATCAGGACCTGCCGCTTTATTGTTTTTAAGGCGCGTAATCGCGACTTTGACCTCTTCATGGCTAGGCGGCGGAAACTCCACGCCGTCATCATCGATCGGGTTCGGAACATCATCTCTAAAGGCGGAATTGGTGTCGTCATCGCCTTGTAGCAGAGTAGAGAAGTGTTTCCTCCATAACCTCAGTACTCCCTGCAAGAGAGTATTGAAGTCGCCGTAGTCTAGTAGATAGTGTGTTAGCTTATTAGACTGGAGGCCAAACCACAGGTCAGATATCTCCAACGAAACGAAATATGAAAAAAAATATTTCTGCGGCGACTTCCTCTCAGCAGATTTCCGGCAAAAACTCTGAGAGTAAATAAAACCTGCCATGAAAAAGTTTCTCAAAAATTTGTCGTTCGGAGTCGACGTTAAACTGAAGGCCGCGCCACTCACGTATAAAATTAACGCACACAACATGAGTGGTGTGAGAAGCTAGGCCGCAATCCCGATTGAACTGTTGTAATGGCCAATTTTTATGTATGTTTAGGACGGCGCTAAACGGACTCCTTGATTGAATTTAGCGGAGAGTATTGAAGGTGGTTATTGTTCTAAAAATTTCAATACGAAGATGGAATATTTTTCGTCGCTCTGAGGACTTTAGCTGTATTGTTGGGGTTTGTAGTCAAAGTCTTTTCAACCCCATCAACACGTCATCCCTTCATCTTACCTATTGAAGGACTTAAAATACCTAGTGTAGGTTGTCAAGAGGTAAAAAGCGAAAATAATTTTCAGGCGCAATTTTTAAGCATTGCCACCCTATAGTGCAATATTTTATTTACCCGATTTTTTTTTGTTGTGCACTCTCTCAACACAGAAAGATGCTAAAATGACTTAAATATTGTTCTCTATAAATTTGTGCATTCTCCTATTCTCCCTATACACAGACAGCTACACACACACACACATAATAAATAGTACTGCATAAGTATGTGTGTGCATGTTGGTGTAAGTTATGCTCGTATAAAATGCAGTTAAAAAGTGCTTGTTCGTCTGCCTGTCTTTCTGCTTGTCAGGCTGTTATTCTCTGTCACAATTGTATTCCTTGTTGTTGTTTGCTGTTACCGTTATTGTTTTTGTTGTTGTTTTTGTTGTTCTGTTCATCTTGTTTATTTTATTACAGTTATTATTGCTCCTGGGATAAATATGAAAAATGTAGAACATTTAAGGCGCACTGCAGCAAATAGTCAAACCGTCAAGTAT
This sequence comes from Sarcophaga variegata, assembly GCA_932273835.1. Taxonomy (NCBI): domain Eukaryota; kingdom Metazoa; phylum Arthropoda; class Insecta; order Diptera; family Sarcophagidae; genus Sarcophaga; species Sarcophaga variegata. The sequence continues at coordinate 20,521,250 of OW026362.1, read as the reverse complement.
TTTGAGTTATACTCTCGCATTCTCTCTCTCTCTCTCTCTCTCTCTCTCTTCCACTCTCGCTGTCTTCCTATTATTACACATTGTATGATGATGATATTGTTGTTGCTTTTTTATATGGCAACATTTGATTGCTGTTGCTTAAGTGCTCATATGTATATACGTATGTATGCATGTATATGCGTGTGTATAAGTACTACAGAAGAATGTGTAAAATTTACAATCGCTAAGTGGAAAACATTCCCGAAAAAAACAAAAAAATACCAGAATAGCATGAATGCGCTGTAATAAAAATTCGCATAATTTTTCAAATGCAAAAACAATTTATGAATTTTATGAAAATGAAACAAAAAGAAAAGAAAGAATAGAAAGTGAAATAAATAACAAAATTGGCAAAAACATGAAAAAATTATAACAAGATGTTGCTACCAGCATCATTTCTGACGCACACATATACACACAATAGTAATAAACTATTTACTTATTTCTTGTTTTTATTGTTATTGTTGTAATGAAGAAATTTTCTAAAAAAGCTGGAAAAAGAAAGAAGAATTCAATAAATTGCCAAAAATTCGCAACTCACAGTATTTTTAAATTCGAAATTATTCTCTCTCATGTGTTCGTTTGTTTGGCAGTGGTATGGAAAATATTTCATCGTTTCAATGTGCTCTCCATATGTCTTGCATCCGCTGTTATTCATCACACATATGTATGCTGCTCTAATGTAGCTGCTATCTACTGCCCTATAAAAACACCTGTTATCCTGCTCATTGCTTTACAAACTGAACACATTTGCATTTTTCTGGGTCAGCACATGCATCTTATTTTCTATTCATTTCTCCAAATGAGCCTAATCGGTCAAAATTGTATAAAAAATGGATCTAGTGGGGGAAGTGGACGTGGTGGGCTGGATAGCTATAGTTTTTGAAGATTCCAAAACAGATTTTCTTATGATCGAATGTTACTGAGAACTGGAGATATAGGCGACGAAGTTAACTTTTCTTATATAAGCAAAAAAGTAGGGAAATTAACTTAAAAACTTTAATAATTCTCATTTATTTAATATGCATTTATATATAAATAAACAACAAAATGTCGCATTTTCGAAAGTTGCATTTCTTTGGCAGATGACTTGCATTTTTTTGGGCGATGACTTGCACTATTCTGGTCGATGACTTGCATTTTTTTTTTTTGGGGGGCGATAACTTGCACTATTCTGGTCGATGGCTTGCATTTTTTGTTCGATGTCTTGCATATTTTTGGCCAATGACGCATTTTTGGGTAAATGATTTGCATTTTTCTGATCGATGACTTGCATTTTTTGGTCGATGACTTGCATAGTTTTGGTGGATAACTTGCATTTTTTGGTCGATGACATGCATTTTTTTGGACGATGACTTGCGTTTTTTTGCTTGATAGCTTGCAGTTTTTGGTGGATGGCTAGCTTTTTTTCGGACGATGACTTGTATTTTGCATTTTTTGGTCAATGACTTGCAGTTTTTGGTCGATGACTTTCATTTTTCGGACGATGACATGCATTTTTTGCCCGATTACTTGCATTTTTTGGTGGATGACTTACATTATGTCGCCTGCATTGGTTTCGACGCCTATATAGCTCCAGCCCGTGAGAATCATGGCCTCACGTCTAACAAGCCAACACACTACCTACTAGACTATGGCGACTCCAACACCCCATATACTGCCATCCATTTGTGTGTTCTTGATGAATGAATCACAACCAGATACTACAACGAACGCTGAAGCACTGCTGCCAGATTAGGGGATTTATCCCCAAATAGGGGATTTTTTTTAGCCAATGGGGATAAAAATTTCAGTTTGGGGATCTAAGGATTTTTTGAGGATGAACAAACGCTTCTGGGGAGTTTTTGAGGATAAAAAACTATAGATTTTTTTACATATAAAAGTCTATTTAGTAACATAATGGATTATAATAAAAAATATTTAAGTGATAGAATTTTTACTCTGGCAAGTCTATAGTTTTCATTTGTTGTGATATAAATGTTAAAACGTTTTCCAACAAAAATTATGTTTTTTAAAACATACAAACAATTTTCTCCAAGTATATGCTGTAATTCAATGGAGCAACCAAATTGTTGTTCTATTGCTAAAATATTAAATCCTGTATTAAAGGCAAATATCCCAATAGAATAGAATAAAATGGAACGATTGTTTTGGAGAAGAGCCTAGACAAAATTTAAATGTATTTTGGAGTAATGTTTATTGCTACAAAGATTCTGCAGGTTCTAAACCATTCAAGGAACTTGCTGAACTAGTTTTAAATATTCTTTGTGTACCAACAAGTAACGCTTGCGTTAAGCGCGTTTTTTTAATAATGAATCTTACTAAAACAAATATACGAAATAAAATGCAATATGAATTATTAGAAGCTCTTCTTAGACTAAATATACATATATGTACATAACAAATAATTCTGTTTGCTGTGAAAAGTTCGAACCATCTCCTGAAATGTTGAAACTTTTTAATTAAAGTACAATGTACAATAAAATTTCTGAAGCTAATGACTCGAAGGACTTCGAAACCGAAAAATTTTTGAATAGTCTATATTGGCCAATAGTTTTTTTAATTACAAAATTTTTATGTCATTAAATATTGTAATTAATCCAATTGATTTTTACTTTCAATTAAAGTAAACAACCTTTAAGGTAGTTTATAAAAATGAATTTAAATAATTTTATTAAAAGTAGTATATATACTTTTATGCACACATGTGGTAATATTGAACTCAACATTAATTTGTACTTACATAAAATTTTTTTGAATTATATTTGGGATTTTTTTGGGGATAAATTAATGGATTTGGGGATTTTTGGGGATAAACAAAATGGATTTGGGGATGAGGGCTGAAAAAAATCTGGCAGCAGTGCGCTGAAGTATTATTACTTGGTCGTTAAATGTTTTTTTTTTCATTATAATTCTGTGTTTGCTGTCCTTCAGGCTTAAATCTACGATATAAGTAGGTATTGCAAAATCTTAGTCGGCAGCCTTTGAGGCGACAAGTGCAGAATACAGGCGTACATTTAAAAGGAAATTATGAAAATTATGTGAACTATTGAAGACAGCAAAATTTTAAAGAACTTGAGAACATAAGATGCCCGCTTACAGTCTGGCATATCATGTTAGACAGCATAATCAGTTTGATAACTGATCGTCAATTATATTGATACGAGGAAATAGGAAAATATGAATATCGGGCACCAACCTACATTAAGAAACAATGCATGTTGTATTACTCGTTCTGTTCAATCTTTTGATAAAGCCTAAAAAAAGCCTAAAAAGTTTGTATACAATTCTACTACGGTATATAAATTTTTTACATATGCAAAGTTACCAAACAATGCATCAACTATAAATCCGATGCCTGATTGCTTTTTGACTGCGTTAAAAATACACATTGAGGACGTTTTGAAATAGTTTACATTGTAAATATTTTGTACAGCGGCTTTATGAAACACTATACTCTGTTCAAACACAAAGCAACTAGCATTTTGGAAGGCAGCCTATATCATTGCCTCAATTATTGCAATTTCAGGAAATGCTGATTTTGCCAGCATACATATGTATGTATGTACGTAGATAATTAGTTACATTGCAAACCTTCAGTCAGGATTACAACTTAGCTTCTCTTATCACTTGTGTTACGTGTGTTAATTTTATACAAAAGTGGCGGGATCTACAGTTTAATGTCCACCCTTTACGACAGATTTTTGAGAAACTTTTCATGACAATTTTATTTACCCTCAGAGTTTTTGCCATAAATCTGCTTAGAGGAAGTCGCCGAGGAAATTTTTTTTCAATATCTTGTTTCTTGGAAATGTCTGACATGTTTGATATGTGGCGTTACGTCTAATACTAGCCTACAGCAACTACATTATGCCAACATTTCCTTTTATTTCGATTATCATCTGTACTATTATCCTAAATACGCCTACCGTAAGGACTATAGGCTGTTCCTCATCGAAGTTTAACATTGTAAGGAGAAGGTTATTATACTTGCGCTTACAGAAATGCTTTGCATGGCACTTTACGCCAGTAGAAGTTAAACCAGCACTTAGGGAGTGATACCTACAGTCAATCTGTGGTACATAAATTACATTTTCGATCTCATACAGCCTTTGAAAATAAATTAGCAAAGCGATCGAAAATATTTTTTCAAAATTTCTTCAGACAGGAGAAAATACGTTTGCTCTACGCATGGGCATTAGGCGCTTTAGAAAAACATGTGGGTATAAAAAATTGTAAAGCTTTTCTTGGCTTAAAACCTTAACTGCTTCTTACTTTAGTAAATATATTTTAATTACACTTATTTGTATATAAATATGTATGAAAGTGTTTAATATTTGTGATAAACTGTAATACACAACATCAATCAATCAGCGAAATACGCTTTGGAAAGCAGTAAAGCAATGGTGATGGTGGTGGTGTGTGTATAAGTATACAGTTGTGTTCATAAAAATAGGAGTGAGCCCATTGAAAAACAAAAGCTTAAATTTTAACAAATAAAAAATATGGTTTAATTAAATTTTTTGGTTTAATGTAATGTTGATTCAATACTAAATTATTTACGTTATTCATTAATTAAATAAAGCTTTCAACAAGTAAGTAAACGGAAGTTTAAAAAAGAAATATCTTAAAAAGTGCTGTTCAAAATAATAGGAGTATTTCTGTTTTCATAAAAATTTTGTATTAAAAAAGTTAAAAATGCTTATGACTATAATCAGAAGCTTTAAATACGCTTAGTATTTGGTAGAATAGCCTTTACTTTTTATTACAGCAGCACATCTACGAGCCATGGAGTCAACTAAATCCTGACATTGTTTTAGTGGAATTTTATTCCACCCATCTTGCACTACAGACCACAACTCAGCTGCATTTGACGGTTTTCGCTCGGCAACATATTTTTTAACATCCCTCATAGATGTTCTATGGTATTAAGGTCAGGAGACTGAGCTGGCCACGCCATAACCTTTACCCCATTAAGCCGAAATCACCCATTTGCCAATTTACTGGTGTGTTTCGGGTCATTATCTTGTTGGAATATCCATTTTAGAGGTGTGGAATCTGGTAACATCACTTCTCTCAAAATGCTGACATAGACGTTCCTATCCATTATGTCTCTAAGTCGATGTATTGGGTCTAAATCATTATATGAAAAGCTTCCCCATATCATTAGTTTTGCACCACCATGTTTAACTGTTGTTTTGTGTATACTGAGCTTTATATTTGGTGTTGGGCGGACGTCTAACATGCTGTCTAGACCCAGTGCCACCAAATAAAACAATTTTGCTTTCGTCGGTCCACAATAGGTTTCTCCATTCTTCTTTCGGATATTTGATATGTTCTTGGGCAGACTTTAAGCGTGCTGCTGCCTGTTTTGTATGTCAACAATGGCACCTTTTGTGAACTTCTTGCGAATAAATTGTTGTCCATCAGACGCCTACGAATAGTAGGGACACTTAAGGCAAGATTCAGATCCTTTTGAATTTTATTTGAAGATGCTGAAGGATTTATTTTGCTGTATCGCACAATTCGGCGGTCATCGACAGTAGATGTTTTGGCCTTGCGCCCACGCGTTTCGGGCTTTTTTTTATATTTTAGTGGATTTTTGATTATTCTTTCAAAGTTTTGCCTTTATTTCGAAAATTTTTAATTAGTTTTCTCTTTTCTTCAGTACAGTGCTTTCCTCGTCCCACTATTACAAAAATTTATGTGAATCACTGTATAAAAAGTTTTAACTACATTTTTCCGTTCTTATTTTTCACTTTTTTCTTTAAATTATGTGCTGTTATATTTTTATTTTTAAAGGAACACTCACACTCCTATTTTTTCGATCAACTGAATTCAGGGGCAAACACAGAAATGAATCAATTTCATCGTAAATATTAAAGTTATTACGACATCCTTTGTTGTATTTTATTTCTTACATATCGTTGTAACTACCATTAAAATATATCATCTTTTGCAAATTGGTAGAATAAAAAATTTTAACTTTGAAAATATTACATGGTAGCACTCCTATTATTTTGAACACAGCTGTATGTATGCAAGTGCTTAATATTTGTGATAAACTGTAATACACATCATCAGTCAATCAGCGAAACACGCTTTGAAAATCTGTAAAGCGATGGTGATGGTGGTGGTGTGTGTGTATGTGTGTGTTCCTTTTTAAAAACATCAATTTTAATTTTATTCTCTTTATGCTCTCTTCCTCTCTTTTTAGGCAGTAAAGCGGGCGATTAAATCGAACGAGGACTAAATTGAGTTTCAAAAACCAACAACAAAGTTTTTCGCCTACAGGCAACTACAACAACATTCTGATAAATATTTATAAATCAACAACAACAACATCAATTATTTAAATAACAGCAGCAGCAGTAGCAGCAGTTGGTGTGAAAAATCAACAGACAACCAATACCCATACCTTCCCAAGAAGCAAAAAAAAAAAAACAAAATAATCCACACCCCACACACAAATATACAAAAGGAGAGAAAAAAGCGAGAGAAAGAGAGAGACTAAAATAAATAAATCAAAAAATAAAACAACAACAACGAAGCTGGTTGTAATGAAATTGTAAATTTTATAACCAATTTCGTAAAGGCACATCGAAATCAGTAGCAACAACTACTACCACAACAGCAGCAATCAACAAACATGGATTTGAGTTAAAAATCAAATTAACAACAACAAACGCCTTCAACACATTTTAGAAAACAAAAACTGAAAGAGCAAAAAGGAAGTGCGGAAACCCTTATCAAAATTTCTACAGAGGCAACGGCACACACACACACACTCTCTTTTATTAAATACTTACATGAGAGTCAAAGAGCATAAAATATAAAAAAACAGGCAGACAGAGAAACATACAACAACAAATATTATAAATATTAAGAGATTTTGTTGTTGTTTTTGTTTTTATTCGTTATCATTTACATTGTGTGTGCATGCATGCTCAAGCTCAACATCAATTTGATTTGATTTGATTTCTCTTTTTCACCAACGCTAACGCTTCAATTGTGTTTGTGTCAGTTTTAACTGATTGTATATGTATGTATGTGTGGTTATGATTTAGAAAGAAAAAATTAAAAAAAAACAGAAAAATAATTTAAATTTTACTTAAAAACAACAACAAAAACAAAACAAAAACATAAAAGCGTCATTAAATAAAAGATAACACATCGATGGTTTGTTGGCATTAAAAAAACAAACGAAACGAGAAAATGTAATGGAAAAAAGTGACGTTTGGAAAAAATGGATTTCACCAGCCTCTATAAGGCTGTATTGTTCCTGTTTATTGTCAAAGGTGAGTGAGTTATAAAAGCAATTATTTTTTGTATTTTTATTTTATTTTTTATTTAATCTCTGGCTTTTGATAAACAATTTGCGTTTTATTTAAAATTTTTTTTCTTTTGTTGAATTTATCCTGCGGAAAATATAGAAATTTAATATTAAAAGCCTGCCTATGTGGGTAAATATTTATTTAAGGCATCTGGTTAAAAAGAAATGAAGTCTGTAGTGCAAAACATACATACGTACATAATTGGCCATTATAACCCTTTGGTCAGGATTACGTCCTAGTTTCTCACACCACTTATGTTGTGTGTGTTAATTTTATACATGAGTGGCGGGACCCTACAGTTTAAAGTCGACTCCGAACGACAGATTTTTGAGAAACTTTTCATGGCAATTTTATTTACTCTCAGAGTTTTTGCCAGAAATCTGCTGAGAGGCAGTCGCCGAAGAAATACTTTTTGTAATTTGTTTTGATGTCTGGCCTGGGGCTCGACTACCTACTAGACTACGGCGACTGCCTGTAGTGCAGTGATATTAACTTGTTGTGTGCGGTCAATGCATAGTGAAAGGTGAAAAATAAAATTTTAATTAATTGTTGGATTACTAAATGCAATCTTTACATTAAATCTATGGAAATTGAATGAAGTCGTCGTTGCCTAGTAGGTAGTAGATAGTGTGCTGGCTAATTAGACGTGAGGCCACGTTTCAAATTTCAGGTCAGACATCTCCAACTAAACGAAATATTGAAAAAATATTTCTTCCACGGCTGCCTCTCAGCAGATTTCTGGCAAAAACTCTGGAAGTAAAAACATTGCCATGAAAGTTCCCACAAAAATCTGTCATTCGGAGTCGACTTTAAACTGTAGATCCCACCACTTGTTTATAAAATTAATACACACAGCATAAGCGGTGTGAGAAGATTGGTCGTAATCCAGAGGTTGAATGGTTATAATGACCAAATATGTATATATCTACGCTTTAAAACTTTTGAAATATGAGCTCGTAGATTGCAAATAAAATAGAAATTTGTGTTTAGTTTTAACCCATATGTGCCCAACTTTTTTTTCTCGAAAAAAAAAAAATAATACATAAATAATAAGCTACTTTTTAACCACACAGCTGATTAATATCTTACCGTTTTAAAAATGGGGCGATGAGCACATATGGATTAATTAAAGCTCTTTATTATTCGTACAATTCTGTGTGCCACTGTTCACAACTTGATGTAAACAACAACAATTGCTTTTCTTTGCTATTCCTCTGTTTATACCCTTTTCATAAACAATAACAATTACTAGACAATTATTCTACACATATTTGAAACGGAGATCTTCAAACCACGATTAGTCTCTTCAAACGCACCGCGAACCTCACTAACTCACTTGCCTGCTTTGCCTTGCCTTTTATATGGCTGGGTAAACAGTGTGATGAATGTTCTTGAAGGCGATTGTTCATAGCTTCGCGCTCTCGAAAGCTCTATAAATGTAAATATCGTTGTTTACTTTTATTATTGTAATGTTGTTGGTATATTTTGATTTACTTGTTTACTGTTTTTCTTATGCTGGTCTTTGTTGTTATACAGTATAATCTCGATAATCCGGACAATTAAAAACCATGTCGTGTCCGAAATGTCGAAATGCCCGAATTTCCGAAATAAAAGAAAAATTTAGATAATACATGCTAACTTATATTTATTTACAAGAAGTTCACTTTAAAATGAAATGTTTACATTCAAATTAATATACCAGCAGATTAAAATCATTTATATAAAATATTTTCATTATTTGCTGCACCAATAGTCAGACATTTTCATCTAACGAAGTTTAGTTTAATTTTGCTTTTTGTACGCAATATCTCTGAGGCTTAAAAGCTTTAAAATATTCCCAGCAGGAAGTTCCTGTTCTTCGCAATATTTTATACAAATATTAAGAGCATATATGGCTTGAGAATGCTGTATTTTTGGAACATTATTGCAACATTCTGCATTAAATGACTTAACCTCATCATTTTCATTAGTCTCATCGTCAGTGGTTTTAATTTCATCATTCAACCATTCGGTAATCTCATTAGAATTATAAATATCAGGTGCTAAGTTGATAAGTAAATCAAATAGTTCGCTGGAATCGCTTCGTCTTAGCCTTGGCAGAGGTATTTCGTTATCTGAGTTCTACTCTTCATCATACAAAATTTTATGAAAACAGTTTTTAAGGATTTTTGCATCAATTCTATCCCAAGCGTTTTTCAATGAAAAAGTTATAAGAGCATCCATTAGATTTTATGAATTTGATAAAATAACGACCAAAAAACTTTTACGATAGTTTAGTTTTAAAATTGGCTGCATGAGTGCTGTACAATTAGGTGGAAAAAACAGAACGCATATTTTGTTATTTAAATCTACTAATGACTTTGAATGACACGTTGCGTTTCTACTAGTAAAAACGCTCTAATTGATAAATTATTTTCTTTGAGATATCTTTTTTTGTGCAAAAGCAATAGGAATAAGTACTGTCGGAATTATTGAGGTAGAAAAAATTGATGGTGTCCGGATTACAGAGTCTACTCTACAACAGTAGAAAAAATAAGTGTCCGCATTACCGCGTTGTCCGGATTTGCAGGTGTCCGAAATATCGGAATTATACTTAAGCACTACGATAATTTGTAAACAGGTTTGTTTATTGCATTGTTTTGCTTTTGTAGCTTTTGTTTATAATTTTAATGTTAAGCGATGTAAAAGCAAAACACCAGAATCTAGATTCTTAATTTTCGTAACAATATGTATGTATAACCAAACTTTTTTAAGACGTTGACTGCCGCGGCAATTTTCAGAAAACTGGCCGAGCAAGCCAACATTGACTTTTTGTTCTTTTCCCAGAACCCATTTATCGATACTAGCACTGATATAATACGATTTTATTCGTAGCTACACAAAAATAGTAGGTTTAGTGAGTACGAGATAACTCGTAGTTGGCACCCTACAAGGGAACACAATCTACTAGTTATCTCGTAGTCGGCAGTCAATGATTATACGCTACCATGTGATTGTAGCTTGGGACCACCTATGTATGTTTCCTAAACGCTTGACGCTTGCATTTCACTTACCACGTGAGAAAATATTGTTCAGTGTTCGGACGTTCAAGGTGATTGGGGTGCAACACTGCCCACTCACAGCAGATTTTACAAAATGTTCCCCAAAAGTTTGCATAATTTTCTCTTCCTGAATTAAATTTCTCAATAATATTGCGCTGAGTTTTCAAATCCATGCAACTATTTCCTGTTGGATTTGACACCACAGCGCTAATGCTGCTGTGTATAGGGTCATCAACAACCCAATCAACATTTACATGTAAAATAATTTTATTTATGAACTGGACTCATTGCAGTGCGGGAAAATTATTCCCTGCTTCTTTGATATTGAGATTGTTCGTGGAAAAATTGAAATTAAAAAATATTTATCGAAACAAGAATATTTTATTGGAGTCTAATTATAGAAGAGAGACTTTTTAAGACTGTTTGTTTAAGAACTTCCATGCAAAACAATATACCCCCCTGTGGGGCATAAAGTTATAATAGAACAAACAGTCGATATGTAAGTCAAGATAATGAAGAATCTAAAGCCTTTAAAGGAAGCAACAGAATCGAAATAGAAAAGAAAACAATCATACGTACAAAAACGTTGTTTTTATTCATTTACTCTCAAAAAGGAAGTGAAGAATAAAAGAATTTACGACTAGAGGGGGAGGGGGGAGGGGGGGGATTAGACATAAGCAACAGCAACAGCAGCAGCAACTAACAAAATAAAATTTAAAAAGCAAAGAATCTTAAACAAAAAGAAAATGTTAAAAGAGGCAAGAAATTAAAAAAAAATAAAAAGGGCTACAGGCATACAGAAAGAACCTCTTTAGCCACCCAGCCAAACATGCCCCCCCACCCCCTCACTACAGTGACTCTTCTTCTTCTTAAGATGAAAAGGAAAAAAAATGTGTTTGCTTTCAAAAGTATAAGAATCTCGGTGTTGTTGCCGTTCTGGTTGTTGTTTTGATTTGCATGTCAGTAATGGAAGAACAATCAAGTTCAACAACATGCCCTCGACATGTGAATGACCTCAAAAAATGTCACCAACAACAGCAGCAACAGCAGAACAGCAACAGCAACAACAACTTGTTAAAATACAAGTTAGTTATGAAAGAGGGGAGAAAATAATGCAAAAACAAAAAACAAACAAAGAAAAGAAAGCAGAAAAACAAACAAAAAAATCATTTAAAAATAGAATTTCAAAAGAAATTCAAAAAGTTTCAGAAATTTTTGTATAATCAGATCTGCAACAGGAGTCAACATTAATAGCTGCAGCAGCAACTTTAGCTTAAAGTCATTATGTCAGGGTAGATTGTAGTAATGGAAAATTATAGTTTGTTACCGTTATTATATGCCAGGGAAAAATAAAAATGAGAATTACAGGATACTTATCGTAGGTATATGGTAGCCAGGTGGGTAGAGGTGACTGGAGGTTAGGCCAGATATAGCACGTGGTGGTATAAACGAGTTTATATAGAATAGCATGACATATAAACGAGTTTATATAGAATAGCATGACATATAAACGAGTTTATATAGAATAGCATGACATATAAATGAGTTTATATAGAATAGCAAAACATATAAATGAGTTTATATAGAATAGCATGACATATAAATGAGTTTATATAGAATAGCATGACATATAAACAAGTTTATATAGAATAGCATGACATATAAACAAGTTTATATAGAATAGCATGACATATAAACAAGTTTATATAGAATAGCATGACATATAAACAAGTTTATATAGAATAGCATGACATATAAACAAGTTTATATAGAATAGCATGACATATAAACAAGTTTATATAGAATAGCATGACATATAAACAAGTTTATATAGAATAGCATGACATATAAACAAGTTTATATAGAATAGCATGACATATAAATGAGTTTATATAGAATAGCATGACATATAAATGAGTTTATATAGAATAGCATGACATATAAATGAGTTTATATAGAATAGCATGACATATAAATGAGTTTATATAGAATAGCATGACATATAAACGAGTTTATATAGAATAGCATGACATATAAACGAGTTTATATAGAATAGCATGACATATAAACGAGTTTATATAGAATAGCATGACATATAAACGAGTTTATATAGAATAGCATGACATATAAACGAGTTTATATAGAATAGCATGACATATAAACGAGTTTATATAGAATAGCATGACATATAAACGAGTTTATATATAGTAGCATGACATATAAACGAGTTTATATAGAGTAGCATGACATATAAACGAGTTTATGTAGAATAGCATGACATATAAACTAGTTTATGTAGAATAGCATGACATATAAACTAGTTTATGTAGAACAGCATGACATATAAACGAGTTTATATAGAATAGCATGACATATAAACGAGTTTATATAGAATAGCATGACATATAAACGAGTTTATATAGAATAGCATGACATATAAACGAGTTTATATAGAATAGCATGACATATAAACGAGTTTATATAGAATAGCATGACATATAAACGAGTTTATATAGAATAGCATGACATATAAACGAGTTTATATAGAATAGCATGACATATAAACGAGTTTATATAGAATAGCATGACATATAAACGAGTTTATATAGGGTAGCATGACATATAAACGAGTTTATATAGGGTAGCATGACATATAAACGAGTTTATATAGGGTAGCATGACATATAAACGAGTTTATATCGAATAGCATGACATATAAACGAGTTTATATCGAATAGCATGACATATAAACGAGTTTATATCGAATAGCATGACATATAAACGAGTTTATATCGAATAGCATGCCATATAAATGAGTTTATATCGAATAGCATGCCATATAAATGAGTTTATATCGAATAGCATGCCATATAAATGAGTTTATACCGAATAGCATGACATATAAACGAGTTTATACCGAATAGCATGACATATAAACGAGTTTATATAGAATAGCATGACATATAAATGAGTTTATATAGAATAGCATGACATATAAATGAGTTTATATAGAATAGCATGACATATAAATGAGTTTATATAGAATAGCATGACATATAAATGAGTTTATATAGAATAGCATGACATATAAATGAGTTTATATAGAATAGCATGACATATAAATGAGTTTATATAGAATAGCATGACATATAAATGAGTTTATACAGAATAGCATGACATATAATTGAGTTTATACAGAATAGCATGACATATAAACGAGTTTATATAGAATAGCATGACATATAAACGAGTTTATATAGAATAGCATGACATATAAACGAGTTTATATAGAATAGCATGACATATAAACGAGTTTATATAGAATAGCATGACATATAAACGAGTTTATATGGAATAGCATATAAACGAGTTTATATGGAATAGCATATAAACGAGTTTATATGGAATAGCATATAAACGAGTTTATATGGAATAGCATATAAACGAGTTTATATGGAATAGCATATAAACGAGTTTATATGGAATAGCATATAAACGAGTTTATCTGTCGATTCTGTATAAATCATTTGTGAGGCGTCCAAGACCAATGCACCTAGCATGCGTGTCCTTAATGCAGTGTCCCATAGTAACTCCGACAACCTTACTGAGCCTACTTATTTGGAGTTTAAGCAGACTTGTCTTCTCATGAAACGACTCGGACTAGCAATGTCAATCCATAGCAGTTAATGCATCAAAATGCCGTTTTCTCCTTCGATATCGTGCCGGTCTTGTACACAGTAGGTGGAGAATGGCCTGCTCTCTTTCCTCAACTCTGCAGCTTCTACAGAAAAGCATTTGCGAGATGTCCCAAACTAGGCGTGCCTATAATGCATACCATAATTAAAGGGTGCCTCTTTGGAGTTTAAGCAGACTTGTCGTGTGTCTTTCCTCCAGCCTTAGCCCGGTTTTTTGCGCAATTCTACGCATTTTCGAAGCTGCCCATTAATTGTTGACGGAACAATTATAAACTTGCAGGCTTTCAAAGGGATTCCCAAAGTCGAAAATTCATCAGAATGTTCGATGGTTGCGCCACTCTTGGCTAGTTCATCTGCCCTAAGTTCTCTCCTGGTACCCATATGATTTGGACCTCATGCCGTTCTCATTGCTTCATTGAGATATTTCCGATAGCTGTACACTGCTTTGGAGTTTATACCGTTGGAGTTCAGCACTTTGATAGCCTCTTGGCTATCGGAAAGTCCCGCTTGGGTATATTTATGGCCCCCAATAATTTTCGCTGCTGACTTTATTATCGAGGCCTCCACCTGAAAAATGCTACAGCTACAGATAGACTGGACTATTCCGATTGATTCTTAATAAATTTCACCTCCAACGGTTCTATAAATGTGCATGGAGTCTTTTACGAGCTGCACTGCGCCATTTTTCCTAACTTCTTCGTCCCGAATTTCACTCAGAAATTGTAATGCGATGTCTTACGATATTGTACCTGCGATATGTTATATACAAGCTCAAAAGCTAAGATTGTTTGGTGCTATCAACATTGCTTACTACAGACAGTTGATGACAATTGACTCCGATTTGATCACTTTTGCTTGTTGTTGTAGCAAATGAGCATAACATAACCTTTCCGGTTCAGCAGCGGTACAAAATAATTTTTTTTGGCATCAACTTGTTTCACAACCTCCTTTATTGCGTTCAAAAGTAAAGTTAAATAAAATAAAAAAGGAGACTTGCATTTCATTCAAAATAATTAACTGCGGTAGACGCTTGTTTTAAGGTAGTTTTCCGTCAGTATCACACAGACAACTTGACAGATATCATTCTTCAAAGTCTTCACATTGGGGGACTACCTGCGGAGAAACTACATACCGTCCAGCTGATAAGCTTTAATGTGGAGTAAAACAAATAGCAAACAGGGACTTTCCCAGACCCTTGTGTACGTGACCAATACATGCGACAAGTTGCTTGTTGGAGACGTAACCCTCGAGTGAGAAATGAGCCTGTCGTCATTGCTTTAGCAACCAATCATACTGCATTCCGACAAGTTTAGCACAATCAGGCAATCATAAAAATTTAAAAAAAAAATCGGACCAATTTTCGTTGAATTTTTCGAGTGAATGGGGTCGTACAGTGGTGACCTTATAATTAGAAACGATGTTTCTGAAATAGAGTTCTCTGGAGTGACGAATCTAAGTTTAATTTGTCCCAATCTAATGGAAAAACGTATGTAAGACGTCCTCCAAACAAAGCCTTTGATCCCAGGTACACAGAGAAAACTGTAAAACAAATTAACAAACATACATGTTGCTAAGTCGTTTCTAATTATAAGGCCACCACTGTATCTCGGCAATGGCATAACGAAGTTGGCCTTCAAAGGCTCAATTGTCTCTGGTTTGCTGATTTCTTTAACGACGCCCCACAGAGAATAGTCTAACGGTGTTAAGTCGTAGCCTCTTGCCGAACAATTTACATCACTATTTCGGCTGATTAAATGGCCATCAAATGTTTGATGCAGTAAATCGATTATGGCATGAGATGTATGACAAGTTGCACCATCCTGTTGAAAACAAACATCGTTCACATCAATACTATGAAGAGCGGGTACAAAAAAATGGGTTTTTATAGTGCGATTGGTGCCTCCATTGAACGTAATGGTTGTGGCGTCCTCATTTTCAAAGAAATATGGACCAATATTGCCTCAAATTCAAACTAACTCCGCTAACCGACTAAAAAGTGACTAAAAAGTGCCAAGTACTTCTAACAACCTTAAGTAAAAGAATCGCAATAAAGGATGCATTATGCATAATACAATACATCGTATTCCGTAATGAAACCTGAAATAAAATATTCATCATAAGAATTTTGAAAAGAAAATCTTTGTCGCCTTTGTCGCCTTAAAGGATTATGATGAAATTTTTTTGGTCATTATTTTTAAGACAAAAAAAGTTTAAAAACAACGTACAATTTTACATCCTTGAAATGGAGTCAGAAATAACATGGGCAGACAGACAGACAGTTTGTATAGAAAAATTACATACAACAACTGCATATGAAACGTCTCCGAGCTGCTGGTTACTCTTGCAGTTGATGTGATGACATGAACGATGACAGCGTTAGCTGTTAGCTCCTGCTGTTAATGACGATGATAATGATGATGATGATGATGCAATATTTTTAGCAGACAAATGTACTAAAAAAAGCATTAAAAATGAAAATAAAAGGAAAAACGAAATAAAAAGAAATTTTTAATGTTGAAAAAATAGATCGTCATTCGCAAACGTTATAGCAATGTACAGTAGACTCGAAGGCAATAAAAGAATATTTTTTAAAATCCAGCATTAGAGCCTCCTAAATCTTGTAGGATCGTTACTTACTTACTTAATACGCTGCACAACGTCGTTGAGGAGCTCACACAGCTCATTGTTGGATCGAATGCGGAAATTATCACCAACTCACTCCGAAGACCGAAGATCTTACGTGGGACTTTTCTCTCGAATACTCTCAAGGCGATGCTTCTGCTTTATGGCGCAGCACTGGAAGGATGAGCGTCATGTAGAGTATTAGTTTTGTCGTACCAGGGAGGTCTCTGCTACTCAATTGCCTATTGAGACCATAGTAGCCCTTGTTGACAAGAGTGATCCTACGCTTGATCTCCAAACTGATATCGTTTTTTTTGCTGGTAACGGCATATCGTACAGCCGTACTCGTGATAGCGGGTATAATCCCTGTGGATCTGCTGGCAACGGAGCGGATGGAGGTTTATAAGGCGAAATCGGCTGGAAGTCATATAACCGGTCACTTCAGGGAAAACACCATTTCAAAATGGCAACAACAATGGATCGAGGAAGATAGAGGAACATAAGGCCATGGATTGGTCGGAAATTTGGAGAGGTAAATTACTACGTTACACAGATGCTATTTAGAAATTATCTGCACAGAATGGGCAAGACCGCCTCCCCTTACTGTCTTTACGAGGAAGGAGAGGTAATTGACGACGCAGCGCATACTGTTTTCGAGTGTGCATGCTGGCAGAGCTATCGCTCTGTACTGACGTCGGCAGTTGGAATGATCACAGCCGCTAACATTGTCGGGGTCATGATTGCGAGTAGTGGAAATTGGGCCTCAGTGGTAAATTACGTAGAGCACATTCTGAGACGTAAAAAGAGAGACCTTGAGGCTGCAGAACAGGTGGGCATGTCCGCCGTGCCGGGCGGAACCGAAACGATGATTTAGACGAAAGGAATAGTGGATACGCTCAGATGTCTCCTCAACTTTCGATACGCAATCTGGACGAGGATATAGACATGGAGAGGCCAAAGAGCCAAAAGGACTCCACTCCGTATTTCCGGACTACCACCGTATTTCCGGAGTGGACACAAACGAGTCCACAGGAGACGAGGGGCGATTTAGTGGGTAAGGGCCCAAACACGGAGGATGTGACGACTTCTTCTATGGTGCGGTTAGGTACATTTACCCCTCCTCGGCGTAAAAAAAAAATCACAGAACACTCGCCATGACGAAGTTAAAGTTGTCTGTAAACTCGCACGTTATCAAAAGGTTCGAAGAGGGCCATTCCTGCCTTGACGGAGCTACAGGAGTTGCTCAATGTCATTCTGCTCAGCCTTAGCAGCTTTGCAGGCATACGGAGCTCAAACATTGCAGCAGAAATAGAATTCCTTATGGGGCTATCGATGACTGCCTTATAGTCGACAAAAAGGTGGTATGTGGCAATTTGTTTTTCATGGGTTTTCTTTAGGATTTGGCGTAAGGTGAAGACCTGTTTGAAGGTCTGAAGCCGTACTGATAAGGTCCAATCAGTGTTTTGGCGAATGGCTTCAATTGTTCACACAATACTCTCGTAAGAAATTATGTTTGTTAGTTTCAGTTAAACCGTTTCATATACATATATCAGTGGACATTTCCATTCTTGTTTAGAACGGATGCTAGAGTAATCTGTAATGATCTGCGGATTACTGGGTGATTCAGATTACTGGTCAATACCTTGCCTGGGATGCAATATAGATTACGGTCTTTGAAAGTGTTTGCCGTTAAGCACAATGTGCTTGAGGTAGAGTCAACTTTAAATATTGTCCCCCGTCCCCCGGATCAAACATGATTGACTTATGCCCAGGGACATCAGATCACAGGAGAACAATGGAACTGCACAGTTCTGATAAATGACAGAGTGACTTACTAAATTCAGTAACTGCTGAATTAGATGTGAAAAGAGTAGAAGATCCAGGAAATGAAATGTATAGTAGCTGCCAGCCAGTAGAGGAGAATGGATACACTACACTCTACACGATTGAAATATTAAACACAGGCCTCTAATATCAGAATCTCAAATGAATTGTGACCTGAAATTTGAAGAGTTTTATCTGTTATCGCCAAATTTATCATCAGCAGACTTCGGGCAAAAACTCAAAACTACGAATAAAAAAATTGCCATGAAAAAGTTTCTCAAAAACCTGTCGTTCGGAGACGACTTTAAACTGTTTGGACCCGATACATTACATACATAATTGGTCATTACAACCCTTCAGTCAGTCATGGCAATTTTATTTACTCTCAGAGTTTTTGCCAGAAATCTGCTGAGAGGAAGTCGCCGAAGAAATCCTTTTTGTATTTTATTTTGATGTCTGGCCTGGGTCTCGAGCCCTGGCATTTCGTCTAATAAGCCAACACACTACCTACTAGACCACGGCGGCTTCAACCCGGTACTCATGTATAAAATTAACACACACAATATAAGCGATCTGAGAAGCTAGGTCGTAATCCTGACTGAGGTGTTGCAATGATCAACTACGTATGTATGCATGCATGTTATCGCAAAATAACTGGTTGGTTTTGTTTTTGGTCTTTGAAATATGGACATGATTATACATAAAATAGATGCGATGCCAATTTTTAATACCGAACCCCTATCCACTAAAGAAGGATTTTGGAAAACTCTAAAGTTGTCATTCAAATATAAACATGTACGCTCAGGAAAGAAAAGACAAAACAAGTCTGCTAAATTCATACGTAAGTAAAGCGAACGTTTACTTTTAGTGCTTACTGTGACATAAACTCATATATGTACGTACATACATACATGGATAATGCCGCTACATAAAGAAAAAAGCGACTATAATGCCAAAGAAGAGAATAGGAAGGAGAAGGAAGACATAAACGATAATGATGTATAAAATTACAGACTTTTGTTTATAATTTTAAATGACTTGATGTTCTTTTCTTTTTTGTCTTGCAGTTTCAGTCTGCTTTTTTCCTTGTTTTTTCTTTGTGTGTGCCTCTATCATGCTCTCAAGTTGTTATTGTATTTCTGCAGTCATTTATTCTTTATGATTTTTTTATCATTCTTGTTTAAGGTTGTTGTTGTTGTCTAAGTTTCTATAGAAAGAACACAAGAGTACATAAATACAGGTTTATACATGGACATGTGAGTATGTATGTACATATATTATGTATGTGACTGTATGTGTGAATTGTTTAGAAAGAAAAAATCTTTAAAAGTCTGTTGAAATTGAAAGAAGAAAAAAATTAAAAGAGAAACATTAAATAAGAGCCACATTTTACCGCAATGCATAAGTATTTTGAAATACACATGTTCTCTCTCTCTCTCTCTCTTACACATACATGCAAACACTAATATTCATACAATTGAAGAAATAAACAAAGAGAAAATAAACAAATAAAATGATAAAAATAAACCAATACATCTTTATAGAGAGTATCCCTGCCGTCAAATGAGTAGCTAACTACAAAAAAAGCTAACTTTAAGTTTGCTTGTATAGACTAACTTAAAGCCAACTACAACGCAATGCAAAATTTACATTAACCAAAGTGTATACACACTCCAATTCTTAACACAGGCATACGAAACGCGTTTGACAGCGTATAGGCCAAACGTGAAAGTGACAGCAAATATTACCAAAAAGTATTTCTGTCCCTCTCTGATTGTAACTGTTTTGTTTATTTGTTTTTTTTTTAGTTTTCGGTGTGGGTTTTTTTATATTGGCGAGAGTTAATAAAAAATGTAATTTTTGTGTAAAACTATTAATAAATAATAAAAACAACTACTAGCAATAACAATTTTTAACTTTTTCTTTCAAGAAATTAAAAAATATTGACAACTTTAAGCAAGAAAATTTTTTTATGAGCAGTACGTCTTATTTTGATCTTGTAATATTTAGCTTCTTAATTACCTCTTGCAGAAGAAACTATATTCATTGTGACCGAAAATCACACACATTTCGATTAATAATTAAATATTTAAGAATCTTTAAACTTTTCATTGAAGAAATTAAAAAATATTCCAATTTCCCCTTTTAACACAAAATAAATGTTCAATTACATACATTTAGTTTTTCTACTTTAACCGTCAGTTTTCAGTCTGTATATCTGTTGCTTCTAACACATTTGATTCGCCAAACATTATAACATTTTTTTTCTCCCTCTAAATTGGCCTATGCTTTTATGTTACGAAGGCTTTTCATCTATCAAGCCTTTCGATACTGTGATTCTTAACGTCGTTGGATATAGACATTTGGTTAATAAACAAAACCGCGCGTCATCTTTTCGTTCTCTATATTTTTGGTTAAAAATTTGTTTGCTAAAAAAAATACACTTAATTATAAAAATATATAAATTCGAAAGGTTTGAAGTATTTTTATTTAAAGTGAAGTGAAATTAATTCGATATTGTTGTGTGTGGTTGTTTTGATACTTATTTAAAATCATGAAAGGTACAAGTAAAAGACATTTGAGGAGGCTTTATAAAAAAGAAAGAATTTTGTATTCTGCAAAGCTAAGGCCGTGCAATGTTGTTGTTAATTCGGAATCTATAAGTCCATCCGTTTGCCAAAAAAGCTAACGGAAGTTATATCACCAAATTTGTGCATGGACATTAACTTAGATGGTGTTCATGGCAAGAAGCGTTTAAAAGACTTTGCTGCTTTTTATGACGCCTTAACAGGTAAGTGCTAATTTGAAAATATAAGTTTTAACCAAGTCTTAAAACATGTAAAAATGTATATACATATTTTTTAAACAGATGCCTGTCGATCAGTCGGATTACATGATGTGGAAACTGAGCTGCGTAACGCCTTAAAAATTATTAAAAAACGTTGTATTCATGCTAAGTGCATTCAAAATAAGAACATAACTCAAAAAAATTAAAATATTTGAAAATTTAATATTTAGAAAATCTTTTTATCTTTTTTTTACTAACAAATGTGCAAAGTATTATTGTGATGAATTGAAATGAATTTATTTTATTTATTAATTTATTTTTTTTATTTATTAATTTTATTAATTTATTTATTTTCTTTTTAAATGAATAAACTTTTGTTTTCAATTAAACTAAATTTTAAAAAACTGTTTCATTTCGAATAATTAATATGATAGCTTATTATTGCGAGTTTAAAGCCAACGTGTAAATAACTGACTTTTCATTCATTGAAATTTAGCTATCTTTTTAGTCAGTTTAAAAAAAATAGCTTAAAGCTAATTAAAAGTAGTAAGTTTATAGCTAGCTACAAATAGGTTTACTTTAAGTTAACTGCTAAGTAACTAACTTTAAATTAATTTAAAAGTAATGCAGAGTCGGACAATTGACTACTTCCTAGGACATCGCAATGTTAAAATAGTCAGTCATTTTCATATAAAAGTAATCCAAGTGTCAACCACCACTGCTTGAGAAATAGTTAGTTTTAAGTTAATTTAAAGTCAACTGAGTGTACGACAGGGATCTTAGACTTTACAAAACAAAACACAAGAAAACAACACACCATTATACTCTACATTACAATAGCAATACAATGCCATGTAAATGAATAAATAAATGAACGAATGAATGAATAATCACCATCACCATCACCATCACCATCGCCATCGCCAACAACAAATGCAACTGTAACTACAACAATAGTGTATAAAACATTGCATTTAACCGGTAATATGTTGTGTACCACATACAACAATAACATGCAATAAACACGCATTCATACGCTCTCTCTTTCTCTCTCCGTACTCCGTTTACCATTTATGTTGTGCTCTTAGTAGTGTTGTTTATTGTTTTGGTGAAATTCGTGTGTACAAAAGACGATATGAAAAGTAACAGAGAGAAATGCTTGCTCAAATGAGCACAAGTTGTAATAGCGGCACAAAACAACAACAACAATAATCTACAAAATATTGCAAAATATTAAACAAAAAAAGGAACAAGAAATGGGCTTCAGAAACTGAAAAAGAACATAAGAACAGTCTTTCAGGGTTTTTTTAATTCTCCACTTTCGTGATATTTTTTGGCCTCATTTATGCATGCAGTCACTGCAATTATCGAAAGTTGTTCATTCCTTAAGGAGTGGCTATTTTGTCAAAAGCATTCCTTTAGTGCGGTTCGTAGAAAACAATCACGAACTCTGACTCTGACTAAATCGATTTATTATCGCGATATAAAAGTCATGGATTTTTACTCCTCAATTTCAAGCTGAACATAACTTCATGATATATTAAGACTTAATGACCACATCTCTTCAATCACTTCAAATTCCTAGTTTTAATGGAACTTTTCACTTTTGAAAAGGTAAGAGTGAAGTGGTGATGTGTGATTATGGCCAAAAACTAATGACTACAGCAACTACTCTAAGCGTATTCCTTTGATGTTTGAGCAGACATTTTTCGCGCCCTTCATCTAGACTTGTCGGTCACCAATGTAAGTAGTCGCCGTAGTATAGTAGGTAGTGTGTTCAAGTAAAGGGTGTTTTTTATAGAGGTATAGAACTTTAAGTTGGTAATACTTTTCAAGATGGCGACTGATTTAACAGCTGTCAAGTGATTTATTCTCAGTTTGGTTTGACAATTCATCATGAATAGACTCACGCCTGAACAACGCTTGCAAATAGTGCAATTTTATTTCGAAAATAATGGTTCTGTGCGGAAAACGTAACGCGCACTACGTCCATTTTATTGTCGGCAAAATCGTCCATCAGAGCAGTTAATTCGATTAACCATGGAACGTTTTCGCACCACGTTTACTCTTATTGATAACTCGCATCCCCAGAGACGCTGTACGGTGCGTACAGAAGAAGTTATTAATGCTGTAGAGCGTAGCATTGAGGAAGACCCGAATGAGTCCATCCGCCATCGAGCACAGGAATTGGATCTGTGTCCATCCACTTTATGGAAGATTTTGCGGAAGGATCTTGGTTTGCGTGCTTACAAAATCCAACTCGTGCAAGATTTGAAGCCAAGCGATCATTAAGTAAGGCGTAGATTCGTCGAATGGGCCCAAAACGAGATTACCGTTGTTCCCGATTTTCATAAGCGAATTTTGTTTAGCGATGTAGCGCACTTCTGGTTGAATGGCTACGTCAACAAACAAAACTGCCGCATTTGGAGTGAAGGTAATCCTCAAGTGTATGTGGAAACACCGTTACATCCAGAAAAACTGACTGTTTGATGCGCTTTATGGGCTGGTGGAATCATTGGTCCGTACTTTTTCAAAAACGATGGTGGCCAGAACGTTACAGTCAATGGTGATCGGTATAGAGCCATGATTACTAACTTTTTCATTCCTGAATTGAATAACCATGATGTCCAGGAGATGTGGTTTCAACAAGACGGCGCAACATGTCACACAGCTCGTGCCACAATAGATTTATTGAAAGACACGTTTGGTGACCGCTTAATTTCACGTTTTGGACCTGTGAATTGGCCTCCAAGATCTTGTGATTTAACACCGCTAGACTACTTTCTGTGGGGCTATGTAAAGTCATTGGTCTATGCGGTAAAGCCACAAACGCTTGACCATTTGGAAGACAACATTCGCCGTATTATTGCCGATATACGGCCACAAATGTTGGAAGAAGTCATCGAAAATTGGACGTCCAGATTGGACTACATCCGCGCCAGCCGTGGCGGTCATATGCCAGAAATCATATTTAAAATGTAATGCCACAAGATTATCTTTCGGATAAATAAAGTTCATGTCAATCGAATAATCCATCGTTGTTTTATTGCAACTTAAAGTTCTATACCTCTATAAAAAAACACCCTTATTAGACATGAGGCAACGATTCAAACCCCAGATATCTCGAACAAAACCGTTTTTCAGCAAATTTTTGGCAAAAGAAACTGCCATGAAAAGTTTCTCAATAAAAATCTGTCGTTCGTAGTTTATTCCGCCAATTCTGGATAAAATTAACACACACAACCTAAGTGGTGTGAGAAACTAGGCCATAATCCTGACTGAAGGGTTGTTGTAGTGGCCAATTATGTATGTAAATATGTATATACGTATGTAATATAAAGAAATTGCTTGTAGGTTCGAGTGCAATTTACAAATTTCTGTGTTTGTTGTGAAAATTTAACTATTCTACCATCTCGTTGAGCGTTTTGCGGTAGCTGTAGACTGTTTTGGAGAGACTCTCAGAAAATATTGTGATAACTTCACAAAAATATTGTCTTCCCTAATAATGCCTGAAAGATGCAATGATCCGGTATTCTAATCGTATAATTTGCACTCACTTACTTCGAAAAGAAACCTCCACTCTCGTCTCCATTCAATTACTTCTCCGGAGTAGATCTCTGAACTTCTTCGAAAGTCATAGATTAGTAGCATGTGATCTGTATTCCTGAAGGTCTCAAATTACGTCAAGTTATATTAGATAACTCGTGATTGAAGGTTTTAAAATGTATTCCACTAAGTGTAGAAAAAGACGGCATATTTTCATTTCAAACGCTTGTAACGAAATTTATTCGATTTTCGATATTCAAAAAACCAAAACAAAAAAATGGAAAACTGCTTTGAATACCATGTAATAATATAATTACGTTCTAAAGGGTGTTTTTTTATAGAGGTATAGAACTTTAAGTTGCAATAAAACAACGATGGATTATTCGATTGACATGAATTTTATTTATCCGAAAGATAATCTTGTGGCATTACATTTTAAATATGATTTCTGGCATATGACCGCCACGGCTGGCGCGGATTTAGTCCAATCTGGACGTCCAATTTTCGATGACTTTCTGCAACATTTCCAACAATACGGCGAATGTTGTCTTCCAAATGGTCAAGCGTTTGTGGCTTTACCGCATAGACCAATGACTTTACATAGCCCCACAGAAAGTAGTCTAGCAGTGTTAAATCACAAGATCTTGGAGGCCAATTCACAGGTCCAAAACGTGAAATTACGCGGTCACCAAACGTGTCTTTCAATAAATCTATTGTGGCACGAGCTGTGTGACATGTTGTGCCGTCTTGTTGAAACCACATCTCCTGGACATCATGGTTATTCAATTCAGGAATGAAAAAGTTAGTAATCATGGCTCTGTACCGATCACCATTGACTGTAAAGTTCTGGCCACCATCGTTTTTGAAAAAGTACGGACCAATGATTCCACCAGCCCATAAAGCGCACCAAACAGTCAGTTTTTCTGGATGTAACGGTGTTTCCACATAGACTTGAGGATTAACTTCACTCCAAATGCGGCAGTTTTGTTTGTTGACGTAGCCATATAACCAGAAGTGCGCTTCATCGCTAAACAAAATTCGCTTATGAAAATCGGGAACAACGGTAATCTCGTGTTGGGCCCATTCGACGAAACTACGCCTTACTTGATGATCGTTTGGCTTCAAATCTTGCACGAGTTGGATTTTGTAAGCACGCAAACCAAGATCCTTCCGCAAAATCTTCCATAAAGTGGATGGACACAGATCCAATTCCTGTGCTCGATGGCGGATGGACTCATTCGGGTCTTCCTCAATGCTACGCTCTACAGCAGCAATAGCTTCTTCTGTACGCACCGTACAGCGTCTCTGGGGATGCGAGTTATCAATAAGAGTAAACGTGGTGCGAAAACGTTCCATGGTTAATCGAATTAACTGCTCGATAAAATGGACGTAGTGCGCGATACGTTTTCCGCACAGAACCATTATTTTCGAAATAAAATTGCACTCTTTGCAAGCGTTGTTCAGGCGTGAGTCTATTCATGATGAATTGCCAAACCAAACTGAGAATAAATCACTTGACAGCTGTTGAATCGGTCGCCATCTTGAAAAGTAATGCCAACTTAAAGTTCTATACCTCTATAAAAAACACCCTTTATTTTTTATTTGTTATTGAAAGATTGTTTGGAAATAATTTTTAATTAAAAAATCCTCGTATTATAGAAAAAATTTACATTTTCGGTCTCCCAAATTAATGACTAGAGCCAGCCATAATGTGTGTATTTAAAACGCTTTATTTTTTACGACGGCTGTCATAAAAAGCTTTGATTAAGACTAAAAGAAAATAATTTTTAAGGCCTAAATGTGTGTGTGTTTAAGCATAAATTATAAGAGGAAGAAAAAAAACGCCAACCAACCAACCAACCAGAACCAACAGCAGCAGCAGCCTTTCCTTATAGGACTTATAGGACGAATTTCATACGAAATAAAAAGGAGAAACTTATTAAAACATAAACAAAACTAGAAGGAGAAGGAGAACGAGAGAGAGGGAGAGAAAACGCTAAAACGTCATTAAAATATTAATTCTTTTAATTAAAATAAGACGCAGAAAACGTTTGCTCCAGCAGTGAGAGAAATTTAATTCCGTATTTTATTTTGTTATTCCGCAATTCTTCTGACAAATTTCGCCAGATTTTTTGTTTTTTTTTTTTCTCATATCGAGCGTTAAAGTATGCAGTTTTTCCTTTTCTTTGGTGAATTGTAGGCAACATACTTAAGACAAATAAGTATAAGAATGAGAATAAGTATAAGAAAAGAAAAGAAAAAATTCAATTAGTTTTAACCAACACACTAAATTATATGAAAGAAAATAGAAACATCAACAAGCACACACCTACACCAACAAAGAAATATTCTCCCTTACTTTTGTTTTTATTTTCTCTCTTTCTCTCTCTACTTAAAATTGTTTTAAGAAAATAATCAAAAAAAAAACAACAATCAAGAAAAGAAAAAATTATTTTTAAATTATAAAATTTCTTAACAGCGAGTGTTGGCACACACACATGTACACATACATTCGCGTAAGCATACACTGTTAAAAACTAAAGTCGCTTATTATATTGGGTTACAACGCGTCGCATAATTTTTGTAACCTTTAATGTTGGTACACACTCTTTCTCTCTCTACAATACAATACAATACCGTACAATTTATTTCTGTTATAATACAAAAATCCCTCTCTTATAAGAGTATGTGAGTAAACGAGAGATAAGCACAATACAACAGTAGGTAGTGAAAGGAGTTGGAGAAAAAAATGTCGAAAAAAATGCAAATCACAGCCGTTAAAGAGCAGCAAAAACGTAATTTTAAATGCTGCTTAAAAGGCCGTCAAACATACGCATACTTAAGCAACCGACACGATGATGACGATGGTGATGATGCTGCTGACGACAATGCTCGGCATGATTATGGTGTTTTTCTGATGACGTTTTTTATGTTTTATGCGTATTTGTGTGTGTGTGTGTGTTTAAGCATATGTATGCTGTAAGTGTATGCTTTAAGGGAGAGCAGGTTTTTCGTTTTTATGTATTGAGTTACTGTTTAGCTTTAAACTTGCAGCAATGTGTGTGTGTGAGTGAGTAAATGAACGTTTGTTTACCCAGTTAAATCTGTATCGGAATGAAAAAAGCAAAAACAAAAATAAAACATAAAGGAAAACGAATGTCGTATTTATTTTTGTTCCCTCTTTGCAAAATAAGGTGAAACACATTTAAACATGGACGTTCTTTAATTATATTTAAATTGTATACGGGGGTTTTTGCTTAATTTATTTGAAATTTAAGGAAACATTTTAAAATCATCAAATATTTTTGGTTTTAAAAGAGATTCAAGCAGCACCATACTGTTGAAACCAAATATCGCTCACTTATCAGTACCATGAAGAGCGGGCACAAAAAAATCGGTTATCACAGTGCGATTGGTGTCTCGATTGACCGTGATGGCTGCGCCGTCCTTATTTTGTGACAAATATGACCCAATAATGTCTGCGTTCCACAAGCAGCACCAAACAGTCACTCTAATGGGTGCATTTGATTTTGTGAGACCATATGTGGGTTTTCTGTGCCACAAATACGGCAATTTTGCTTGGAGCTGGAGCGATTATTTTCAGTTCCCTGCATAATCATCTCATGAAAGGAATTGAGACTAGTAAACCAATCGTATCTCTGTTAACTTTAACATAACCACCAAGATGGAAGTCTTTTACTTAACAGAGATACGATTGGTTCACTAGTCTCAATTCCTTTCATGAGATGATTATGCAGGGAACTGAAAATAATCGCTCCAGCTCCCGATAAATCCCTCATGTTATGATACAAGTTTTGTATTGTTCTAATAAAGATAGTTCTGTGGCTGCAATCGTTATAAGTAGCACTTTTTCTATAACTACAGATACCAACTAGTATGACACACAAACTTAAATAAACCTTAAATACAGTAGAACCTTGATTATCCGTGATTCGATTATTCGGCAACATCAATTATCCGGGATGGAAAAAGAAACTTTTTTGCATCGACTTAATTTTATTTTGGATCGACTTAAATTTTTCTGCATTGTTTAGCCGTGATTACCTCTATTATCCGTGATTATAAGCAAAAAAAAATTTTCTATTATTTTGGACAAACAAGCGAAAAAGGGGAATTCCCTCTTTAGTATACGATGAGTCAGAAGCATACATACTGTTTAGTTTAATTTAGAAATTTGAGAAGTGCGGTTTTTTTAAATTTTTGAAACATGTATGTATATAAAATCCTTTAATTATTTAATAACTAATAAAAATATCTATTAAAAAACTAGTCAAAATTGGTACTCAATTAACCGGGATCACGGATAATCAAGGTCCTATTGTATACCTTTTCGTACCAAATATTAATAGAGTACAAACAGTAAGTTTAAGTTTTTACACTTTTTGCCTTTGCAATAGTTTTTACAAAAATTTCAGTACAAAAACCATTTTTAAAAAGTACCAAAAAGGTACAATAAATTCAAAATTACAAAAATCTAGTGTATGTTTTGACAATTTTTACAACAAATTTATGAGGCTTCAGTTCATTTTTGGAAAGGTAACTCTTTTTTAAATAGTACCAAAAAGGTACTTTTTTTTACTCTTAAGTTCATGATTCTTATATTTCATGACGGTACGTAGGAACTTTCAACAGCTACAGCATAGCAGGTATATTATTCGGCCAAGAGCGCACACAGATGATCACAAAGGCGGTCATATTCTTTTGGCGTTAGATAAGAATTACTCTTCAATTATTGGTGCAATAAACCTTGGCATATTGAGTACACAAACCGTAGTTATATTTAGATGATCAATATCTCTAACGTTTTACGGGAAAGGAAACAAAGAAAGGAATGTTTTTTACGGGGATTCAGTCGGCGTTTAGTTCAGTTATTTTCCCAAATAAAAATTCTTATTACAGTGAACTCGCGAAAACGTGAACACTCGAAAGTGTGAACGTCTCAGAAACGTGAACAATTTTTTTTCCACCGAGTATTCTAAAACGTGAACCAAATCTGAAAGCTCTAAAACGTGAACACTTTTTTTATTTTTTTAATCTGTTTTTAAATTGGGAAATGCCCGAACTACAGTTTATTTGTTTGTTTACTTATGTTTGAACTTCTTTTTCATTGTACTCGTTTATGTATGCTTTGACCTCTTAGTTGCCTAAAGTGTTAATTTTGAAAGATAAAGTGGATATTCTTGAGTTATTGCAAAAGGGTTGTAGTGTTAGTGGCTTGGCAAGAAAATATGCAGCAAAAGCAAAAGCAACTGTTTCTTCCATTAAAAAGAAAAAACGGGAAATTAATAATCGTGTAAATAATACACTTTATGGTACAGGAAAGCGTAAAACATTACGTGCATCTGAATTTCCAGGAATGGAAAAAGTCTTAATAAATGGTTCCTTCACACGCGAAACAAAAAATGCCGGTAAGTGGACTGACGTTAAAAACCAAAGCTTTAGAAATTCACGATCAAATTAAAGAAAAAGATTGTGGTTTTAACGCCAGTGACGGATGGTTTCATAAATTTAAGCAAAGGTTTGCTGTTCGCCTTCTTAAAATTTCCAGAGAAAAACCTTCTGCGCAGCTGCAACTTGTTGACCCATTTAAGGAAAAGTTGAAAGCAAAAATGGAAAAACTCTCGTTTTGTGAAGATCAGCTTTATAATGCTGATGAATGCGAGCTATATTTGAAGCAGTTGCCAGATAAAACATATGTGTCATCATTGGAGAAAAGTGCTCCAGGTGCAAAGATGGAGAAAAAACGATTAACTTTCATGGGCTGTTCAAACTTAATCTACTGGTATTTGGAAAATCTAAAAATCCACAAACTTTCAAAAACTTTAATTGTCCAGTGAATTACAAATTCTCCAAGTCAGTATGGAAGGCATGTAACATTTTTTATGACTGGTTTCATCAATGTTTTGTTAAAGAGATGGATTTCAATTGACAAATTTGAAACTGAAAACTTAATTTTTGACTTTAGGTTACTGAGTTCTTGACTAATTAATAATAAAAAATTATTTAAAATAGTGTTTGGCATTTTTACTTAGTAAAATATAATTTTTCATATTAAATAGGGTCATTTTTTGTTTTAAATTTAGGTACTCAATAACGTGAACAAACTCGAAAATGTGAACTGCCTTGGTAAAAATTAGTTCACGTTATCGCGAGTTCACTGTAGTACCAAAAAGGTACCTTTGGTTTTTTTTACTCTTAAGTTCATGACTCTTATATTTGACGACGGTATGTAGAAACTCTCAACGGTCAAGAAAACACACACAGATGTGTGTACAAAGATGGTGATAATATTGGCATAGTGAGTACCAGAGGTCAGCAGTGAATCGTTTTTCGCTACTCATAAGCACCCATAAAATTTTGAATATAAGTGAATCAATAATATTGAAAATTAACTATGAAATCTGATTCCTTCGTACTCACTACAACGATGATTTATAAGTGCAGGTTGCAATGAGTATGAGTACAACGTTGACATCAAACTCATAACATTCGAAATATGTTTGATTCATAAGCCTCCTCATTAAGATTCATAAATTTAGAAAAATACTTATAATACTCATAAATGATACGAGTGACTCGCAGACACATAAGCAAAAAAGACAAAGCCGCAAGCAGAGCGAACACAACCGTTTAGTGAGCATTTAGAGTTGTACGCGACTCGTACTTATTTTGTGCTTCGTGTATATGTTATCATCATACGTGTTGTTAGGTATGAATATGATGAGTACTTTAAACTTTGAATATGAGTAGAAGTTCCATGATTAAATATTAAAATAAGTATGAATGTGTGTAAGTATCAGAAATTATGAGTATGATTTGATTTACTCATTTTTTAATTACTCATTGCTGATCTCTGGTGAGTACACAAACCGTAGTTATATTTAGATGATCAATATCTCTAACGTTTCGCGGGAAAAGAAACAAACGAAGAAATATTTTAACGGTGACTCAGTCGGTATTCAGTTCAGTTCAGTTCAGTTATTTTCCCAAATAAAAATTTTTATTAAACTTGAAACAGTAAGTTTAAGAAGAACATTGTAAACCTACAAACTCACATTCAATTTGAATAAGTTTTTCAAAAACAAAACCAAAAGCCATGTATGGGTTATGTTATCTGTGATACACAATATATTTTAACGTTCCCCTTCCTCCTACTTCTTTTATTCTTTTCTTTTGTTGCCTGTTTTTTTCTATTTTCCTTTTACTCACACATTAAATGGTGTTGCAGCATACACTGATATGTTGCTCCTGATAATTTTCTAAAAATTGAATTCCTTGTTTGTAGGTTTTTTATCACCCCAGAGTGTGTGTTTGTGCGTAAGCATGAGCGTGAGCGTGAGTGTGTTTGCGTGTAAGATTTATTGTGAGGGCACAAGTGTATTACGGAGACCATTTATGGGTACATACATACATATGTACATACATGTGTATTTATCTTAAAGCTTTATTCTTTATTTCTATGTATGTGTATGTGAGCATGTGCTTTTTAAACAAATACTTTAAACCATTAGCTTTTATTATTGTTTCGAGTACAATGTTGCTGCTGCTGCTGTTGTTGTTGTTGTTGTTCCATTGTATTGTTCATTCGTTCTTCTGTTTTTTTTTCTAAGCTCGTGTATGCGTGTGTGTAAGTATTTTTTTTTTAATACAGACAAACATCCTGTGTCTGCCTTAGATTTCCTTTCGTTTTGCGTTTATTTCTCTTTGTTTTATTTCTTCTTTTGCCTTGTTTTCTTGTTTTTTTCTTTTGTTTGCTTCCATTTCTTGCCTCTGTGTATTGTTACCATTTCATACGAAACATTATGAAGAACAAACAGGAGTAGTAAATATAAAACAGCATAGCATAGCACAGCACACAAACGAGTAAATAAATATAGAACAAGAGGCAGAGAGAGATTTAAAATCTGTTTACAAAAACTGTATAAAACGTTGTATTTGTTTAACCCCTTTAACCTCAAGTCATGGAAAAGCTCTAAAAAAGGAACAACAGCCTCAAAGTAAAATGAAGAGAGAAAGGAAACAAAAATATACGAGAAACTGTAAATACAGGGGCACAAAATATTAGGCAAACAAAAAAGGAGTAACGGAACCAACTACATGCCCGATTAGAGCTCAGTAAGGTTTTGAAGTCGCCATAGTCTAGTAGGTAGTGTGTTGGCTTATTAGACACGAGGCCTCGGTTCAAACCCAAGGCCAGACATCTCCAATAAAACGAAATATGAACAAACAATTCTTCGGCGACTTCCTCTCAGCAGAATTCTAGGAAAAACTCAGAGAGTGCAAATAAAATTGCCTTGAAAAGTTTCTTAAAAATCTGTCGTTCGGAATTGACTTTAAGGTGTAGGTTCAGCCATTTATGGATAAATCTAACACACACAACATAAGTGGTGAGAGAAGCTAGGTCGTAATCCTGACTGAAGGGTCATTTATATATTGTTACGAAAATGAAAAAAATAAAAAATCTGCTTTTAGATCGTTTAACATTAAAATTATAAACAAAAGCTACAAAAACAAAACAATGAGCTTGTTTACAAATTATTGCGCTGCTTAATAATGGGTGATTTTTTAAGAGCTATAGGAAAATTTTTCAAAAAAAAACGCATAAAATTCAGAAAAATGCACGAAATCTTTATTTGAGTCGATAGTACGGTCCATATAATTTAATGTTTGAAGATTATTTCATGCAAATGTTGACCGCGACTGCGCCTCAATTGGTCCATCCGTTTAGTCCAATTTTGGCATACTCTTTCCAACATTTCGGCCGGTATCTCACGAATAAATGCTTCAATGTTGTCTTCCAATGCGTCAATTGAAGCGGGCTTGTCTGTATAGACATGAACTTTAACATATCCCCACAAAAAATAGTCTAAAGGCGTTAAATCGCACAATCTAGGCGGCCAATTGACCGGTCCCGAACGTGAAATAAACTGTTCACCGAACTCACCTCTCAATAAGTCAATTGCTACGCATGCTGTGTGGCATGTGGCACCATCTTATTGAAACCACATGTCATGCAAGGCAAGCTCTTGCATTTTGGGCAAAAAAAGTTGGATGTCATCTCACGGTAGCGCTCACCATTCACAGTTACGTTATGATTCACAGCATCTTTGAAGAAGTACGGTCCAATGATGCCACCAGCCCATAAACCGCACTAAACTGTGACGTTTTCTGGATGCATTGGTAGCTTTTGCAATGCTTCTGGCTGATCTTCACTCCAAAATCGACAATTCTGCTTATTTACGTATCCATTGAGCCAAAAATGAGCTTCGTCGCTGAACACAATATTTCGATAAAGAAGTGGATCTTCGGCCAACATTCCAAGAGCCCATTCACCCAAAATTCTGCGTTGCGGTAGGTCGTTCGGCTTCAATTCTTGCAGCAGCTGTATTTTAAAAGGCTTCACACCTAAGTCCTTCCGCAAAATTTTCCACGTTGTTGAGTAACACAGGCCCAATTGCTGCGAACGGCGACGAATCGATAATTGATGATCATCATTAACACTGGCCGATACAGCTGCGATATTTTCTTCAGTTCGCACTCTACGTAAGCATGTTGGTGGTTTGATGTCCAACAATGTAAATTTGGTGCGAAATTTAGTCACAATAGCGCGAATAGCCGCTTCAGTGGGTCGATTAAACTGACCATAAAATGGAAGAAGCGCGCGATGAACTTTCTGAACAGAGCACGCATTTTGATAATAAAATTCAATGATTTGCAAGCGTTGTTCGTTTGTAAGACGATTCATGGGTAAATTATAGACCAAACTGAAGATGTTTGACAGTGAAATGAAAGACGAAACGTACGCGAGCTGTTTAAACCAGTGTTGCCAAAAATATAATAGTTAAAAAATCACCCGTTATAACAACAACCACCAGCATAAAAAATGATAAACAAGTAAACAAAAATACAACAACAAACACTACAATTGTATTGTAATTGTAAACAAAATACACAAACGACAATAATGAATGTAAACATCGATGTTTACATTTATAGAGATCTCGAGAACGGGATGCCACGATTATTCGCCTTTAAGAACATTCATCAGACTGTTTACTCTGCCATATAAAAGGCAAGGCAAAGCAGGCGAGTGAGTTAGTGAAACTCAGTCAGTCTTGTGTGAAGACGCGGTGTATTTGTAGAGAGTAATCGTGGTTTGAAGACCTCCTTTACAAAGATCAGTCGAACAATTGCGTAGTAATTGTTATTGTTTACGCAAACGTTGTAAACAGAGTGAATAACAAAGAAAAGCAATTGTTGTTGTTTACATCAAGTTGTGAACAGTGGCACACAGAATTGTGCGAATAATAAAGAATTTTAATTAAAACTAAACACAAATTTATTTTTCTTTTTTATTTGCAATCTACGAGGTCATATTTTAATCTTTTTTAAAAAGGTAAAAACCTAATAATATGTTTGTAGAACACTTTTTATAATTTAAAAACTATTAACTTTCTTAACATTTCTCAGAAGAACGTTTCGATTGTTTCTTATAAGGACAATATTTGAATATTACATGGTGGTGTAGTAAAGTAAAGAATAGTTGGTAACATGTTCCTTCTTGTTTCAAATTTACTTTTGAATAACTGAACTGAACTGAATATGCGAACATGCTTTTTATATTTTATGAAAATCATTTAAAAACAAATTCTGTGTCTTTGTTTGCAAAAGTATTAAACAGTGGATTATTATTTGAACAGCTCCCATGCCATGGCATGAATTCTATTTAATTTCACATCAGACTGTAGTATGTAGTTGCCACATACTCTCTAACGCTCTGTGATAGAAGTGAATTTGACTATAAAATGATAAAATTTAGATGGGTATTGTGAACAATTCATTTCTCTTTATTACGTTTCTTTATGTTCCATTCTTTTTTGGCCAAATTGTCAATCAGGGTCAATACAAAAGATTTTCTTTCTGTTTTTTTTTCTTCCACACAAAAAAAAAGAAACCGTTTTCCTAAAGGATTTCAAAAAAAAAACATGGGGAAAATGTGAAAAAAAAACAAACAGAAAGGAAAAGTTTTTATTTTTACATTCAAATTTCGAAACATTTGTTTGTCTTGTTAAACAATTTCTAGAAAAAAAAGAGTCGGAAAAAACGATTTAGGAAGCAGTCAAGCCCTTACCTTCATTCAGCCTTATCAGTTTGGTTATATTTTGTTGACGCTGTTGTTATTGTCATTATTATGACGATTATTATTCATCTAGCAAATGGAATATTTTATGTCCCGCCCTCAACACCCCTAACAGTGTGTTACATAGTGTGTTTATTTTAGTTTTTTAAAGGGTGGACCATTTAAAATTTTAAATTTAAACGTGCAATGAAACAGAAACGGTTTGAACTTTGCCAAATTTTTTTATGTTTGTTGTGAAATTTTATTGTTCCGGTTGGAAATGGGAATCTTATTTCATTCATACGACTGCCTCGACTGGCCTTACAGCAACCCATTCCATCGAACCAATTTTCATGCACTATTTCGAGTGTATGGGGTCGTATCTCGGCAATGGCATCACGAATGTTGGCCTTCAATTGCTCAGTTGTCTCTGGTTTGTCGGCATAACACTTTTCTTTAATGGCAGCCCACAGAAAATAGTCTTACGGTGTTAAATCTCAACTTCTAAGGGGCCGATTGCGATCACCATTTCAGGTAATTAAGCGGCCATCAAAAGTCTGACGCAATAAATCGCTTGTGACATGAGTTATGTGGCAAGTTGCATCATCCTGTTGAAACCACACATCGTTCACATCAATACCATGAAGAGCGGGTACAGAAAACTCGGTTATCATGGTGCGATATGTGTCTCCATTGACAATAATGACTGCGCAGTCCTCATTTTCAAAGTAATATGAGCCAATGATACCTCCGCTGCACAAGCAGCATCAAACAGTCACTCCTATTGGGTGCATTGGCTTCTGTAAGACCCTGTGTGGGTTGTCTGAGCCCAAAATACGGCAATTTTGCTTATTAACGTACCCATCAAGATGAAACTGAGCTTCATCCGAAAAGATGACTTCTGTTTTGCAAAATCGACATCATCGTGCTGTTTCTCTATGGCCCATCTAGTGAAGCGAAAACGAATCGAATGGTCATGCGGCCTCAACTCTTGACCCAATTGAACTTTATAAGGCGTCATACTGAGATCTTTTCCCAAAATTCGACGTAAACTGATGGGTGAAATAAAAGTTCAATTCTTGAGAGCGATGACGAGTTGACGTTGATGGATTCTCACGCACAATTTCAGCCACAACTTCGATATTTTCTTGTGTACGTACTAAACGACAATGCTCACGTCTTGGCTCATCAACAAAGAAACCAGTTTCACGAACTTTAGCAAAAAACTTGCGTACACCGAGCAGTGTTGGTCCATCTCTGTCTGCGAATTTTGTACGACATTTTCGTTCAATTTCCAACCAATTGTCCTTGTTTTGAAAATAAATTTCCAAATAATTCTAACGTTAGGTTGGGTGAGGTTAGAGGACGTGTACTTGTCAATTAAGACAAGTACAGTACCCACCCGGAGGTCGAATTGAGCCATTGTACAACGTCCTAGTTTCTAACACCACTTATGTTGTGTGAGTTAATTTTTATACATGAGTGGTGGGACCTACAGTTTAAAGTCGACTCCGAACGACAGGTTTTTGAGAAACTTTTTCATGGCAATTTTATTTACTCTCAGAGTTTTCGCCAGAAATATGCGGAGAGGAAGTCGCCGAAGAAATACTTTTTGTATTTTGTCTTTGATGCTTGGCCTGGGGCTCGATCCCTGGCTTTGCGTCTAATAAGTCAAAACGCTACCTACTAGACTACGGCGACTTCAAACTTCCAACGTTGCTCAACCATAAATCGATTCATTATGTTCAGTGGAGATAATTTTGTGACAGAATAGAATGGAATAAGTATTGCCAGATTCGAAATAATCGATAATGGTTCAAATTTAAAACGATAGATGGACCACCCGATTTATTCTGTTTATTTATTCTGCTTTATTTCGAGGTTGTTACGTTGTTTCTGCAGTAAATTATCAGATTTTTGAGAGGTTCGTTAAATTTTATAAAAAAAATTTGGTTTATGAAATTAAAAAAAAGAAATGTAATAAAAAACATTATTTTTATATCGCCCCCCCTTTGACGTATAATTAGTATTTCAAAATCACAATTGTCAACACTCATACGCCTACGTTAAGATTATCGTGTTGGATGAAAAGGTTATGCAAACATAATTATAAGCGGCAGTATGGTGGGTAGGCGTTGAATAACAAAAAATTGATTCGCACGCAAATATTTACGAATGCGTAGGACATTTTTGTGATAAAAAAGTAGGAGGATTTTCTGATTTTAAACAAATAAAACCTTTGAAAAATTGTTTTTTAAAAAACAAATTTTTATCTGCAATAATTCCCATCCATTTTAGTCATTTAAATTGTAAGAAATCTCATTAGTTTTGGAAAATTTATTTTATTTTCATGTGTATATTAAAGCTTTAATAACAAAAATAATAAATTGTTACAAAATATGGTTTTAAAATAGAAATGATTTTAAATCACTTCTATTAAAACAATAAAACGTATTTTTTGTTTGTTTTTAAATTAATGGATATACATTGGATATGTAGTTCATTTGAATTAATTTTTAATGCTAATTTTAATTGAATTCAAGTACAAAAAAGAACAAATAACGGTAATTAGAAATTAAAATAATTCTTTTAAATCTTCAACTAAAAATAATAATTTTGATTAAATTCAGTTTAAAAAAATGGATGTTAATTTAAAATTAAAATTTTTAAATAATGACTTTTATTTAAATCATAAAAATAGAAACAACAACATGAACAAGATTTTTTTTTTTTGTACTGATGCTTGTAAAATTGCTATGACTGGAGTTCGAAATAAAGGTTGTCTTTTTCCATTGTTTTGCAAAAATAATCTCATCATACTATTACGTTTTTACCTTTTAAAAACGTTTAAAATATGAGCCAATCAAAAATAAATAAATTTGTGTTTAGTTTTAATAAAAAATTGTTTATTATTCGCACAATTCTGTACGCCACTGTTTACAACTTGATGTAAGCAACAACAATTGATTTTCTTTGTTATTCCTCTGTTTATACCCTTTGCATAAACAATAACAATTACTTGACAATTATTCGGCAGATCTTTGTAACGGAGGAGATCTTCAAATCACGATTACTATCTTCAAACGCACCGCGTCTTCACACAAGACTGACTGAACTTCACTAACTCAGGCACTTGCTTTGCTTTGCCTTTTATATGTCAAAGTAAACAATCTGGTGAATGTTCATGAAGGTGAATGTTCGTGACTTCGCCTTCTCGAAATCTCTATAAATGTAAACATCGTTGTTTACATTCATTATTGTAGTGTTGTTGTTGTATTTTTGTTTACTTGTTTACAATTTTTTATGCTGGTGTTTGTTGTTATATTAAGCAGTACAATAATTTATAAACAGGTTTGTTTACGGCATTGTTTTGTTTTTGTAGCTTTTGTTTATAATTTTAATGTTAAACGATATAAAAGCAAATAACCAGTATTTAGATTTTTCATTTTCGAAACAATACAAAGTGCACTTAAAGTTGTGTGACTCAACTTATTTTGGTTTTTAGTGTGAAATTCTTTTGTATTCCAGTGTTAGCTAGAGACTAATTTACTATAGTAGATTAGTATTAAAAAATCTATTATTTTGCATTATAAAGTGAGTGACTACGTTTCAAACCTCAAGTCAGACATCTCCAACAAAACCAAATACGAAAAATATTCCTTCGGCAACTGCCTCTCAGCAGATTTCTGGCAAAAACTATGAATCGACTTTAAACTGTAGGTCCCGC
This sequence comes from Sarcophaga variegata, assembly GCA_932273835.1. Classification (NCBI taxonomy): domain Eukaryota; kingdom Metazoa; phylum Arthropoda; class Insecta; order Diptera; family Sarcophagidae; genus Sarcophaga; species Sarcophaga variegata. Next base: position 20,481,494 of record OW026362.1, on the reverse strand, counting down.
CACTTATGGATAAAGATAACATACACATTCATAGGTGGTGTGAGAAGCAAGATCGTAATCCTGACTGATGGGTTGCAATTGACCAGTTATGTACGCATGTTTCTGTCATTATTGAAATAAAATTTTCTCCATTAGCATTTACATGAGGTAAAGCAAACAAAATCCGTACAGTTTCGATAAATTTGAAAACAGAATCTCGTCATTAAAGTTTTTCATTTGTATTCTTTTTATCGGTGCAGCCCTTGCTCTAACCAACTGACCTAGTTTGGTGGAATTCGGTCAATACAGTGACGGCGCTTACCGTGCCGTAACAACGAGCCACTATGCGAGTTATGATAGTTATGCGCAATCATACGTATTTTAATACCATGGACTCCCCTACTCATATTCAAAGTTTGAAGTACTCATCGTACTCATACATACTTAACAACACGTATGATGTTGTTGATATCGACTCTCCATGACTCAACATTTACAAGGAATCACAAAATAAGTATGATTCGCGTATGTGCACTACAATACTCACTAGAAGGTTGTGTGTTTGCTTTGCTTGCAGTCTTTGTCTTTGTCTCTTTCTTTTTTCTTTTTTTTTGTAAATGCAACAAATGCTGTAAACATTGATGAATGATTTGAGTCACTCGAATCATTTATAAGTATTATAAGTGCCAAACGCGGCACGACCATCGAGCTCTCCGAGGAAGTCTTAGGTATTGGGGTCCCTTTGGGGACCTCAAAGCTTATAATTGATGATGAGATCACGGACTCTGTCGACTGCAGGTGGGCAACTTCGGATAAGAGCAGGGTGGCGCACATGATCTGGCCGCAGCTGGATGGAAGACGCACTACAAGGCTGCTTAACTCCAAAGAGGCGTGCTAAGTGCGGTCATTGCATTATAAGTGTCCATGCGAGGCACATTGGTCTGGGACACCTCGCGAACGATTTCTATAGAAGCTGCAGGGACGAAGATGGTTCTTCATCTACTGGGAACATCCCCGGCACTATGTCAGAGAAGGAAGAGACATCTTGGTGCCTAACTACATCGATGATCTGAGTGATTTGTCGAACGTTGACGTCAGCAGTTTGAGTCACTTCATAGTAAGCTCTGGATGGTTCCATGACTAGGGGATGGTGGACGCGGATTGTGGTATCACAATGGGCGCCATGGGGCCTAAGTGCGTCCATCCAATTCATTTGGGGGGACGGCCACTTATACCTACCTACCTACCTACCTAAGTATTTTTCTAAAGTTATGAATCTGAATGGGTAGGCTTTTGAATCAAACATATTTCGAATGGTATGAGTTTGATGTCAACGTTCTATGCATACTCATTGCAACCTGTACTTATAAATCAACATTGTAGTGAGTATGAATGATTCAGAGTGCGTAGTTAAATTTCAATATTCTTATCTCACTTATGTTCAAAATTTTATGAGTGGTTATGAGTAGCGAAAAAACGATTCATTGCTGGTATCTGATAGACGTCATAAAATTTTGGAATTGCCTTAAATAGGCAATACACAGGCTGCCTTCCAAAATGTATCAATACAAAGTTTGTATGCAGTTCTACTACGGTATATACATTTTTTACATATGCAAAGTAACCAAACAATGCATCAACTATAAATCCGATGCCTGATTGCTTTTTGACTGCGTTAAAAATACACACTGACGACGTTTTGAAATAAAATACATTGTATATATTTTGTACAGCGGCATTATGAAACACTATACTTTGTTCAAACACAAAGCAACTAACATTTTGGAAGGCAGTCATACTTTTTTAGGAGTGCTATGCGTATGAGAAACATTCAATTTAAACAAACAAAAAATTACTCATACGCCTACGAACTTGAAATTGTTTCAAGTTTACTTGGCTATTCTTTGTTTAAAGCTTATTTAACTATCATAACCAGGAATTTTTTTTTGTTATTACACTGTGCTACTTTAATTTCATGCAGTTTTATGGGCAACAAGAAACAACATTTTGCTGTCATCAACAAAAAAAATTTTTTTTGTTCACAAAGGGTCCGCCCTATATTTATTTGTAGATTTTCCAGAGATTTTTTTTTTGTTATCATTATTTGTTATTATTATTTCGGTTTGTCATAGTTGCTGTTGTTGTTGTTGTTTTCTCTCAATTTGCATAAATAGTAAGAAAAAATGTTTCTTATTTCCCTTTGCATTTTTTTTTTGTTTTTGTTTTCTTTTCTTATTTTATTTTTTATTAACACATACTATGCGACGACATTATCTCTCTTCACATGAAATGAAGGGAAAAAAATAAATAAAAGACAACAAAATTTGCTTGTTTGTCTTATTTTAACACAATCATTTCTTATAGCAATTTTTTTCTATACGGCAAAAAATAGCAAACAAAACAAAAATAAAAACCCAACAAAAAAATATTCAAAAAAAAAAAGAATTTATTTGGTGAACATAGTAAATAAATAAGTAACATACTCTCGTACATAGACTCTTTGCTTTGCTTGATATTGAGCACATGATCAAGATGTTCTGTTCTGTTCTGTTCTGTTCATCCCCATGGAGTTGACACTTTAGAATTGGAATTCGAAATTTCTTGTTTTTTGTTGTTATCACACAGTTTATTTGTCAACTGAGTTGCTGTGGCTGGCTGGCTGGCTGGCTGCTGTTGCTGCTGCTAAACACCATAAAAATTATTGTGTTTTATTTGAGAACAATTGTATTGAAAGTCACGATACACGATAATTTAATTCTGATTTATTTTTTATTTTCCCAGTTTTATTGCCTAAAAAGTATTTTTTCTTCTCTGCTCTTCTCTTTACTTGTTTGCAGTTGTGTGTGCAGTTGTTTATGTGTGCTCTCGTCTGTTTCCTGGGGATTCATAATAACAATAATAATAATTTAATCAAATTAAATTAAAATTGTTATCAAATTTTTTCTTTCTTTATTATCGCCAATGGTGTTGAGTTCAATAGACAGAAATTGATTTTCTTTTTTTTGCTCATTCGTATTCGTATTATTTTAAAAACTCAACACACTGTAGATAAGATAAAGTCAGGATTCTATTAGCAGTGCATAAATAATAAGCAATAGGCATAGAAAAGTTTTAATATTTTTACACCATTTCCAAGAGAAATGTATAATTGTTACATTTTGTGTATCTTGTCTGAAACGTACAATATTTGTTTTCCTGCTTGTAGGTATTTGACCCAGATATCAGCAATGAATCGTTTTTCGCTACTCATAAGCACTCATGAAATTTTGAATATATGTTTTTTGAAGTCGCCGTAGTCTAGTAGGTAGTGTGTTGGCTTACTAGACGCAAAAGTCTGAGTTCGAGCCCCAGGCCAGGCATCAAAGACAAAATACAAAAAGTATTTTTTCGGCGACCTACTCTCAGTAGATTTCTGGCAAAAACTCTGAGAGTAAATAAAAATTGCCATGAAAAGTTTCTCAATAAATAAAAATCTGTCGTTCGGAGTCGACTTTAAACTGTAGGTCCCACCACTCATGTATAAAATTAACACACACAACATAAGTGGTTTGAGGAACTAGGACGTTGTACAATCGGTCAAATCGACCTCCGGGTACTGTACTTGTCTTAATTGACAAGTACACGTCCTCTAACCTAACCTAAGTGAGTCAACATTACTGAAATTTAACTACTCTGATCCATTCATACTCACTATAATGTTGATTTATAAGTACATGTTGCAATGAGTACACGTACAACGTTGAGATCAAACTCATACCATTCGAAATATGTTTGATTCATAACCCATTACACCTACCCATTTAGATTCATAACTGTAGAAAAATGCTTCCCCCAATGAATTGGATGGACGCTGTGATACCATCTCCTAGTCATGGAACCATCCAGAGCTTACAATGAAGCGACTCAAACTCAAGCCGACGTCAATGTTCGACAAATCACTCAGATCATCGATGTAGTCTCTTCCTCCTCTTCGTCCCTGCAGCTTCTATAGAAATCGTTCGCGAGGTGTCCCAGACCAATGCGCTTCGCTTATACACTCATAATGCCATGACCCGTCACGACTCCAACAACCGCACTAAGCACGCCTCTTTGGAGTTTAGCAGCCTTGCAGTGCGTCTTAAATCCAGCCGCGGCCAGATCATGCGCGCCACCCTGCCCTTATCCGTAGCTGCTCACCTGCGGTTGACAGAGTCCGTGCTCTCGTCATCAATCATGAGCTTTGAGGTCCCCAAAGGGACTCCAATACCTAAGACTTCCTCAGAGAGCTCGATGGTCGTGCCGCGTCTGGCACTTATAATACTTATAATTTGGTTTGAGTGACTCAAATCATTCATCAAATTTTACGGCTGTTGTTGCATTTACAAAAAAAAAAAGAAAAAAGAAAGTGACAAAGACAAAGACTGCAAGCAGAGCAAACACACAACCTTCTAGTGAGTATTGTAGTGTTCGTACGCGAATCATACTTATTTTGTGCTTCGTGTATATGTTGAGTTATGTTGGGTCGAAATTAACAACATCATACGTATTGTTAAGTATGAGTACGATGAGTACTTCAAACTATTAATATGAGTAGTATGAGTATAATATAAAAATGAGTATGAATGCGTATAGGTATCAGAAATTATGAGTATGATTCGATTCTACTTATCTTTTTGAATACTCATTGCTGATCTCTGTTGTTGTGCACGAGCTGAACTTATGACCACAATCTTAAACAATCGAACGTAGAAAGCGTTCAGTGGCCTAATTTTTATTGAATCATTGTGACAAAATCAATATTTTTTAAAACTAATGGTGAGAGGCAATTACGACAACGTTGAGCACAAACAGTAGTGATTCCTTGATTTCTTGATCTCAACAATTTCATCATTTGACGAAAGCAACACCATGTTAGCTTTAGCACCATGTCTTCCTAATGTTTTCTTTCAGAACAACACCAGGCTACATTGTGGCTTGGCTGAATTTTTTTTGGAACTTAAATGTGAGCCTCTTTTGCATCCGTGCTGTATGTAAGTTCTTTAATCAGGCGATTATAATCATTTTTTAATGGCTAAACAAGTTTTTTATTTTGTATTCTCATTAGTCAGACGTCATGAAAAATAATTTTTAGCGATTGTTTGTTAAAAGAGGAAACATTTCCATGAGACCTTGACTTGTAGCCTGAAATCATGGCAATTTTTTTATTTACTCTCAGAGTTTTTGCTAGAAATCTGTTGCTAAAGAAACATATTGTTCATATTCCGTTTTGCTGATGTTTGAGCTGGGGTTTGAACCGTGGTCCTACATCTAATAAGCCAGCACACTACCTTTTGTGACTATTAGGGGCAAATAATTACGAACGATAAACACTGTATTATTTACGAAAGTAATGGGCGCAAAAATTTGGATATCATCTCACGGTAGCGCTCACCTTTCACAGTTACGTTACGATTTGCAGCATCTTTGAAGAAGTACGGTCCAATGATGCCACCAGCCCATAAACCGCACCAAACTGTGACTTTTTCTGGATGCATTGGTAGATTTTGCAATACTTCTGTCTGATCTTCACTCCAAAATCGACAATTCTGCTTATTTACGTATCCATTGAGCCAAAAATGAGCTTCGTCGCTGAACACAATTTTTCGATAAAGAAATGGATCTTCGGCCAACTTTCCAAGAGCCCATTCACCAAAAATTCTGCGTTGCTGTAGGTCGTTCGGCTTCAATTCTTGCACCAGCTGTATTTTGAAAGGCTTCACACCTAAATCCTTCCGCAAAATTTTCCACGTTGTTGAGTAACAGAGGCCCACTTGCTGCGAACGGCGACGAATCGATAATTGATGGTCATCATTAACACTGGCCGATACAACTGCGATATTTTCTTCAGTTCGCACTCTACGTAAGCGTGTTGGTGGTTTAATGTCCAACAATGTAAATTTGGGGCGAAATTTAGTCACAATAGCCCGAATAGCCGCTTCAGTGGGTCGATGAAACTGACCATCAAATGGAAGAAGCGCGCGATGAACTTTCTTAACAGAGCACGCATTTTGATAATAAAATTCAATGATTTGCAAGCGCTGTTCGTTCGTAAGACGATTCATGGTTAAATTATAGACCAAACTGAAGATGTTTGACAGTGAAACAAAACACGAAACGCGCGTGAGCTGTTTAAACCAGTGTTGCCAAAAAGATAATAGCCAAAAAATCACCCGTTACAAGGCTATAAAGTCTTCTCCCTATCGCATACAAGGTTTTTACGAGCATTTTGTTTGAACGACTGAAGGCACTCGCTTCAGACCTGGCAAGTCCCACCATCGATCAAATCTTTACATTACGTCAATTCAATAACTTAGTAAAAGAATTAATTCTGATGATCTACTGCCAACAATAATGAGTTGCATTAATCGTTCTTGCAGGGAAAGCATTCCGTGTTCAGAAACTATATCAAAAAGCGAAAATTTTAAATTATAAAAATTTTTAAAATGTTGATTTAAACATATCTTGCCTATCATTCTCCATGAGTCCATAAATAGTTTTAAAGAAACCTGCATTCTTTTGCTTTTTTCTAAAGTATTTCTGAAACTATTCTTCTCTACACAAAACACTTGATTTGAAAAGGCCCATCATTTGCATGATGCATGTATTGGCAAAAAAAACACAAGAAAAGGAAGTGCTTTACAGCGCTTTACAAGTCATTTGAATACGCTGGCAGGCTGTCAGCGATTTGATGGAAAATATATGAAGAAAAAAAGGATTTTTTCTTCTACAAATCAACACCATTTTTAGATGGGCATTATACATTATATTTCATGTCACAATACTGGGCGCTTTCTTTTTTATAGTTTCTATATACGTACGTTTCATTTGGATATGAATTTCAAGCGTTTTTCGTTTTTTTTTTGTTTGTTCTTAAGCGATATTGTCATTATGAATAGAGAAACTGATTCATATTTTAGATTTTCAATTCTTTTTTCTTTCCATTCCATTTTTCCTTTCGTTTCCTAATTGTTTTCAATTTTTTTTATGAGTTTCTAAAGACACACCCTTTTTATTATCCTGTCGCAAAACAAATAAACATTCAGTCCTGCAAAACAACATCAAATTTTTAATGATCAGCTGTCGTCGTCAGTACGGCAACATTGTTGACGGTGTTGATGATGATGATGATGATGGTGATGGTGACAGTGCTGATGCTGATGGCTGGTGGCTGGCGGCTGATGACGATGAGGATGGTGTACAAATGATGACTGGTGTTTATTTTAACTTGACACAACCTATTTTTCGTGTATTCTTTAATACATATACAGTCACACAGATAATTATACGTACCCCCCTAAAAATCATTTTTTTTTTAAATGATAATACATGTATGGACAAGTCAACAGATTTTTGCGCCATATTTTTTGTTTTCCGTCACAGCCGAACAAATTATATTTGTTCTCATCACTAAATATTACATTCGCCCAAAAATCAGTTGACTTGTCCATATATTATTGGGCAAATTCCAATCGTGGCTATTTTCTCGGCACTCGGCTGCGGAAACCGTTCTTTCTCAAAACACTTCGAACTGTTTCGGAATGCACAATAACACTGTGATCACTTTCCGCGGTATTTCGTATTTCTACGGCTGTAGTCCTAAGATTTTTATCCACAATACGTTTTATATACCGGGCTACCCTTGGAGAAATTTTATACGAGATATAGATGTCGTACGTATAATTTTCTGTGGTGCCATATTGGTTTTAAGCAAACTGCAGTCACAAATTCACAGATTTTGGAAATCTTTTTTCTTTATTTAAGTAAATGTGTCGTTACAGACGCTAATATAAAGAAATTTTAGATTAGAAGTTCATTACTTTAGAAAAAAAATGGTTTTAGGGGGCGTACCTATAATTATCTGTATGACTGTATACTCGCATATACTATTTTTAGTGTTTTTCTTTTTAGTATTTCTGGCTTTTGTCTCCTTTTTTTCCTGGGTTTTTTTGTTTTATAAAATTAATGACAGTCTACTTGATTATAATTTCAAGTATTTTTTTCTTCCCACTTTTAATATTTTTACGTTTAAAATCCGAATAACAAAATTGAATTTCTCATTTATTTAAAGACATTTGTGTGGGGTTCTTAATATTAAAATTAATTTATTGTGGTTCTTTGCAAAATGTTTATTAAATTATATTCTATTATTGCATACAATATATAGACGTATAAAAACTTACTTAAAATAGCCACAGTGTCACTGTGTCATAATCAATAACAAAAATTGTGTTTTCAAAGTCTCAAAATTCTGCAAGAATCTCCAACGAACCCGCTCATCACTTACTTACTTATTACAACCTATGGTCTCATACCACCCATATTATCTTGTTACGTTTTTACTTTTTTAAAAACGTTTAAATATGAGTTCGTTAATTGCAAACCAAGTAAAAACAAATATGTGTTTAGTTTTTCTTAAACTCTCTTTATTGTTCACACTACGTTTGTGCCACTGTTCACACTAAACGATACAACAATAATAATTTGTTTATTCACTTTACTAGTTCACTCAAGTATTCGCTAGATCTTTACAACCACGACTTCTTTTGTTCACACGCAACTTCACACAAGACTGACTGAATTCTTACTGACTGCTGCCTGCTTTGTCCAGCCCTTTTATAGTCCGACACAACCAGTCTAACGAACATTCTTGAAGTGGAAGGTTCGTGATCTCGCCTTCTCGAGAGCTCTATTGCTAATACATTGTTGTTTGTGTACTTTGCTTATGTTGTCTATCCCTTTTATAGGGATATATGATATACATGTTACTGTTGGTACCAGGCGCAACCAGGTTCGTCGTACATATGTGTGTGTGCAGCTTTAGATAATCAACCTGTTCATTGTATACTTAGTTTAGTGTGTATTTGTATCGTGTGGCTTTTGTTTATCGTTTTTGTTGTTAAACGATATTAGGTCGTTTCGATTTGCGTAACAATATTATACACCAGCTGTACCCTGCGCGTGTTGCTGCGCCACCAACTAAAATAAATTTGAAGGAAAGACATTACACAAATGCCCAATTAATTTTGAGTCATTTTATTGATTTTGTTTCCCGTTGTCCTGATGATTCAGATGAACGGGCATTCGATCAGTTTCTAACCTCACTTCTCATTGTTCAAGTGGTACAAGCGAATGGGTCTCAGCGGCATATACTCGAAGATTTTCCAGTCTCAATGCTCGTCTGATTCTGAGCCTCGGAATGCTCTTATCTTTCGTGCTTGAGGTGTAGGTCGATTGCTTGTCATTCATTTTGAATAATTTTCAGTGCCATCCATCGGAAATTAATCGCACCAACCTCCATCGACTTATGCGCAACAACTTTGTTAAAGAATTTCAGTGGCACCACCTAATTTTCAGTGGCACCACCTATCGGATATTGGTCATACCAACTTAGAAACCTTCGTCGGCACATGCCCAACAACTTTGCTAAAGATCATATCATGATTAAGTGCACAGTTTACGTCGCCACAACATATGAAGGTTTTATTGGGTTCCAGGCTACTGTGGCATAGAGGCGAACGAAAAGGCGGACGAACTGGCACACTAGGGATCGGAAATGCCTGATGAGAAAACGATAGAGGAGATACATCGTATATGCACCCCTACAGGAATACTTTATTAAATTGGAAAAAGCAGCATGAAATTCAACGAATAATGCGACATACCTGGTGGCCGAAATTAAAAACTGCTGTCTCCAGCAGTGCACTGTAGGAGTTACAGGGAACTACTTGAGTTCGACGATAAAATGGTCCGCACATACATAATTGGTCATTACAACTCTTTAGCCAGGATTACAACCTCTTGCTCACACCACTCACATTGTGGGCGTTAATTGTAAACATGAGAGGCGAGAGCTATTGCTTAATGTCGACTCTGAATGACAGATTTTTGAGAAACTATTCATGGTAATTTTATTTCACTCTCAGAGTTTTTGCCAGAAGACTGCTGATGGGAAGTCGTTGTAAGAAATATTTTTTTCAAGTTTCGTTTGGTTCGAGATGTCTGAGGCAGGGGTTGAACCATGGGCACGCGTTATAATCCAAAACACTGTCTACATTAGCCCACTCATTAGTCTAGTTTGAAAGTCTAGTTAAGGTCGCCGCAGTCTAGTATGTAGTGTGTTGACTTATTAGACATGAGGAGGGCGTCAGGAGTTGCATAAATACTCTAGAACGTATACGTCGACGCATCATATGCTTCTACTGGGTTCCGCGCCACTGTGGCATGTAGGGGAACGAAAAGGCGGACAAACTGGCAGGGATGAAATCGGAGATGTTGGAGGAGGAAACGTTAGAGGGAATATATGCTCACTTACAAGATTACTTGTTCAAATTGGAAAAAGCAGCATGGAATTCATCAACCTGTGGGGAATCAACTTACCTGGAGGCCGAATTTCACAACTGCTGTGCCCAGCAGTGGATAACAGAAAAACTAGGGAATTACTTAAGTTTGACAAGAGAACGGTTCGCACTCTAACAGAAATTCTAATCGGACACTGCGTTACTGTTCGGTCTGCCCCTCTAGGATTACTGCAGTAGCTGCCAGTATCTCTAAAAAAAAGAACGGAATCGACAAAACTCCTTTTATGTGAGTGCCCTGCACTTCAGAATAGACGTCATTGGTTTTTGGGTGACAGAACATTTGAAGATCTGGGCATGGTGGCCAACGTGCCATTCAAGGAACTGGTCGGTGCAAAATAAAATACAAAAAGTTTCTTCGGCGACTTCGTCTCAGCAGATTTCTGGCAAAAACTCTGAGAGTAAATAAAATTGCCATGAAAAAGTTTCTCAAAAATCTGTCATCCGGAGTCGACTTTAAACTGGTGTGAGAAACTAGGACGTTGTACAATGGGTCAATTCGACCTCCGGGTACTGTACTTGTCTTAAGTGACAAGTACACGTCCTCTAACCTAACCTAACCTAACTGGTCGGTGCTTCAAACACACCACTAACGAATCATAACAAGGAGGCCTACCCACACTGGGTAATGCAATCGGCTATGTGGGCCATCGAGTGAATTTGTCTGTGAACGGCAAGCTATCCGGTAATCTAACTTAACCTAACTAAACTATGGTCGAAGATGATCTGCCGTATAACCTCAGACTAGTGCTATGAACTATTTACTCCTCCCGTTCTTATAATCTTTTGCTCTTGATATGATTTATTTCGAGTGCCAATAATAGTTCACCTTACTTAAGGATGTTTGCCATAGGAACTCCATTTTGATAATCTAATTATGTTCATGTATTCTCTGAAAGCCCTGTTTAACCAACAAAATATGAAACAGGGAGGAAACATGGGCATATCAAATTTATTGGAAATCTGGTTTGTTTTACAGCTTTGAAAGAAAAGATCTTGAGTCACAATCCAAATTTATTTTCCGGAAAATTTTTTTCCTTTCAAACTTTTTAAACGAATTTTAAAATCGCATACTAAAGGCCCCCCAATTAAGATGAAAACATTTTAAAATTTCTTCACTTCACTTTGTAATTTTCTTCAGTCATTTTTCGTTGTATTTGCAATTAATCAAATCAAATTATAACACAAGTTTTTATTATTCATTCCATCGTTTATTCAATTCCGTTTTTCTTTTTAATTTCTTCCATCCAACATTGTTCATCAAAAAGTTCATTAAAATAATTATGAAGTAAAAGAAAAATTGCAGAAAAATTATAACCCGCGGCGCTACGACCATGACAAAAACTTTTTGAATTTTCCAAAAAAAAAAAAAATCCTCCTTAATGACGTACAAAAGCGGCTTAAAATGCAAGAAATTGCTTCTCTGCCTTCGTGCCTCTTTTAAAAGGAAAACAATGAAACGAAAGGAAATAAAACGGAATGAAACTTTTTTGTTTTTTTGTTTCTCATATTGTTCTCTCTTTTTTTGCGAATTATTTAGAAGAAGAAAAGAAAAAGAAACGAACGAATAGTTTTCCATTTATGCTGATGCCTTAAATAATGAACGCAGAACAGCAAAAATGATTGGGAATTGCAGCCAAGACCGGATGTTAATTTCATTGTTGCTGCAGCATTTAAATGCTGCTGCAGTTTTATATTAAAAGTTTACACTCCCATACTTTATTTTTGTTGGCGTATATTTTTAAACACGTTCCAACTACTACTAGTTTTGATAAGAATTGGAAATTATCACTGATAAGCACCCAGCCATCTATCTGTAGAATTTTAAATCTCTTTTCACTTCTTCTAACACCCATCCCTGACATTGGATGGAGCAGAGTATGAAACACATTATTCTTACAGCTTCTTAGATTAGTACCAATTTCTCAAGGCCATACAGACATTGCGTACAATGGTATGGCTAGGCAATAGGTTTACGGACTCATGCAGTATATTTGAAGACGAATTCTTCTCTACTCGTAGGTCTGCAAACTGGTGCCACTGAGGCTACGTAAACGATTTTACGGACAGCTGGGAAAGCTATAAATATTTCATCTCTATGAATTAAGGAATAAAGGATAAAAGAGATGTATTTAATTACAGACAATAATTGTTCGGGTGTGGGATATTGAAAGCATGATTAGCGTACTTCAAATTGCATGCTAACAAAGCTTAGCACAAAATTTAACATACTGTTACGCTTTTACCTATTAAACAACGTTTAAAATATGAGCTCGTAGCTTGCAAATAAAATAAAAATAAATCTGTTTTTAGTTTTAATTAAAATTCTTTATTATTCGTACAATTCTGTGTGCCACTGTTCACAACTTGATGTAAACAACAACAATTGCTTTTCTTTGTTATTCACTCTGTTTATACCCTTTGCATAAACAATAACAATTACTAGACAATTATTCGACTGATGTTTGTAACGGAGATCTTCAAACACACCGCATCTTCACACAAGACTGACTGAATTTCACTAACTGCGTCGACTGCTTTGCCTTGCCTTTTATATGGCAACGTAAACAGTCTGATGAATGTAGTTGAAGGCGAACGTTCCTAACTTCGCCTTCTCAAAATCTCTATAAATGTAAACATCATTGTTTACTTTTATTATTGTAGTGTTTTTGTTATATTTTTGTTTACTTGTTTACCATTTTTTATGCTGGTGTTTGTTGTTATATTAAACAGTACAATAATGTGTAAACAGGTTTGTTTACTGTATTATTTTGTTTTTGTAGCTTTTGCTTATAATTTGAATGTTAAGCGATGTAAAAGCAATCTAGATTGTTAATTTTCGTAATAATATTAACTCAAGACGGGTGTTATATTTGCTTTGTTCTAAATGGCTGGTAAAATTGCTTTTTATTATACTAACCGAGAAAATCGAGTGTTGTTTTGTTGAGTTGCATGAGATATGGTTTGACAGTTCGGCAGAGCCGACTCCAAACGACAGACATTTTTTTGAAGACTTTTCATGACAGTATTTGCTATAAATTGCTGAGAGAAAGTCGCTGAAGTCGCCAAGCGGGACAGGCGAGGCAAAACAGTCTCTCTAAGACAGCCCACAGCTATCGCAGGACTCTCAACGAGATGGTAGAGTGGTTAAATTGTCACAACATACACATTCATGCATCCTGGGAAATTGCATTAGAATTTTCGAGTGTTTTCTTTATATTACATACAAACACATTCATACATAACTAGTCATTACAATCCTTCAGTCAAACTAGCTTCTCCCACCACATATGTTGTTTGCGTTGATTGTATACAAGAGTGGCGAGAGCTACTGTTTTTAGAAACTTTTCCTGGTAATATTATTTTACATTTAAAGTTTTTGCCAGAAAACTGCTTTGAGGAAGTCGCCGTAAGAAATATTTTTTCATAAATCGTTCTGTTTAAGATATCTGAGCTAGGGATTGAACTATGGAATCTTGCCTAAGAATCCAACACACTAACTACTAGACTAAAGCGTCTTCTGGAAGAAGGGAACTTAATCCTTGAGGAAATAGTGTAGCAACTATACTTGACGATTGCTACATTTTCCAGGCAGGCGTATTGGTCCCATGGGCTGCTGTGTGGTTACTAGAGGCGTTAACGTCCTCAGGAAGGCTCTTAGCATATATTCGGTAGAGGCTCTATATTTTCACATGATGATCTTGAGTGGATTTAGATTGCCACATGGCTAAACAGTACAATACTTACAACACAAAGCAAAATATTGCCAGGCATGGGACAAACCCCAAAACTTATGAAGCAAATATTTCTACATTAGAAATTCCTTTAAGATCCTTAAGGCTTATGTTTGATAATGTGACAGTAGGCTGAACTACACCGCTAAGATAGCGCGGCCTAAACTGGCCTAAACTAGATAATGGACGCATGAAAGGTGCATGCAAATTCCAAAGAAGCATATTCAGCGTCATAATTAGAGTCGCTGCTGTATATTGGATACTGAGAGCTCATGAGTGGAGAAGCGAATTTAGTTCTTTGGTTAGAGATAAAGAAGTGGACGAAATTGCATTTTATCTACCGTCGTTATGGCGCAGGGGAAGAAAGCATATGATTTTTTACTAAGTAGATGAACTCACTGACTTGTCAGAGCCTGGCGTTAGCAAACTCAGCAAGTTTATTATAAGCTCCGGCTGGATGGAATGATTCATTTTGATAACACCACAGGCAAGACTGGCCTATTTGCGTAGCTTCTTTCGCGGTGTCAGGCAAAGTTTAATTTAATTTAATTCAATAGGACCATTAATTGCACTTGGTTGGGAAGATTTTGATTTAAACACCTTATAGTTCGGTTCTTGAAGTCACCGTTCATAGTAAGTAAGTTCAACCCCCAGCTCAGACATCGCGAACGTAATGAAATATAAAAAAATATTTCTTCGACAACTAAATCGCGGCAGATTTCTGGCAAAAATCTGAGAGTAAATAAAAAAGTGACATGAAAAATTTCTCAAAATCTGTAGATCTCGCTATGGGATCATGTTTAAAATTAACACACACAACATAAGTGGTGTGAGAAACTAGGTCATAATCCTGACCGAAGGGTTTTAATGACCAAGCATGTCTCACATCGTCCGACTGTCATTTATTTCATTGCCTGATTTTTGCCTTTTATAGTTCTTTAGCGGGGGTATTAAAATCTACTGGAATAACTCGTAGAAAGAAACTTTGAATGAAAATGAACAGAGTTTACTGCCCATATGACTTCATATACGATATTTCAATTGCTTAGACCTTATGAAATATTCTTTTAGAATTAAAGCACAGGCGTTATTAAATGTTTTAATTAACCAAAATTCATTCATTTTTTTGTTTGTGTGAACTTAATTTGAATCTCATATTGAAATAAATTTTAATAACCAACCATAGTTTAGTGTCTTCTTCTTTTTCTTAGTTATAATGTATGTATGTATGTATATAGAATAAGTATGTGTATGTTTGCCTGGGTTTTTAACAACTAATGGTCAGGGTTTTCATTTGAAAATTTCTTTTTTTTTCTTCACTCATTTTTTCTAAATATCAGTTTAAATATGAATTTAGTGGTTGGTTTTTTGTGGCTTTTTAACCATTTGAAGTTTCAAGGCAACACATTTATTACCAAAAAAAAGCAAAAAAAAGAACAAAAATTAAAAAAAAAATAAATTAAAGAAAAGAAGGTTAAAAAGAACAGAATAGAACAAAAAATAATTAAAGCCAACACCGACATACACATGCACATACACATACACATACATATATAGGCAGGTTTACTGTGATATTATTCTGGGGAAAATTGTGTTCTTTTCTCTTTTAATAAAAAAGAGAAAAAAGAGAAAAAAAACAAAAATAAAATTAATTAAACATTTCAAAGCGTTCAAATAAAGTCCATCTCATAATATTTTAATAGAAAATTAAAATCCAAATTTATTTATTTAGTACGCTGTTTAACGACTTGCTGCTAACGTAACTCTATTACGTATGCGTACGAGCGAATAGTAATCCTGAAAATACTTCTTCAGTTCCGAATTGATGCCCTCTTTTCATTGTGGAAATTAAAGTTCACTGTCATCTTCAGAGTCAACACAATTACTTATCCATCGACACTATGATTGCTCTGTAGGTGAAGCCTTACAAGAAAATTATGTTTCTAATATAATTCGAAAGATACTTCCAAGGTTTTTGAAGGAGTATGTCATGATGTGTTGCAATGAAAACTTATTGGTTTTTGGTAAAACGTTTCCAGCTACATGGAGTTCTTTTTGGTAGATCGAACTATAAGTTTAAAAATGTTTTCTACCCTTTCTTTTGCGGCATAACGCCGGTAGATATATAGCCGTTTCGACCACTTCTTTATCTTAAACCAAAGGAGCTCTCAATATCCAATATACAGCAGCTTTGTTTGAGGTTGTATTTGAAGTCATTTGTTTGATGTTAAAAATGCAGTTAAGCTTTGCCTGATACCTCGAAAGGAGTTGCGCAAGTAGGCCAGTCTTGTCTGTGGTGTTATCAAAATGAATCTTTCTATGCAGCCGGAGCTTATAATAAACTTACTAAGCTTACTAATGCCGGGCTCTTACACAAGTCAGTGAGTTCATCTACATAGTAAAAAAGCATACGCTTTCTTCCCATGCGCCATAACGCCAATAGAAAAACTGCAATTTCGTCTCTAACCAAAGAATCAACTTCGCTTCTCCACTCATGACCGCTTAGAGTACAATTTTCAGTAACAACTTTAACTATGACACTAGGTATGCTTCTTTGGAATTTGCATGCACCTTTCATGCGTGCATTATCTAGTCTGTGACAGTTTTGCTGCGCTATCTTAGCGGTGTAACTGCATCTACTGTCACATTGTCAAACATAAGCCTTTAGGATCATAAAGGAATTTCTAATGTAGAAACATTTGCTTCATAAGTTTGGGCTTTGCTGTCATGTCTGGCAATATTGTGCCTTATGTGGTAAATATTGTATTGCTTAGCCATGTTGCAATCTCAAACCCCTTAAGATGGTCATGAGGAAATATAGAGCCTTTACCGAATGTCTGCTAATATCCTTCCTGAGGATTTTGCCCCTGCTAGTAACAATAACAGCAGCCCGGCAAGACCAATACGTTTGCCAGGAAAATGTTGCAACTATAGTTCCTACTTGAAGTCGCCGTGGTCTAGTAAGTAGTGTTTTGGCTTATTAGACGAAAAGCCAGGGTTCGAGCCCCAGGCCAGACATCAAAATAAAATACAAAAAGCATTTTTCCGGCGTCTTCCTCTCAGCAGATTTCTGGCAAAAAAACTCTGAGAGTAAATAAAATTGCAATGAAAAGTTTCTCAGGAGTCGACTTTTAACTGTAGGTTTCGCCACTCATGTATAAAAATTAACACACACAACATAAGTGGTGTGAGAAACTAGGTCGTAATCCTGACTGAAGGGTTGTAATGACCAATTATGTATGTATGTATGTATAGTTCCTACTTTATTTCTTTATAGGTTAAGTTAAGTTCTTAACTACTACAACTTCTCTTCTGGTTTATTACAGTCAGATCGAAATTTCCTGAAGGTATCCAAGAAACAAAGCACTTTAGGGTACAATATTCACTGTACAAGTTTGTCGTCTTGCTTTTTCACCTTCTTTCCTTTATAGTGTGATAGGCACACCGCAGTCTATTAGGTAGTGCGTTGGCTTATTAGGGTTCAAACCCCAGATCAGACATATCCAGTAAAACGATTCAATTTCTTCAATTACTTCATCTCAGCAGATTTTTGGCAAAAACTCTTAATAATCTGTCGTTCGTAGTCGGCTTTAGACTGTAGAGACCCGGCAATCATGTATAAAATCAACGCTCGCAATATAAGTGATGTGAGAAGCTAGTTCGTAATCCTAACTCAAGGGTTATAATGACCAAATGTATTAGGTACGTATATGTATGTGTGTATTTGTATTGTATTTTCCAATGTGACCCACATATAATTGTTTTTATATTTTCTATTTCTATTTCATTTCCATTTTAAACTTTTCATTTCGTAATTAACTCGTGCTCTGTCTCTCCTCTCTGTCTCTCTTCTAATGTACAATCCGTCAAAACTGTCTACAAGTTCTCAAAAGTCACTCGTGACTTGCAATGTGGCAAATGAGACTCTGTATGTGTGTGTGAAAACTAATTTTTTTTTTTTGTACAACTTTTTCCGTTTCCGTTTATCATTTGTTTTAACGCTTTTGTATTTTAGATTCCTGTTCTCGTTGTTAATTTGTAATTCAATTAAAAAAATTTCGAAAAACTTTTCTAATGAAACAAAAACAATGAAAAACACTTTAAAAAGTGGAACTGGACGTGGAAAAGAGTTCATGTTTCAATGAAATGAATTCTGATTGATTGCGAATTGAAAAGAGAAAAAAAAAACAAACGGGAAACGAAAATTATTTGCTTTTTCTCTTTGTCGACCAAAAAACTTTTAAAGTTTAGCATTATATTCCAGAAGAAAACGCTTGCAGCGTGTGTTGTCCTCCTCATTTTATTTAAATTCTTAACTAGAATTCGTGTAAATGAGAAACTTCATTTGCTTCCTTGCTTTCTTCAATGCTGAAATATTTTTCTGAAGACAAATTTCAGGGACTAAGAAATGAAATTACAATAGGGGGAGATGTGTGAGTTATGCATCAGGCTATGCAGATGTAAACTGATGGTACAATGGTTTCTATTCGGCAGGCAGCACTGCAAACTTAAAGATCGCCAATTGGCTTCAAGCTCAACATGTAGATTCTATGATGAGGAAAGCAGAACAGAACAATTGCTTAGCAAGAGCAAGATAAGGACTGAGGGTTACTTTCACCAAACAGCGTCCTGTTCGTAAGGCTAACAGTATTGGGGAAAGCATAATAGTTTGTAGGCAATACAGATAATAACACACATACATAACATACATAATTTGTCATTACAACCATTCAGTCCGGATTACGGCCTAGCTTCTCACATCACCCATGTTGTGTGCTTTAATTGTATACAAGAGTGGCGAGAGCTTCGAACGACAGATTTTTGAGAAACTTTTCATGGCAAATATATTTTACTCTCAGAGATTTTGCCAGAAATCTGCTAAAAGGAAGTCGCCGTAAGAAATATTTTTTCATAAATCTTTCTGTGAACTATGGGATTTTGCCTAAAAAGCCAACACACTATTTACACACTCTACTTCTTCTTCTGGAAGAAGGGAACCTAACCCTTGAGGAAATAGTGTAGCAACTATACTTGACGATTTCTACATTTTCCAGGCAGGCGTATTGGTCCCATGGGCTGCTGTGTGGTTACTAGAGGTGTTAACTTCCTCAGGAAGGCTATTAGCATACATTCGGTAGAGGCTCTATATTTTCACATGACGATCTTAAGTGGTTTTAGATTGCCACACGGCGAAGTAGTACAATATTTACAACACAAGGCAAAATATTGCCAGGCATGGCCCAAACTTATGAGGCGAATACTTCTATAATATATGAAGATCTTTAAGATACGCAAGGCTTCTGTTTGACAATGTGGCAGTAGACTCAACAACACCGCTAAGATAGCACGGCCTAAACTGCATGCAATTCCAAAGAAGCATATTCTGCAGTATATTGGATACTGAGAGCTCATGAGGGGAGAAGCGAATTTCTTCCTTTGCTTAGAGATAAAAAAGTGGACGTTAGGTCGCAGGGATGAAAACGTATAATTTTTTGTAGATGAACTCACTGACTTGTCAGAGCTCAGCATTAGTAAACTCATCAAGTTTAGTCTAACCTCCGGCTGGATAGAAAGATTCATTTTGATAACACCACAGAGAAGACTGGCCCACTTGCGTTGCTCTTTTCGAGGTGTCAGGCAAGGTTTAACTCACTTTTTAACATCAAACAAGTGTCTTCAAATACAATTTCAAACGAAGCTATGTAGAGTATTTGGTGAAATTGTTGTTGAATTGAATTGAATACACATAATGGGTCATTAAGACCCTTCAGTCAAAATTACAACCTAGCTTCTCACACCACTTATCTTTTGTGCGTTAATTTTTATACGGGACCTACAGTTTAAAGTCGACTCCGAAAGACAGATTTTGTTGAAACTCTTTTCATGGCCAATTTTCATTTACTTTCAGAGTTTTTGTCAGAAATCTGCTGAGTCCATAATGTTCTGCTATAAATAGGCAACACCATACAACTTGACCTTTACTACTGACAACACCAGTAGCGCCAGCATTCAAGAAAGAGCGAACATAAGAGGCCAATAAAAAACGTGTCGTGTTCCAAAAGGCCACTGGCATACATTTAAAAGGACCATTAATTGCACTTGGCTGGGAAGATTTTGATTTAAAAACCTTATAGTTCGGTTCTTGAAGTCGCCCAGTTCAGACATCTCGAACGTAATAAAATATAAAAAAATATTTCTTCGACAATTAACTCCCGGCAGATTTCTGGCAAAAAAAAAGAGAGTAAAAAAAATTGCCATGAAAAGTTTCTCAAAATCTGTAGATCCCGCCATGGGATCATGTATACAATTAACGCACACAACATAAGTGGTGTGAGAACCTAGATCGTAGGTTTGTAATGACTAGGGTTGTAATGACTAATTATGTATGTAAAGTACCCACCAAGATGAATATATGCTTCATCCGAAAAGCTGATATTTTTGGCAAAATCGACAACATCGTACAGTTTCTCGTTGGCCTAATAAATCCCAACGTTGCTCAAGCATAAATCAATTCATTATGTTCAGTGGAGATAATCTACAGAATTTTATGTGACAGAATAGAATGACATAAGTATTGCCAGATTCAAAATAACCGGTAATGGTTCAAATTTAAACCGATAGATTGTCCACCCGATAGATTTTTTTTCATTTGTCTACCATAATAATGAAACTAAAATACGATATTAAGTTGTTTTCTTTACATTGTTTTCTTTGCAGCTCAATTGTATATTGACGTTAATGGATTGGATCTACAAGGACCAGTGTTTCTTCACGAACCGGCACATCGTGTCGAATTCTCAAACAATTCGGGAGGCCTTATTGAATGCTCAGGACACGGTAGTCCACCACCGGAGGTAAGTTTTATTCACATTTATTTGATAATTTTTCTTTCTTTCTGTTTTGTTTTAAAATTTTCTTTATGTTAATTAGCACCTGATGTGATTTAATAAATTGAATTAATGATCATTAAGAGGAAAGTTAATGACTTGGAATTTCTTTCTTTCGTTTCGTTTGGTTTTTTATCGCCATTTAAGGCCTAAATTAAGCATAAATTTCTGTAAATAATTATAATTAATAGACCAACTTTATTTGAATTTGTGTGTGTGTGTTTTTTGTTCTCTTTTTTGTTGTTTCTTGCCTTTCATTTAATTAAATAAAATTAATGAGTTTTGTTTTTGTTGTCTGCTTTTGCCTGCTTACCATTTAATAAAGTTTCAAATATTATGTTTCGCTATTATTTTTTATTTCTTTCGTATCGTCTTTGTCGTTGTCTTTTTTTGCGTTTTAAGTCATCATTAATATTTAAAATTCCATTTTAAAAGACTCCGTTTTTTTTGTCGTTTCATTTTTCTTTCATTTTAATATCCCTTAAGGTCGAATGGACGCCCATACCACCACAACAGGACATGGTTATACAGACATCGAATGGCAGTCTAATGTTTTATCCATTTACGGCTGAAAAATTCCGTCATGAAGTTCATTCCAGTGTATATAGGTATGGAAAAACTTAACAACAACAACAACAACAACAACAACAAAAACAACAATCGTTTATTTCTTTACAGTTCTGCTATTTTCACACTTTTCATTCAGTTTTCTTAATCCCCCCCCCTGTACCAAATATAATCACAAGAAATAAAATGAACTTGTTTTTCCTCCTGTTTTTCTTTCCTTTCCCTTCCCTTAACATTTTAGTTTCGTTTTTAAAAATTATATTCTCTCATGGTAATTTTAATTTTTTTCTCTCTTTCTTCTTCTTCTTTCTGAATTTCAGATGTAAATTACGAAATTTAGTGGGCACCGTTTTAAGTCGTGAAGTTCATGTTAAAGGCGGTAAGTTCATGCAAATTTTTCTTAAAATTTTTTTTTTAATATTTTCGTTTTAATTTTCCTTAATAAGGCTATAAACGTAACAAAAAAAATATTTAAAAACTGTCATTATTTAATATTATTAACTGGGGTTTTGCCAGACATCTCTGATAATCACTATGCTGCTACGTTTGCAACTTTTAAAAACGTTAAAAATATGATTTCGTAGATTGCAAATAAAATAAAAATAAATTTGTGTTTAGTTTCAATTAAAATTCTTTATTATTCCCACAATTCTGTGTGCCACTGTTTACAACCTGATGTAAACAACAACAATAACTTTTCCTTTTGTTATTCCTCTGTTTATACCAGTGTTGAACAATTTAGTACTTTTGCATTTCAAAAATACCGCAGTACCCCGCGAAGCTTTTAGTACTTTTCTATTATTAAAGGGTGTTTTTTATAGAGGTATAGAACTTTAAGTTGGCATTACTTTTCAAGATGGCGACCGATTTAATAGCTGTCAAGTGATTTATTCTCAATTTGGTTTGGCAATTCATCATGAATAGCCTCACGCCTGAACAACGCTTGCAAATAGTGCAATTTTATTTCGAAAATAATGGTTCTGTGCGGAAAACGTATCGCGCACTACGTTTTGTTTAGCGATGAAGCGAACTTCTGGTTGAATGGCTACGTCAACAAACAAAACTGCCGCATTTGGAGTGAAGGTAATCCTCAAGTGTATGTGGAAACACCGTTACATCCAGAAAAACTGACTGTTTGGTGCGCTTTATGGGCTGGTGGAATCATTGGTCCGTACTTTTTCAAAAACGATGGTCGCCAGAACGTTACAGTCAATGGTGATCGGTATAGAGCCATGATTACTAACTTTTTTCATTCCTGAATTGAATAACCATGATGTCCAGGAGATGTGGTTTCAACAAGACGGCGCAACATGTCACACAGCTCGTGCCACAATAGATTTATTGAAAGACACGTTTGCTGACCGCCTAATTTCACGTTTTGGACCTGTGAATTGGCCTCCAAGATCTTGTGATTTAACACCGCTAGAATACTTTCTGTGGGGCTATGTAAAGTCATTGCTCTATGCGGTAAAGCCACAAACGCTTGACCATTTGAAAGACAACATTCGCCGTATTATTGCCGATATACGGCCACAAATGTTGGAAAAAGTCATCGAAAATTGGACGTCCAGATTGGACTACATCCGCGCCAGCCGTGGCGGTCATATGCCAGAAATCATATTTAAAATGTAATGCCACAAGATTATCTTTCGGATAAATAAAATTCATGTCAATCGAATAATCCATCGTTGTTTTATTGCAACTTAAAGTTCTATACCTCTATAAAAAACACCCTTTACATATTTTATGTCTTGCGCTTTTCAACTATTAATGGATTACCAACATGTTCAACGTAATGCTAAAGGTAGAATTAGTCTTTAGCCCCGGTTAGTCATATGCCCACGGAACGTACATTCGTTTTTAGAACACGTATAGCAATGAAAACGCTTGCCGAACCGTAATATAATTTCGGTAAGCATTTCCATTGCTTTTCATATACTAAAAACGAACGTATGTTACATTACGTTCCATCGACTTTTGACTAAACGGAGCTTTTACGTTTTATTACTTTCCGAATCAGCTGTTCTTGTCATGTATGTGAGGAACACGAATAAGTCGTTAGTTTTTCTGTTCGCCCTCCTTCAGGCAAAAACCCTGAGAGTAAATAAAATCACCTTGATAAAGTTTTCCAAAAAAGGTCCCGGCACTTACTATGTATAAAATTAACACACACAAAATAAGTGGTGTGAGAAGTTAGGTCGTAATCCTGATTGAAGGGGGTTATAGTGACCAATATGTACGAGTATGTACGTATTTGCTTACAAAAGTAGCATTTGGTGCAAAAACGTTCTGTTTCAGTACCACTTCAAAATTTCAGTTTTGCAACACTGGTTTATACCCTTTGTATAAACAATAACAATCACTAACTAATGGTTCGACAGATCTTTGTAACGGAGATCTTCAAACCACGATTACTCTCTTCAAACACACTGCGTCTTCACACAAAACTGACTGAACTTTCACTAATTCACTCGCCTGCTTTGCCTTGCCTTTTATATGGCAGAGTAAACAGTCTGATGAATGTTCTCGAAATCTCTTTAAATGTAAACATCGTTTCTTCATTATTGGTGTTCGTTTGTTTACATTTATTCTTGTACTGTTTGTTGTTGTATTTTTGTTAACTTGTTTACTATTTTTTTATGATGTTGTTTGTTGTTGTATTTTTGTTTATAATTTTAATGTTAAGCAATGTAAAAACAATACACCAGTGTCTAGATTTTTCATTTTTGTAACAAAACTCTTCCAAAGAAGGTGTATCCATGGCGTTCTCTGTTAACACCATTGCATGTGTGTTGTAGTTTCTGAACAACCGTTTTTAATAACTATCCTGCCCAAGAAGAGCAATTTATTTACATTTTTAATTCCCTTCCTACTTCCACTCCTTTTTCCTATTCCCTCTTTTATCCTTCCTTTTTAAGGACGTTATGTACAATGGGTCAAATCGACCTCCGGGTACTGTACTTGTCTAAATTGACAAGTACGCGTCCTCTAACCTAACCTAACCTAACCTAAATTTTTAATTAATTATGCAATGCTAATTGAATTGTTTGCCTCGGTCATACTGACTTTGGTCGTGGCGTGATGAACCCTTAAGTTCTCTTTTCCGTCCATCTCATGAAGCATGCTAGGTTTCTGTGTCTAGTTTCCACCATTCGGCATATGTCATATACCCATTCGACTTAAATGCCATTGAATTCCATGTCTCTCATAGGCTTTAATTGCTTAAATTAAGCTATCTAGGGCATGTTAGCTGGCATCAGCATATTTTGCATGTGTCTAAAGCTTACTGAACTCACTCCTATCAAATTTCCTTAATATTGTTATGTTTTAACCTTTTTAAAAACGTTTAAAATATGAGTTCGTTGATTGTAAACAATATAAAAATAAATTTGTGTTTAGTTTCAATTAAACTCTTTATTGTTCTCACTACTTTTGTGTGCTACTATTTACAACTTGACGAATACAACAATAATTGCTTGTTCGCTATTATTCTTTGCTCGCAACTCAGATTTTTTCAACGGAGATCTTCAAACCACAACTGTTTCCTTCACATGCAACGCGTCTTCACACAAGACTGACTGAATTCTTACTACTCGTTGCTTGCTTTGTCTTGCCTTTTTATATGCTCACGTAATCAGTCTGATGAAGGTTCTTGAAGTAGAACGTTTGCGGTTTCGCCTTCTCGAGAACTCTATTGCGACTTCATTGTTGTTTGTGTATTTTGTTACGTTCTCTTTGTACGTTGCTTGTTGTTGCGTTCTCGCTTACTTGTCTAGCCCCTTTTCTTTCATACCGATGTTGTTGCTTTACTTTTAACAAGTTCGTTGTATTTGTTTGTGTAGCTTTTGCTCATTTTAATGTTAAACGATGTACACCGTTTCCATTTTCGTAATAATATTTACATGCATTCATAGTCGGGATTTCGACCTACCTTCTCATACCACTTAAGTTGTGTAGGTTAATTTTATACATGAGTGGAGGACCTACCGTTAAAGTCGACTCTGAACAACAGATTTTTGGGAAAATTTTCATGGCAATTTTTCATTTACTCTCAGAGTTTTTGCGAGAAACCTGCTGAGAGGAAGTCGCCGAAGAAATATTTTTTCATATTTCGTTCTGTTGGGGATGTCTGACCTGGGGTTTGAACCGTAGCCTCACACCTAATAAGCCAACACACTGCCTACTAGACTACGGCGAGTTCAAGTAGCGTTATTATTATTCTTGTCGTAAATAGTACTGCGACGAAATGTGATTCTATGTCTTCTGTAAGCCTATTGTCCCGACAAACTACAGCGTGCTTAACTGGACCATTCAGTGCCCGGCACCTGGTATATAATCAAGTGCTTCTTTTTGGGGTGCATTAATGTGTCATAAGTTCCAAGAAAAGTTCAAAGGATGCATTCCAATTATTACAGAAATTACCCAAGATTTTAAACATTAAAGAGGAAGACTTTGAGACTACCATGTCCTGTCAAAAGCCGGGTTACTAACCTTAGCTTATTTTCGGATAGTCTGTTGTATGATTCAAATCCCTTCGTGGTGTAATTTCCTCAAACCCATTTGATTTGAGAAGGGTACTTGCCTGATGTTTCACTGTCAAATCTATATAATTCGTAACTTCAAATGAAAAAATTGGAATTCATGTGGTATTCCAGTGGATTTTAAACACACTTCAACCAAATAAAATCAACATAGCGCGTGTTATGCGAGAATAGTTTCCGCAGACGTAAACTATTTTATTTGGTATTTAATAACAGTAAACACATAACCATAACCGTCTTTATTGTTATTGTTTTATTGCCTTTTTTTATTGCCATTTTTTAAGGCTTCAAAATCTGCTGAATTGTTTTTTATTTCCCCGAATGCATGGTTCTCCTGAACACTGTTTGGGGAGGAGAGATTTTTTAAGAAACTCTAGATTGTGTAAATGTGTTCATGTTACCATGTATTTATGTGGTTGTGTACTTTGTTTTTGTATTTTTGTATCATGCTTTGAACATTAATAATGATAATCACAGGATAAAAGAAGAAAACATTCGACATGACCAACATGATTTAACGTTTCAGTGATTTTTCTTGTGTTTTGTGTGTTTTTTTAAGATTTTGTGGTTAAATTTTATTGTTGTTGTTGTATATTTTATTGTTGATTGTTATTGTTGTTGTTGGTAGTTTTTATCACTTACAATTTGTTGTATCTGTCAAGAAAATAATCAATCAAGACTCGGTTGTCCAAACTGTTCTGATTTGCAGAGAAGAAAACATTTAAAAAATTGTTTCATTTTTATTTTTTAAAATTTATTTTTAACAGAACATACATACATTTGTATGTATAACATACCCATATAACAACAGTGGCCGGATTTCAAAAAGAAAAAATCATTCAGAAAATAAAAAAATGCAACAATTCCAAGAAACGGGGGGTCTTCACAGATTTCAATGAAATGCTAGTGACGCTGACGTTTAGGGAAGAATATTGTTAGGTGTTTACCTTTTAAAAACGTTTAAAATATGAGCTCGTAGATTGCAAATAAAATATATATAAATCTGTGTTTAGTTTTAATTAAAATTCTTTATTATTCACACAATTCTGTGTACCACTGTTCAGAACTTGATGTAAACAACAACAATTGCTTCTTTTTGTTATTCCTCTGTTTACATACTTTGCATAAACAATAACAATTACTAGACAATTATTCGACAGATATTTGTAACGGAGATCTTCAAACCACGATTACTCTCTTCAAACGCACCGCGTCTTCACACAAGACTTACTGAACATTTACTAACTCAGTTGCCTGTTTTGAATGTTCTTGAAGGCGAATGTTCGTGGCTTTGCCTTCTCGAGATCTCTATAAATGTAAACATCGTTGTTTCGTTATTGTTGTTTGTGTATTTTGTTTACATTTATTCTCGTAGTGTTTGTTGTTGTATTTTTGTTTACTTGTTTACCAGCATATTCACGGTAAATACTTAGATTATATTGAAGATTAAGAAGATGTAGCTTGTTATTGTATGTTTCTCTTCCAAACAATCTCTAGTAAATATAAAACGCATATGAAAACATAGCTCTCAAAAGCATTTGTTTTTTAAATCTACCAATGCATTTGCATGGAAAGGCTTTGTTAACACCTGCATCACCACTGCACACAAGGTATCCTTGACTGCAGGCAACCAACATAAGCTACGAATTAGCTTCGCTACACATAGAGCCCCATTGAAACTAATCTCGAGGAAACTACCCACATACATTACAATCCTTTAGTCAGGATTACGACCTAGTTTCTCACACCACTAATGTTGTGTGCGTTAATTTTTATACATGAGTGGTGGGACCTACAGTTTAAGGTCGACTTCGAAGGGCAGATTTTTGGGAAACTTTTCATGGCAATTTTACTTATTCTCAGAGTTGTTGCCATAAATCTGCTAAGATGAAGTCGCCGAAGAAATACTTTTTGTATTTTGTTTTGTTGCCAACTATGATAGCTATGATAGCCAAAACGTACGCATTATCAACGAGGCATGAAGGGAAATTTAAAAGACAATCAAAATGACAAACGTAATTATTATGATCCAGTAGCTACGTCGCCTTAGTTACCTCGGTTCAAACCTCAGGTGAGACATCTCCAACAAAACGAAATTTTAAAATTTCTTCGACGACTTCCTCTCAGTAGATTTCTGACAAAAACTCTGAGAGCAAATTGCAAATTGCAATGAAATGTTTCTCAAAAATCTGTCGTTCGGAGTCGACTTTGTGAAAACCCTGGCTCACCTATTACGAACATAACAAAATAAGAAAGAATATTTCTTTCGGCAACTTCCTCTCAGCAGTCTTCTGGCAAAAACTCTGTGAATGAAACAAAATTGCATTGAAATGTTTTTCAAAAATCTGTCGTTTGGAATCAATATTAAACATTAGCTTCTACCACTAATGTATAAAATTAAGACACACAACATGAGTGGTATGAGAAGCTAGATCGTAATCCTGACTAAAGAGTTGTTGCATCCAATTATGAAAGGAAGTATTTATCCTTGCAAATGACATGTCAAGTGTTAGTTCTTTATAAACATTAATCTGCTCCGTTTGATTCCTACCAGAGATCAGCCGTGAGTATTTAAAAAGATGAGTAGATTCGCATTCATACTTATTTTAATATCATGGAACTTCTACTCATATTCAAAGCTGGAAGTACTCATCGTACTCATACTTAACAATACGCATGATGTTGATTTCGACTCTCCTTTACTCAGCATTTACACGAATCACAAAATATGCATGATTCGCGTACGTAAACTACAATACTCAATAGGAAGTTGTGCGTTTGCTTTGCTTGCTGTCTTTGTCTTTTTCTCTCTTCTTTTTTTTGTAAATGCAACAACAACTAACACTGTAAATTTTGGTGAATGATTCGAATCACTCGAATCATTTATAAGTATTTTTCTAAAGTTATGAATCTGTATGAGTTTGATGCCAACTTTGTACTCAAACTCATTGCAACCTGTGCTTATAAATCAACGTTGTAGTGAGTACGAATGAATCAGAGTTCATAGTTAAATTTCAATATTGTTGACTCACTTATATTCAAAATTTCATGAGTACTTATGAGTAACGAAAAAACTATTCATTGCTGATCTCTGATTCCAACATAGGTTAGGAGAGGAGAGGTTAAGTAAACTAGGCAGCTGTATAAAGTGTAACTCAATTGGTTCCAATAATAGTTTTGAACTTATCGTACCATATGCCTTAAATTTTCTCAAGGTTATAAATCTTCAGCCTTCTTAAGAGTTCAACAAATGAAGCCAACTCATCTCGATCTAAACAGATGTGTTAGTAATTTTTGGTTGAACAAGTTCTCATTTCAGATCGTAAAATGACCTGAAGGGAAGATGTTTATTGGCCTTCCTACCATCGTTAGAAATGCTTCAAACATTTGGGCACGACTGCTGGCAATATAGCCGTAAAGACTGGTCGCTTTGGTCCTCTTTCCTAAGGGTTATCCCTCCCATCTTTGTTTAGCATTTGAATTTTATGTGAAATCATTAGAACTTAATAAAGAAATGTTTATCTCAAGCATGGATTCGTTGCAATTTTTAGACCAGCCTTCAAAAGTGCGAATCGATTGTAATACATTGAAGAGCTTAGTCTTATTGCAGTATTTGCAACTGCTTGTTTGGCAAAAACGTTGTAACCCACAATGACCGGGTCGCCATCATTCTCGTGGTATTTTTAGACCTGTTTTGTTGAGTTTTCTTCCTCAAATCAGATTAGTATAACAGAATTTCTCAGTTAATATCCCATAACCATAGCAACTTGGTTATGATCTCCTTGTGAATAATGCTTCAAGCAGATCTTTGTTGCTCTATTTTCGATAATAATTTTTGCACCGATTCCAGCATTAAAGAACATCTGTTGTCCTCATAAGAAATACTAACGAAATGGTACTCTACAATCTATGTGTGGTTAGCTTCCAATAATTATTATATAAATTATATTCCAATAATAAATTACTGTGTGATGTATACACCCGTACGTACACTGATTGCCAGTATTATTGTCAGCCGGTACAATACAATGCAAAGAAGGAGTATTTTCAACAACAACTTGAAATAGTTTAACACATCACTTAGCACTTTTACGCTTGAAAAGGCAAAAAATATACTCATGCTCCTCTACACATACTCATGCTCATACACTCTTACTCATGTACAAGTAGTCTTTCGAAGATACAAACTATTTAAGAAGTTACAAGAGCATACTATTTCAAGACAGTTGCAATCAAAATAATAGCACAAGAACAATAAAACCAAAACTATTGGAGGGCTTGTAATTATTTTTCCTTAGATTCAAATGAATAACAACGACAAGGCTGGTTGTTTAGGGTAATGTTCGGGATAGTGTGCTAGACTTTTAGCGTAAGGGTTATAGGTTCGATTCCCACCAGAGGTTCAGGTCTGTTATACTTTACCAATCATAAGGTCTAAGTTGTTTAGCTCGTAATAATTATAATTTAAAGTCGCCGTAGTCTTGTAGGCGGTAGGATGTTGGCTTCTTAGATGTCAGGCCACGTTTCAAGCCCCAGGACATACATCTCCCACCAAACGGAATGTGAAAAAATATATCCTCGGCGACATCCTCTCTGCAGATTTCTGGCAAAAACTCTAGGAGTAAATAAACAATTGCCGTGAAAAATTCCTCAAAAAAATCTGTCGTTTGGAGTCGATTTTAAACTGTAGGCCCCACCACTCATGTATGAAAATAACACACACAATATTAGTGGTTTGAGAAGCGAGGTCGCAATCCTGACTGAATGAATGACTGAATATCACAGAAGTGATATTGAAATTCCAAACCTCTTTGCTATTTATTTCACCTTCACTGTAGACTATAAAAACTAAATATTCTTGTTAATCTCAGAGTAAAGTTTTGTGTTTTTAGATATAAAAGTATGTGTGTGTGAGAGAGTGTATCCATCTACTTCTCTCTCTCTCTCCTTCACTCTCTCTCTATCTCTTTCTTTCTTTACATAAAAAATAAAGTCCTCGGCTAATTTTTGGCAATCAAAAGCAATATCAAGAGCAACAACAATGTATGGATTTGTGGTCTGTGTGTGTGTGTGTGCGATTTAACATGGCAAACATAGATAAAAATTTATTTTGATTCTCTTCTTCTCTTTTTTATTATTGCATGACAGGAAACAGCATATTTACACGCACATACAAGAGGGTATAACTGTTAAGCCATTTCCTCCTTTTTGCCATTACGTATGTGTGTGTGAATATGTGCTTGTAATTGTTAAGACCAAAATAAAAATAAAAAAAAAACAATCACAATCACAATAAAAACCATAAACAAAAAAAAGAGAAACTAATCGGCCATCATTTGTGGTCATTTAAGATGTTTTAACGTTGTTGAGTTACAATAAAAAAAAAGAAAAATGCTCAGTTTTTCTTTCATTCCTGCTGTCTTCTGTAATAAATTAGCACAGTCAGTTGTTTTTTATTGTCTCCCCCCCCCCCCTCTCTCTCTCTCTCTCTCTCTCTCTCTCTCTCTCTCGCTCATCTTGACCAAAATCTCCAAGTATATGGTAGTAAAACAGTTAAGCAGTTGAGCAGTTAATTATTTGTGAAATTTTTAAGCCAAGAGAGAGAAAAAAAAAATAAAAATAAAACTCTTGGCAATTACAGTAGAGTAGAGAGTATTTTATTGTCCACTAGATAATGTCTTTCAAGAGTTGTTGTAGAAGACATACATACCAACACATATTCTCTCTTAAGTTCTTGTAACTGTCATCGCTTTTAATATAAATTTTGATTTTTTTTTTTCTTCTTGTCTTTGTGTTGAGAGATAAATTTCATTTTATATTTCTACACTTAATAACAGTAGCCTAGAGGGGGGGGGGAGCATAAATGACATGAAAATAATCACAGCCATTAATCTTAAGGACTTGGCATTATTATCCAGCAGAAGAGGAAGAAATTTGTTTTATTTGCAATAAAAATTAAACAAAATTTTATTAATTCGTTGGTAAGTTAAATTATCTGATTGAGAGAGAGAGAGAGAGAGAATGAATTCTCATTGTACACCTAAAGGTTGTTCATTGGTTGAGACTGGAAAATTTTAAGAAAGTAATACATGTACTTGAGGATAAAATCAGATACATAATGCAGAGCACTGCTCAGCTCTATAAGTCTCAACGATATTTTTCCTTTCTACTAGAACAGTACAATTGTCCTCATATCGCCACAACTATAAACTTTAAGATAAATAAGCATCGCTACTTCCATACACACATACATACATACATAATTGGTCATTGCAACTCTTCAAATGCTAAACAAAGATTGAAGGGATAATCCACAGGAAAAGTAACCAAAGCGACCACCCTTTACGGATACATTGCCAGCAGTCGTGCCCAAATGTTTGAAGCATTTTCAACGATGGTAGGAAGGCCAATAAACATCCTCCCTTCACAGTTCATTTTACGATCTGAAATGAAAACTTGTTCAACCAAAAATTTCTTACAAATCTGATTAGAACGAGATGAGTTGTCCTCATTTATTGAAGTCTTATGAAGGTTGAAGATTTATAATATTGAGAAAATTTAAGGCATATAGTACGTTAAGTTCAAAACTATTATTGGAGCCAATTGAGTTACGCTTTATACAAATGCCTATTTTACTTAACCTCTCCTCTCCTAACCTATCTATGTTGGAATCCAACAGTACAGATTAATGTTTATATAGAACTAACAATCGAAATGAAATTTTCAATAGAATTACCACAAAGATAAATACTTCCTTTCATAATTGATTGCAACAACCCTTTATACTATGTTCAGACATGCACTTATATTGAATAAATCGCAATGAACGCCATTATTGAGCTCAATATTTCATATAAAATTTCAATTAATTATTGCGCAATAAATATGCAAATTGTTATAATATTGAGTAAAACTCAAAATGCAGCACTGTCGCAAGTATGTTCAGTGCGCATATTACAATTATACGAACACTTTCTGTTGGTATTTGACAACTCAAATGTCAACAACGATAAACAAAAAAATGAAAACAATGTTGTTGAAATAACCAGCTGTTTTGTTTACCAGCTGTCAAATGAATATTTAATACTGCGTATATTATTATGTCTGAACACTTAAAATATTGTACTCAATTAACCGAATATTGACTCAATAAAAGTGCATATCTGAACATAGTATTAGTCAAGATTACGACCTAGCTTCTCACACCACCATTGCTGTGTGTGTTAATTTTATACATGAGTGGCGAGACATACAATTTAAAGTCGATTTCGAACGAAAGATTTTCTTGATAAACTTTTCGTGGCAATTTTTTTATTTACTCACAGAGCTTTTGCCAGAAATCTGCTGAGAGGAAGTTGCCGAAAAAATATTTGCTCATATTTCGTTTTGTTGGAAATGCCTGACCTGGAGTTTGAGCTGTGGTCTCACTTCTAATAATGCAACACACTACCTACTAGACTACGGTGGTAGTGGCAAAAACTCTCAGAGTAAATAAAAAAATTGCCATGAAAAGTTGCTCACAAATCTGTTGTTCGGATTCGACACTCAGGCATAAAATTATCACATGCAACGTAAGTGGTGTCAAAAGCTAGGTCGTAACCATAACTAAATGGCGGTAATGACCATTTATATATGTATGTAAAGGCACATGATGAAATTTTCTCAATTTAATCCGATCCATATGACAATGCAGCTGAATTCGTCAAAGTATTTCCAAAGTCAGCAACACACAAATCATTCGTGGAATTTTTATACGATCTATTGTGGAGTTTAAAAACCCCTAATAGTCTCACAATGTAAGAAAAACTAAGAAGTTCTACATGAGCCATGTCAGTCATATATGTGTGACATAAAAAATAGTGTTTTTCCGGGAATTTTGGCTAAAAAAATTCTCTATGATACATTAAGTTTCCTTGATGCATTTTTAACTAAATTATCTAATAAAGTTACCATGGTTAGGTTAGGCCGGAGTGGTAGCTTTGTTATCACAAAGCTCACTTGAGCACACATAGCGGCCCGTTGTGATGCCGTGGGTGAACGCAGTCCCTGTACTAACCAAGTTCCACCAAAATCAAGGAAAAGGAAGAAGTTGGTCAGCGCAAGGGCTGCACAAAGTTACCATGGCCCATGTAAAAATTTTTCTGATATTATCGTGACGATTAACGTGTTAAGAAAGTTCTCATTTCTGTTAAAAGTTTCTATTCGATATTCGTTCCCTATCGATTGATCTTTAAAAGGCTCAACATAAAATATATTCTTTTGAAGCACTATTCGTATGCAGAACGTGTTAAAATATATGGCTCCTCAGCCTCTCAGCCTCTCACGCTCTCATACTCTCTCTCGCTCTCTCTCTTACACTCTTTCTCTTAACTTTCAACCCAATTGCCTAGTTTAATCGCAATACATTGTGTGACAGTGTTGAAAAATTCAGTACTTTAGTACTTTTTCCAGTACTTTTCCATTTCAGAAATACATACCACAGTACCCCCGCTACACATTCAGTACGTTTTTATTATTACATATTTTATGGTTTGCGCTTTTCAACTATTAATACATTAGCAACATGTTCAACGTAATGCTAAAGGTAGAATTAGTCTTTAGCCCCAGTTAGCCCAACGTACATGCAAAGTATGTTCGTTTTTAGAATACGTAAAGCAATGGAAACGCTTGCCGAACCGTAATGTAATTTCAGTAAGTATTTAATTTGCTCTACATAAGCTAAACTGAACGTACATTCCGTTACGTTCCGTCATAATTTGACTAAGCAGGGCTTTTACGTTTCGAATAAACTGTTTTCGTTTTGTATACGAGAAATATGTATAAGTCGTTAGTTTTTCTATTCCATTCCGTACGTGTATTAAGTATAAAAAAAATATTTGTTTATAAAAGTACCATTTGATGCAAAAAAGTACTTTTTCAATTATAGTTCAGTACCATAAAAAAATTTCTATTTTGCCACACTGTTGTGTGACCACCCTCATCATCTCCTTCCTGAGTGATTGTCTTACTGTAATTAAAAAAAATTGATGCTGGAATCTCTGAAAGTAATTTTAATTATAAGGCGCCTAATAAGCGTTCCACAAACGCAGTAACCCTAAACAAATATTGTTTATAGGTCACGTAAATAGACTGGTTGGTAGGGTTGAACACTGGTTAGGGAAATATTCATTTATTCACCTGCAAAATCTCTTTTTTTTCTTTTTCCGTGAAAGCATATTCAAATCAATACTACGTACTTAATTGTTTGACGGAGATGCTTATAAAAAATAATAAAAATTTCCCGTTATGCCCTACTCAATATGTCAAAGCAGTTCCTTTTGAACGTTGGTTTAATGGATTTGACAGTTGATTTATGATGTTGACAGCTGATGTAAACGTTAAACTGGCGGTGAGGGTTTAATTATGGATATTGATTACTTTCCTCTATAAAACGCAAAAAAAACATGGAAGAGAATGGACATTGCAATGAGAGGCTTGATGCTATTGGCAAGGCCTGTAACTGATTTCCGCTTAAATTGCCTTCAAACAGAAACGATTGAATAAAAGTAGAAGAATAAATCGATAAGCAATAGTATAAGCAAATACATTATAATTGATAATCGAAAAAGAACAAGACTTTTTAATTTAGAAACAAAAAAGCATTTAATAACGATGTAGTGAATAAAGAAATTATTTCTGCATGCAAAGATAACCTCTGTTATAACTAGAACGGGCTCTGGTGTATATGTGATGTGAGGCATGCCTCCTTATAAGCCACACTATCTACCATTGCTTTTAAAAGTTTTTTGTGTCACAACTTTTAATGTGTCATCTTGTTACGTGTAATAAACTTGTGACATTTTGTTTTGGTTTCATTAATGTTGCTATTTGCTATTGTTGTTGCTATTTGCTATTGTTGTTGCTATTTGCTATTGCTGTTGCTATTTGCTATTGTTGTTGCTATTTGCTATTGTTGTTTAGCCTCGGAAAATGTGTAAAAAAAAATTTTATTCCGTGTGACTAAAAGTGATTAAAATTTTAAAAAAGAAGAAAAGATTTTCTATCGCAATTAATATTAAAAAGGCCAACGTGAAGTTCTGCTTTAAAGTTTTGCTAACAAAAAAAAAAAAAATTAATCCAAAACAGAACAGAATTACAGAAGTTTTTACATTAAAAAAAAGAAGGGAAATGAGCAAATAAATGAGTGGCTTATTTTAATTTCTATAAAGTTTTAAACTGTTTCATAATTGGGGTTAAAATTTTAAAAAAATTTTGAAGTTTTTTTCTTGTTTTCCGTGGCATGTTTTAAAGATAAAAGTGACTGGACATCATTTTATGTTGGATATTTAACAAAACATTACTTAAAAAAATGTGTTTTTTTGCCTAGAGGATATTTAAAAATCCGTTTCGTTTTATATAGGGTGGGCCATTTATTGGTTTAAATTTAAATCATGGGTTATTTCAAATCTGGCAATACTTATGACATTCAGTTTTGTCACAAAATTCAGTGTTATTATCTTCAATGAACGGAAGTCATTGTAGTCTAGTAGATAGTGTGCTGGCTTATTAAATGTAGATCCAGGTTCCAAGCCCCAGGCCAGACATCAAAACAAAAATACAAAAAGTATTTCTTCGGCGACTTCGTCTCAGCAGATTTTTGACGAAAACTCTGAGAGTGAATAGAAAATGCCGAGAAATGTTTTTCAAAAATTTGTTGCTCGAAGTCGACTTTAAACTGTACATCCGGCCGGCCACTCATATATCAGATTAACACACACAACATGGTTGGTGTGAGAAGCTAAGGTGTAATCCTTACTAAATGGTTGTAATGACCAATTAATAAGCGATATTCCTTCTAAAGAATACCCTTTTTGTCATCCGTAGTGTAGGTAGGTAGGTAGGTAGAAATGGCAGTCCCCTCGATGGAGTCAAAGGCGGACACACTTAGGCCGCACACAGGCCCACAGTTCCTCATTTCCCCTATTCCAGGAACAATTCGGAGCTTCCGATGAAGCGACT
The DNA here is from genome assembly GCA_932273835.1 of Sarcophaga variegata. Taxonomy (NCBI): domain Eukaryota; kingdom Metazoa; phylum Arthropoda; class Insecta; order Diptera; family Sarcophagidae; genus Sarcophaga; species Sarcophaga variegata. Next base: position 20,444,415 of record OW026362.1, on the reverse strand, counting down.
CAGGCTGCCAATATCCCCATACATGACAGTTCATCCATATCATCCATGTAGTAGGCAACCAGGAGCCTCTTTCTCCTCCGACTAAGTGCCGGACATGTGCACAATAGGTGAAGAATAGTCTCATCTTCCTCTTCATATCCACAGCTTCTGCGGAAAAACATTTGCAAGGTGTCTAAGACCAATACGCCAATGCAATGCCCCGTAATAACCTCAATAACAGTGCTGCAGGGCGCCGATCTGCCCTTATCCGAAGTTGTCCACATTCTGTTGACGAGATCTACGGCTGCATTGTCAATTATAAGTTTGCAGGTCCCCAAAAGGGATCCCTAACGTAGAGAATTCTATTCCTATTCTATTTGCTATTGTTGTTGCTATTTGCTATTGTTGTTGCTATTTGCTATTGTTGTTGCTTTTTGCTATTGTTGTTGCTATTTGCTATTTTATTTATTTTTTATTTTATTTATTTGTTATTAGTCATAGCACAACAAGATAATAATCTTATAAATGAAAGTGCTATGGGAGTGCATCAAAGAAAGAAAATAATAACAAATCATTGATTATATATGTTGTTGCTATTTGCTATTGTTGTTTAGCCTCGGAAAAAATGTAAAAAAATTTATTCCGTGTGACTAAAAGTGATTAAAATTGTAAAAAAAGAAAAGATTTTCTATCGCAATGAATATTAAAAAGGCCAACGTGAAGTTCTGCTTTAAAGTTTTGCTAAAGGGATCCCCAACGTAGAGAATTCTTTAGAGAGTTCGATGGTCGTGCCCCTTCTAGCCAGTTCATTCGCTCTGCAGTTGCCAGGAATATCATTATGTCCCGGTACCCATGTGATACAAACATCATATCGGTCCACCACCTCATTGAGATAACTGCGACAGTTGTACACCGTCATGGAGTTTATCACACTGAAATCCAATGCCTTGATAGCCGCTTGACTATGGGAAAGTATGATGATTTTCCGTCCGTGAACATTTTTGTCCACAATAATTTTCACCGCAGCCTGAATTGCTAACACCTCCGCCTGAAAGACGCTGCAATGATCTGGTAGCCTTGTAGACTTGGATATCCGTAGTGTAAATACATTTAAATTGAATGTCCATAGATGTGCCACAACGCATTGCATACATCGTAAAGGGTGTTTTTTATAGAGGTATAGAACTTTAAGTTGCAATAAAACAATGATGGATTATTCGATTGACATGAATTTTATTTATCCGAAAGATAATCTTGTGGCATTACATTTTAAATATGATTTCTGGCATATGACCGCCACGGCTGGCGCGGATGTAGTTCAATCTGGACGTCCAATTTTCGATGACTTTTTCCAATATTTGTGGCCGTATATCGGCAATAATACGACGAATGTTGTCTTCCAAATGGTCAAGCGTTTGTGGCTTTACCGCATAGACCAATAACTTTACATAGCCCCACAGAAAGTAGTCTAGCGGTGTTAAATCACAAGATCTTGGAGGCCAATTCACAGGTCCAAAACGTGAAATTAGGCGGTCACCAAACCTTGTCTTTCAATAAATCTATTGTGGCACGAGCTGTGTGACATGTTGCGCCGTCTTGTTGAAACCACATCTCCTGGACATCATGGTTATTCAATTCAGGAATGAAAAAGTTAGTAATCATGGCTCTATACCGATCACCATTGACTGTAACGTTCTGGCCACCATCGTTTTTGAAAAAGTACGGACCAATGATTCCACCAGCCCATAAAGGGCACCATACACATACACTTGAGGATTACCTTCACTCCAAATGCGGCAGTTTTGTTTGTTGACGCCATTCAACCAGAAGTGCGCTTCATTGCTAAACAAAATTCGCTTATGAAAATCGGGAACAACGGTAATCTCGTTTTGGGCCCATTCGACGAATCTACGCCTTACTTGATGTTCGTTTAGCTTCAAATCTTGCACGAGTTGGATTTTGTAAGCACGCAAACCAAGATCCTTCCGCAAAATCTTCCATAAAGTGGATGGACACAGATCCAATTCCTGTGCTCGATGGCGAATGGACTCATTCGGGTCTTCCTCAATGCTACGCTCTACAGCAGCAATAGCTTCTTCTGTACGCACCGTACAGCGTCTCTGGGGATGCGAGTTATCAATAAGAGTAAACGTGGTGCGAAAACGTTCCATGGTTAATCGAATTAACTGCTCTGATGGACGATTTTGACGACGGTAAAATGGACGTAGTGCGCGATACGTTTTCCGCACAGAACTATTATTTTCGAAATAAAATTGCACTATTTGCAAGCGTTGTTCAGGCGTGAGTCTATTCATGATGAACTGCCAAACCAAACTGAGAATAAATCACTTGACAGCTGTTAAATCGGTCGCCATCTTGAAAAGTAATGCCAACTTAAAGTACTATACCTCTATAAAAACACCCTTTATTTCCTAATTTGGAGTATAACTTGTACAAATTTTTTGTTTAAATTGTCCTAGAGAATATAAACCTCAGGGGCTTTCAAAATACCTGACAATATATTACCCTCCTAACAATAGTTTTATTGCATTTCTACCTGTCTCGCTGCTAATCGCTAAACTATTCGTGCACTATCGGAATGTTATTTTTGGAAACAACGTAAAAACGTTACAAACTTTAAAATTAACACAAAAGTTCCACACACAAAAATTCCTTTGACGACAAACTTTTGTGTTCTTTTTTGAGTTCTTTTTTTTGTCATGTCCTTACAAAATCCTTATTTTTATTTCATTTATTCATGCGGTATGCAAAAATTTTTAAGCATTTCAGAAAAATGAAAATAAAAACTGAAACGTTTTTTTTTTGAAAAAATATGTTTCAAACTTCAAAAAGCAACAACAAATTCATAACAAAGTTTAACTAGTTTCTGTTTCTGTTTTTATTTCTATTTTTTTATTTTATTTGTATTTATTTTTAATACTTTTTCTCTTTATTTTATTCCTGCTTTTTTTACTCTCTCTCTCTCTCTCTCTGAGCTTTGTAAAGTTTTATCTTTATTTTCCTTTTGTTCATGACAAAAAAAAAACAAAAAAAGAAACAAAAAAAACTGAATGAATCCTGAAGATAAATTTAATGGCAAAAATTTTTAATAACAAAATATTGCCAAACAACAACAACAACAAAACAACAAAAACAGTTAAAATAATAGAGAAACATTGTATCACGGACACGTACAAATAATTTGTAAAACAAAAAATTCTCATAAAAAATACTTTTCGAAACATTTTTTCTACACCTTTTTGAAGTTACAACAAAATTGGGGTTTTCGTAACGGCGTACAGAGATTTAACAGTTTCAAATAGTTTTAGAGCCATAACTTAGGGATTTTCTTCTTTTTTTTTTTTTGGTAACAATTTGGTAAAAATTACTCAGTTCTGCTACAATCAGATTTAGAGCACTTAGTGGAAGGCAGAAAATTTGTTATCTCGAAATAGAATTCAATGGGCCATCTATCGATTTAAATTTGTAGCATTATCAATTATTTCGAATCTGGCAATACTTACACTCAGCCAAAAAAGTATACATACGGATAACAAATTTCAGAAATTTTTAACTCTTTTTAAATTTTACTCTTCGGCGACTTCCTCTCAGCAGATTTCTGGCAAAAACTCTGAGAGTAAATAAAATTGCCATGAAAAGTTTCTCAAAATTCTGCCCTTCGAAGTCGACCTTAAACTGTAGGTCCCACCACTCATGTATAAAAATTAACGCACACAACATGAGTGGTGTGAGAAGCTAGGCCGTAATCCTGACTGAAGGGTTGTAATGGCCAATTATGTATGTATGTGTATTCCGATCAATTCCAAAATAAAAGAACAAATTCTTTACTTTTCTCAAAAATAAATGTGAATCGGTGTCAAATTAAAAACACAGGAGAAATTACAACCGCCCAACCAAACTACCTAACCCAAGTGTGACATCATCAAAGTTACAAGAACAAAATTGCTCTCCCGTTGATGAAGAGACTTTCTTCATTCGTACGACTTTATATATAGAGCATGGACCCGTATCTAGTAGGTAGAGTGTTGGCTTATTAGACATGAGGCCACGGTTCAAAAATCAGGTCAGACATCTGCAACAAAACGAATCGTAAAAAATATTTCTGCGGCGACTTCCTCTCAGCAGATTTCTGACAAAAACCGTGAGAGAAAATAAAATAATAGCCACGAAAAGTTTTTCATAAATCTGTCGTTCGAAATTGACTTTAAACTGTAGGTCTTGCCACTTGTGGACACAACCTAAGTGGTGTGAGAAACTACGTCATAACCCTGTCTGAAGTGCTCCAACAAAACGAATCCTTAAAAATATTTCTGCGGCGACTTTCTCTCAGCAGATTTCTGACAAAAACCGTGAGGGAAAATAAAAAATTTCCCTGAAAACTTTCTCAGAAATCTGTCGTTAGAAATTGACTATAAACTGTAGGTCCCGCCGCTCATGTGTAAAATTTACACACACACAACCTAAGTTATGTGAGAAACTACGTCATAACCCTGTCTGAAGGGCTTCAACAAAACGAATCCTAAAAAATATTTCTGCGGCGACTTCCTCTCAGCAGATTTCTGACAAAAACCGTGAGAGAAAATAAAAAATTGCCATGAAAAGTTTCTCAGTAATCTGTCGTTCGAAATTGATTTTAAACTGTAGGTCCCAATACCAGTCAAGTATAAAAATTAACACACACAGCCTAAGTGGCGTGAGAAACTACGTCATAACCCTGTCTGAAGGGCCAATTATGCATGACCAATTATGTATGTAAAGCCTTTTGAATACAAATATTGTGAGTGACCAGCCTAAATTGTTTATCATTTACACAGTCTCCAGACTCCAACAAAATAAAATGGTCTTTGCTTTATGGAAACTTTGTTAATTTTTGTTGTAAATACTTTAATAACTTTACAAAGAGAAAAAGAAAAAAAATTATTAAAAATCCTTTGTGAATATGCAGACTTATCAACAAGAATTAAAACCTTATTAAGAATTTCTAGATATTTTCTTGCCTTTTTATGTTATAAAGTTTTATAAAACGATGTCAGTTACACAAGGAAATATCCTGAATAGAAATTTATATGCTTGTAGAGATTTGATAAAATACAACAGGGATTTTTAAATAATAAATTTATGCAAGAAATATTTCATTTCATTCATTCCACTCCCTCCTCCACAAACAAATTTGTTTTTTTTCTACAAAATTTAAAAACGAAATTCTCTTTAGGATTTCATAGCCATTTAATCCCTCTTGATTTAGCAGTTTCAACTGAAAATCTTTAAGGACCTTGAAAAAACGTTTATAATTTTCTTACCAATTTACTTTATGATTAAATTGTTTCCTTTTCCTCTTTCTCCATATCTCCAAATAGTATACGCATTGAAGAAAACAAGAAGATGAAGATTTGCTAGCTTCTTCTCTCTCTCCTACTTTTCTTGTTCCGATTTTTAATAAGTAAAAAAAAGGAAGAAAAACAGTTCAAAACACAAAAAAAATCGTATTTTTTCTCAATTAAAAAAGTTTCACTCGCACAATACATTTTCATTTGTTTTCATTTCATTCCCTTTTGTGCCTGCCCTGGTTTATTTTCCACTTTTCTAAAGATTCCCCATAAATTTCTGCAAGATTGTATGTGTGTTAGATTTTCATGCTTTTCCGTCTTTTAATAGACTCTTTCTCTCCCGCTTTCTCTACTCTACTATCCTCCTTTCCCCTCTTCCTTTCTTTTAATCAGTTTTGACTTTAGCAGTGTTTTTAAGGCTCTGTTTCTGTTTTTGCATTATTTTTTTGGCTCTAATATGGCAACAACTGTTAACACAGAGCCTGCAAAAAAAACGAAAAACAAAATTAGGGAGAAGGCAAGTAAAAGTTTTCAAAAACTTAAATTACTTTTTGTCCTTCTTAATTAATTATAAAACGAAGAAAAGCGAAATTAAATGGCGAATTATAAAAAAATAAAAGAAAAAAAATACAAAAAAAGTGTGAATATTTTTAATAACCAGATAAGATTTATTGCTGCCCCTTATTGTAGTAAAATTAAGTTTTAAAATTGAAGGACTACCTCGTGTATGAGTATTTTCTTAAATGCAATCAAACATAATTTAGTTACTAAATTGGTTAAAGGCCTATTTAGCAAATAACACAGGTACAACATAACCCCATGGTACACATAACCCCATGGTACACATAACCCCATTGTACACATAATCCCCATATATGCATGGTATATAATGCGCCTCGAAGTCGTCATAGTCTATTGGGTAAACGTGAGGCCTCGGTTCAAACACCAAGTCAAACATCTCCAACAAAAGGAAAAACGCAAAAAATATTTCTCCGGCGACTTCCTCTCAGCAGATATCTGGTAAAAACTCTGAAAATAAATAAAATTGCCATGAAAAGTTTCTTAAAAATCTTTCGTTCGGAGTCGACCATAAGCTATAAATGCCTCTACTCATGTATGGAATTATTATACATAGCATAGGTGGTGTGATAAGCTGGGTCGTAGTTATAACTGAACGGTTGTAAAGTATGTAATTAATGCGCCTCCTTTTTTGCTTCGATGTCTGCGCTTAATCTTCATCTTTGCTATGTACATATGATATTGAAGCACTCCTTTCGCTTGAATGTGTTCTTCTTGGTATTGATGGAAAGCATTCGCCAAATCATATTCCAGTCTATCAAATTATTAACTCATTTTGACAAATTTTGTGAGATCTCTTCTTTTCGTACCGGGCGTGAGTGATTTCCTGTGTTTACATACACTTGTGGACATACAATTGAGTTATTCATGCAATATCTTTTTTTCAGTGTAAAAATAACTGTACGTTATTTGTTCAGTGATTTAAACTTTTACAGATATGAAGTACCGTTAGAATTAAAACTAGAATAGTTTATTGTCTTTGGAAACGATGGCAGACCCTATGTAAGACGTCCTGTCAATACACAATTAGACCCAAAGTACATCAAAAAACTGTAAAGCCTGGAGGTTCGTCAGTAATGGTTTGGGGTTGTTTTACCTCATCCGTCGTTGGTCCCCTGGTAAGAATCGATGGGAAAAGGACTGGGGAAATGTATAAAGACATCCTACATAACAATTTGACTAAAGATTATGAGGACGAATTACCACTAGCGTGTATATTTCAGCATGATAACGACTCGGAGCATACATCTCGGGTAGTTAAAGCTTGGTTTGCTGAGGAAAAAAATAAGAGTTCTTGATTGGCCAGCTCAAAGTCCCGATCTGAACCCTATTGAAAATCTTTTAGGGATCGTAAAACAAGCAGGTGCGGCCAAAAAACCTAGCAGCAAAAAAGCACTTTGGCAGCTTATCCAGGCAGAATGGAATAACCTTAGTCCTGAGCCGTGTCGCAATTTAATCAACTCAATACCACAAAGATGTACTGAAATACTACGCCAAAAAGGGGTATCCCACAAAATATTAAAGGTTCAAAATAGTTTGGGTGAAAAATAAAACAATAAAATTAAATTTTCAATATTTTTTTTCAGATGACTTAATTATGTGTCCACTTAAATTTTAAGTCTGATATCAACTCCGTACCAAAACATTTTTTATAATGAAGAACTGTTTAAGTTTTTGTTGTTAATTAATTATTAAGCATATGGAATTAACAAATATTAGTTGTTTTTGTTTCCATTTTTCTTAAATCTTTCTAATTTTTACAAAAATGAAAAATGTTGCATAAGTGACTTAATTGTGTGTCCACGAGTGTACATTAACACGTTGACTGACGACTACGAGATAACTCGTAGATTACATTCCCTTCTAGGCAGCCAACTACGAGTTATCACGTACTCACTAAACCTGCCATTTTTGTGTAGCTACGAATAAAATCGTATTATATCAGTGCTAGTATCGAAAAATGTCTTCTGGGAAAAGAACGAAAAGTCAATGTTGGCTTGCGCGGCCAGTTTTCTGAAAATTGCCGCGGCAGTCAACGTGTTTAAAAATATTGCCATGTGGTAGCTATTAGAGTGGAGCTCACTTCATTGTCACAATACGTCCTTATCTATGCTGTCACAGCCGAAAGTTATATCGACACTCGATCCGTATCTAGCTTTTCTGAGAGTATCACAACACTAGGCATCTGCCTAAACACAAGCCCCCCTTTTCGCCTCTTCACTTCTTTTAATCAGTTTTGACCAGTGTTGCAAAATTTAAATTTTGAAATGGTACTGAAGTATAACTGAAGGAGTAAAAAATATTTATTTAAACTTAATACACGTACGGAATGGAACAGAAAAACTAACTGGATATACAGAAAAAAATAGCTGATTCGGAAAGTAATAGAATGTAAAATCCTTTTTTAGTCAAACGTCAACGGAACGTCACTTAACGTACGTTAGTTTTTAGCATATAAAGAACGTTCTCATTGCTTTCCACCTTCTGAATACGAACGTAGTACGTTTCCAGCTTAGCATTACGTCGAATATGAAAATAGTACTGAAAGCGGCGCAAGTGTTCTGTGGTACTTTTGAAATGGAAAAGTACGAAAGTACTGAATTTTTCAAAAATCCTACCATACCTTCCCTCATACTAAATGTTAAAATCGTTGATTTTATTCCCGTTACGCTACATTGTAGCAGAGAACTGTTTGCGGGAGAATTAAGAAAGAAGAGTAAAAATATTATATTTCTCCTTAGACAGAGGTACACAAACATTGTTAAATATAAAATTCTATTTTGTTGCTGATCAATAAATATTAAATTTGCATAGGCATAGAAAGAAAAAGATTAAAAATAAAAACAATAAGAAAAATGCAAATAAAAATGTAATTTTAAAAAATATTTAAAATATAAAAAAAATATTTCAAATATAAAGGAAACAAGCTAAAAAAATTAAAAAAAAATTTGAACTCAAATTTAATCACTCAAAACCTTTCACTCAGGCCTTTTGATTAAACTCATGCAAAATGTTCTTCTTAAAACCTTTAACTGACTTGTTTGTTAGGAAATAACCTTGAAATCATAACATTACTGCAGTAGACAGTAGTGTTAGTGTTTTTCTTAACAATTAACAGAATAGTTTTTTTTGTAGCACAAAACACAACATTTTCTCTCTCTTTCTTACAAACCCCTATTCTACAGCATTTGTTTTGCAAGCATGGTAACAAATTAAATTTACTGTGTTGGTTTACAAATAATTTTGAAACTCACCTTTTAAGAACTGCTCATCCACTTATACCCTCTTCGTTGTTCCAATGCTTTGCTCATACACTACACACACATTTGAAATTATACAAATGCCTATGCAAGAAATCTACTTAACATTGTTTGTCCACAAAAAAAAAACAAACAAAAAAAAATAACATTGATTTGTTTGTTCCTTTCATTTACAATAACAATGCCTTATAAGGAATGCTAAACTTTGCTGTAATTTGCTTTACATTTCGTTAAGTTTTTGTGAAATGTTCCGCTCCCGTCTAAAATTCTTTTTTAAAATAAGCAGAGCAAAGATAACAGCCAACCAACCTATTATGTTTGTTCTTGTTGTTGTTTTTTAATGATCATAATGTTATTTGTGTTATTAATGTTACGCGACTTTTGTCGTCATTTGATAACATTTTTTGGATTTTATTTGCTGTAAGCAAAAACAATGTGTTTCTCCCACACTGTTTAAAGCTAAAGGAGAGTGCATATGCATATGCACTCAATTTTAATTTTAAGATGCTGTTATTGCTGTTGTCATTATTGTATTGTAATCGCTATGTTATTGATTGATGTTATTAATGAAATGACTTTAAAAAGAACTATAAAGCCGACAGCCTGTTAGTAGAAGTTTTTGTGTTATTCAAAGAAGATGTAAGTGGAAGTGTTTGTGGTTAAAAATTTAAAGAAAAAAATAATAATTGAAAGTTTGCTTATAGAGAAAAATAAAAAGAAGCGTTAAGAAAATAATATATGTATTGTAATAAAACAATCGCGTATAATTTTGTTTATTAAGAAGTAATATATATATGCTAACGGAATACAAAAAGTTTAAGTACATTTTTTTGGTTGTAATTCAATAAGAAGAAAATTTTTCAAAATGGTGTACATCAATAAGAGTGTTGATGTTAAAAAAAAAGTAGCAAAGGTCAAGTGTAAGTGAAATGTTGCTGTTAGTGCAAGGCCTGGAAAGTCAAAAAATGAAAACAACAGCAACAACAAAAAGTCTTTAATAAGTAGTAAAATTTGAAAACTCCATAGCTGGAGTACAAAAGCAGAGTAACCGAGTAAAAAAAATAAATCTTGCGTTGTTAGTAAATGGCCTGGAATGTGAGAAAGTGTTTTTTTTTTTTGTGTGGATTCATGCACATGCATGTGGTATACGCATATATTTAGAAATGTGTGTGCAGTGGAAGTAAATCGTATTGTAATAACAAAGAGAAAAAAGAGAGGGTATGAGTGAATGAGCAGTTCTTAAAAGGTGAGTTTCAAAATTATTTGCAAACCAACACAATAAATGTAATTTGTTACGATGCTCGCAAAACAAATGCTGTAGCATCCGGGTTTGTAAGAAAGAGAGAGAAATTGTTGTTTTTTGTGGTACAAAAAAAAATATTCCTTAATTGATAAGAAAAACACTAACATTACTGTTTACTACAGGAATGTTATAATGTTTAGAGAGTAATACTGCAGGAATGGTGTAATGGTTTTAAGGTTATTTGCTTACAAACAAGCCAGTTAAAGCTTTTAAGATATTTTGATGAACTGAATCAAAAGACCTGGTTAAAAGATTTTGGGTGATAAACATTGTGTTTAAATGTTTTATATTTTTTATATTTTATTTATTTATTTATATTTTAAATATTTTTTATAAGAATTTTTTTTGTATTTTTCTTATTGTTGCTTTTATTTAATTTATTTTTATTTAATTAATTTTTAATTTTTCTTTTTATGCCTGTGCAAATTTAATATTTGTTTACCAGCAATAAAATATAAATTTATATTTATTAGCAGTGTTGCGAAATAGAAAGTACTTTTTGCATCAAATGGTACTTTTATAAAAAAATATTTTTTTATACTTAATACACGTACGGAATGGATTAGAAAAACTAACGACATGCATATTTCTCGTATACAAAACAAAAACAGTTTATTCGAAACGTAAAAGCCCCGTTTAGTCAAATTTTGATGGAACGTAACGGAATATACATACGTTCAGTTTAGCATATGTAGAGCAAATTACGGTTCGGCAAGCGTTCTCATTGCTTTACGTATTCTAAAAACGAACATACTTTACATGGACGTTGGGCTAACCGGGGCTAAAAACTAATTCTACCTTTAGTATTATGTTGAACATGTTGCTGACCCATTAATAGTTGAAAAGCGCAAATCATAAAATATGTAATAATAAAAAAGTACCGAAAAAAAGTACTAAATTTTTCAACACTTGTTTTGACATTAACAACGTTTTTTAAAGCTCTGTTTCTGTTTCTGCATAATTTTTTTCTGCTGTAATATATCAATAAATGTTAAGACAAAGCCTGAAAAATATTTAAAAAAAAAGGAAAAGACAATTAAAAGTTTTCAAAAACTTAAATTACTTTTTGTCCTCCTTGATTAATTATAAAACAAAGAAAAGCGAAATTAAATGGTGAATTATAAAAAAAATATACAAATAAAAGTGCGAATATTTTTAATAACCAGATAAGATTTATTGCTGCCCCTTTGTGTTGCGAAACTTACAGCTGTGTGAAATATAATAGTAGCGCTGTATTAAAAATATTTGAGTTAAGTAAAAAAATTAATTTTTATTCAAGTTAAAAAAAGTTTGTTATTACATTTTATTACCACCAGTCTAAACTATTGAAAAATAAAAAAAAACTTCAAGACAAATATTAATTTTCCAAAGAAAACGATGCTAAATTGTTAAAAACTCAAAATATTTGGCGTGCAAAAAAATAGTAGTAGCATTATGAAACGTATCTGCAAAAAAAAAATGTTGCCACAAGTGATTACTTTTTTATGTTATTTTATTAGATAGACCTTAATATTTAGCTGAAAAGCCCTTATTGGCTATTACAGCTGCGCAACGCCAAGGCATTGAGTCAACTAAAGATCTGCAGCTCTCGATAGGAATACTTTCCCAAGCTGACCTTACTGACGCCCACAATTGCTCTATATTTACCGGTTTATCTTTAAAAACACCTTTTTTACATCGCCCCAAAGACGTTCAATGGGATTTAGGTCTGGAAACTGAGCCGGGCATTCTAATACCTCAATTATATTTTCAGAAAACCACTTTTTTGCCATTTTACTGGTGTGTTTGGGATCGTTGTCCTGTTGGAATACCCTTTTATGCGGCATATTATATTCTGCATAAGGTAGCATGACAGTTTTTAAAATTTCCACATAAATTGAGGCGTCCATGTTGCCTTTAATCCAAAATATGGGTCCTGTACCATTATAAGAAAAACAACACCAAACGTTAAATTTTGCACCACCATGCTTTACGGTCCTCATGACAAATTTAGGATCGTATTCCTTGTTTTTTGGTCTTCTTGCACATTTTCTGGTGCCAGGATTACCAAAAATAACAACTTTGGATTCATCTGTCCACAGAATATTGCGCCATTTCATCTGAGGCCAATCAACGTGAAGTCTAGCAAATTTAAGTCGGTTGCGGACATGTCTTGAATTCAGCAATGGTACTTTCCTTGGACTTCTAACATATAAATTGTCTTTAATTAGATGTCAGCGAATAGTTGAGGTATGAACATCAAGCTCCAAGTCCTGTTTTATCTTTGTTGAAGTAACAAATGGGTGTGATGACACCATTCGTTTTATTCTTTCTTCTAAGAAAATTGAAGTATTAGAATGGTCGGCTCAGACCCTAGACCTAAATCCCATTGAACATCTTTGGGGCGATGTAAAAAAGGTGTTTTTAAAGATAAACCGGTAAATATAGAGCAATTGTGGGCGTCAGTAAGGTCAGCTTGGGAAAGTATTCCTATCGAGAGCTGCAGATCTTTAGTTGACTCAATGCCTTGGCGTTGCGCAGCTGTAATAGCCAATAAGGGCTTTTCAGCTAAATATTAAGGTCTATCTAATAAAATAACATAAAAAAGTAATCACTTGTGGCAACATTTTTTTTTTTTGCAGATACGTTTCATAATGCTACTACTATTTTTTTGCACGCCAAATATTTTGAGTTTTTAACAATTTAGCATCGTTTTCTTTGGAAAATTAATATTTGTCTTGAAGTTTTTTTTTATTTTTCAATAGTTTAGACTGGTGGTAATAAAATGTAATAACAAACTTTTTTTAACTTGAATAAAAATTAATTTTTTTACTTAACTCAAATATTTTTAATACAGCGCTACTATTATATTTCACACAGCTGTAGTTGTAAAAGACCTGAAATTGAAGGGACTACCCAGTGTTTGAGTATTTTCCTAGATCCGTATAAATTGTATTCTATGTATGTATGGCAGTCAAACACAATTTAATTACTGAATTGATTGAAAGCCTATTTACCAAATTAGAGATATAGGGTGCACAATTTAAAAGTTTAAATTTAAAAATGCAAGTAAATAAAAACAGTTTGCAACTTTGCCTGAATTATTTATTATTTTTTTTTTGTTGTGAAGTAGAATTGTTCATTTTTATTGAGAAATCATTGTTTAGTTTGTGGTACCAGTAAAATATTGGCATCTTATAAACGCAAAAGTTAGGCAACGATATAGAAAAGTTTCCATCATTTGAAGCCCTCTTAAAAATCATAGTTTTTCGACACTTTCTGAATTTTTTCTGTCACTATGGCACAACTTTATGGCCAACTCTAGCGACTTTGTAGTGAGCAACACCAACAGCACATGCGTTCCAAGTCTCATGGTCGTCCCCATGTTTGAATCTTCTTCAATTATCTCAGCAAGTTCGTCCACTGTGTCTTTATGTGATATTTTAAGCTGCTATTATAGCTCAGTTTTCAATGCGCCAATAAGCTTTGAATTTTCCAAGTTTATCTGCAGTGCTTTTCTAGCTTTGTCAGCACCAGGATTTGTCTCTTTCTTACCACTCGGTAATGCTTATAATGACACACCATTCAGGAATCGTTAAACACTTCTATACAGTTTTAAATAATACTGGGATTTGTATCCCTGAACGCTATTGTCTTTATTGCCTTTTAGATGTCAATAGAACAGCAGTAGTTAGCTAGGGGCACAAAAGCATAGATTGGTTTCTAATTCAATTATGTGGCTTTGTCAGATTCCGTTTGACCAGAGTATTCGATTCGTTATGAGAGAGCTTTAGAAATAAATTACGCATGTAATTTTGCGCATGGACGATACGTCACGGAGAGAGCAGTCATCGATCCCACTGCAGAGCGTACCCTCTTTTCGGAGAAGGTAGTTGTCGTCTTGGCGCAAAGACAATAAAAGTAGGACGCTCGGAGCGGGTGCTCTTAGTTGTGAGAGGGAACGACGGCAGTAGCGACACAGTCGAAACGTATGCGGAGGTGCGAGACCGAGAAGAGCATGCTGGATACTTTTGCAGTTAAATTACGCATCGTCAAGTTTTTCTAATTACACTGTGCTACGCTGTTGCAAAACCAAGGATGATAGGATTGTATAGAAACCATGCCTTTGGTGAAAATGAAGCGAATGCTCTTTTACCTTTTTTAAGTACTGGAGAGTCTGAAGTCGGGGGATTAACAGACTTAATTGATTGGATTTGTAATCGAACTTACAAAGCACTACAGCGCACTACTTATGTACGTTATTGGCTAGTCTAAAACAAATTTTCATTACATTTCCAATACCAGCATATTAAGCGTGCAGTCTGAAAAGAAAAATTGCTCTCAAATATCAAAAATTATTGTATCTTAACATTTGAATATATGCAGGCCCACTGTTGCTAGCAGCTTTGGTCAAACAATGGCGCATTGTTAGTCAAATAGAAAAAATTAAAGGAATTTGTATTTATTAAAAAATTCTTGTACTCTTGTATTGTTTCCACAATTTTTCGTTGTAAAATCACCAGGGTGTTTTTCATTGTCAGCTTTGTCAGCAAATGTTGGTTGTTCGCCATCACTATGGCACAACATCATGGCCAACTCCAGCACCTCTATCACCAGCAGCAGCACCAATAGCACCTGCTTCTTTCTATGAAGACTGCAAAACAATAGAATTATGAAATGTGACAAAGAGATGATGATGATGAAGACAAAGAGAAAAAAGTTTAAATATTTTCTAATGGTTTTTATATGTAAAAACTATTTATTTTTCATTCATTTAATTTTTTTTTCTTTTTTAATTTTTATTGCACTAGTCGTTCATACACGTTCGCAATAATCATTCGCTGTGACACATATTTCTTTTGTTTCTTTGCTTCCAATACCTTCTCTGTAACTCTCTATCTCTCCCCCTTTTTCTCTCTGAAATTGTAATGAAATTGCTTTAGGTATTCTCTCCATATTAATGTGAACAAAAGAACCATTGTTTAATAATCATTCAGCATTCCGTTGTACTTGTAGTTGTAGTTATTGTTTTGCAAAATAAAACAAACAAACAAACAAACAAAATAAAGGAAAGAATGTTGAATTATTTTAAAAATATTTTTATTTGTTTGAAAAACTTTTGATATCCACAGGTATTGTTTGAATTCGTATTCCAGTTTTGTTTTAGTTTTTAGCGCGCTAAGTAAGGATTGTAATTTCGAAAATTAATTTTGAAATTCCATTATGATTATGATGCAAAATTCACTTTTATTTCTCTGACCACAATACTGACAATAAATTACAAGAGAATAAGAAAATTAATTTAAAATATAAAAAAGTCTACACTTGCCATCTGCCCATCTAACTACTCCATCTGGCTGTGACTCCATTTTACTTCAGCAATTTTGTTCAACATATTCTATACAATGTATATGTATATTGAAGTCGCCGTAGTCTAGTAGGTAGTGCGTTGGCTTATTAGACGTAAAGTTGGGTTCGAGCCCCAGGCCAGACATCAAAACAAAATACAAAAAGTATTTCTTGGGCGACTTCCTCTCAGCAGATTTTTGGCAAAAACTCTGAGAGTAAATAAAATTGCCATGAAAAGATTTCTCAAAAATCTGTCGTTCGGAGTCGACTTTAAACTGTAGGTCCCACCCACTCATGTATAAAATTAACACACACAACATAAGTGGTGTGAGAAACTAGGACGTTGTGCAATGGGTCAATTCGACCTCCGAGTACTGTACTTGTCTTAATTGACAAGTACACGTCCTCTAACCTAACCTAACCTAACCTATTCTATACAAACGTAGCTGTTAGTTATGCACACTTGATTAAACAGATCTGCTGGAATGTCATTTTTTATTTATGACCAATACTCAGAAAATAGGAACGTCAAGAAAAACTTCTACATGAAGATCATATAAATGACCCCTAGTAGGTTCTAACCCTTACAGATATACGTGAGGACCAAATTCCCCCTCTTCGTCGTTTTTATAGCCCCTGCAGAAGTTATTGGGCCAATGCTCAAGGCCAATACGTCTCACATAAGCGCCCCGATTCCAACGTCTAGTAATGATTACATGAATTATTCTAAGACTGTTCCTTTGAAGTTTGAGCAGACATTTCGTGCGCCATTCATCTAGACTTGCGGTTTCCCAATGTAAAGTAGTCGCCGTAGTCTAGTAGGTAGTGTGTTGGCTTATTCTATGTGAGGCAACGGTTCAAAGCCCAGATCAGATATCTCTAACAAAAAGGAAATACGAAAAAATATCTCTTTGCCAGTTTTCTGGCAAAAAAAAATTGCTTTGAAAAGTTTTTAAAAATATGTCCTTCACACACAATATACATAAGTGATGTGAGAAGCTATATCGTCGACCACAAAAATAGAGGCACGGACTCATATATACAGGTAGGTAGGAAGGTAGAGGTTGTTGTCTATTCAAGGAAAGTTAAATGGCCACATTTAGGTAAACTAGGGTCCATTGTAATACGACAGTTTTCCGTTATCCCCTGCTACTCGGAGCTCCTGGTGAAGCCACTCAGACTTAGTGCCGAAATTATAAACCAAGCGGGTCTCCTCTTATGCAACTGCTACCGAAATCATTAGCAGGGTGTTCAAAACCAATGTGCCTCGCATGCGTATCTATAATGATAAGGAATATCGTATGCATACATAATTCCCATTTTTGTAAAGATGCAAATCTTGTAAGTGACAAGTGCAACAGACTGTGTGAAATATTTCTAGCGCCGTCTTATGACCCCTAGGCACTTGATTGCTCTTTTAGACAATGCATTGAATCAAGAACTTCTGACTTTGCAATATTTACAGCAACCTCGGCTACATATGACATAATATTAGACATTAACAAACAACACTCGTATTTTCAAAAAAAAAAAATCTAATCTCTTCAAACGACCCCATTCGAGAAGATTGATTGCAGCGAGTCAGATGCGAGCATTAAAATTGCGTCAATTTCGAAAAGCTTTAGCCTACGGTCAAAGGCGTAGAAATGACCAATACTACTGTCATTTATAAAACCTTAGGTAGGATTAGAGGTTTAGAAACCATTTTCCCTCGCGTAAGAGACTCTAAAGAAAGCCTACATTTTATTCCTAAAGTGTCGTTGAAGCAGTTAACTGACCATGGCAGGAATGTCTTCAATAAGGAAATACAATGTATTTTCACCCTGGTGTAAGAAATACAAAAGAGACCAAATAGTATTTTATTACCTTTTATGCGATAACCAGAATAATAAGCAGCAATGCAACATGACTGGGGAAGTTCTTTCTAACCTACAGGACCTTTTCGTAAGCTAGATGACAACTTTACTGATAGGAGTAGAGATGGGCGATCCAGTGATTTTTGAAGAACGTTGTTCTCAGTGAACGTGATTTGTTAATCACTGTTCATTAAAACAGTGATTGTGATCACAGTATTCCAAAAGAAAACAATAATGACAATAACGTATTTTATTAAGTCGTAAGAAAGAGACAACTAGATACATACTACGAAAAGACTACTAAACAAAATCGAAGTGGTGTCATCAATGTTATTATTTTTAATGTAATTTTTTTTTTATATGAAGTTGTCTGTGAAACAGTTCATGTATAAAAGACAAAAGTAAATAATCAGCATCATCTAATAGTAATTCTGCCTCGCTCAAAATAAAATGAAATAAATTTGAGTATGTAACAATTTTGAACGAACGACATTATTAGTAACTGTTATTTGGCAATTTCAATCACTGTAGTTACCAGTGATTAGTCACCGTGATTAAATCATAGTTTTGAAAATATCGCTCATCTCTAGACAGGAGTATAGAAAGTCTGCCTTCAACAATTGCTAGTTTTCGAAAACACTGTGCGAATGCGATTTAAAGTTGCACACAATTTCCAACAACCCATTGCGTTGGGTCCCCAGTGGACAAAATTAAATTCGATGCGTGCTATATTCACATCAGTTTTTAAACATCTGAGAGTAAGCTTGCTTCGGAACATTTTCAGCTCGAATTGCTTGAATTTTAATTTTTGTTCCGAAACAATCGAACTGTGCTGCCAGCTACTTTAATTTTTTAAGTGAAGTTGAACTGAGCTGCCGCATCATATTATATGTACATTTGTATGTATCTATTTATGTATGTATAATATCCATTATTATCCATTTTTTCCACTTCAACAATTTCAGATTTGTTTTAATTTACAATTTCTTTGTAACACAATAAAAAATATGATCACACTCAAGCCAAGAAAACAAACGAATTGCAGTCGTCTGCTACTGTGCTGCCTAATTGTAAAACTAACATGCATCGTTTACAAAAATATTTCATATGGTAGCCTTATTTTTACAGAACAATTGTTCGAAGTGGGTGAATCGTTTCGGAACAAACGCTCAAAAAACTGAATTTGTTCCGGAACAAGCATTTTGTTCCGAAACAATGGGTGAATCCAGCTTTATAGTCCGTCATTAGTTTCAGCAAAACTGGCATTTTAACTCGCTTACCAGAAGGCTTTACTTTATGACGGTGGGTTTTAAAGGTGTTTGTTGGATATAAGAAATGCTGCTCATTTAAAACAAATGCTATCATCATATTAGAATTGATGCACTAATAATAAACTGAGGAAACGACTTGAAATCTGGTCTCTAAAAAATTTAATTTAGACTACGAAACGACATGAAACAACGTCACTCATGGATTAAAATTAAAACAGTAAGTGGGAAACTTTCTTTCTTTTCCTCTTCTCCGAAGTGTGGCGTTGCCTATTTTTACTCTGGTGTTCGCTTGTTGGCGTTATGCTCTTCGGTTATTAGGGGAATTAAACCCAGTTAATTAAATTCGAAAAACCTTGTGTATAGTTTTCCGTGCTCTTTCGAATTTGCACCTGCTATACTTGCGTTTGTAGACAAACTCTTTAACCTCTCTATACTGATTTGTTACTCAGAATAATATTGACCTGTAAGTCCCTTCCACAAGCAGTTATTCTTTTTAAATCATCGTTTAGCGCTCGCTCCTATTTTTGAAATTGTCTCGTAAGTTCAATCGATTTGACACACTCAATCCGCGATTAATTTCACAAAGAGGTGAATTGTTTACGGCAAAAAAAAAAAACAAAACAAAAACTCTGATTTAAAGGTGAAGTAGAGTAGTTCTCCGCGAATTTAATTGCAATTTTCATTTTACAGAGGCATGCAATTAAAGGACGATTTAAATGTCACTTAACTTATCATTGTGTGTACCCAACAAGTGCTACATTTGTTCGAATGATTATTGGTGGTGGTAGAGGCGGTAGTGGTGCTGCTGGTGGTTTCTGTTCTCTTTTCTTATTTTCTTTAATTAATTGAATTACTTTTCATAGCTACTTTAATTTAATGTCACTGATTAAAGAGGATTTTACTCTTCTTTCGTTATTTTCGAAAATGATTTTTTAATTCTTTTTTTCGTATCTTTTTTTTTAACATTCTTCTTCTCTTCTTCTTCTTCTTCTCTTTATGCAGTTGTCAACCAAAAGTATACCGTTCAAGTGCACGATGAATATGTGATGGCTGGTAATACTGCCGTATTAAAATGTCAAGTAAGTTTTAATGCCAATTATGGTTTTGGTTTTTTTGTTGTTATTTCACACACATACACACACACACAGATAAATAAAAGAAGAGAAAGAAGTTTTTATTTTCATTTTTAACGTTTCTCCAAAAAAAAGGAAGAACAAGGAAGAAGGAAAATGAAATGTTTATTTTCCTTTCTCTTGTTTTTGTTTTTGCATTTTCCTTATTAACATATGACATGTTGCAATACAGTATATAGTAGTAGTAGTTGTTGTTATTGCAGCAATACAACACTACAACTTTTTATTTATTTAAGTTGAAATCATGATAACGATGATGATGATCATGGTTTTTTCTTTCGGTGTTCCAGTAGTTTAATTTTATCTCGAGTGTTATTATTTGTTATTTTCCATTCACCATTTTCCACTTTTCATTGTGTTTTATTTTAAATTTAGTTTTTCCCATTAAGAAAAACCCCATTGCATGTACCAGGTGATCTTTCTTAACTTTTTTGCATATGCCAGGACTACGACTACGACATTACCATACATACATACGTATTACATATGTACATACACATGTCCAAGAGTTCTGTGTATTGGTATGCGTATGGCAATGTGACCTTTTTCTGTAAATTTTTCATTTTCCATTATTTTCTTTTCTTTCTCAGTGTACATATGGTTCGGTTCTCTCTCTCTCTCATGCTCATCATCATTCTCTTTTAATTATTTTTTTTAGTAAGAAAAAAACAAAAAATATTTCCATTTTAATTCTGCTTGCAAATGTATTCATCTTTTAGTTTTTTTTATTACTTTCTAGGGAAAAAAGAGAGAAAAAGAGGGGTACAGAGAACATAGAGAAAAAATAATAGAATTTATTTTTAATAGACTAGTTAGTAAAGGTTTTGGTTGATTGTTGCGGAGTTAAGGTTTAATTTTGTAGGGTCTTCAATTTGACATACGAAAAGCATCACATCATCAGAAGCAGTGTTGAAAAATTCAGTACTTTGGTACTTTTTTCAGTACTTTTTCATTTCAAAAACACCGCAGTACCCCCGCGACGATTTCAGTACTTTTTTACTATGACATATTTTATGTCTTGCGTTTTTCAACTATTGATGCATTAGCAACGTAACGGTAAAGGTAGAATTAGGCTTTGGCCCCGCTTGGCCAAACGTCTGCGGAACGTAAACTCGTTTTTCGAACACGAAAAGCAGCGAAAACGCTTGCTAAACCGTAATGTAATTTCGTTTGCATTGCTTTCATATGCTAAAAACGTTCACATTACGTTCCGTCGACTTTTGACTAAACGGGGCTTTTACGTTATATTACGTTTCGAATCAGCTGTTCTTGTCATGTACATATGTGAGGAACACGAATAAGTCGTTAGTTATTCTGTTCGCCCTCCTTCTGACAAAAACCCTGACAGTAAATAAAATTGCCATGATAAAGTTTTCCAAAAATGGTCCCGCTATTCATGAATAAAATTAACACACACAGAATAAGTGGTGTGAGAAGTTAGGTCATAATCCTGATTGAAGGGGGTTATAATGACCAATATGTACGAGTATGTACGTATTTGCTTACAAAAGTACCATTTGGTTCAAAAAAGTACTGTTTCAGTTATATTGTATATATTGAAGTGGTACTGATCAAAATTTCAGTTTTGCAACACTGATCAGAAGTATAAAAAATTTGCACAAAATATATCTGAAATTATAGAGACAGAGAGAGAGAGAGAGAGAGAAAGAGAGAGAGAGAGGGAATGAGATAGAGAGAGAGAGAGAGAGAAAGAGATAGAGAGAGATTTATAAAATATATGATCAAGGAATTTCAGATTTTTTTTTCCAGAGCAAAAATTTTCAGCTCATGTGTAGGCGTTTGTTCTTGACTGTACATGTAGAAATTTCAGGTAATTGCTTTTAAATTTGTTAGAACCGTGTAAACGAAGTCACTGTGGCCTTTATTTCTATATGAGATCTCCTATGTATGTATGTATTGTATGTACATATGTACCAGAGATCAGCAATGAGATCAGCAAAGAGTATTTTAGGCTCAATAGAGCCTAGGCCAGAATGTTGTGACCAGAATTCTGCCCGTTCGTTTCGGAATGTCCAAAATGATTTGACGTAAAACCTTTTGTGTCACACATAACACTCTACAGTTGTTACAATTTTTCCCCCTAAATTCATTTAGTCAGAAAGGATTCGTTCTCATAAATGTTTCTAAATGAGGTTGCTGTAGTGTAGTGGGTAGTGTGTTGGCTAATTAGACGTGAGGCCACGGTTCAAACCCCAGGTCAGACAACCACATCTAAATGAAATACAAAAAATATTACTTCGGTCTCATTTTTCCAGTAGAAAAACTCTGAGAGGATGCCGCCGCTCATGTTTAAATTAACACACACAACATAAGTGGTGTGAGAAGCTAGGTTGTGATCCTGGCTAAAGGCTTGCAATGACCAATTGAGTAAGTTAGTAATCCATGTCGAATAGCAGTAGCTAAACGTATGAAACAGATACCCAGAATCATTTAAACCAAGCCTCTACATTAGAATTTACCCCCGGTACTAATTCGACGAGTACAAGACGTTTTTACATTAACTAAAGGGTCCGCCAAATTACTTTATTTTTTTGAAAATGCTTTAAAAAAAACTACTGAATATTTTCTCAAATTTCTTTTTTTATTTGAAAGTACAATCCTTCCCGTTAATAATGGAAAATAATTTCATTTAAATGGCTGCCTCGGCTGGCCATGCAGTAGCCTACACGATCGGTCCAATTTTTAAGCACATTATCGATTGTGTGCAATGGCTTCACGAATATTATCCTTTAAAGCGTCAATTGTCTCTGGCTTGTCGGCGTAACACTTATCTTTGACGGAACCCCACAAATAATAGTCCAACGGTGTCAAATCGCAGCTCCGAGGTGGCCAAACGACATCAGCTCTGCGGCTGATAATGCGATCTTCAACAACAGGGCGCAAATCATCGAGTGTAGCTTCGGCTGTGTGGCATGTAGCGCCGTCCTGTTGAAACCAAATGTTGCCAATATCCTCCTCTTCAATTTTTGTGAACAAAAATTCGTTCAACATGGCCCGATAACGATCTCGCCATTGACTGTAACGGCCACTCCTTGCTCATTTTCGAAGAAAAATGGCCCAATTATGCCTCTGGACCAAAACAGTAACTTGTTTTGCGTGCGTCGGCTTTTCAATGTATGCGTGCGGGTTTTCTGCGCCCCAAATGCGACAATTTTGCTTGTTTACATACCCGCCAAGATCAAAATGAGTTTCATCTGAAAGGATGATTTTTTTTGCCAAAATCGGCATCTTCTGCCCACTTAGCGAAGCGAAAACGCATTGGATGGTCAATTGGCTTCAACTCCTGAGCCAATTGGACTTTGTATGGCGTCATACAAAGGTCTTTATGCAAAATTCGTCTCAATGATGTCTCCGAAATGTTCAATTGTTGAGAACGACGGTGAATTGATGTTGATGGCGCTTTACGCAAACTTTCTGCCACAGCAGCAATATTCTCGGATGTACGCACTGTTTTTGACTTTTCACGCTTTGGTTTATCGATGAGGATGTCAGTTTCTTTCACTTTTTTCACAAGATAACGAACATACGGAGCTGACGGTGCTTGCTTCTCTTCTTCCAAAATACGTACGCAATTTTCGCACACATTCTGCAACATTGCCATGATTTTCAAAGTAATGCCGCAATATTTCCCAGCGTTGTTCAAGCGTATACACAACCAAATTCGTTCAGCGGAAGGATAAAACTAATTATCTGTCAAATCAAACATGAGCTAAGTGTTACCATTCACGAAATAAGCACTAGTTGAAAAAAAAACGTTAGATGGCGGACCCGATAATACCATTTAGATCAAGACCAGGCAATCTATTCCATCTCCATAAGATTCAGAATTACAAAGTCCTTCAAAATTCTATTTTTATTTTTATTTAATGTCGTGCGAACTTCAATGATTGTAAACGTCACCTTCTGTTTTTATTTTTTCTCAAATCGTTGAATAATTAAATAAATGTGAGCATGTAGTTGTGTGTACATACATATTGAAACCATGATTGAAAGACACACACACAATCATGGCCAGGACACTGTTTGTAATTCATTTACTTTTTGCTGCATGTCATCAGTCATTAAGAATTTTTCTCCAATTTCCATTGCTTTCCTCTATTGCTGCATGTATGTTATTTTCCTTCTTTCTTTTTTTATTTCTGTTTCTGTTTCTGTGTATGGTTTAAGCAATGTATTCTAAAAATTTCTTGTTCTTTTCTTTCTTGTTTTTTATTGCTCCCGTAGGTGCCAAGCTATATGTCAGAATTTGTTATGGTCACTGCCTGGGTACAGGATACGGGCATGCATTTATACCCGAATACAGATATCGGTGGCAAATATACGATACTGTCGAACGGTGAATTGTACATAAACAATGCCGGACCAAACGATGCATACAAAAGCTATACATGTCGTACGGTAAATCGCTTAACAGGTAAGAATTTCTACATATTTTTGCATATTTTTTGAAAAACATTTTTTTTGTTTGTTTTTTTTTTTTTGTTACACTTTGGATTTCACTTAGAATTGTTACACATTTGTTGTAAATAAAATACTTTCTCTTTAGAAAAAAAAGGGGGGGGGGGGTTGGGGTGTGACGTGACCTCTTTTAAAATATTAAATCAGTTTCTTCTTGTAAGCAAGCAAGCAAGAAAAAAGAAACGGTTTTGGCATGAATTTAATCAAAAAATTATTGGCAAAAATGTATTGCAATCTTAAGCAGGGCCCTGTTGTCTGTGTGTTTATTTATTCGATACATTTTTAATAAAATTTGTTTTATCCAGCACAGAGAGCAGATGTGCTCTCAATAATAATGATTCAATATTTTAAATCAACAACAGCCAGCAGCCAACATCATCGCAAGTATCATCTCCTTTAGAAAAGATAATAATGATGATGATGCTGTTGAAAGCTGTGAAATACAAGAGATGGAGAGAGAGAGAGAAAATCAAAAAAATAAAGAAGCAACGAATAGAAGAACATTATGAATGAATGAATTGCCAGCCAACACCATTTGTTTTATTAAGTGGCAAATGGTTTTCATTTTTTCTTTCTCTCTCTCTCTCTCTTTCAAAGCAAAGCACTCAATATAATTAAAAAATAAAAATAAAAAAATATTAAATTCGACAGAAATTTATTTGCATTTCCTCATTGAGCATCGAATTATCACCATCACCATGTAATTTCTGTTTTTTGAAAATTAAAAAATTTCATGATTTTTCTGTAATTTTTAAAATTGCGGCCTATTTATGCTACTGCTATGCAGCATTATGCCATAATTTTATAATTGATTTCATTAAAAATTATTCTGGTTTTTTTCCCCCAAAGCCAAGGCAATTATTGTATTGCAGGTTTTGTGGCCAATTTTCATTCCATTTTTTTCTCTTGCTATTTTTGTTGTTTTTGCTTTTGGTTTTGGTTAGTTTGTGCTAAACAATATGCCATATTTATTGAATTATTTTTCTTTTATTTTTTGTGAATTTAGTCACATATCCATGGCATTCAATTATCAATTTAAGCTCGTGAATGCCTCCCAGCAACTAATAATCATTTCTACGCACTACACACTTTACTAGTCACGACTTGTGCTATAACAAGAAGAGGAAATTTTGTAAATTTTGTATGGTATTATATGGTGTTCAGATATGCATCTTTATTGCGTAAATCACAATAAACGCCATTATTGAGCACAATATTTCATATAAAGTTTCAATTAATTATTGCGCAATAAATACGCAAATTGTTATAATATTGAGTAAAACTTAAAATGCAGCACTGTCATAAGTATGTTCAGTGAGCATATTACAATTATCCGAACACTTTCTGTTGATATTTGTCAACTCAAATGTCAACAGCGACAAACAAAAAAATCAAAACAAAAATCAAAATAAAAGCAATGTTGCTTACCAGCTGTCAAATGAAAATTGAATAAACAGCTGAACTGCGCATATTATTATGTCTGAACACTTAAAATATTGTACTCAATATACGGAATATTGAACATACTATTACATACATACATAATTAGTCATTACAACCCTTCACTTAAGATTATGATCTAGTTTCTCACACTTATATTGTGTGTTTAAAATTTATACATGAGTGGCAGGTCCAAGCAATTTGAAAGTCAAGTCCGATCGACAGATTTTTTTTTGTTTTGAGAAACTTTTCATGGCAATTTTTATTTACTTTTTGAGTTTTTGCCAGAAATCAGTTGAGAGGAAGTTGCTGAAGAAATATTTTTTTATACTTTGTTTTGTTGGAGATGTCTGATCTGGGGTTTGAACCTAGGCCTCGCGTCTAATAAGCCAACACACTACCTACTAGACTACGGTGAATGCACTCTGTTGTATTGCCCTATTTTATTAGTTTTGTGTGATTGCGAGTTCCATTGCTCCTCTTGCACTACATGCCCATTCTCACACAAGCTGTACAATCTTTACTTCTTCCGATATTTCCTATCACCTTAAGCATTCCCTTGTTAGCTCACCAATTCTTCACAGACAAAATTATGTTCAAGCCTTAAATGCCACTCGATATTCTCAGAATCGCAAGCCTTTTAAATGGGACACTGATCGCTTTTTCATTTTTATTGGGACATTGGATGAACTTCCATAACCTTAATTAAAACTTACTTAATTGGTCATTACAAACCATTAGTAAGGATTACAACCTAGTTTCTTAAACTACTCTTGTTGTGTGTGTTTATTTTATACATGAGATGCTGATTTGGGAAATAAAATTTTCTTTTACTCTTAGAATTTTTGCCAGAAGACTGTTGGGAGAGAGAGGCTAAAAGAAAATTCTCGTTTTGTTCGAGATGTCTGAATTACGGGCTCACGTCTACTAATACTACACTATGGCGACCACCATGCGTTAATAGGTAATGACCTCTCCTTCACTTAAATCTAGTTGTATTCAGAATTCAAGTCCATCATACATCATACATCGACATATTGCCGTATTCCTCTTAGATAAGGTTGAGTCCCCTTCAAAAGCAAGGGTACTTTTGTATCGATTATTAACTTCGTTATTAACAACTAGTTTTGGCTGACATGTCTTAGGTTAGGTAAACATGTTCTGGCAATAAATTCTGGCTGCCAATAATTCTTCTTTTTAAGTTCAAAGTTTAGTTCTAAGTTTTCTAAGTTTTTAGAAGTCGCCGTAGTCTAGTGAGTAGTGTGGTGGCTTATTAGACGCAAAAGCCTGGGTTCGAGCCCCAGGCCAGGCATCAAAGACAAAATACAAAAAGTATTTCTTCGGCGACTTCCTCTCAGCAGATTTCTGGCAAAAACTCTGAGAGTAAATAAAAATTGCCATGAAAAGTTTCTCAAAAATCTGTCGTTTGGAATCGACTTTAAACTGTAGGTCCCACCACTCATGTATAAAATTAACACACACAACATAAGTGGTGTGAGAAACTAGGACGTTGTACAATGGGTCAATTCGACCTCCGGGTACTGTACTTGTCTTAATTGACAAGTACACGTCCTCTAACCTAGCCTAACCTAAGTTTTTAAACAAATTTCTCTAATCCTGGAGAATGAAATGACAGAAACAGAAGAGCTACTAACGATAGACAGATTTATACAGAAACATCAAAAATAAACAAAACATGGAAGATACTGTCACCTTTTGCAGAAAAACTTTTTTGGCAATGGCATCACGAATATTGGCTTGCAAATGCTCAATTGTCTCTGGTTTGTCGGCAGTACACTTTTCTTTAATGGGGTCCCACAGAAAATAGTCCAACGGTGTCAAATCGCAGCTTTTTGACATCACCATTTCGTCAATTAAAAGGCCATCAAACTTTTGACACAATAAATCGATTATGGCATGAGATGTGTGGCAAGTTGCACCATCCTATTGAAACCAAACATCACTCACGTCAATACCATGTAGAACGGATACAAAAAATCGGTTATCGTGATGCGATTGACTGTAATGGTTGCGCTGTCCTCATTTTCAAAGAGATATGGGCCAATGATGCCTGCACTCCACAAGCCGCACCAAACAGTCACTCGTAATGGATGGCTTGGCTTCTGTGAGACCATATTTATAAAGTGAAAGTTATTTGTCTAGATTTCTGCCAAACTGATGATCAACTGTTAGGTTCTATAAATATGGAAAATATTTCTTCGACGTCTTTTCCGCAGCAGTCATCTGGCTAAAACTCTGAGAGTAAATAAAAAATTGCCATGAAAAGTTTCTCTAAAATCTTTCGTTCGAAATCGACCTTAAACTGTAGATCTCATGTATAAAATGAACACATAACATACATAGGTGGTGTGAAAAGCTAGATTGTAATTTTGACTGAAGAGTTGTAATGACTAATTATGTCAGTACATATGGATGTATGTATGTAATGAAAAGTTTTATAAATAAGTTGTTCAGAGTTGACATTAAAGTATAGAGGTCCTGCCACTCATGTATAAAATTAACACACGCAACATTGCAACATGAGTGGTGTGAGAAGCTAGGTTGTAAACCTTACTAAAGGTTGACCAATTAATTAAATACTTAATATTTTCAATTGAATCTATAATAACCAAGAGAGGCATTCTCTTTAGAAAAGGTAATGGGAAGACCATCTCTTCTTATGGCTTAGTTTCGTTCGCCGCTGTTAATACATATTTAAGCTCTCATTGGCCTAACCAAAATCAAAAGCATTTAAACACGCGTTATTTAATTGAAAAATAAATAAATTTAATTTTGATTTAAAATAAATTCAATTACATACACACACATACGTATACGTAGACGCACACGCTCACACACTTACAGGCAACATAAGTTGGCCATTTATAGGCTTAAATATTTAAGACTGAAGTTTTTGACAGGGTTAACAACAGCTACATCTAGCTTAACACATTTATTTGCTTGTATAACTGCCAGTACACGTACGCACTGTTATTATGGGCATACATACATACATACATATACTATGTAAGCATACATGTGAGGCATATAATGCTTACTTTGCTTATTTTGCATTTTTTTTATATTCTTTTATTGCATATCGTATAAATGAACATGAATATGAATAGGAAGGCGTTCGTTTAAATGTATATACGTGTTTAAATCAATGTGTATACAAAATAATATAATTGTATGCATACATACATACATACATATGATTGCATATGATTGTAAGCATGTGGTAGTTACAATCATAATACATATTATAAATCGTTGTAATTATAATAATATTTTGACCAGTAATTTTATATTAAAATGTCAGCTGTTGTGAGGTTGCCCTGCAATTTTTCTCCGGTTTAACCCCCCTCCCCTCCCCTTTAATGTCTGATAAATGATTTCATTAAGTTACAAAATCATGCTGGCGATTATATCAAGCAACAGCAGTAAGCAGAAAACGTTGACACGATGCTTGATGACCCTCAATGTTTATGCATTTTGCTCTACAATAAGTGGGCATGGCATGTTGGTCACAATTTCGATGGAAATTTAATTAATTTTACATTATGTTGGTCACTTCGGATACCAGAAGGTTCACGATCCATATTGTCTTTTAAACAATGTATTTACCTATGAGGTCTTTTAGTCGGCAATCAATAGCAATTTTGAATACATAGATTACTTACTTTACTTACTTAATTGGTCATTAACAATCCGATTAATGGATTTCGGCCTGCAGACACATCATTCTAGGCGCCTCTGCTTCTTGCGTGTCTACGCCATTTGGTCACACCAATCGATGACAGGGCTTCCTCGAGTTCGTCCTTCCAACGCATACAAAGTCGTCCTCTTCGCCAACTTCGGCAGATCCCGCATCAAACACCCGTCTCACTGTAGCATCCTCCTCCATTCGAACGACATGGCAGAGCCAGCGTAGTCGCTGGATATTAATACGCTGCACAACGTTCACATCGTTGAGGAGCTCATACAACTCACTGTTGGATCGGATGCGGAAATCATCGCCAACTCGTACTGGACCGAAGATCTTGCGTAGAATTTTCTCTCGAATACTCTCAAGGCTGCTGCATCAGTGCTTAATAGAGTCCATGCCTCTGCGCGATAAAGAAGCAAGGATAGGATGAGCGTCTTGTAGAGCATTAGTTTTGTCGTACGAGAGAGGTCTGTGCACAGATTACATTCTAGTAATTTTCATAAGAAAAACGCAACACTCTCTACCATTCTCAGTCAAATTATTGAATTTATCGCTGAAAACAAGAGAATTCTTGAGCCGAACTGTCATGGTTGCATTGTTTGTTTAAAAGCTAAGTATTGTACCAAAGACCCTTTGGGAAGGATTGGAATAAAATTGTCAACAAAATGAAGTTTAATATGCTAATCAACCACTTAGCAAAACGTATGGTTACTAGTGACAATGGCAGCGACAAGTTTGAGGTTCTGTGTTTGAGAGTTAACGCAAACGGAACTCAAAGGAGTTGTTTTACTGTTCATTTGGATTTAACTACTATTGTTTCTTCAAAGAATGCCTCTTCACAAAGAGCTCTAATTTTAATTCGCAACTTTACTGTCAAAAGTTAATTTTCTCATATATCGGCTCTTTCATTAAGCGCTTTCAATCTTTAAATTTAAATAAAACAAAGTATGTGCGTGAGATATTATCGAAATTTTTTATTCCTTTGAAAGACCCATTGATGCCATTGTGTGTAGAACGTAATATCGTTCAAATGTCCGCCATGACTTCTCTAGGTGGAGCGCATGCGAAAATCAAACTGAATTTGATCGATGGCATGCTTTTTTTATATAGAGCAGCATCATACATACATATATACGTACATACATTATTGGTCATTACAACCCTTCATTCTGGATTACAATATAGCTTATCACACCACCTATGCTGTGAGTGTTAAATTCATATATGAGTGGCGGGACCCTCCAGTTTAAAGTCACATCCGAACTGCAGATTTTTGAGAAACGTTGTCGTGGTAATTTATTTCACACTCCTCAGAGTTTTTGTCAGAAATCTGCTGAGAGGAAGACGCCGAGAAAATTGTTTTTCTTATTTTGTTTTGTTCCAACTGTCTGGCCATGAGTTGAACTACGGCCTCACATCCAATAAGCTAACACACTACTTCAACGTTTTCAAATCGCTCATGCGAAATATGCAAAGTGGCTTGAGTTGTGTAGCATGTAGCGCCGTCCTATTGAAACTACATGCCTTTTCTGTCCTGTGATCATACAAGTCAGGCCGAAAGATGTTAATAATCCTCGAAATATAATGCTTGCCATTGACAGTTATGTAATGGTCAATACCGTTGTCAGAGATCGATGACGCCGACAGCTTTAAAATCACATCAAATGGCATTTTTTTTGGGATACATTGGATCTTATGTGGATTAGTATCGTCCCAAATGCGACAATTTTGTTTATTCTCGTACCAATTTATTCTGAAATCGTTCTACTCGATGAATTTAAGTTTTCGATAAAAAGCATTCGATACTTTGCTCGAATAGAGCAGCCATTTTGCATGCGTTGTTGCATACTATATCTTTCCACAGTGATTTGACAAAAGAGACTAACTAAATGACAACTAATTTAACAGATGTAGCTCTAACAAGATGAACACTACATACATACATACATAATTGGTCATTGGTCATTGGCCTGGGGCTCGAACCCAGGCTTTTGCGTCTAATAAGCCAACATACTACCTACTAGACTACGACGACTTCAACATGTATGTTTGTTAATTTGTTTTACAGTTTTCACTGTGTACCTGGGATCATAGACTTTGTTTGGAGGATTTCTTTCCATCAGATTGGGACAAATTAAACTCAGATTCGTCACTCCAGAGAACTCTGTTCCAGAAAGATCGTTTCTAATTATAAGGCCACCACTGTACATGTATTCATATTTAATGTATACATTAATGGCCAGTGTTTACATGTAAATGTCCTGTAATTGTAATGAAACAACACATGCATACATACATATTTCTTGTACAAGTGCTTGTGTATACAAAGTAAGGTTAGTAATAATTACAACAACAACAATACAACACATGATATAACCTTACAACAAAAAAATTTAAATGAATGCAACAACAACAACAATAATACGAATAATAATAACCAATGTGTGTTGCTGTAATCAAAGTAATGATGACTTAAATGGCCATACAATGTCAGGCAGACAGGCAGGTGTGTGTAACTATAATTATCAATGAATGTTAAAATTGTTGTTGTTGTTGTTGTTGCCGTTGTTGTTGCAATATAGTTATTGTTATAACATAACTGTTTATAGATGACATTAAATGTCACTCTCACTTTGTATAACAGTTGTTGTTGTGTATGGATGTATGTGTAAGTAGCTATGCTAGGCTGGTATATGTGTGTTTGCATGTGTGTATGTAAGTGTAACAATAATAGCTTTAGTGGTAAATGTTAATGATTGTGTTTGGCAGTGTGTGCGACGATGGTGTTGCTGGTAATTAAAATATCCTGTGTCTCTCTGTCGTAAATCATCTTTCGGCCGACATTTATTTCATTTAACGCACCACATGATGCCAACACATTGTGATTTAACAAGTGTATGCGACGTCGACAACGACAACGACAACGGACTACGATATATTAATGCCATCAAGTGAAGTGAATGACAAGTGAAATTGTTTTGTTAGACACTCTGATTGGTTATGGAGGAAGGAAGGAACTAAGGATGCTATATGAGGCTGGAGCATGGGCGATGCAAGCAAATTATTGCTGCTGCTGCCATTGTAATAAGTGTTAATTTATTACGTTTGGATAGTGGCCAATTAAAACGTTTTCAAGAAACGAACGAAAAAAGTTTTTATTTTTCAAACGAGAGTCTATTAAAACAAACATTTAATTAATGATCGCAATAAAATTGAATCAGTGTTGTCAATAAATTAAACCAAACAGATGTTTAGACAAATCGGTCTCTTAATGAAGTTCCCCGATCAAGAGTCTAAAAGTTTTGGTCAAAACTAACTGATGAAATCTCAATTTAAATGCCAACCCTATATTGCAATAGAGTAGTTGAACTCCGAGAAAACTATACAAGGCCGTTACAAGTCATTTTGTCTTAGGATAAGTACTCGTACCCTCAAGGAATTAAATTTGCACGTAAATGCCCTACAGTCCTCCAAAAATTGTTTATCAATCCCCTTACAAAGGGATTGTTCTTCAATATTCCCCGACTCTGATTGCAGCATAAAAGATGCTTCATGCCGAATTCACTTCTGGAGAACCTTTAGTCAAAGTATGCAGTATTCAAAGCAATGATTCCAATAAACTATGCCACATCAACCTGATGTTTCTAATGTTCTTATCTTGCTTAAAATATATCCCAGCACCGGTTATTATTTTTAATTTTGAAGATCTGAACATATTCCAGGTTACAGAATATATTCCTGTTTTTCAGCTCATCAAGCACCATACCATAGAGCGCATACTGCTTGTTGCCTTGTAGTATATTTTTATTATACCAAGCTTATACACTTGGAAGGTATTCCACTTGGTATTCGATTGGCGTGCCCTGTTGATTAAATTTTCAAAAGTTGCTATGCAAAGCAAACCCTCAACTAATGCATGACGTTCTTCGGTGAATCTGTCGCACTCAAACGTTATGCTGTTTCTACACACATACATACATAATTTGGTCATTACAACCATTTAGTCAGGATTGCGACCAAGCTTCTCATACCACTTATATTGTGTGTGTGTTAATTTTATATGTACATGACTGGTAGGACTTACAGTTTGAAGTCATGTCCGAACGAAGTGCTGAAGAGTTGCATCAAATGTTCGTCAAGGCATATGATGATCATGTTCTATCACAAGCAATATGCGGAAGATGATTTCGGCGGTTCTGAGATAACGATTTTATTGTGAGAAATTTAGAAGCAGAAAGACCATCAAAATAGTTTGAAGACTCCAAATTGCAAACAATATTCGATGAAGATGCCATGTTGAGTCCGTGACAAGTGGCAGAAATGTTAAACTGTGCACAACAAACAATTTCTGATCATTTAAAAGCCACATGAGAAAGATCCAAAAATCTAGAAAATGGTTATGACACATGAATTGAATGACAGACAGATGGAAAACCGAAAAACTACTTGTGAGATTTTGTTTCAAAGATATGATAGATAATCCGGGTTACATCGAATTGTTACTGACAATGAAGAATGGATTTATTTTCACAATCCAAAATCCAAGACAATCATCAACTTCGGTTACAAAACTAGATCGATTCGTCAAGAAGACAATTTTGGGCCTCTGGTGGAACTAGAAAGGTGTGGTGTACTACCTGCTCCTAAAACCTGGTGAAACCTTTAATACAGATGGCTACCAACAACAAATGATCAATTTCAAACATGTATTGATCAAAAAACGACCAGAATAAGCCCACAAAACAAAACCGGCTCAGTATAAAATGAAAGTATTAGGCTGGTAGCTGCTACCCCACCCGTCATATTCACCAGACACCTTGTCACCTTCCGACCACTATTTGTTTTCATCGATGGGACACGCATTGGCTGAGCAACTCTTCTGTTATTACGACATACATACATACAGTGAGGTTCAAAAGAAATTGTACATTAAAAAAACATACATTAATAAATTACCGTTATTTTTATTGTAAAATTGTTTCATTGCCAGTTTTTATAATTCAACAAGAAAAAGTTACAAAAAATTTCGAAATATTGTAAAATTTTTTCGGGCACTCTCCTTAAGTGGTAAAAGTTAAGTTTGGTGATTGTTAGACTTTTTAATGTACAGTTACTTTTGACGCACACTGTACATAAATAATTGGTCATTACAACCCTTCCGTCAGGATTACAACCTAGCTTCTCAGACCACTTATGTTGTGTGTGTTAATTTTATACATGAGTGGTGGGACCTATAATTTAAAGTCGACTTCGACTCTCAGAGTTTTTACCAGAAATCTGCTGAGAGGAAATC
Organism: Sarcophaga variegata; assembly: GCA_932273835.1. Classification (NCBI taxonomy): domain Eukaryota; kingdom Metazoa; phylum Arthropoda; class Insecta; order Diptera; family Sarcophagidae; genus Sarcophaga; species Sarcophaga variegata. The sequence goes on along the minus strand of OW026362.1, from coordinate 20,409,437 downwards.
TCCGAGGAAATATTTTTTTTAATTTTGTTTTGTTAGAAATGTCTGACCTGAGATTTGAACCGCGGTTTCATGGCAACACAGTACCTACTAGACTACGGCGACTTCGATTCTTACGAGGAAGTCGAAAATTGAGCGACTAATTGGATTGCTTCAAAAGGCGAACAGCTTTATTGGCGTGGAATCCACAAATTGCCGGAAAAATGGAAAAATATGTTGCCAGCAATGGCAAATACTTTGAATAAAATGTCTTTTACTTTTTCATTAGAACATACATACATAATTGGTCATTACAACCCTTCAGTCACGATTACGACCTAGTTTCTCAAACCACTTTATGTTGTGTGTGTTAATTTTATACATGAGTGGTGGGACCTACAGACAAACGACAGATTTTTGAGAAACTGTTCAAGGCAATTTTATTCACTCTCAGAGTTTTGGCCAGAAATCTGCTAAGAGGATGTCGCCGAAGAAATGCTTTTTGTATTTTGTTTTGATGTCTGGCCTGGGGCTCGAACCCTGGCTTTACGTCTAATAAGCCAACACTCTACCTACTAGACTATGGCGACCTTTCCATTAAAAATAAGTGTTTAAAAACACTCACTTCATGCCGGTACACGTGGTATTCACTTACGCAGTTTTTTACAAAGAGTTGTTTTGTATCCCTAACCCATCTGTGTGTATATACACGTTTACGTATATTAATAAACTTTTAGTGATAAACTATGGGAGTGTCTAAATTTTATTGAATAAAATCGCATAATTGATGTTGCTTGACATGCAATTGACGCATACACGCACACGATGATAAATTAACAGAAGAAAAACTTTAACTTTAACAGACCAACAAACAAACAAAACATAGAAACAACAACGTTTACAAGAAGAGGGAGTATGTATACAGGAATGAAACTGGAATGAATGGATAAATTAAGTTTAGTCGACATCCATCCATTCTCTTTTAGTTTCATTTTTATTTTTCAATTTCTTCCTTTTTAAACAAATTTATAATCCTTCAACTCCGTTTAGAAAGACACCCCCCGCCTCTGTCCACCCGATGACCATTTCTGGCAGGCATTTTGTCGTATAAAATTCTTATCGAAAGGCAACAAACCATGTAAAACATGTGGTGTTCTCTTCTTCTTCTTCGCTGTTCAAAGAATAAGTCAAGTTTTGTTTTCTATTTAAAGGAAAAAAAAAAGAATAAGAAGTGCCCACACACGCACACACACACACGAGAGAAAATAATGTGTGGGTGTGGTATGTTGGCTGGGTGGAGTGCACGTGTTCGTGTTCTTGTTCGTGTTAGTGTTCCTTAAAAGGGTTTTAATATTTAAAAGGAGAAATAAATTCAATTTGTATACTTCGGTTCTCTTTCCTTGTCTTCGTCCTCGTCATCGTTAATAAAAATAAAAGCGAATTGAACTGAAAGTTTTCAATTTGTGCACACATTTGTGTAGTTTTTAGTTCTCTTCTGTCTTTCTTCTACTGTTTGCACTTTGTCTGTCTGCCTGTGTGTGTTTGTCTGTCCATCTACCAGTCTGTCTGTTTAACCATCTATCAGTCCATTCAGTGTGAAAAACTTTCACATCATCAATCAATGGCTGCAGGGAATTTTAAGTGTCCCTTTTTTCTACAATGTATTCCGTTCGTTTTCCTTTTTTTTTTTTGGTTTTTTTGCTCCTGGTTTCATTTTATTTTTTTTGTTCTGTTTCTCTGCATTTCCTTTTCAATAGCCGTCGTTATTGTTGATGTTGTTGTTGTTGAAAATTTAAATAATTTGTTTAACTTATTCGTTCATTGCCAAATAGCAGCCAGCAAGTAAGGAAAGGAAATCTATCCACACCCTGGCAATATTAAGTTTCATCCCATGGATATTAAATTATAAAAACAAAACTATGCTGATTTGCTAACATTTGTCAGAAAATGTTTCAAAAAAAAAAACAACGCTTCCTTTCTTTCATTACATTTTTAATATTGGATTTGACGTCCGTAATAGTCTCCTGTAAAGAGACTAAAATAAACGTAGAGTGTTACAATTTAAACAATTATTTTGTTCTTATACGATAAAGAGTTGTCTGCGGATACTATGTTATATAGGGTAGGTCATCTATTGGTTTAAATTTGAACTAACGGTTATTTCGAAGTCGCCGTGGTCTAGTAGGTAGTGTGTTGGCTTATTAGACGAAAAGCCAGGGTTCGAGCCCCAGGCCAGACATCAAAAAAAAATACTAAAAGTATTTCTTCGGCGACTTCCTCTCAGCAGATTTCTGGCAAAAACTCTGAGATTAAATATATGAAATTGCCATGAAAAGTTTCTCAAAAATCTGTCGTTCGGAGTCGACTTTAAACTGTAGGTCCCGCCACTCATGTATAAAATTAACACACACAACATAAGTGGTGTGAGAAACTAGGTCGTAATCCTGACTGAAGGGTTGTAATGACCAATCATGTATGTATGGTTATTTCGAATCTGGCATTATTTATGTAATTCTATTCCGTCAAAAAATTCAGCATCGATTTACGCTTGAGCAATGTTCGAATTTATTGGAAATTTATTTCCAAAACATAGATAATTGGTCGGAAATTACACGAAAATGTAGTACAAAATTTGGTCGCAGAAAACGACCAACAGTGCCTGGTATACGCAAGTATGGTCCTAAAATTCGTGAAACCGGTTTCATTGTTGATGCGCAAAGACATGGGCGTGCTTGTATAGTGCTTACACTCGAAAATATCGAAGGTATGGCTGATATTGTGCGTGAGAATCCGTCAACATTGACTCGTCATCTTTCTCAAGAATTGAACATATTACTCACCAGTTTACGTCGAATTAGGCGAAAAGATCTCGGTATGACGCCCTACAAACTTCAATTGGTTCAAAAGTTGAAGCCGCATGACCATCCGCTTCGTTTTCGTTTCTCTAGAAGGGTCAACGAGAAACTGCACTCGTACATTAGTACGAGTAGATTTTGCCAAAAAAAAATCATCTTTTCGGATGAAGCTTATTTTCATTTTGGTGGGTATATTAATAAGGAAAAATTGCCGTAATTGGCGACCAAAAACTCACACGTGGTCTCACAGAAACCAATCCACCCATTACGAGTGACTGTTTGATGTGGTTTGTGGAGCGGAGGCATCATTGGCCGATATTTATTTGTAAATGAAAATGGCACAACCATTACGATCAATGGGACACCTATCGCATCATGATAACTGATTTTTTGGAAGCCGCTCTTCATGGTCTTGACGTGAACGATGTTTGGTTTCAAAACGATGGTACAATGGTGATGTCAATTGGCCGCCAAGAAGGTGTAATTTGACACCGTTGGTCAATTTGGTCAAATTGGTCTGATCGAATGAGGTACTGTGAGGCCAGACGCGGCAGCCATATGATTGTGAAATAATGTTCCATTTCTAACCCGAATAATTGTACATCACAACAAAAAAAAAAAATAAGTTTGACAAATTTTCAAACCGTTTTTGTTTATTGCATTTTTAAATTTAAACTTTTAAATTACTCACCCTATAGAATACCTGCGTAGCAATAGTTTAGCGTTTGAAAATATAACAGTACACTAAACCTGAGAGTATATTAATTGAATCGTGACTGTAAGACAGTTGTTATAGTTTTTTTGTTTGTACCACAGCGATATAACTCCGTTTACAGTACCACTCTGATTTAAATACTTTTGACGAATTATGTCATGGTAGACATCAGTGAAAACGAATATATTCTTATTATATCGAGATTAGAGCATGGCTATGCCATGCATAAATAGCGAGGATTTCTCAGGGATATCGTTGGAAATTTGCATTGCTGATGACCAGAGCAGGTAATGAGCTCGCAATCTCCGACATTTTACATGGCACATAACTTAAAAAAGTCGCCGTAGTCTAGTAGATAATGTCTTGACTTGTTGAAAGCGAGCCCTAGCTCAAGCAAAGTGAAATGAAAAATGTCTTTTCGGCGTCTTCCTCCTCTGGCAAAAACTTTGAGGATAAAATAAAATTGCCATGAAAAGTTGCTTAAAATTCTGTCGTTCGAAATCGATATTAAACTGTAGGTTCCGTCAATCATGGCTTAAATTAACATATGCAACATGGGTGTTGCGAAAAGCTAGGTTGTGATCAACAATTAAGTAAGTAAAGTAAAGTAAAGTAATTTTAATTGAAAATAAATTCTTTATTAACAAAGTTTTTCAAACAAAACTTGTGAAATTATTTTCCTTTGGGAGCTAGAACTTTTTGTCCTAGCGCTTTGCACCGTTTTAAACAAATGGTGGTTAGAAGGAGCAGGGCTGGGTTATACGAAATTAAATAAAATTTTGTATTTTCTGTTTTTCAAATAGCTTGACCGCAATAGGGCGCCGTTCGTTGTCTTGATGGAAAATTAGGGTTTCATGTCTGAGCACTTTTTAGGGCGTTTTTCAGACAACGAATTAATTCAAACGAATTAATTGTTGCCTGTGCAACTGTTTCGAGACAATCTGGCCCGTTTTTAGCGACTTATAAAGGATCATGTCCTTCAAATCCCTCTAAATAAAAGGCATTTACAGACTAATGGGCAAGATTTAAATGAAGGCAGCCTAAGCTATGGTCCTGTTCATGTGCTTAAGAACATTATAGTCATCAACTATAAAAATCCAGCGTACAATGTAACCTACTTTAACTTTCTTTCTTGTTTAATGGTCCTTCATGACCACAATGCAAGTAGTGTGGTGGAACATGCTGCAACGCGCCACTCAACTGTTTTTAATAATTTACGCAGTCAATTTAGACGACTTTTAAAACATAATCTATTATTTATTATTATCGTAAATACTTTTTAAACTTTTTGCTAAAAAAAAACCAACATAAACAATTTACAGTTTTGAAACTTTTTAAAACAACAACAAAAAAACATCAAAAAAGCCATTAAAGCATACCAAAAAGACTGGCGTTAAAAGAGAGAGAGAGAGAGACAGGGAGAAAGAAAATTGTTGGGTATGTGATAACTTTTACAAGGTCCTGGTAACATACAACGCATATTTATGAAACATTTTATTGCGAAAAACCACTCACGTTTGCTTTGTCTTTCTTTCTCTGTGTTATCTGCTATCATTTCATTTTTTTTTTGCTTTTATTTTGACGTGTGTTTTTTCTTGTCTCGTTACAGGTGAAGTACAGGCGTCCACATATCCTGGCCGTATTATTGTCACCGAACCGAAGGGTATGGTTCAGCCGCGTATAAATGTTGAAAAGCATTCAATGCGTCATGTTGTGCTCAATGGTCAGACAACGTTGCCTTGTATAGCTCAAGGTCATCCAGTGCCAACATACAGGTGAGTACCCAGTGATGCTATTTTCTGTTTTTTTCCTTTTTTTTGTTCTCTTCTTTGGAATTCACACTTGTATTCATGAAGGAGGCAACACGTTCGCTTTACCATTTTGCCATTTCTCACTTGGCATTTCAAATTTATTTTCTTTTTTTTCTTGTTTTGTTTTGTTTCTGTTTTTCTGTTTTATTTTAAGCAGTTAAGCTGTGTGACACTCTTAACTTTTATTTTAAATTTTTAAAAAGTTTTTTTTATGGATTTTTTCCTTTTTTTTTTGTTGAATTTCTTGTTTTATTCTCTTTATTTAACCCTGAACTGTTGGCCATGTTTTTGTTGCAGGCTTTTAAGTGGTAACAGAATATTTAATAGAAATTAACTGTCAGCTCTGAGCATCAATGTTATCATCTCTTGCAGCTTTGTCTAATGGAACGCTTGATTAACGTTTTTAAGCGTTTTTAAAGCGTTTTTAAATTGTTTTTTTTGTTGTATTCTAAAAGCTTTCCAAAGTAATTTGAAACTATGTTATCTGTTTTGAGAATTTTACATAAGTTTTCTAAACTCTCTTTAAAAGTAAAAAATTGGTTTTCTTACGAAACAGGTGTGCTGTAAGCGATTTACAAAATTTTGTAATTAATGCTGAAGCAAATTCAAATTTCTAGAATTTGACTTCATGAAGACAAATTGCAATCTAAGAATTATTAAAATTCCAAAAAAGTTTTCCTTTTTGAAATGAATTATTGAATCGACGTGGTTTAGGTAAGACAGTGACATTTGTTAGTTTCTTACAGTTTACAGTTGGATTTGATAGTGGCTTGATGGCAAAAATTCTGAAAAGGAAAGGAGACTATTTTCTGCTATAAAGAATTTTTGAATTTTGAATTTCTTTTCCTTAAATTTTTATCATGAGAGTCGCACCGTAAAGCACTTTTTATAACTCCTTTTTACTGAAGACCTAAAACTTGAATAAAAGAAAACGCAAAGCGTTACAAAGAAACGAATGTAGTGTATGTATACAGTGGGTCATTTAAATGTTTAAATTTAAAAATACAATAAAACAAAAAGGATGCATTTAACAAAAAGAAAGTGAAAAACATGCGAGGACTTTTTAAAGCTAGGCGAGCAATTATCATAACAAGATGTTTGAGTTTGTCATCAGACTATCTGGAAATAGTCCAAGAATGTTAGCACAGAATATAAATCATTTAAATTCTAATATCTTGGGAAGAGGAAATATTATTACTGGAACACATTCTCCCTGTATAACTACTGCTAATATCTTGTATGTTGAGTGAAGCAAAGTAATTTCTCTCCTGGGGGCTAATTAAGGGACACATGATCGAAATATCTTTAGTAAAAAGTGAAAGATTTATTCGACAACTGAAGAGAAGCCAGAGTAAAAGTCGCCATAGTGTAGTAGGTAGTGTGTTGACTTATTAGACGTAAAGCCCGGGTTTCTATCCCAGGCCTGACATCAAGACAAAATATGAAAAAAAAATTTTTTCTTCACAACATAAGTGGTGTGAGAATCAAGGCCGTGATCCTGACTGAAGGGTTGTAATAGACAATTACGTATGTACATACGCATATATGAGCGAAATAAGTTTTTCAAACAATCGAAATTTATTTGTACTAAATTTAATCGAATCATTTCGATCTCGAGTTTCGTAATTAGCCCTCTGCTGTTGCAAACTGGAGGTAGTATAGGATGGGGAAAATAAAAGTTTATATTTAAAAATGCAATAAAACGAAAACGGTTAGAAATTTGGCCAAATTTATTGCTTTTGTTGTGAAGTTTAATTGTTCCGGTTAGAAATGGAATTTCATTTCATTCATATGGCTGCCGCAACTGGCCTCACAGTAGCTCATTCAATCGGACCAATTTTCATGCACTTTTTCGAGTGTATGGCGTCGTATCTTGGCAATGGCATCACGAATGTTGGCCTTCAAATTCTCAATGGTCTCTCGTTTGTCGGCATAACACTTGTCTTTAACAGCGCCACACAGAAAATGGTCCAACGGTGTCAAATCGGAGCTTCTTGGTGGTTAATTTACTTCACCATTTCGGCTAATTAAACGACCATCAAACGTTTGACGCAATAAATCGATTGTGGCTTGAGATACATGGCAAGTTCCAGCATCCTGTTGAAACGAAACATCGCTCACATCAATACCATTAAGAGCGGGTACAAGAAAATTGGTTTTCATGGTGCGATTCGTGTCTCCATTGACCGTAATGGTTGCGCCGTCCTCATTCTCAGAGAAATATGGAACAATGATGCCTCCGTTTCGTAAACCGCACCAAACAGTAACTCGTAAATTGTGCATTGGCGCCTGTAAGACCACGTGTGAGTTTTTTAATCGCCAAATATAGCAATTTTTCCTTATTAATGTCCCCAACAAGATGAAAATGAGCATCATCCGAAAAGATGATTTTTTTTTGTCAAAATCAACATCATGCGGCTTCAGCTCTTGAACCAATTGAAGTTTGTAAGGCGTCATACAGAGATATTTTTGCCAAATTCGACGTGCGTGATATGTTTAATTCTTGAGAACGACGACGAGTTGAGTTTGATGGATTCACAGCTTCGGTATATTCGGGTGTACGCACTGTACGAGCACGCCCACGTCTTTGCGCATCAACAATGAAACCAGTTTCACGAATTTCAGGAATAAACTTGCGTATACCAGGCCCTATTGCTCCTTCTCTGCGACCAAATTTAGTACGACATTTTCATGCAATTTACGACCAAATTGTCTTTATTTTAGAAATAAATTTCCAATAAAACCCAACGTTGCTCAAGCGTAATTCGATACTGAATTTTGTGACAAAATAGAATTACTTAATGAAGTCGCTGTAGTCTAGTAGGTATTGTGTTGGCTTATCAGACGTAAAGCCCGGGTTTGTATCCCAGGCCAGACATCAAAACAAAATATGAAAAAAAAATTTTTTTCTTCAACGACTTCCTCTCAGCAGATTTCTGACAAAAACTCTGAGAGTAAATAAAATTGCCATGAAAAGTTTCTCAAAAATCTGTCGTTCGGAGTCGACGTTAAACTGTAGGTCCCGCCACTCAAGTATAAAATTAACGCACACAACATGAGTGGTATGAGAAACTAGGCCGTAATCCTGACTGAAGGGTTGTAATAGACAATTACGTATGTACATACGCATATATGAGCGAAATAAGTTTTTCAAACAATCGTAATTTATTTGTACTAAATTTAATCGAATCATTCCGATCTCGAGTTTCGTAATTAGCCCTCTACTGTTGTAAACAGGAGGTAGTATAGGATGGGGAAAATAAAAGTTTATATTGAAAAATGCAATAAAACGAAAACGGTTTGAAATTTGGCCAAATTTATTGCTTTTGTTGTGAAGTTTAATTGTTCCGGTTAGAAATGGAATATTATTTCACATTCATATAGCTGCCGCAGCATGGCTCACAGTACCTCATTCGATCGCACCAATTTTCATGCACTTTTTCGAGTGTATGGGGTTGTATCTCGTCAATGGCATTACGAATGTTGGCCTTCAAATGCTCAATTGTCTCTGATTTGTCGGCATAACACTTGTCTTTAACGGCGCCCCACAGAAAATATTTCAACGGTGTCAAATCGGAGCTTCTTGGTGGCCAATTGACATCATCATTTCGGCTAATTAAAAGGCCATCAAACATTTGACGCAATAAATCGACTGTGGCAACAAACGTGTGGCAAGTTGCACCATTCTGTTAAAAACAAACATCGTTCACATCAATACCATGAAGAGCGGGTACAAAAAAAAGGCTTTCATGGTGTGATATTGACCGAAATGGTGCCGCCGTCATCATTTTTAAAGAAATATGGGCCAATGATGCCTTCGCTCCACAAGCCGCACTAAACAGCCACTTTTAATGAGTGCATTGGCTTCTTTAAGACCACGTATGGGTTTTCTGAGACCCAAATACGAAAATTTTTCCTTAGTAATGTACGCAACAAGATGAAAATGAGCCCCATCCGAAAAGGTGATTTTTTTTGGCAAAATCAACATCATCGTGCAGTTTCTCGTTGACCCTTCTAACGAAGCGAAAACGAAGCGGGTGGTCATGCGGTTTCAACTTTGGACTACTTGAAGTATGTAGGGCGTCATACAGAGATATTTTCGCCCAATTCGACGTAAACTCTTGGGTGATACACATGTTCAATTCTTAAGAACGATGACGAGTTAAAGTTGATTGATTCTGACGTACACTCTCAGCCACAGCTTCGATATCTTCAGGTGTAAGCACTGTACGAGCACGCCCACGTCTTTGCGCATTAACAATGAAACCGGTTTCACGAATTTTAGGAATAAACTTGCGTCTACCAGGCACTGTTGGTCCTTCTTTGCGGCCAAATTTTGTACAGCATTTTCGTGTAATTTCCGACCAAATTGTCTTTGTTTTGGAAATAAATTTCCAATAAAATCCAACAAGCGTAATTCGATACTGAATTTTGTGACAGAATAGAATTACGTAAGCATTGCCTGATGCGAAATAATCGATGGGTCATATTTTAACTGATAGATGGACCACCCGATATGAGGATAGTATATATTTGATTGCAGCGATATTTTTCGTGAAACATAAACGTTTTGATCTTCTACATTTAATTTTATCTTGTTATCTTGTAATGAAGTCGCCGTAGTCTTGTAGATAGTGTGTTGGCTTATTAGAAGTAGGGCCACGGTTCAAACCCCAGGTCAAACATCAAAACGAAAATATGAAAACATAGTTCTTCGGTGACATCCTCTCTGCAGATTTCTGGCAAAAACTCTGAGAGTAAATAAAATTGCCATGCAAAGTTTCTTAAAAAATTTGTCGTTCGGAATCGACTTTAAACTGTATGGTCCCGCCACTCATGTATAAAATTAACACACACAACATAAGCGGTGTGAGAAGCTAGTCCGTAATCCTGACTTAAGGGTTGTGATGGCCAATTATGTATGTACATATGTAGGTATCTTGCAATTTAATTTAATCTTGACAATGTACATCATAATCCATAGAAATTCTCCGTTCTTATGTGGGTTCAACTGGCTTCATATTTTTCTCTTTGTGATGTAGTAGGCCTTACATATTGAAATAATTGATATACCTGGTCTTCCTTTGCTTTGAGAATCATTTAGTCATGTTTTTAGCCTTATGATCGTTAATGTATTTAACCCTTTGACGTACACAAAAATTTTAGGAGGCTTTCCCGTGGGACACTTGCTGTATCTCCGTTATTTGGCAAGATACGAAAATTCCGACGTGTATACACGTCATGTCGCCCCAGAAACCCTTGTTATGACGTCTATAGACGTCAGCGTCCGTCAAAGGGTTAAAAGATCAACAACTAATCACACTATCGACAATAATTTAGAATTCGAAATATTTCGTAAAATTTATATAAAAAAAAGTACGTACCATTTATCTCTTTAGTACTTTTATTTAAAATTCTAAAATATTTTTAATGCAACCATGAGCCGTTCCATGAATTCCATGAATTTCTTGCATAAGAGGGAATATTTATCACTTCTGTTTTCAAAGTATGATTGCCGTAACCAAATTCTCTGTTCATTACTAGGTACTCATAATCAAATTCATATTCATGTCTCGCTTTCAAATTTTAAATTTCAAAAACTGCCTCCCTGCTCTACTACTGACACTTATTTAATATTCAAATTATTTTTACAGAATAATTGGAAGGAATATCCCTGCCCTGCCGTACCCTTTTGTTTCATTCACAATAATTTTTAATCCCACATTCCCAACTCAATTGAACTTTTAAACAAAATTTTGTATTTTTATGGCCACTTATTACTGCTGCGGCTGGTGTTACAGTTTTTCCATGTAATTCTTCTGCTTAGCATACGGATACTTTGTAGCAAGTACGAGTAGTATTTAACATTAATGTGCTACATGCAACACATTTGCCCTTTGTTGCAACAAAAACTTACAATATCATAGCATAGATCCATACATACTGACATGCATATGGGGGGGTATTCGTTTTGTTCTAATTTGTAGCCGTGTAAAGTTAACAATTTTTAATGGAATGACCCAATTTATCAATAGAACAACGACAGACAGTCAGTGATATGGTTACCAACAACAGTTTGACAGATATTTCAGGCAGGCAGGCAGGCAGACCACCAAACACTGCTGGCCTTGAGTTTTCCTAAGTTCAGCACAACTTGGTTGAGTTCAGCATGGGGAGAGGTTCATTGTACATACGGTGGCATGATACAGTGCTGTATGCATTGGTTGTGGTGTTGTTGGTTTTTCTCTACTTTTCACTATTTTTTGTTTTGTTTTCTGTTGCCGTTGTTGTTGTCGTTGTTGTTATTGTGTTGCTAACATGTTTGTTTCTGTTTTTGTTTGTGCTTTTAAATCCGTTTTCTGAAAGTGAATCCCAACATTCCGAGTTCTGTGCTCATGTTTGTGTAAACAATTAACGTGTGTCTAAAATGAAATTACCGTTACAATTAGCCAGCCAGAGAGACAACAGAGATACATACAACGAATAAAGCTAAGAAATACGAGAAAATATGAAAAAGAAACAACTGATGTGAGGAAGAGAAAAGAAAATCGAAGCACTGGTTGGTGATTGTTTGGCGAATATTTGATGAGGGAATTGAATATGAGCGCATATGAGAGAGCATATGTATATGTATGTGCTTAGCAGGTCAACTAAAAATAATGTGCTACAGTGGTAGACGTAGAGGAAAAATGCTAATGGAACTGCAGATATATTAACTGGCTTGTTCTATGAACTAAGCCGCCGTAGTCTAGTAGGTAGTGTGTTGGCTTATTAGACGCAAAAGCCTGGGTTCGAGCCCCAGGCCAGGCATCAAAGACAAAATACAAAAAGTATTTTTTCGGCGACTTCCTCTTAGTAGATTTCTGGCAAAAACTCTGAGAGTAAATAAAAATTGCCATGAAAAGTTTCTCAATAAATAAAAATCTTTCGTTCGGGGTCGACTTTAAACTGTAGGTCCCACCACTCATGTATAAAATTAACACACACAACGTAAGTGGTGTGAGAAACTAGGACGAGGGTAAATTCGACCTCCGGGTACTGTACTTGTGTTAATTGACAAGTACACGTCCTCTAACCTAACCTCACTTAACCTAAGCCGCTGTAGCCTGGTAGGTGGTGTGTTGGCTTATTAGACGCGAGGCCACAGTCCAAATCCCAAGTCAGGCATCTCCAACAAAACGACAAATTAAAAAAATTTCTTCGGCGACTTTCTCTTCTGTCTCCAGACTCAAAGAAGGACAATAAAAGACAAGTCTTATAGCCTTAATTAAGACCTTAAATGCGCCATAATAGTTTTAGAATTTTTGCTAAAACGATATGACGTTGATCCTATCTTGAAAGGTATACCAAGTCTACCCAGAAACGCTTCGAATTTCAGTAAAAATTTAAATTTTAATTTTCAGGTGATAGCTACCGATTTATTGATGTGAGAGATCATATGAAAACTGACATAACTCTGCATCAAAATCTTATCTGAAATCCTAGTCTATTCACTTAAGAGACAAGAACTTTAATTTGAAAATACAAAAAGCAGTAGAGATTTACAGTGAATGTGAGACAGATTCGGAAAGGGAAACAGCCTCTTCTGTTGACTAGCAATTACCAATGTGGCTTAACTACCATGCCTGCAAATTGCTTTTCGACGTTGTCGTTGGAACCAGTATCTAAAGGGTGCGCCATTTAAAAGTTTAAATTTAAAAATGCAATAAAACAAAAACGCTGTGAAATTTCTCCAAATTTATTTTTCTGTAGTGAAGTACAACTGTGCCGATTAGAAATGGAAAATATTTCATTAATATGGCTGCCGCCACCGGACTCACAATACCGCAATCGATCGCACCAATTTTCGTGCACTTTTTCAAGTATATGGGATTGTATCTCGGCAATGGCACCACGAATATTGGTCTTCAAACTCGCTATTGTCTCTGGTTGGTCGGCATTACACTTTTCTTTAATGGCGCCCTGCAGAAAATAGTCCAACGGTGTAAAATCGCAGCTTATTGGCTGCCAATTGACATCACCATTTTGGCTAATTAAACTGCTATCAAACGCATTAAATAGATTGTGGCATGAGATGTGTAGCAAGGTGCACCATTCTGTTGAAATCAAACATCGTTCACAGCAATACCATGAAGAGAAGGTACAAAAAAATTGGTTATTATGGTGCGATAGGTGTCTCCATTGACTGTAATGGTTGTGTCGTCCTAATTTCCAAAGAAATATGGGTCAATGATGCCTCCGTTCTACAAGCCACACCAAGCAGTCACTCGTAATGGGTGCATTGACTTCTGTTAGAGTACGTGTGGGTGCTCTGAGCCCCAAATAAGGCAATTTTGCTTACTAACGTTCCCACCAAGATGAAACTGAACTTTATCCGAAAAGATGATTTATTTTTGGCAAAAACAACATCATCGTGCAGTTTCTCGTTGGCTCATCTAGCGAAGCGAAATCGAAGCGGATGGTTATGCGGCTTTAACTCTTGAACCAATTGAACTTTATAAGGCGTCATACCGAGATCATTCCGCAAAATTCGTCATAAACTGGTGCGTGAAATGTTCAATTTATGAACACGATAATACTCTCAGCTACAGCTTCGATATTTTCGGGTGCACGCATTGTACGAGCACGTTCAGGTCTTAACGCATCAACAGTTTCACGAACTATTTTCACGCAATAAACTTGCGTATACCGGGCACTGTTGATCGTTCTCTGCGACATTTTCGTGGAATTTCCTCTCAATTGTCTTTCTTTTGGAAATAAATTTCCAGCTTCGATATTTTCGGGTGCACGCACTGTACGAGCACCTTCTCGTCTGGGCGCATCAAAGTTTCACGAACTTTCGAAGAAATATGGGCCAATGATGGCTCCGCTCCACAAGCCGCACCAAACAGTCACTCGTATTGGGTGCATTGGCTTCTGTAAGACCGCGTGTGCATTTTCTGGGCCCCAAATACTGCAATTTTGCTTATTAACGTAACCACCGAGATGAAAATGAGCTTCATCCGCATTTTGTTTTGACAAAATCAACATCATCGTGCAGTTTTTCGTTGGCCCATCTAGCGAAAGGAAAACGAAGCGGATGGTCATGCGGTTTCAACTCTGGAACCAATTGATTGTATGGCGTCATGCCGAGATCTTTCCGCAAAATTCGATGTAAACTGGTGCGTGAAATGTTCAATTCTTGAGAACGATAAGACTCTCAGCGCAGCTTCGATATATTCGGGTGCACGCACTGTGCGAGCACGCTCACATCTTCACGAACTTCGTAATAAACTTGCTTATACCGAGCCCTGTTAGTCCATCTCTGCTAGCAAATTTTTTACGATATTTTCGTTTAATTTCCGAACAATTGTCTTTGTTTTGGAGATAAATTTCCAAAAAATTCCAACGTTGCTCAAGTGTATATCGATTTCTTACGTTCAGTGGCGATAAGATACTGAATTTTGTGGCAGAATAGTATGACATTATTGCCAGATTTGAAATAGTCGATGGCTCTAATTTAAACCGATAGAGGGCCTACCCTTTACAAAATAGAGTCTGTCGAAATAAACAGAAGATGTTTAATGCTATGCATACACTGAAGGATGACAAGGCAACAATATTAATCGGAAATTACATAAAGATTGCGCAGCTCCTTAGCTCTTCTGGTCATTCGAATAAGTGTTCGAACCATAGTTATGCCTAAATTTTGGAAGGCTCATCCTGGGAAGAAATAGTTTCATAAAATACCTTCAAGGCTTAATGAAAAGGTTGGCCAAGGCATAAGAGATTAACTTTAAATCTTAAAAAACTTCCATGTCTTGCTTTAAATCCCAGTTTTTGCAGAAAAACTATCTGAGCACAGAACAACTGAGAAGAATGTCCAATCAAGCTATTTGTCGCCAAATTATGACCTTTATGACCTTTAATTATAACACAGTGTAAATAAATATGCAAACAAAGTGGAAATTAACCCCAAACTGTAAAGATAAACAAAGTTATGGTCACCAAATGCAATCTTTTATAATTCATTTCTTCTTATTTCTTTCATTCTCTCTTTCCCCACCTTGATTCTCTTTCTATTTTTGACTTCATTTCCATATTTTATTTTTTTTCACTGGAAAACAATTGCACTTGGGTTGATGATTGTTGTGAATGTGCTACACATAGTGACCATAGGCCATCATTCCATGAGCGCTACCTTTTGCTCATATACGATGTCATATGCAGTAAGAAAAACTTATCGCTCCCTCCTTCTCTCTTTAAAAAAAACCAAAAACAACACAAAACAAACAAAAAATAAAATTATTCTTATTTAATATGAGAGAGTCGGATGTAATTTGCCATTGTTGTTGTGTCTCTTGGGTTTTGTCTCTACTCGACACGTTATGACTTGTTTCGAAACGGCTTCGTTCTCATCTCGAGCTCGAGCTCGAGTTTTTTTTTGTTCGTTCATTTTGTCTTTTACTTTAATAACGTCCTTCATATTTTCGTTATGCAAAATAAAATAAAAAAATGAAACAAAAGAAGACGATGAAGCAGAAGAAGAAGCAGCATGAGAGAATAGCATGAAAAATTTTATACAATTTTCAGGATGTGCTTTTATTCTACATTTTCCGCTTTTCTTATAGTTTTTGATGCTCTTATGGTCATGAGGGTACATATGCATGCTTGTGTGTGAGTGCGATAAGTGCAGTCATACATAAGCAGATAGTGTAACGAGGGTGGATAGTAAATTTACAATTTCAATACAAATCTTAATTAATCGTCATGGAATCGTCATACTCTGGATCAGTTTCCAGGCAACCTGCAGCATTTCCCGCAATGTGTCTGAATGCCCTGTTACGCTCGCACAATTTTACCTCTGCGTACTTCTCTAACCCATTAGAGGATTGATTGAAATTAATCATACCTAGGCAGAACCAAGTCTTGATAGAATATTTTCACTCGACGCGGTCTATTCCGAAGACCCTGCAGAAATGTACGAATCCATACTTTAGAATACGGAAGATCTGAATAATTTTCCCTGGAGGTCTTAATCTTGGCTTCTTTAACTAGGGTAGTGTATTTCAGGCCGAGGTAATGGTCTGCGGAATTCCTACAGCAAACAGTTCAAGCTTCTCTGACAGCCAGGGTGAAATCTGTAATCAAACCGATATGACCTGCAGGTCCGGTTTACATATGTCTCGATTTCCTTGATTAACTCTCGCAGCAGTTTTGTTTCACTCAAATGTCGGTTCCTGATTACATGGACATTTCGGGTTTCCGAAATTTCTTTCCTCCGTTAGGCAAAAGTAATTATTTTTCGCAAAAAAATCCTGCACTGAGGACGAATCTTGCTTTTATGACCGACTCTCGTAGTTTAAAGTGAATAGAAAGTAATGGCTTACTTCCTTACTTACTTAAGTGGCCAGTCACAACCCTATTAACGGATTTCAGTCTGCCTTAATACACTCTTCCAGGTGCCTCTGCTTCTGGCAGGCCTTCGCCTTGGTCAAACTAATTCTCGATTTGGTCCTTCCATCGCAGACATTGTATTCTCTTTCAACTTCCGCTAACCTCGTATCAAATACTCATTTCGCCGAAACATCTTTATTCCGCAGAAACGATATGGCCTAGCATGCACAGCCGCTGGATGTTGCATCCATGTCGTTGATCAGCTCATTGTTGGTTCGGATTTGAAAATTATCTCCAACTCGCACTGGACCAAAGATTTTACGTAGGACTTTTCTCTTGAGTACTACCAAGACTGCTACTTCCGTTCTTAATAGAATGCATGCTTGTACGTCATAAAGAAGCACGAGAAAGATGAGCGACTTGTAGAGCTTTAGTTTTGTTGGTTGTGCGAGAGAGGTATCTGCTACTCAAGTGTCTATTGAGAACATAGTGGCACCAGACTGACATCATTTTTGCTGGTAACGGCGGATCCAAGATAATCAATTTCATTAACAACATCGAAAACACAGTTATCGGCCGTAATCTGGGATCCGATACGCTGCGTGTTCCCACATGTCGACAACATATACTTTGTTTTGCCCTCATCTATTGCCAGACCCATTTTAATAGGCTCCCGTTCAATAGCACTAAAGGCAGCAGTAGCATCTCAATTGGTGGACCCTATGATATCAAAGCCGTCAGCGCACGCAAACAAATGTTTACTTTGCGATGTACTCTCTCCTTTTGCAGGGCACTCTGCGTGACAAAGCTGAAGAGGTCGTAAGATAAGGGATCACCTTGTCCGACACCTCGCTCGGTATCAAAAGGTTCGGAGAGCTCTATTTCTATCTTGACGGTGCTACTGCAGTTGCCCACCGTCGTACTGTACAGTCGTATCAGCTTCGCAGTAATAACGAGCTCAGACATTGCGGCAAAAACACCGTTCCTCCTGAGGCTATCAAAGGCTGCCTTATAGTCGACAAAAGGATGGTGTGTGCCGCCTTACTTTTCATGGGTCTTCTCCAGGATTTGGCATAATGTGAAGTTTTGATAGATGGTGGACGTGAAAGTGTAGGGATAATCCCTGTCTTCTATCAAAGTTGTTTAAATTTGATTTAAAGTAGTCTAGTCTAGTAGGAAGTTTATTCTCTTATTAGACCTAAGACCCCGGTTCAAACTTCAGGTCAATCATCTCCAACAAAGCGAAATATGAAAAAAATATTTCGTAGGCGACTTCCTCTCAGAAATTTCGGGCAAAAATTATGAGAGTAAATAAAATTGCTATGAAAAGCTTCACAAAAATCTGTCGTTCGGAGTAGACTTTAAACTGTACGTACCACCACTCATGTATAATATTAACGCATACAACATAAGTGGTTTGAGAAACTAGGTTGTAATCATGACTGAAAGGTTGTACTGACCAATTATTTATTCATGACAACCCTGTCGCTGCAGCTGTTCTCACGAAGAAGAAAATTCAGTTGAGAAGGAAGACAGCATTGTCCACGGTTCTCATTTTGCTAGACCTAAAAATTTGCAACAAATTGTAGAAGAAAACCGCGGAAAGTCTACAATTTGTTGGCAAAAAAAACAAAATGGATTTCTTTTTCCTACACCTTACTTACTTACTTAATTGGCCATTAACAATCCGATTATCGGATTTCGGCCTCCTTTAGCACATCCCTCCAGGAGCGTCTGCTTTTTGCGCAACTTTTCCAGTTGGTCACACCAATCGATGGCAATGCTTCCTCGACTTGGTCCTTCCAATGCAAACAAGCTCGATCTCTTCACCGATTTAAATACTCGCCCCACCCGTTCGAACGACATGAATAATGGATTCCTTTTTCCTACACCTTATATGTAACATTTGTACCAGAGATCAGCAATGAATCGTTTTTTCGCTACTCATAAATACTCATGAAATTTTGAGTATGAGTGAGTCAACAGTATTGAAATCTAACTATGTACTCTGATTCCTTCGTACTCATCTTACAACTTTGATTTATAAGTACAGATTGCAATGAGTATGAGTACAACCTTGATATCAAACTCATATCATAACTTTAGAAAAATACTTATAATACTCATAAATGATTCGAGTGATTCGAATCATACATCAAAATTTACAGTCTTAGTTGTTGTTGTACTTACGAAAAAGAAGAAAGAAAAAGGCAAAGACAGCAAGCAAAGTAAACACACAACCTTCTAGTGAGTATTGCAGTGTTCGTACGCGAATCATACTTATTTTGT
Source organism: Sarcophaga variegata (assembly GCA_932273835.1). Classification (NCBI taxonomy): domain Eukaryota; kingdom Metazoa; phylum Arthropoda; class Insecta; order Diptera; family Sarcophagidae; genus Sarcophaga; species Sarcophaga variegata. The sequence continues at coordinate 20,390,415 of OW026362.1, read as the reverse complement.
GATTCCTTGTAAATGTTGAGTAAAAGAGAGTCGAAATCAACAACATCATGCGTATTGTTAAGTATGAGTACGATGAGTACTTCAAACTTTGAATATGAGTAGTATTAGTATGACATTAAAATAAGTATGAATGCGTATAAGTATCAGAAATTATGAGTATGTTTCGAATCTATTCATCTTTTTGAATACTCATTGCTGATCTCTGATTTGTATGAAATGTTATCTGTTTATGGTATGCTGAATGAGGTAACTTAACAATTGAACTACGAACGTTTATTAAATTTCTTATACTCTTGTGTGGGTATGTGTACGTGTGCCATATGTATGTATGTATGCCTGTGTATATTTGTGTGCCATATTTATGGATGCATAAAATATCTGTGTTTGAAAAGAGTGGATGTTTGTTTAAACGAGTGAGTTGTTCAGATGGAGCGAGATGGTGGTGAGGGCAATGGAGGAGGGTTTAAATAAGTCTTCTTTATAGTCGTTCTAATATTTAATTTCAGTTTAAATATGACATGACTTCTCATATGCATTTTTCAACGTTGTCAGAGCATCAAGTGAAAATAAGAGAGAAGCACTCAACCTCCTTGGCCAAATACATTATTTGCATGCAAATAAAAGTATTACCAGGTTAAATGTCAACTAAAAAGAATAAAATTATAACAAGTTTTTCTTTTTTTTCTCAGAATTTCATTTGAAAATGTAAAAAATAGAAATGAAAACGAAATACACTTGAAGGATATGAAAATTGAATTTATTTTGAAAAGATATAAAATTATAAGAGGCAAATTGCTAAAAAAAAAAAAACAAAGATGGATGTCTTGCAAGTGAAGTTAAACAGAAAAAAAAAAAATTTTTAAATGATTTTCTAATTTAACTTGAAAGAAACTTTTAAGACTTCTTAAAAGAAAAACATTCTCTGGGAAGAGTATTAAAGAAACAACATTTAAGTGTCTCACCATCGATTGGGATAATCGAGTTTCTGCTGTAAATATCCATTTCGCCTATTTTGTATCTCCCTCTCTTGCATCTTTTTCTTACCATTTTTTTGTATTCGTTTGCTTTTCGAAAGTTTCACATGAATTATTCCACTATTTGGCGTTGAACGTGATTTCTTTCACGTTCCACTTTTTTTCGCCTCTTCTTCTCCTCCGTTCTCTATTCTTTATCACACTGCCTGCATATTGTGCATATGGATGGGCATATACTGCATACTCTAGATAGTAGTGTTGTGTACGTCGTGCGGGTGGTTTGGTTGTTTGAGATGGCAATGCTTGCCGAGTTGGGATATTTATGCTCCAATTCACTTTATATTTTGAGAAGCGCGATTTTTCACTCGATACATAATTTAGTTTTTCTATTTTAGTCACTTTCCTTTTATTTATTATTTTCCATTTTCCATCTCATAATTCTAAAAGATATTTTCAATATTTTTGATTTGATTTTTTTTTTTTTTGCAAATTTTTTCAAATAATTGGAAATGGGAAATTGAAAAGAAGTTTTGTATGGCAAACAGCATTTCATAGAATACAATAACGAATGTAAGAATGGGTTTTATAATGTAATTGAAATGACATGTTTTAAGTGTGCAATAAATTGAATAAACTAAACGTGTTAACACAGTCGCCGTGGTCTAGTAGGTAGTGTGTTGGCTTTTTAGACGAAAAGCCAGGGTTCGAGCCCCAGGCCAGAAAAGTATTTCTTCGGCGACTTCCTCTCATCAGATTTCTGGCAAAAACTCTGAGAGTAAATAAAATTGCCATGTAAAGTTTCTCAAAAAATCTGTCGTTCGGAGTCGACTTTAAACTGTACGTCCCGCCATTCATGTAAAAAATTAACACACACAACATAAGTGGTGTGAGAAACTAGGTCCATAATCCTGACTGAATGGTTGTAGTGGCCAATTATGTATGTATGTAAACGTGTTGAAATCAATAAAAAATTATAGAAAGGGTACCTAAACTTTCCCTACAATTTCATGTGAAATAATTCACATATTCAAGTTCATATACTTTACCACCATAGTCTTTAGCAACTTGTTAATCTCCCAGCTATTATCCACTGACAGTAGCAACTGCCAAACTGCATTTATTATGTTGATCATGGCCTGAGGAATATCAAAGACGAAACTTAGCAAGAGCATGACTAGACGTTTTGCTAGGCTAATTCACTTGAGAGAATGTTGACACACTACTTTATTATTATTCTACACATTCATACCGTACGTTTAAACTCCTATATATATATAAGTTCCTGTTGCTATAAGGAGCATAGGGCCTTAACGATTTCGTTCCATTCATGTTTATCTGCTGCTACGATCTTCAGCTCGTTCCACGTTTTGTTGACTTTAGCTGCTTCGATATCTAATTGTCGACGCCAGGTGTGACTCGGCCGACCTTCCTGCGGCTGCCTTGTGGATTCCAGTCTATTGCGTTTCTGGTGCTGTCGGTTTGAGCTCTTCCCAATCCACCTCCATTTCCGTTTCCGGATTTCAACTTCAACTCTTGTTTGTCCGCACCCGGCCCATAAGCGTTCGTTTGTGATGGTGTTTGGCCAGAAAATTTTTAGTATGCGACGTAAACAACGGTTGATGAATACTTGTAAGGCATTAATATCGCATTGGTTTGAGTTCCAGGACTCTGCTCAACTCTTGAAGATGTTGATTTTGGTGCGCTTTGAGATATGGAGGGACTGCCATGGCCTTGTTAATGCGATTTCCAACGTCCTCTCTAGAGCCTCCGCTTGTTGTTATTATGCTGCCTAGGTAACAGAATGATTGGACGTTTTCGATCAGTTGTTGTTGTAGCATGAATCGTCGGGTATTTGTTGTGTTGAAACTCCTATAGTATTCATTAAAAAAGATTGAGCGGCTGCCGTAAACGTATAGGGTGGGCCATTTAAAAGTTTAAATTTAAAAAAAGCAATAAAAGAAAAAGGGTTTGAAAACATTTGCCAAATTTATTTTGTTGTTATGAAGTAGAATTGTTCCTATTAGAAATGGAATCTCATTTCATTCATATAGTTACCGTAGCTGGTCTCAGAGTACCTCATTCGATTGGACCAATTTTGCAGCACTTTTTCGGGTGTATGAGTCAATGGCATCACGTATGTATGTTGGCCTTCAAATGCTCAATTGTCTCTGGCTTGTCGGCACAACACTATTTTTTGACGGCACTCCATAGAACATAGTTTAACGGTGTCAAATTTAAGCTTCTTGGCGGCTAATTGACATCACCTTTTCGACTAACTAAACGATCATCAAACGTTTGATGCAATAAATCGATTGTGGCATGAGATGTATGGCAAGTTGCACCATCCTGTTGAAAACAAACATCGTTCACATAAATACAATGAAGAGCGAATAAAAAATAATCGCTTATTATAGTGCGATAGGTGTCTCCATTGACCGTAATGGTTGCGCCGTCATCAGTTTCAAGAAATATGGGCCAATGATGCCTCCGCTCCGCAAGCCGCACCAAGCAGTCACTCATAATGGGTGTGTTGGCTTCTGCGAGACGACGTGTGGATTTTCTGAGCGTCAAATATGACAATTTTGCTTATTTATCGTACCCACCAAGATGGAACTGAACTTTATCCAAAAAGATGTTTTTTTTTTGGCAAAATCGACATCATCGTGCAGTTTCTCATTGGCCCATCTAGCGAAGAGATAACGAAGCGGATGGTCATGCGGCTTCAACCTTTGAACCAATTGAACTTTGTAAAGCCAAAGTCATATCGTATCATAAAGTCATATCGTGATTATTTCGCAAAATTTTACGTAAAATGGTGTGTTCAATTCGATAACGATTGCAAAAACTCTGAGAGGAAATAAAATTCTCAATACTTTGTCGCTCGGAGTCGATAAAGTCATAATAAAGCCACAGCGGTAACTGATCGTGCAGCTAAGCTGCTTCAAACTGCTGATGGCGCAGAGTATAAAGCAAATATGCCTGACGTTCGGAGCATTAGTTTGCTCAGACCTATTAACAATACGTTAAAATGTCCGTTATGCACCAAGTACCCTGGTTTATATAAAGAATTTCTCATTTACATATAAGGATACCAGCTTAACTTCTAGGCTAGGCTTTAGAGAAATAGTTGCCTATAGTTGGATCTCTTCATTGGGAAGGATACATGTGTATAGATATGTATCGTATGCTAGGGAAATGCTTATAAGTATCTTTTAACTACTCTAGTACATTCACATATTTGTAAGGGTTATGGAAAGTTTCATGGATCTTATAATCTTAAAAAACTATTTTGATCTACTGGCCATTAATGTTGTATGGTTGAATGGATTCGTAAAAACTACTAGAGATGGTTTGGTTAAGATTAAATTTTACTATTCGACATTACAATTTCGCATGACATCATTCTTTGGCCCAATTTTGAAAATACCGGAGTTATTATGTGGTCCTGCGGTCCTCTTAAGTGAAAACTGATTTTTGTTGGTAATAAAGCCCACTTAGTAAGATGTAAGATCTTGTCGCCGTAGTCTAGTAGGTAGTCTGATGGCTTATTAGACGTAAGGCCACGATTTAAACCCTAGGTTCAGACATCTTCAACAAAACAACGAAATATGAAAAAAAATTTTCTTCGGCAACTTCTACTGTTAGTAGGAGTCTGGCAAAAACTGAGAGTAAATAGAAATTGTCTTCGAAAGTTTCTCAAAAAAAAAAAATCTGTCATTCGGAGTCGACTTTAAACTGCTTGGACCCGCAACTCATGTTTAAAATTAACCCACACGATATATGTAGGTGATGTGAGAAGCTAGGTCTTAATCCTAAATGAAGCGTTCTAATGTATAATTACACAGCCGTGCATGGGTTTTGCAAATAAGATGGCTCCAAGTGTTTCCAAAGGCATTTTACGCGCTGAACACGAATCTGGTTTCAAAAACTTTGCATCACGTCAAGTTTTAGAGAAAAAGGTGACGAGCTAGAACCATCGCTATTGACAATTGATCTTTGCTCTTTAAAATGAGCCCAAAGTCAAATTGTTTGCATACACCTTTAAAGTAGGGGGTGGGTTTACATATGTCAAGGGATGCAAAAGAAAAAGATACACATTACGGAGGTCCTTAAAAATAAATCAGATTTACTTGAAAATTGTTATTTAGGGGTTTTTGGGGTCGCGCTGATTACAGATCTTCATTCAGACTTAAAAAATTCAAAATGGCGGATTCAATATGGCGGTCAAGTAAATCTGATTAATTTTTATAAACCTCGACCGCCATATGGGTCCGCCATTTTGAATTTTTTAAATCTCAAATTAAATTTTTTAAATCTCTCAAAATGCCTTCGGAAACACCTGGAGCCATCTTATTTGCACAAAAAATGTCCAAATTTGCAGGGCTGTGTTATAAGTAAAATATTCATTGACAAAATTTCAAAAGCTTATCTTGGCGTTATGTTAAGTCGTTGAGTTGACTGGTTAGCCAAATTTCTTTTTTACAGCCCGTAAGCTTCTTACAACGTCTTTCGTCTTGCAGTATTTTGTTTTTAAATGAACTTTCCATATAAAATTGATAATAATTTAACGAATTAATGCCTCCAATGAATCGTCATCCAATTCCTATTTCTTTCTATTAGAAATCTATATTCCATGGAGGCTCCGCTTCAGCAGGCAATGGAGGTGCATTACATGCATTTATTTTCAAATTGGAGAACTAAAGCCATATTCTTACAAGAAAAAAATCTGTTCTAGAAAGCAATTCATTATCGAAACTAAAACGAGATTTAGTTTCTCACATATATTTTGTTCAATAAGAGTAGCTGAGACTCGCTAGCAGTACTATTTCACGGCATGAAATTCCGGGACGATGTTCCTCTGTTCAAAAGCTTTGTTCGCAATGCTCAACTGGCTCCCTTCTGAGCTCCTCGCTAAGCAGGTGGCTAAGTTTACGGCGACGAGACTCAATGCCCTGTCTCGTTGGCGTGTTATCGCTTCTGGTCATTCCTCTATTTTGGGGATCGATCCCGTGGCCCCATTTGATATTGATTATCTTCCTGTGGAATACTGTTTTGATAGGGGTTTTGACTTCCTGATCCCGAGCAAAAGTGACTGGACCCCTGGCACGACCGTTCCACCTGAACTCCTGGATGTCTACACCGACGGCTCCAGACTCGATAACGGGGTTGGCAGTGGAGTATACTCTGGAAAATTGGATCTGAGCATCTCACTTCGGCTGCCGGACTACTGCAGCGTATTCCAGGCGGAGGTAATGGCCATCTGCCGGGCCGCGCAGTGGATCCTCGCCTATGGTGCTCCTGTCCCTTTCAGGTACAGACTGCGATAAAGTCTCTGTCGAACGTTACGGATAATTCCAGGATCGTCAGAGAATGTCGCCGCTGTCTCAATCTCCTGTCTGGGCGCCTCGGCGTCACACTTGTCTGGGTTCCCGGACACTGCGATATTCCGGGAAACTGCATAGCCGACGAGCTGGCCAGGGCTGGCGCACTACTTCCCGAATATTCTTCAATCAACGTGGGAATGCCACTTACCTCGTTCAAACTGGCTATTGCGCGGAAATTCTCCCGAGATGCCAACCGGTCCTGAGTCAACGAGGAGTCCTGCTCCATCGCTAGGCTCACTTGGCCCACAAAGGATAGGAGGCGTACCAACCAGCTACTTGGACTTGGCCGTAATATCATCTCGATCACAGTGGCCATGCTTACAGGCCACTGTGTTATGGGTAGACACGCGGAGAGAATGCGACTACCATTTAACGACTTCTGCCGTGGATGCAGATCCGCCGAGGAGGAGGAGACTGTCATCCACTTCCTCTGCCAATGCCCATCCCTTGCGGGATGCAGATAAAGGTTATTTGGCTCTCCGACCCTTGTCAGCTTGACGGAGCTATCGTCCGTTGATATCAAGGACATAGCCTCGTTCGTCAAACATTTTGGCTAGTTTTCTAGTAGTCGTGCTTTTTGGAAAATGTGCAGCCCTTGCGCTGACCAACTTCCCCCTCTTTGGATCGGAGGAACTTGGTCAGTGCAGAGGCTGCGTTCACCTGTGGCATTACAACGGGCCGCTATGCGTGCTCAAGTGAGCTTTTTGGTAAATTAAAGCTACCACGCTAACCTAACCTAACCTAACCTATCCTCTGTTCAAAATATTGTTAAATTGAATACAATAATTTTATTTTTCTTTAATTATGATAATGCGTACATACATACTATGTATGTATGTACATGTATAATTTAATTATAGATTCGTATTCTTTGGCAATTTTCATTTAAAAATCATTTTCAATTTCGTTCTTTAATTTGATTTTCAATAAAAAATTTTCATATGTTCACATTCATAAATACATGCATAAATACATATTTATGTATGGATGTACATATGTTTTTATGCAATTGTGGCAAGAAGTAAATTGACTGATTTATAATATACATATGTATGCTTGTATTTTTTAATTATTTTTTTTAATTTTTTTCATTTTTTATTGCAAATATTTTCCAATGATTTCCAGATGGTTTAAGGAAGAAAATGAACAATTATTGCCACTGCAGTTAAGTGACCGCATAACAATTGTATCGGCCGGTCTATTAAAAATCAGTAAGGTATGTATGTTATTATTGTATTGTATACACATTCAATAAAAATAATTATTAAGGTGGCACATACTGATCGCAATTTGAAATACGATTTTGAAAGTTGATTTTGAAAATTTTAATATTTTTCGTATTATAATTTCGATTTTAATTTCTTAGTTAATTAGACACACTATAACGTAACTGTAATATTTAAATTTGCCTTAGTCACCCTATTTTTGGTAACATAGCAGCGAATATAAGAAATTATTTAACGCAGCATAAAGGTAATAAAAATGATGCACAATTTATAGTGACAAGTGGTTATAATTAATGATGACGTTTAAATAATTGTTTCAATGGAAATAAAGGGTGAACCATCTATTGGTTTAAATTTGAACCATTGGTTATTTCTATTCTGCCACAAAATTGAGTATATTATCACCACTGAACGTAAGTTACTCTTGAGCAACGTTGGGTTTTATTGGGCCAACGAGAAACTGCACGATGATGTCGATTTTGCCACAAAAAAAAAATAAATTTTTGCGGATAATCCTCATTTTCAACTTGGTGGGTATGGTAATAAGCAAACTTGCCGTATTTGGGGCTAAGAAAACCCAAACGTGGTCTTACAGAAGGCAATGGACCCATTACAAATGATTGTTTAGTGCGGCTTGTGGAGCGGAAAATGGAAAATGAGGACGATGCAATCATTGCGGTCAATAAAGACACCTAAGGCACCATGTTAAGCGTGTTTTTTGTTGCCGCTCTTCATGGTATTGATGTGAACGATAATTGGTTTCAACAGGATGGCGCAACTTGCTACACATCTCATGCCACAATCGATTTATGGCGTAAAGAGTTTGATGGTCGAGTAATTAGCCGAAATGGTGATGACAATTGGCCGCCAAGAAGCTTTGATTTGACTCCATTGGACTATTTTCTGTAATGCACCGTTAAAGAAAAGTGTTATGCCGTCAAACCTAATCAACATATATTTAACCCTACGGTATATATGCATACTACACTGCATGGTAATGAAATTTAAAATATCCACAAACAATATGAGATGAAGTTTTTTTATGGGTGTAAACAAACGCCTTACAGTGTACGCAGTCTACGATGTCAGAAGCAACATTCTCTACCCCTCTACTAGAACCAAACAATAAATCTTCTTTAAAATATAAAATCTGCACAATGAATCTTTTATTGCAGGCTGTTCCTACAAAGGACCCACCTATCAATCACACTCTACAAATGATCCACAGTACCGCTCTATACTTTCAAGACACACTAGGTTAGTTTTGTTCCTTTCGCCGAAGGTTAGGTTGGGTTAGGTTAGGTTTAGAGGACGTGTACTTGTCAATTAAGACAAGTACAGTACCGGGAGGGCGAATTGACCCATTGTACAACGTCCTAGTTTCTCACACCACTTATGTTGCGTGTGTTAATTTTATACATGAGTGGTGGGACCTACAGTTTAAAGTCAACTCCGAACGACAGATTTTTGAGAAACTTTTCATGGCAATTTTTATTTACTCTCACAGTTTTTGCCAGAAATCTACTGAGAGGAAGTCGCCGAAAAAAAAAACTTTTTGTATTTTGTCTTGATGTCTGGCCTGGGGCTCGAACCCTGGCTTTACGTCTAATAAGCCAACACACTACCTACTAGACTACGGCGACTTTCCTTTCGCCGAAACTTTTCCCAGTATTTCCTGTGGAATAATTCACATATTCAAGTTCAAAACCAAAATCTCCAAGCTCTATACTTTCAATCACTAGACTAACCTATTTGTTCCTTTTTCCTGTTATCTAAATTTTTCCCACAATTCCATATCTTCTACCACCAAAGTCCGTAGCAGCTTAATTATTTCCAGGCTATCATTGAGAATCACATACTGATACGCCAGCTCCTGTAGCAACTGCCAAACTGCATGTATTATGTCGATCATGGTCTCAAAAATGGCAAAGAACTAGTCTTGGTCAGAGTATGACTGGACACATTGCTGGTCTAATTCACTTGAGAGTGCCCCCTAAATGTTCGATTTTGGCATACATATGAATTTTGTAGAATGTTGACACGCTGCTACTGGTACATTCATACCGTCCGTCTAAACGACTGCAGTATTAACTCGGAAAAAATTAACACGTTGACTGCCGACTACGAGATGACTCGTAGATTGGGTTCCCTTCTAGGGCGCCAAACTACGAGTTATCTCGTACCCACTAATGTGAAAAAATCAAATTGTCGTTTTTTTCAAGTTTTCTGAAAATTGCGGCTACCGTTGTCTAGACGTGAGGCCTCGCTTCAAATATGAAAAAATATGAAAAAATATTACTTCGGCCACTTCCTCTCAGCAAATGTCTGTGAAAAACTCTCTGTGAGTAAAAAAAAATACAAGAAGCTGCGATTTGACACCGTTGGACTATGTTCTGTGGGGCGCCGTTAAAGAAAAGTGTTATGCCGACGAAGTAGAGACAATTGAGCCAACATTTGTAATGCCATTGCCGATATACGATACCATACACTCGAAAAAATGCACGAAAATTGGTCCGAGTGAGTGGTTAGAAAGTGAATGGTTGGAAAGATATCGTTTTGAGAAGATGTCATTGTAAATTTTTCCAAATCCAGTCCTTAACATTGAGGTACCTGTGGATATTATTTGAATCGATGAACGATATTTCTGCAATGTTCTGCAAAAACCACTTACCGTAGACAATATAGTGGAGACTAAGAAGCGCCAGACAACTGTCTCCATCTCTTATGAATTTTCATTATGCTTTCTTCTCACACCGTAGCATTATTACCAATCGAACAGTCTATGGCGTATGGAGGAACCTGGTATGTCTGTTATTATATTCGCGACATGTTTGTCTACTGATCACACAGAAGTGGATTGCTCCAGAACAAGAATTTGTTGTCCTAAGTAGAAGTAGAATGCCCAATTGCATCTGTTTAATGTAGGAGTCAAGATAGCCGCCCACGATCCACGAAAATCCCGATGCTTCTTCGAATTAGAAACAAAATTGTTTGCAATGAAGAGGAACACATGATAATTAGGCGTAAGAACTGAAGTCGCCGTAGTTTAGTTGCTAGTATGTTGGCTTATTAGACGTGAATTTTTTTTTTGTGTCATTTGATTCATCTCTAGGTATTAATGAATTTTCTCTTATGTTTTCATTTTTAATTTCTAAATAAAATGCGAAATTTAAATCTTAAATCGTAGTAAAATAGAAAAGTGCCATCACTTGCAAAATATTTTTTCATTTCCATTAACTGCAGATGCTTTAACGTAAAATGTTTCACTTTTTTCTGTATTTTACAGGCACGTCTCGATGATACGGGTAAATATCTGTGTTGGGTTAATAATACGGCCGGTGAAGAGACAATCCAAGTCTCATTAACTGTCACAGGTGAGTGAATAAGTCCGTATAAGCACTTTAACAAATTGCCAGAAATTAAACAAGATACGACACAAGTGGAAAATCTTATTTAAAGTGCTCTTGCTTGCTCTTCTTCCCATTTTCACTTTTACTTATGATTCGAAAGTGAACGTTTTTGTTTTTTTACCACGCACTGTTAAAGGGGCACATAATTTTCCAGGGGCGGGAAAATGTCTTATAATTCAAACACATTTTCACAGAAACAGTTTTCCCAATTATAATAACATTTTCATCATAAGATAACACACAACCATACATAGGCCTCCTTTAAGGACAGGCACTTACACTTTTACGTGTGTGGCATAGGCACTCCTAGACACAGTGATGACGTTGTTGGTGTTGTTGTTGCTATTATGTTAAGTAATCATTACATTAACGATGAGATTCTTATTTGCATATTTTAATTAAATTTTCATATAAAAAAAGCAAAAAACAAAAAAAACAGCAGCAACAACAACAAAATGTTATAAAAATAAACACAAAATATGCTTCGAAGGAAAACTGAAAAAAAATTATGCAAAAAAAATCATGAGAAAGTTTATACAGGCATAGGCACAGAGTGCAATAGGAGTAGCAACAACAACAACACCCACAACACCTCAAATTATAAGAAATCGATAATAAAAAGAAAATTTGTCAGGTTGTTGGAAAGAAGAAGAATTTGCATGAATTTAAAATTGAAGGAAGGAATTTGTTTTAAAATAATTACAAAATATTGAAAATTTAATATAAAAAATAAATTAAAGATTAAATTAGGACCAGATATGTGTATATTCGGACCACTGGAAGAATATCACAGTCAACTAAAGGGTCCGCCAAATAACTTTTTTTTTTCTGAAAATGCTTTAAAAAAAAACTACTGAATATTTTCTCAAATTTCTTTTTTTATTTGAAAGTACAATCCTTCCGGTTAATAATGGAAAATAATTTCATTTAAATGGCTGCCTCGGCTGGCCATGCAGTAGCCTACACCAGAAGGTGCCGATTTTGGCAAAAAAAAATCATCTTTTCAGATGAAGCTCATTTTGATCTTGGCGGCTATGTAAACAAGCAAAATTGTCGAATTTGGGGCACAGAAAACCCGCACGCATACATTGAAAAGCCGACGCACCCAAAAGGAGTCACTGTTTGGTGCGGATTTTGGTCCAGAGGCATAATTGTGCCATTTTTCTTAGAAAATGAGCAAGTCAGTCAATGGCGATCGTTATCGGGCCATGTTGAACGAATTTTTGTTCACAAAAATTGAAGAGGAGGATATTGGCAACATTTGGTTTCAACAGGACGGCGCTACGTGCCACACAGCTGAAGTTACACTCGATTTTTGCGCCCTGTTTTTGAAGATCGCATTATCAGCCGCAGAGCTGATGTCGTTTGGCCACCTCGGAGCTGCGATTTGACACCGTTGGACTATTATTTGTGCCGACAAGCCAGAGACAATTGACGCTTTAAATTACAATATTCGTGAAGCCATTGGTGAAATACAGCTGCACACAATCGATAATGTGCTTAAAAATTGGACCGTTCGTGTAGGCTACTGCATGGCCAGCCGATGCAGCCATTTAAATGAAATTATTTTCCATTATTAACCGGAAGGATTGTACTTTCAAATAAAAAAGGAAATTTGAGAAAATATTCAGTAGTTTGTTTTTTAAAGCATTTTCAGAAAAAAAAAGGTATTTGGCGGACCCTTTATTTGATAACCCAAACCGCCGGTCAATCAAATGCTATACGTATCGGGTGGATCATCTATTTTGTTTTAAATTTCAATCATCGATTATTTCGAATCTGGCAATACTTATGTCATACTATTCTGTCATAAAATTCAGTATCTTATCGCCACTGAACGTAAGGAATCGATATACACTTGAGCAATTTTGGAATTTTATGGAAATTTATCTTCAAACCACAAACAATTGATCGGAAATTGCACGCAAATGTCGTACAAAATTTGACCGCAGAGAAGCACCAACAGTGCCCGGTATACGCAGGTTTATTGCAAAAGTTCGTGAAACTGTTGATGCGCCCAGACATGATCGTGCTCTTACAGTACGTGCTCGCGAAAATATCGAAGCTGTGGCTGAGAGTGTTATCGTTTTCAAGAATGGAATGGAACATTTCACGCACCAGTTTATGTCGAATTTTGAGGAATGATCTCGGTATGATGCCTTATAAAGTTCAATTGGTTCAAGAGTTAAAACCGCATAACCATCCGCTTCGTTTTCGCTTCGCTAGATGAGCCAACTAGAAACTGCACGATGATGTTATTTTTTATATCGAAATAATCCGATGTTTTTTTTATTGATCAACATTACATACATAATTGGCCATTACAACCCTTCAGTAATGATTACGGCCTAGCTTCTCACACCACTCATGTTGTGTGTTAATTTTATACATGAGCGGAGGGACCTACAGTTTAACGTCGACTCTGAACGACAGATTTTTGAGAAACTTTTCATGGTAATTTTATTTACTCTCAGAATTTTTGTCAGAAATCTGCTGAGAGGAAGTCGCCGAAGAAATAATTTTTCATATTTCTAATAAGCCAACACACAACCTACCAGACTACGACGAATGTCCAATACCGTTTTCAATTAGAAGCCTGGAAGTAATACGTTATTCATCTCCATTTAATTTTGTAATTTTTTTGGGGCATATAAACATATACATACATACATACATACAGTGAGCGTAAAAAAAACTGTACACTATAGATAAAATTCAAACAATCACCAAGACAGCTTTTACCATTTAAGGAGAGTGCCCGAAAAAATTTGATATTTTGTAATTTTTGTTTATTTCTATTTTAAAAACTGGCAATGAGACAGTAATTATTTATTAATGTAAATTTTTTTAATGTACAGTTTTTTTTTGATGCTCTCTGTACATATGTATGTATATTAGGGGGCCCCAAAATAAAAGTTGCGAATGTTCCCGACTAAAATGAAAGTTTGATTCATTCTAAGACTACGTTTCTCAAAATTTTTGTCCTGGGGTCAATATTTGGTGAGCTGGATCAAAGGATAAAAAGGTCATTTTTTGAGGTTTTTTGGATTTTTTTCATATTTTTTCCAAAGGAACTATATATAAATTTAGTATCATATGAAAGGTCTTTAAGAGACACTTTCAATAGGTTATCAGAAATTTTAAAAAAAATTTTGAAGATTCAAAACTTTTGAAAATTTCGGACAAAATTTTTGTTTTTTTAATTTTTTCATAGAATTTACTTAACTAAATTGTTGAAATTTCTTGATTATAAAGACCATGTAATTTAACCAAAATGGTTTTTTCCGTTTTTCAAAATTCAATCTAGTTCAATTTTTATTAAAAATTGTTTAAACCTAATTTCTTCTCTATCTGACAACCTCTGTTAACTCAAATCATTGGGAACATCTATACCTTATTTTTTCTGCACACAAACGGGGCCACCCTAATGTATATATATTGATAAAACTCTATTAATATCGATATTTTGCAAATATTTTCTTAGCAAAGAAAAACTTTCGAAATTTCTTTTCAAAACAATCAATCAAAAAATATATTTTTAACTAAAAACACACTCACAGGTATACACAGAAACACACAGGCATTTCTAGAGAGCCATACATACATAAACTAGAAGTAAAACAAATAAAAAATACAGAATAAAATTTTTAAATTAAATAATTGTTGTTGTTGGTTTTTTTCTAAGAAGAAGTTCAAGAAAACATTTTTAAATTTTAAATAATTTATCACTGTCATGTGGTTGGAAAATTGCTGCTGTTGCTGTACATGTACATGTCAATTCTCAGGCAATTACTCTTGTACACAAATTAAATTAAAATCGAATACGAATACGAATTTTAATTTAAATTCGAATTTTTATTTTATTTTTAAATTCTCAATTTTCTTTTCTTCTTCTTATTTTTATTTTTTTTGTTTGTTTTCTTTTTCATTGCAGCTCCTTTAACAGCCCATCTGCAACCGCAAGTACAAACAGTAGATGTTGATAAAGATGCACAATTTCAATGTATTGTAACCGGACATCCGGTACATGATGTAAATTGGTTGCATGATGGTAAACCCATACTAAGAGATAATCGTGTTGAGGTAAGTGACATACTAAGTGCCGCATTGCTATTGTAAATGTTTTATTGCAATAATGCCCGCAAATTTATTTAAAATTTCAAATTTCAAATTAAATTTCAATGTTTTTATTTTCAGATACTCTCCGATCCACCTCGCCTTATTATAAAAAAGGTTCAAAAAGATGATCCCGGCATGTATCAGTGTTTTGTATCGAACGAATGGGAGCAAATACAATCAACAGCTGAATTGCAATTGGGAGGTGAGTGAGAAAATATTTAAAAATCAGCTTTTAACGTTTTAAAACAAAAGAAATAAGGCTTCAAATGGGAAGTAACAAAAAAAATATATTCCCTACCTTAGAACTTTCTTTGATAAACAGAAAGCCCAAGTGCAGGCGACAGTCAATGAGAATATTTTGTCTTGATATTGTAATAACTTTGGCTAGAGCTTGTAAACTAGTTTGCGATTACAACTTTCGTTGCTAACTTCGCACACATTAGATACCTTTAATGCTGTAAGGGAAACTTTAGATTTGTGCTAGACTTCATAGCAAATCTGGCCAAAGCGAGATAATGGGAGCAGGGAACACTTGCTCAAACTCAAAAGGAGTGCATTCAGTGTCGCTGTTGGAGTCATTGTTAAATTATGTTAAATTAGATGGCGGTCGCCAAACCTCAAACACGTGATGTTCCTAATATATTGGCGATGGCGTATACTATTAGAAAGTGTCTTCTATCCGAAGTCACTCATACTTTTTTACATATGTATACGAGGGGGAATGCCCTCTTTGCTAACTTGACATACACATGCATACATACATAATTGGCCATTACAATCCTTCAGTCAGGATTATGGCCTCACACCACTCATGTTTTGTATGTTAATTTTATACGTGAGTGGTTGGACCTACAGTTTAAAGTCGAAAAACTTCAGTAGACTTCAGTAGAAAATTTAAATCACTAAGGGCCATAGTGACCTGCCGGACTACTGCAACGTGTTTCAGGCGGAGGTGACGGCAATTTGCCGTGCAGCTCAACGTCAACGGTGCTCCTTTCACTCGCGTCTCGGTCTTTTCTGATAGTCAGGCTGCGATAAGATCTCTATCGGGTTTCGTGAATAACTCTAGGATCATTAGGGAATGTCGCCGCTGAAAAAAACAAAAATTTTTGAGAAGCTTTTCATGGCAATTTTATTTACTTTTATTTAGTTTTTGCTCGAAATCTGCTGAGAGGAAGTCGTCGAAGAAATGTTGGGGTTTGAATCGTTGCCTCACGTCTAATAAACCAACACACGAGCAACTAAACTACGTTAACTTCAGTTCTTACGCCTGATTATCATGTGTTCCTCTTTATTGCAAACAATTTTGTTGCTTATTCGAGAAGCATCGGGATTTTTGTGCATCATGCACAACGTATTAGCTCAAAGGGATTTTACATTAAATAGGCGCAATTGGGTCTTCTACTTCTACTTAGGACAACAAATTCCTGTTCTCGAGCAATTCACTTCTGTGTGATCTCTAGACAGACATGTCGCGAATATAATAACAGACATACCCCAGGTTCCTCATACGCCATAGAATGTTCGATTGGTAATAAAGCTTCGGACTGAGAAGAAAGCATAATGAAAATTCGTATGAGTAGGTGGCAGTTGTATGGCGCTGCTTAGTCTCCACTATATTGTCTACGGTATGTGGTTTTTGCAGAACATTGCAAAAATGTCGTGCATAAATTCAAATAATATTCACATGTACCTCAATGTTAAGGACTGGATTTGGAAAAATTCTCAATGATATGTATGTATGTGTTTACAATTGATGCGATGTACTTCTCAAAACGATGTCTTTCCAATCATTCACTTTCCAACCACTCACTCGGACCAATTTTCTTCGAGCACTTTTTCAAGTTGCATTGCTCTGTTGAAACCAAACATAATTCAGATCAATACCATAAAGAGTAGGTACGAAAAAATCGCTTATCATAGTGCGATAGGTGTCTCCATTGACCGTAATTGTTGTGCCATCCTTATTTTCAAAGAAATATGTGCCAATGATGCCTCCGTTCTACAGGCCACACCAAACAGTCAATCGTAATGGATGCATTGGCTTCTGTAAGATCACATGAGGGTTTTCTAAACCCCAAATACGGCAATTTTACTTATTAACGTAGATTTTAGATTGTTTAGAATTTTTTAAAAGACAAATTTGTTGTGCATGTTGTGCTTCTTCTGAATAATTTAAATAAAGGGTTCACCAAATTACTTTATTTTTTTGAAAATGCTTTAAAAAAAACTACTGTTTTTTCTCAAATTTTTTTTTTTATTTGAAAGTACAATCCTTCCGGTTAATAATGGAAAATAATTTCATTTAAATGGCTGCCTCGGCTGGCCATTGCACGATCGGTCCAATTTTTAAGCACATTATCGATTGTGTGCAGCTGTATTTCACCAATGGCTTCACGAATATTGTCCTTTAAAGCGTCAATTGTCTCTGGCTTGTCGGCGTAACACTTATCTTTGACGGCACCCCACAAATAATAGTCCAACGGAGTCAAATCGCAGCTCTGAGGTGGCCAAACGACATTAGCTCTGCGGTTGATAATGCGATCTTCAAAAACAGGGCTCAAAACATCGAGTGTAGCTTCGGCTATGTGGCACGTAGCGTCGTCCTGTTGAAACCAAATGTTGCCAATATCCTCCTCTTCAATTTTTGTGAACAAAAATTCGTTCAACATGGCCCTATAACGATCGCCATTGACTGTAACGGCCACTCCTTGCTCATTTTCGAAGAAAAATGGCCCAATTATGCCTCTGGACCAAAGTCCGCACAAAACAGTGACTCGTTTTGGTTGCGTTGATTTTTCAATGTATGCGTGCGGGTTTTCTGTGCCCCAAATGGGACAATTTTGCTTGTTTACATACCCACCAAGATCAAAATGAGCTTCATCTGAAAAGATGATTTTTTTTGCCAAAATCGGCATCTTCTGGTGTAGGCTACTGCATGGCCAGCCGAGGCAGCCATTTGAATGAAATTATTTTCCATTATTAATCGGAAGGATTGTACTTTTAAATAAAAAAAACAAATTTGAGAAAATATTCAGTAGTTTTTTTTAAAGCATTTTCAAAAAAAAAGTTATTTGGCGGACCCTTTAGTTAAAGTTTAGATAGCAAATCTCTAACATTAAATGCATTTAAAATGAAAGCCAATAAAACTGTTAAGCAAATTGATAATTTTCATTTGGCTTAAATTTCTGTTGATTAAATTATTTCAAGGACTTGGGATATTAAGGATTTAATTTTATTTAATATTTTCAATTTAAATACACACACACGCACACTGGCAAACAGATTTGAAATGAAATGAAATGCTGCAATTATTTCAATAATAAACTTTTGCAAATAATTGTCTTCATGGATTTTTATGGGGAAATTTTTAATTGTACTCTCGCTCGCCAACCGAATGCTTCCCGATAATAGCAGACCATATACACACGTATACGTATGCATTTAACATAACCACACTTATATATACAATACACACACACACAAGCATACTCAATTATGCTCACAATGCCATATAAACGTAATATACACAGATGATGGCATTTAATATAGGAAAAGCAAAGGAAAGGAAAGGAACCAAAAACAAAAACAAAAACAAAAAAAATATAATGAAATTTCTGTCATTATAGTACCCATATGGACGATTTCAACCACTACCGCTACCGCAAAACACTTGCATTCACACTCTCATATACAAACAAAGTTAAATACGAATGTATCTATCAGTACACATACATATGTACATAAGTATGTGATAGAGTGCGTGCGTGCGTGTGTGCATGGGTGTAGGTGTTAAAACCATTATTTAATCTGATTATTTTTCAATTTAGTAAATTGACTTTTAAGAGACATAAAATAAAACATTTTACTAATCATCATCATCATCATCATCATCATCATCATCATATTGCGAATTGACATCATCATCATCCAACTACAGAACATAAATACAGAACACAAATACAAATACAGATACAGATACATACATAGATAGGACAGACATTGAGATTTATTTATATATGTAATTACAAAAACACATGTATGTATGTACATACACAGTGAATGTCAATGAAAATCGTAGATTTCGTAAGAATCCATTAAATAATCTGTTGAAGGCGTCGCAATGTTGAGTGGAGGGATTTTCCCTAAAAATCTCCTGATTTACTCGAATAGCCAGGCTCCCTAACAAACACAGTTTCAACGCCCATTCTTGTCCATGAATGCCGAGAGTTTCTTCGAGAAATTTCCTAACATTCAAAGGTGACCCTTATATGAGTTCCGGGACATAGATATATCGTTGGAAATGGTATTGCTGATGAACTGGCCTGGTCCGGTACAGAGCTAGCAATCTCTGATAGGTATTCCTATTACATACATACATACATAATTGGTCATTACAACCCTCCCCTAGCTTCTCGCACCACTTATGTTTTGTGTGTTAATTTATACATGAGTGCAGGGACCTACGATTTAAAGTCGACAGATTTTTGAGCAACTTTTCATGAAAATTTTTAGTTTCTCTCCGAGTTTTTCCTAGAAATCTGCTGAGATGAAGTCAGCGAAGAAATATTTTTTATGTTGTCGTTTTGATGTTTGACCGTGACTTTACGTCTAATAAGCCAACACTGTACCTACTAAACTACGACGACTTCAGGCATTCCCATTGCTTCGGTTAATTTAAATATTCTCCACTTGTTTTACGACTACGCTGAATCTCATTGGCAGCAGAAGGGTACGTGCAATATTGCCACCGTCTGTTGAATACGTATGGACAAGAAGAGGACTGACTCACTTCTGTCCTTAAATCATATGGCCATCCATAAAGACTATTGTTCTTTTGGTAGGCATGTCGAAAGACTCGACATTCCATTTAATGACTATGGATCTGAGGAGGTGAAAGAGACTTTTTCATCTTGTATGTCAAGCCCTGCTCTTGTCTTGATGATGCTCTTGTCTTGATGGCATAGTTGACCGAGCTCTTTAATAAAAATATTGCTGCAATAACACGATTTATTTTGAACTTGGGATGGGTTTCTCTAGGGATTGATCGACCCTTGGGTAGAATTAATTCTGGTATCACAATTTGCCTAAATGCTGGCTTGAATGAGACTTCTTCCTTCTACGAGTCCGCCAACTAAATTAACAAAACCTACCATATCATACAGTTACTATCTCCCATCAAACAGTTCCCTTTTCGTCAAAAATCTTCACGTAAGTTATTAAACAAAAAAAAAATGAAGGACACTTCAGAATAGTCAGTATTCCAAGATGTGAGGAAAAGAGAATAATACTCTCCTACCAGAGTCAAAAGGTGTAATGAAGGGTTCTGTAATGATGACAGTTTACTGACGAGTATAATTTATTATTTTTCTCTCGACAGTCCGCTTTTAAACAAAAGGCGTATAGTTTGGGGCTGTGTATAAGCGAAATATGTATCAGCAGTTTAGTATTTACAAATGGCGACCTATCTTATCGTAATATGATGGTCATCTCTCTTCAAGACAATTTAATACAGCGGATACAACTATCTGCCTGTCTTATTATTACGAACGTATTGTGTTCTACACCTTCATCGGCGCTGGAGGTAATTATACATCTTGTGGCGCTGAACCTTAATTGAAGAGGATTTGAAGTTAATGCTGAGGTCTCTCTGGACGACCGAATATGACATACATACATACATACATACATACATAGATACATACATACATACATACATACATACATACATACATACATAGATACATACATACATACATACATACATACATACATACATAATTGATCATTACAATTCGTCGGTCAGGATCACGACCTAGCTTCTCGCACCACTTTTGTGGTGTGTGTTAATTTTATACATGAGTCGCGGGACTTACAGTTTAAAGTCGATTCCGAACGACAGATTTTTGAGAAAGTTTTGCATGGCAATTTTTTATTCACTCTCAGAGTTTTTGTCAGAAATCTGCTGAGAGGAAGTCGTCGAAGAAATATTCAGATTTCGTTTTATTGGAGATATATGACCTGGTGTTTGAACCGTGGCCTTACGTCTAATAAGCCAACAGACTACCTCCTAGACTATGACTACTTCACAACCGAATATTGGTCACTCAAAAATTCTCACTTGACGGCGAACTAGGGCTTTGTGAATCTGATCTTTTTGGATAGTTTGATACTAAATCGGGGTGTGGGTGGAGATATAATTTCTGAGTCGCCAAGTATATTCCATTTGATAAGGCTACCTGATCATTTTAGCGTCTTCCAAATGGTATCAGTATCAGCCATACGAGCTGCTGTGATGAGCACTATCATCATCATCCTTCTGAATACCTAGGCGGCATAACATCAGTATAATATTAACTCCACATGGGTATCGCGTTTCAGTAATATTCCCGGAAACAGCAGGGTAGATAAACTTGACTGAATTGACATGACCAACGTACTTACAGGCAAATTTAAAAAAAACAGACTCACTTTAATAACCTGTAAGCTTAGAACTAAAATGATGTACGTAATAGACTTCACTAACGACTATAAGCAGCTTCGGATTTGGGCAGAATATCGCAAATTGTTTGTACATCAACGGTAAATGAAATCCCGAAATAACTTTTCAATCTGCAAAGGCATACACTCACTGCTCTACACAATAATTGAATGTAATAAGCACTTGTACGATTACCACCGACGTTCACTGTACTCTGTCATTTTTGTATATGTATGTAAACGCATCAGTACACTTGTACAAATATTATTACCGCACACTGACATAATAAATCGATAATTTTGCCTTCAAAGCATTTCATAAAATAAATGGGATTTTTCATGTCACTTTAAGGCATTTTAAATTACAGCCTCCTACGTTATATGGTGGGTGGGTGTATGTGTGAGAAATATTAATTCCAAAATTTATTAAGGAAATTAATTAATGAAAAATAAACTGAGTTAATTAATCAATTTAAAAAACAAAATATAAACATTTTCTGCTATCGATTGCCTTCGAAACTATGCAAATTGAGACATCACATCACATTCTAAAACAAATATTGTTTCACTCCAAAGAAAAAAAAACATTTTTAATTAAAATTTTGTATTGTGAAATGTACTGGGCTAAAAATACGTTGTTATTTTAGAATAACTTACGAACTAAAATCACTAAAAAAAATTTCACAAAGAAGTTTTTAATTCAAAAATATTATAAAGCCCTTTTCCTATTCATGGGCAGCAATGTTTCTGATCCTTTACCTTTACGTTTAATACTCACAAAAAAATCTAAATTTCTACTCATTTTAAACTTGAATAAATGAAGCACTCAAATCCTTTTTATCAAGTGTACGAATAAATTAAAATTGAACCTGCGTTATCTACTTCTACCGAATGTTTATTATTAATAGTTAGGTTAGTTTGAATTGGCAACCGCCTCAATGGATATAGTTTAATACGGTCTTATAAGGTTCCGTTGTAACACTGCGTTTACCTATTCCATCGTGTAATTATAACATCTGGCTGGCATATCCCAACCATCCCGAGAGTTGTATGAAGATGTGAATTTTTTCCACATCGCCTATAGGTAGACACTGTCTCTCAATATATTCTTAGTGTGCAAGAGAATTCTTATTCTTAAGTAGCCAAGCCCTGGGCAATGACAGAAAAGATGTTCTATGTTCTCTTCTCCTTACTCGTCGTTACATATTCCCAGTCTCAGGGCGTATGCTTTTAAAGATCAATGTCGCGTTATAACAGCTGTGAGGTTCCTAAAATGGAATCTAGTTAGGTTTAACGCAAAATTTGTTCTGCATATATCCGACATATAACAGGGCACAAGTATTCCGATTACATACATACTTACATAATAATTTAGGCAGGATTATGACGTAGTTTCTCACACTACTTGTGTTGTGTGCGTTAATTTTATACGTGAAAGTCCCATCAGTATAGAGTCAACTCCGAACGACAGATTTTTTGAGAAACTTTTCATGGCAATTTTATTTTACTCTCAGAGTTTTTGCCAGAAATCTGATGAGAGGAAGTCACCGAAGAAACCGTGTCCTTACGTCTAATAAGCCAACACACTACCTACTAGACTACGGCGACTACTCGTCGTTACAGCTTCTGCAAAAGTCATTATGAGGGTTTCCCAGTCTCCGAACGTATGCTTTTAAAGATCAATGTCGCGTTATAACAGCTGTGAGATTCCTAAAATTGAATCTAGTCAGGTTTAATGCAAAATTTGTTCTGTAGTTACCTGACTATACATAGTCCCCGTAGCCTAGTAGGTATTATATTGACTTATTAGACCTGAAGCCATGGTTCTCGAAAAAAATGAAATAAAAAAAATATTTCTTTGGCAACTGTCTCAGCATATTTCTGGCAAAAACTCTCTGAGATTTAATAAAATTGCCATGAAAAGTTTCTTAAAAGTCTCTCATTCTGACTCGCTAGACTCTGTTAAACACATACGGATACGAATAGGATTAACTAACTCCGGTCCTTTAATCGCCTGGCCATCCATCGCACAACAGAAATTCTTACGGGTCACTGTCCATGAAAAAGTTCCTCAAAAATCTGTCGCTCGGAGTCGACTTTAAAATTGTAGCTCCCACCACTCATGGGTAAAATTAACACACACCACGAGGTTGTGAGATGAGAAAAGCTAGCATAAAACTGCCGTTCAGAGTCGCCTTTAAACTGTATGTCTAGCCACTTATGGATGAAATTAACATACACAACATAAGTGGTGTGAGAAGCTAGGCCGTAACCCTGACTGAAGGTTTGTAATGGCCAATTATGTATATATGTATGTATATCCGGCATGTAACAAGACATAAGTATTCCGATTACATGAATACATAATAATTCAGTCAGGAAATTTTATACATGAGAGGCGGGACCTACAGTTTAAAGTTGACACCGAACGACATATTTTTGAGAAACTTTTCATAGCAATTTTATTCACTCGCACAGTTTTTCACAGAAATCTGATGACGAAGAAATATATTTTCATATTTCGATTCGATTGAGCTGTATGAACTCGGGTTTAAATCGTGGTATCACATCTAATTTCGCAACACACTACCTACTATACGCGGCGACTACAGTTAATTTGAAGCTCACTATGGTTGTCAGTAAGAGGGTACGCACAATCT